>JASDDO010000024.1:369131573-369838916 GCA_030015575.1 Agapanthus africanus | reverse complement strand
GTAAGGACGTCTTAGCCTTTCCTCGAGGGATATGCGTGGACGCACATTGTTTTGACGAACAATTGGTCTAGGGCCACTCGACTGTTGTCGAGTGTTGGCGACGAAGGTCATTTTCCCCTTTCCTTTATCCTTTCTGCTCGATCCTTTGTTTGCGGGGCCGAGATTTTTTTCGAGTAACGGGCGATTGCACGGCTGAATGTTCTCGCAACTCCTTAATTCTTTCATTTTTGAAATGGATTCCTTGAGGAGAGGGTTGAGGGCAACTTCTTCGTCAGAGTCGCTTCCAAAGGTGATAATTTGCGATCCCTTGGAGTCGGCTATGTGACAGTCGTCGGCGGCTCTTTTGCGCTCATCTATCGCATTTTTCCGATGTCTACGAGCTCCACATTTTGTCCTGTTGAAGTGTTGCTTTTGAGCGACATATCCTTGCCACCAACACTTAAAGGAGTCGCAGTCCTCGGTAGGATGTATGATCTTCCGATGATATAAGCAGAAGTTAGGATGCATCTCTACTCCACCGAGAGTATTCTCTTCAAAGGGCGGTAGCTTCATTCCTGCTGACAGGGCTTTAGCGAACCTTTTCCTCGTTTGAATTTGTTTTTATCCGCAGCGGATGGCTTTTGATTTGATGGAAGTGCTTCGACTCTTTGGTCTAGTAGTCGGCGTTTGGCTCCTTCCAGTATGGCCATCTCACGCTCTTGATCGGCTTTAACTTTCAGACGAATCTCATTCAGGAAGGCATCGATCAACTCGTCTGATGGCCGCGGAATTTCTGGTTCAGGGTCTGCCCTCGGTTTCTCGGTGCAAGGAGCCTCTTTATCATCCACCAATGAGTGAGAGATCACATGACATGTTGCCCTCGGCGCGTCCGTTTTCTTTGTAGTATGCGGCTGTGGTGGGTTTACCTTCCACTTTTCGGAGAGCGCGAACTTGCCCTGTAGGTACTGATCCTCGATCCATCCCTTGAAGACGAAACAATCCTCGATCGGGTGACTTATCGTTTGGTGGTAAGGGCAGTAACCGGGATTATTGAGATCGCCTGGTTGTAACGGACGTTTTGGATTCGGCAGATTGATGAGTCTGTTGCGTATTGCCGGTTCGAACAGTCTTCTCGTTTTATTCTGAAGAAACGAATAAGGACGTCCTAGTCTCTCCTCAAGGGACGGGCGTGGATGCACGTTATTTTGGCGGACGACCGGCTTTGAGTTGCTCGGCTGTTGTTGAGCATTGGCAATGACAGCCGCTTTCCCTTTCCTTTCTCATTTCGAGCGTCTGGTTTTGGAGGAGACTGTCCGTGGCCCATCTGGTCCATTTGGGCTAATTTGTTGATCAATGCCTGGAAGGTGGTCGGCCTGAAGAACATCATGAATTGCGAGATGGTCGCTTGCGGATCAAGAGTGCCCACGAACATGCCTACCGCAGGTGCCTCTTCTATGCGTTGTTCGCATTTTGACCATAGGTTCCGCCATCGTGTTGCGTATTGGACCCACATTTCGCCTGGCCTTATCCTGGCATTTATCAGTGCTGTTATCGGGGTGCGTTCACTAGCACTCGCGAATCTTTGCGTGAACAGTAGCTCCATCTCCGTAAATGTTTTGACAGAGTCATTAGGTAGCTCCGAATACCATTCAAAGGCTGTTTCTGCTAAGCTGCCGACGAATTGGCGAAGCAACAGTTTGTCATCGCCTCCTGTGTTGCAGCATAAGGCCCTAAATTGAGCGACATGTTGATGCGGATTCCCTGTCCCTTTATATACGTGGAACTTAGGGATCGTATATCCCGGCGGGTAACTGATTTTGTCGTACCAGCCCGGATAGGGCCGTCCAGTTCTAATAGTTTGCCCAGCCGCTTCACTCGCCTGATGAGCTCGTATTTGCTGAGCTATATAGTCATCAAGCGCGGCCTTGGAAATGGTTTCTTCCTTGGTTGCTGAAAGAGCCGGAGGAGGATCAGATGTTTCCCCTCCGTCATTTCTGACAATGACTGGAGGGTCTTCAGCTGGAGGGTCCGGCTGTAACATCATCCCTACCATGTCTTGGAAGAGGAGTGCCATTTGTTTTATGTTAGCCGCTTGTTCTGCGGCTTCTGTGTCCTTCTTTTAGAGGATTCTACGTAAGAAGTCAGCATCAGTCTCTTATTCGTGACGCTGCTCTGATGATACTTCCGAACTTTCTTTCGGTTCGGTAAGTGCAGCCATCACAGTCATCATTTCCTGAAGCTTCTGTTGCTGCTCCTGGGCTTTCGTCACAGATCGGGTGAGCGGTCGGTGACCCGTCGAAGCACGGCTTTCCTCCTTTCCGGAAGCCATATAAACGGTGTGCACCACCATGCCCCCAGACTTGGGGCGTTTGTGTTCGGTGTCTTTGCGATTTGCCAAAGACACAGGGGCTTTTTGCGGCCTCCTTTTTTGAGTGATTGGAGTTAAGGGGGCCGTTGTAGTGGGCACCCAAGTAGCTTTTGCTTTTTGTGTCTTGACAGAGTAATCCTTCTCCTGCCGCACCTTCATTTTTTTCTGTCGGCGGAGATAGTTTTTATCAATCACCGACTCTTGGACCTGTCGCCAGACTTTGTATATTTTAGAGGACAGCCGTTGAGGGGATTGCTCCAGCTTCTTCTCTGGAGTATTCTCCACAGGTAAAGGAGTTCGCTTCAACATCGCCGTAGGAGAGTTTCTGCGCACCGTATTCAGCAATTCAAAACTGTTCCCGATTGGAATAGCAGCATCGATCCCCACCATCGGAGCTGGTGGCGTAAATCCAGAGGGGAAGTTGCCCCCAGCCTTTCTTACTCGACGCCAGTGGTGACGTCGAGCGTGTCTTGCGGATGGAGTCACTTCCATTGTTGGATAAGCTTTTTCATGCCCCCTGCCCTGGGTAGGGGAAGCAGCTTTGAGGACCTCGCATGGAGCAGCAACCGGAATGGCCAGCCCTGTAAAAACTGACTTCTTGGAAGGAGGAGCCTTTCCAATGATTTCGTCCGCTTGAGCCGGGATAGCTATCCGCTTTGGGATGGCAGCTTCGGGTATCGCGGGTTTGTAGACGTTCTGGCCCAGTCTGTTGAAAACTGAGGTATTGAAGCTGGGCGACCCATTGAGAGGGGTCGCGACAGTGGTAAGACGATCAAAGACCGACTTCTTTGGGGCTTCTTGCAACGTCATTATGGCATTGAAGCTCAATGGTGGGAGCATGGTCCCGAAGAATAATCCAGTGGTGGCCTGAGTTACCTGTTCCACTGGCATCTTGAAAAGAGAGGCCGCTTGGGGTCCATAAGTCACTCCTCCAGCAAGGACCGAGCGAGAGTTGCAGTTGCAGGCAGTGCAGTTTGAAGCCATTGATCTTCTGTTTTCTGCACGGAGCAAGACACCAAATCTTAGTACCTCGAATCCACAGGCAACCACAACAAACCGCGATTCGTTCGCAAACACGACACACGAAGTGTGGAGTGGAAAGAGGAAAAGGTCCCACCGGGCGTGCCAGAATCTGTTCCCCTCCGAAAGACGCGGCCGGGACGTTAGGACGTCACGCCTGAGATTCGGGGCAGATGCTATTTGGTTTTATCCGTCTACCTCTCCGAAGATGCCAAGTTGATTTATGGCACCGTGTATCGGAGGTTTAGATGGATGCGGCCGATGTAGCAGACTTCGTCAGATTCCCCCTCGCTTGAGGGGTTTTTGATTGTGGGGATGCTCTTCCCTACAGGAGCAAGCCCCTGCAGTTAATTACGCTACCGCATCGCGGTAACAACTTTCTCCTTCTCCAGAATTTCACTTCGTGTCGTATGTGTTTGTTTTGTTTGTGGTTGCCCGTGGATTGTATACGGAGACTAGGTTATGCCGTCGCCCGTAGGACGTGGATTAGTCCAAATCCGTATTTACTTAGATTTGGGTTTGGTGTTTTTAGTTTAAGGATACGTTAGCCGTGTTTAGGGCTAAGATCAACTTAAACGTTCGTTAAGGATACGTTAGTCTTGTTTGAGACTAAGATCAACTTAACGTGGTGATCCATTTAATACATGGCCGTTGGGACCCGTTACCTCTCTGACGTCGTTGAAGGATTACAACGACAGGTGTCAGAGGAGTTCAGAGATGTACCCTTGAACCAAAATTTGGAGTTTTATAGTCCGTTTGAATGTTTAAGGATACGTTAGCCATGTTTGGGGCTAAGATCAACTTAAACGGGATCAAACGATCAGGCAAAAGAGCATTTGGGGGCTCTATTTAGGGACGTGATGGTCCATATTCCAGTTTAGGGACGTGGTGGTCCATATTCCAGTTTAGGGACGTGGTGGTCCATATTCCAGTTTAGGGACGTGGTGGCCCATTGGTAGTTTAAGGACATTGCGGTCCATTGGTAGTTTAAGGACATTGCGGTCCATTGGATATATGGCCGTCGGGACCTGTTACCTCTCTGACGACGTTGAAGGATTACAACGACATGTGTCAGAGGGGTTCAGAGATGTACCCTTGGACCAAGTGTAAATTGATTTAAAAGAGCGACTGTGCTCAGTCAATTTAATTTGAGGACTTACGACCATGATTGGGCTAAGTCCAGTTGAGAGTATTTAACGTTTTATTTGCATTTGGCTTGTTAGGCCTTTACTGGGGTCTGCCCCTGTTTAATAATGCATAGCATTTTCTCTGGCCTTTTAGGCCCAGAGCATTTTATTTTGGTCTGATAGACTTTTATTTGGGCTTTATCCCTTTTAATAGTGCATAGCACTTTGTTTGGTCTGAGAGGCCTTTCTTTATTGGGCTCTGCTCTTGATGATGCATAGCATTAATTAGTCTGACAGAGTGCCACGTGGCTTGCCAGGCGCTTTGCGCCAACCAAAGAGCGCAAGCGCTTGTGGTGATGACACGTGTCATGCCAGCGCAGTGCACTGCGCTAGTGCGCTGCACTTGCGCTGCAGACACGTGGCGCGCTGTGGTGAGTTGCGCCAGTTTTAAAGAGAAAGGCTCTATCTCAAAAGCGCATAGCGCAAATGGTTCAGATGTTGACACGTGGCGCTCTCAGGTGGCTTGCGCCAACCCAAGAGCGCAACAGCGCAATTCTACAAGTGCAAGGCACTATTAATTTGAGAATCTTTTAGATTCCAGAACCAATGGTTCATAACAGAAGTGCAAAGCACTCTTTGTTTTCTTGATCTAATTTAGATCAAAGAAAACAAGTTCCTCTTGTTTTTCTTATCTCAGGGAACCAATGGTTTATAAGTGCAAAGCACTATTTTTGTTTTTGTTTTTTTATTATTAAAGATCATTGATCTTGTTCTTAGATCAATGACCTATTAGAAGAAATTCTTCTATCTAAAAGGTCTTTTACCTTTTTTTCTTCTTGAAATTTCTTTAGAGTTCTCTCTGTTTAATTTTTCACAAAATGTTGATGCCTTTGAATTGAGGTCTAGGGTCCTTTTTATAGTGCCCATAAATTAGTTAAAGAGATCTTTCTCTGAGTGATTTGAGGAATTTTCCCCACCGTTGGATCTTTGATCCAAGGGCTTCTGTTTTACGGAAGACAATCTTCTTGTTTTTAACAAGATTGAGAAAGATCTTTCAGAATTTTAATTCTGTTTGGCGCAAGCGCACCAGCTCGTAACACGTGTCACGCAGCGCACAGCGCAGCGCAACTGCATTTGCGCAACTGCGCTGACACGTGTCGTGCAGCGCAAAGCGCAGAGCAACTGTGCTGGCGCAACTGCGCTGACACGTGTCGCGCAGCGCAGAGCGCAAGTCAGTTGAAGCGTTGCTTCTTTAATTTTTATTGTAACTTTCAGAACAGAGCTTTGCTCTGATTGGGGGAAGATGAAGTGTTGCCTCATCTTCCGCCTTGGAATTTGAACCGAGCTTTGCTCTGATTGGGGTAAACAGCTCCCTTTTTGGAAATCCCTTCGATCACTATCAATGCATGCAAAATATATCCAGGTACTATCCTCTGACTAGTCTCGCTCAGTACGAAAACAAATAGTAAATATCATAAAAACGTACTGCTCCATAAGAAATCAATCCCAAAATGTGCATAAGAATGCTGCATGCGTCTGGTGCATACGGAAATCAAAATCCATGAATGTGCCATACTTGTGCATAGAAACAACATCTAAGTGCAACGGGTGTGCATGAAACACCTGTCAGAGGCAACGGTGTGCCTGATAGCAATATCAGGTGCATCTGATATGCACAAAGAATCTCGATTTAGTGCATCTGGCGTGCACCAAAATCGCATCTCATATCATGCGCCCAACATGCACGAAAATCCAAATCAGGTGAATCCATCATGCACAAAATCACAAAATCCAATATCAAGCGCCGAACATGCGCAAAATCCAATCCAAGCGCGTCAAATATGTGCAAGAATCCAATCAAGTGCACAAGGTGCACAAAACAAATATTGAGTGTCACAATCGAAATCGACGGTATACAACACATTTCAATCCAAATCCAAATCAGGTATACCGTGGTATATAATCTCACAACCATGTGCATCAGCGTGCACAAAAGCAAATCAAATACTAAAAGTGCATGAAAACTATGCCGGAATCATAAGTAAAATCATATGCATGCCTTAGGCATGAAATCAAGGTCAATGTCTCGAATGACATCAAAACGAAGTCATGTGCAACTGTGGTGCACATAATACGTATCAATGCACTGCAAGCATATGCAATTTATACCGAGTGCAAAAACCAAATCAAATGCGTACCATATGCACAAAATCAACCCAACTGTATGAAATCTATGAAATCATAAACATGTGCAGCCAAGGCACAAAACGATATCAAGTGAAATAACTGTGTACAAATAATTAATCAACACAACGGTGTATAAAGCATATCTTAAGTGCAATAACTATGCACAAAATATGAATACCCAGTAGGTGCAACCATGGTGCACGAAAACAAATATCATGAAACTCGGCTATCAAGACTCAATCATGCGAATAGATCACTCAAAATACCGGAATCAAGTATGGCAGAATAGTCCCACTCAAGCACATCCTCTAAGAATCTCTGGCCAACTGTCGTAGTCACTCATAACATGTCTCTTCGACGGTGCCGAACTCTGGTCTGCTGGGTGTGCGTAAAATGACCGCTCCTGGGTCCAAGTCTTCTCGTAAATTATTCCAGAAAGGTCATGTCGAAGTCTCTCCCAAATCTCGTTTCTGTCGCACTGTCCGGAGGTTATCACCCTTTACTATATCAATTTCTGGTTCCGAAACGGCTGCATACTCATCGCGACTCCTCCTGGAAGATATTTCCCTATACCACGCCTCTGCATGCGTATCACATCTCTGATGTCGGCGGAGTGGAATGTCCTTTCATCAAGATCTCGTATGAACCTCTTACTCCACTTTTCTCTAATGTCGACTGCTTCGGACTCGTCTCATCGTGGCTGCATGGACCGTGCTCCAACGGCTATACTCGTATCTGGAGTCTCCCAAGAAATGCATCCCATCGCATAGCATCCGAATGAAGTCGAACCATTCGATCGATTCGTCAAAACCTCATAATCCCCCAAGATCTCAACATCTTGGGTACAGTTTAATAGTATTGAGTACATACCACAGCACCGGTGGACCAGCAGTAGAAGGGAAAACTCAAGCCTCACTAATGGCACCGTGGAACTGCCGCAAACCCTAAGGTTCAAAGGCTTTCATATGGTCATTATGTCGAGTTAGGGTTTTCATTCTTCTAGAGGGTCCATAGAATTGCTTGCATGTCTTTCCGAATACTTTAAACTTGGAATATGGGTTTCTGACTTCGATCGCCTCTATCGACACTCAACGTACCTGTGTGAAGTCGTCATTAACTGGAATCAATCTATCTGATGACCTCGCATCGGGGTAAGCGAACGAACCACATGTCCTAGTCATTCATCCTCAGGTGACTAGCGACCTGCTATCATATCTCTATGTACAACTCGTACTGCAATAGCTCCAACATCTGGGATGATATCTCGTCATTCGCAGTAACAACTGGCTCATTCATCTGCACGCTGAACAGTGCCTCAATCATCATGAATAAGTGATACATCAATGGTCATCACATTCTGGCTGGCCTCTATCAGTGCCTCAATCCTCTGGTGCTAATCTGCACGTCTGAAAAATCTCATAACAGCGATCCATCAAACGCTCACGACGCGAAAACACAATAAAATGACGCCGTTCTATGCAATCGTATGTCCCTGGAATCATGCCCTGGTCAGTCCTCATTCGTGACGAGCTCGTGCTGACCGCAACTCTAGCCGTAGCTCTCTCTGCCCGTGTAATCGTGGCAGCAAAACCATAAACCGATATCGATAAGGATAGATCATAGGAATGAATATAATACTGTGCAAGGAAATGTACATCCTAAGGTTTCTTAAGCGGAGTAGTGTATCGTAAATATGCCACGGAACATACACATGGTACGTCACTCTCCTTAAGTCACCAACTCCATCAACCAAGGTCAACCTACGCGACGAAAGCTCGGGTCTAATACCCCCTCGACTAAGTCTAAGTTCCGTAAGGTCAAGCCTAGATTCCGTATATATACAAACGCCCTAGGCTCCGCATAGTCAAACTTAGACTCGAACCAAGGTTAACCTAGCGCTTTGATACCAACTTTGTCATGACCCGAAATGGCACGTGACTGGCCCTTGAATCATATGAAGTTTATAGGACCCCATCTAATTCAAGTAAGCCAAAATCCCAGAAATCTAAAACCATTTTAAATAATAAATTATGGAAATCTCGTTTTAAAGAAAGTGGTTTTAATAGCATAAGCCGAATTATGCGTTTTTAAAACATCAACTCTTTTCTGAAAATTTCGGCAGAGTTTCCTTTGTAAATACAGGCCCCGAACGGGGTACAACATGAATAATATATAAAGCATCCTCAAGCGGGAGCTAGCTCTTCATCAATCGACGGTCACAACCATGCAAGCAATATAATACAACGCCGAAGGGCGAGGATCAAAACTGAAAGGAAACTCAAAAGCAACATGAAAACCCATAATAATACAATGCGCGATTCTAAGGTCGAAAGAATATACAACTGGTTTTATAAGTCTGAAAATATACATGTCTAGTTGATGGAGTTTACTAGATACAATGAATAAAATAAAGTACAATGGTGGTCACGATGCGAGTGAACCCACCTACCAAAGCAATCACACAGAAAGGAAGCAGTGTGCCAGAAAGCCGCAATGAAACCTGTACGGCAAAAACCTGCAAGAACTGTGGCACAACGGGGTTGAGTTGCCAACTCGTGAGTAGAAACATCATAGAGCAGAAATCGTATGTATGACTCAATCCTAGGTCCATACGATCAGTAATATATATCCTTAATATGATAAAGTCTGAAGGATGAAAAAGTGGCAAGGGTAAACATCTATACCAAGTGTAATCCCATGTGCTCGTGTCAGTGCCTCAGGTAGCAATATATCATATGTATGGGGTATGAATGTAATGTAATGAAAACAGTATACATGTAAATGAAGAAACCGTTTTCTTGTTTTAGTGAGATTTCTGTTTATATAAAACAAGGTATCATCAATGGAATCAACATAATCAGTGTCTAGCATCGACACAAAACATAAATCCCAATATCTCAATATCACAGTGTCTCAATACCTCAGGCTCCGTCAGTCCGGATCGGCCCATATCATCAAATCACACGACCACAGACGGTATCCTCCGGATATCCGCCGCGCCAAACAATCACCGGTAGGCAGTCTGCCCCTACCGGGCTCATCGACTACACTCGAGCTTCTTGCCCCGGGGTACCATACCGAGTCCACCATGTACCCGTAGACGGTTCATCCGGCTCCTCGAATCGGATCTCGAAATCCAACAGCTATCTAGAAAATTCATGGTGGACGACTCATACATCACGAGAAAACCGCAACTTGCATTTTAGAGAGAGAGAGAGAGAAGTTTACATATATTCTTGCGGTTTTCCCCCAAATCCCAAAATCTCATGAAAATCCGAAATTCAAAGATCAAGAGTAAGTAAACAGTGAATATCGGCATAAAACCCCAAAATACTGCATAACCAATGAGTATATGAATGCATCTAATATCATGCAATGAGCGCAATAGTTAAACTAGCATATGAAAGCGATAACATATTGCAACTATCAGCTAGCAGGCTATGTCAATGAAATAATATTCACTAAAGTGTACGTGACATGGCAATTACCGATGATGATGTGTGTGAGCCGGCAAGCAAGTGTACGTGGAGCATACGCATCATCGGTAATGGTGTTGGTGTCCTGACAGCATGATCTCAATAATAGCATATGAAAACACAATATAAGCATGCAAATCCGATGCGAACAGCAATAATATGTGGGAGCTGAATAATAAACACAACAATGAAGAATCTACATCAATATATATATGTCATACAGTTTTGCCATTTGAAATAACACGAATCGT
This sequence comes from Agapanthus africanus, assembly GCA_030015575.1. Lineage (NCBI taxonomy): Eukaryota > Viridiplantae > Streptophyta > Magnoliopsida > Asparagales > Amaryllidaceae > Agapanthus > Agapanthus africanus. The sequence continues at coordinate 369,828,508 of JASDDO010000024.1, read as the reverse complement.
GGTGTTTAGAAAATAAGGGCTACGGTGTTTTAAGAAAAGATGCGTCTTTTGAAAATATCCGTATAATCTCTTGGCCTGTCTTTAAAATACTTACGATTCGTTGGTTTTGAAATAGGTATGACTCGAGTCTAGTCTAACATCTACAAGTAAACCACAGGACTAAACGAACAATCTAACCGAAAGGGTAAGGGAAAACCACCTAAATCTGAGTCGATACATATAAATATAATAGTCGGTGATCCCGTCTCAATAGTATCACATACGATACAATATACAATATGACATCCTCGAGTCAAGAGTATGGATCTATCATCAATATATAGCTCGTACGGTAAATCCATCGTACGGCATCCCAATCTGGGTACGGGTCAAATATCACATTCATCACATCATTTATCTGGTATCCTTATCATCATATCTCATGAATTGGGGTACTGATCTAAGTCTAGTACAAACTGATACCATCTGCATATATATATATATATGCGTGTATGAAAACACACGCCTAAAGGCCCACTAAAATCTCATGTCGTATCTCATAATACGAGCACATCATATCACCGATCTCATGGCACCATGCCCAATCTCATCGACTCATATCCAAATACCATATACAATCCTCATCATTCATGTGTAGGTATATATATATATATACATACATACATACATACATAGTCCCATACCTATGTGTAGGTGTGTGTATATATACACATATCCCCATACACGCATAAGTAACAAAGTAAGCATATGTGTGCGTGTGGGTGTAAGCCTTATTCTAGGGCTCGCGACTAAACTAACTAGCAACACCATCATCCAATGATACTAAAATTATCCATATAATATATATACCATACACTATACTACGAACTGCAGGGGTGCTATACGCCATCCACCCGACTTCCCCCGTAAATATATATCTACCCACCTTGCTCTTCGCTTGCCGAAGCTGATGTCGCCACGCGCTTGCTTGTCGTCTTGAAGTCCTCGTGGGGTACCTACATATCAAAACACATCGTATCTCATTAAAATCAAATTCACAATCGAAACGACACACGAATCACACATAGGTTAAAACCTATGATCTTCGCACACGAAAACTATCAGAAATCCCTCGTCGTTGACGTACAAACGTCCAATGATCGAATCCGTGGTTCGAATACCAAAAACCCAAGTTATGAAATCTGAAATCATAAAAAGTCACGAAACATAACCAGAAACATGAAAAACTTGCTCCAGATTTTACCCTAAGTGAAATTAGGCAATTTTGCATATATGGAGGGTCTAATTTAAAGATACTGGAGCCACAGAACAAACACGAACCAGTTCCAACCTAGCCAGGCCGCAAATTGTGGCCAAAGGGAATAAAATTGTGGCCAAGAAATGTCCAGGGGGTCTCAGGTTTCAGTGGTAGCTCCTAGGGTGCCTGCATGACTCACTGTGTTTGCTAAATAATTTTCCAGGTCCCCGAGTCACTCCAGATTCCAAAATACCATCAAAATTCACACAATTATCCGATGTCGGGGTTTCTAAGTTCGTATTCTGGGGTTTAAGTCTCAGGTCTTAGTCCAATAAGCAATAATTACAGGGGTTTAAGGTCACTATAAGCCTCAATTTTATCTTTGGAATCGATTCAAACCCTAATCCATAACTTGGAATTTTCAAAGTTCGCTAACTACACAATATCGATTTCTAACTAGTTTAGATGCTTAAGTGAATGAAATACAATACAATTGGTGAAGGGATTATCTCATTTGGCAACTCAAGAAATTTCTTGAGTTGCCCCAAGTGCCCAAAATCCTTGCTTTCTTGGTCCAAAGTGTAGCTAATGGGCTTGTGCACATTTTTATTGAAATGGAGATGGGCTTTTAGGTTTGTTTTGGGGGTGTTTTGAGGCTTGAAGTGGAGGAGGAAGATGGGGCAGCAACCATGGAAAGAAAAGGGGAGGAGAAAGATGAAAAGAAATGGAGAGGGAAGAGAATGGCCATGCTCAATTGACCCCCTCACCTTTCTCTCTCATGCCCATGCCTAAATTCTTTAATATATCCTTTTTCTTTTATTTTCTCTCTCTTTTAAATTAAAACCAAACCCAAATGACAAACAAAGAGAAACCATGATGGAAAAATGCAACAAATGTGAAAAATGACACGGTGCATGTCATGTGCACAAATCCGGCTTAAAGCACGATTAGCGGTATTTAATCGCGATTAGCATTAAAATAGTGTATAATGAATCATAAAATTTCATAATTTGCTTAAATCACATAAAGCACCCTCATTTCAGTAAATTCTATAATTTTCCAAATTTTTCCCAATTTATCAGTATTTAATTATACCGAAATATTAAAATATTCATTATATTTATTATTTAATTATAAAAATTCCCAAAAATAATATTTTATTTTTCTGAAATGTTACACTTGGTCCACTTTTGAGCCCATCAAATCTTCCCAAAGCCGATCGGCTGAACGCAGGTTCTCTTCTGAATCTTGGGCTTGACCTGCTGGGAAGTTGCAAGTGTCCTTCATTTCTACGGATGTGGTAGATTTTGTCACGCTCCTCTTCCCAATAGACGAAAACGGTGATATGGCAAGCCCGCAATGTATTTACTATGAAATAAATATGTTAAGCGTAATTAAGCAATATATAAATGAACAAGAATGACAAGACTAATAAAATGAACAGCAACTTTATTTACATTCAACATTACATACAATTATTTGTAATAAAAGGATACAATGATATAAAGCAAATGCCTAAATAATGACATACAAAAAATAAGTGCAGGTTGGAAGGAGCTAGTAATCAGGCTGAGCTGTAAGCTGGTCCAAGTCCTTCTGGCTCGTCTCTATCTCCTCAGAGTCCCGTCCTCCTGACGAACATTGAAAAGAAAAAAACAGAAAGGAATGTCGTCAGCGAACTAGCACTCGGTAAGTCCCAAAAGAAGAAATAGAAGATAGTGGGTAATTGTGAAATGAACAGATAAAGTTGTATATGATCGTTTACAGGTACATGATAGTTATTTTAACGTGGTTATTTGTAGTTTGATAAAGAAGCTATTCATGTATACGAGAGGATTCCATATTACACCGTGGACTATGGTAACATGTAGTACACGGCCTCGTCATAACCCACGGGATAACGACACGTGAATTCATGTAGGTGTCTTTTAAGTGACCTCTCGTGCCATGATATACGTTCCGTACCAATCTATCCCTTTATCCCCGCGTAATGTATTGTATAGATTATATTTACAAGTCTTGGCCGAAACCATGAATACAAAATGTTCAGGTTCATGTTCACGATATAATCACGTGTTCAAGTAATCTGTTGAGTTCATGTCAAGTTATAACCATGGTTCGGTCAAGTCAAGTCAAGTATGCAAGTTTGAGCTTGATATTGATTTTGAGTGTTCAAGTTCATGATCAAGTATTCGAGTTCGTGTTTGATTTTAGATTCAGGTTTGAGTTTAAACTCAGATTGAGTCAGACACTTATGAACGGATTTAACTCTTGAATTCTTAGGTTCGGGAGTCATCGACAACTGCTGCACATGGACGGCAGGATTTGTGTTTTTTCCAAGACAATTACCATTGATGACTCAGTTAAGTTGTCTAACCTGAATAGGAAAGTACTCACTTTCTCCGACTCCCTGAGGCTCAAGAGAATTGATCCCGCTTAAACCTATATTTACTAGAGTCCTTAAAATATTGTTTTGTATATCTCGAGGGGTTTTATGAAAAATATTTTTAATATAGTTAAAAATAAAACCTCGAAGGTGATTTGTATTACTTAGGGTTTTTATGAACATGTATTTTAAGTATTGTGGTATTTTCATGATAAATACTTAGCTTTTAAAAGTTTATGGTATTTTATTGAAAGCTAGCCCTTTTTAGTAACTTGATGGTATTCTATTGACATTTTTTTATCTTTCATTTTGAGAAAAATATAGTTTCATAATATAATGAAAATATGGATTTATAATTTTATATAATTTTTAATTTTAAAAATTAGTTTTATTTAGAAAATTCGCATTTCTTAAAAACTGTATTTTATTTCCTTTCGAGATCGAATATTCCGTGAGGAGTGCTGCATCTCGCTCTACTGTCCTCAGGATGTGCGATAATCCTCACCATCCATTAGCCGGTCCCCTAACGAGGGTTGTAAATGCATAATTGCAAAGGAATACAAATATCGCTTTAAAAGAAACCCAGTTTTTTAAAAATATGTGGTATTTTATTGTAAAAATTATTCTTTGAACCAAACACACACACACACACACACACACACACACACACATATATATATAGGCATCGTGCTATGAAAACCAAGTGCATGTGGGGTAGGTCGTTTTCCCATGAAGCTTTTTTCTAAATGTATTTAACAATTATTAAAAGAGGTGATATTAAAGTTCAAGGCATTTTAATGAAAAAGTTCGTTATATGCGTATTGAACATGAAATTTTGGTCTCATAAAAAGACAATAGATATGGGTTTTGTTTTAAATAGATATTAGGTGATTATATGACATTTAGACATATCAAGCATGATAAAATGTTTAGAAACGAAGTTTGTTACGTGTTAACTCCACTTTTGTCGCTATTTTAAAAAAAATACGAATTATTATGTAAAAGAAGGAGTGAAGAGCGACTTACGGTTTGGAAATCTTAAGAAAAGGGTAAGGAAGAGAAGGAGTGTCTTCGTGACGTCATGGGAGCTCCGGAAATGGCTTCGATTTTTGACGGAACAAGCTTGCTCGCTAACTCCACTTTACTCCACTTGCATTTTGGAACCTTTTGAGAGAATTTTTGCTAGAATTTTCTGAATGGTGCTGAGCTAAAATATGGGGTGGTATTTATAGTGGAGAATTAGTGTTTTGGAATTAAAATTTTGGATTAAAAATCATTAAAATGGTGTTAATTGGTGAAATGAAAGGACTCTGTTTGATTGCAGGGAAATCAAACAGTGCAGGGGAGTTAAGAGGAGCTGAAGGGACAAGTGTGCAAAGCACGTATCAAAATGGGCTCATCAGAACCGTCCCTGCCGGCTCTATAGCCAATTTGGCTGGTCGGATTTCGAGGTCTTACTTCGAGATTCGTGCCACGTGGGTTATTCTGTATTTACTCTATTTTAAGCATGTTTATTTTTTCTGAACTTTTCATTTTCTCGTGTATTGCACGTGCAACTCTTGAGCTTTCCAAAAATTAAAAAGAAAAATCAGAAAAAATAATTGTGTCTGATGGGAATCGAACACACAGGCTACGTCACAACAGTGCAGGGGTTTTACCAGTGAGCTACAAGTTGCTTCTTGTTTTTATTAAACAATTCTAATTTATAACTCTTACACATGTTGTAATACTCTTTTCTGTACAATAACAAGAAAATTTATGTACAGTAATTTTAGAGTCGTTACATTCTACCCTCCTTATAAAAATTTCATCCTCGAAATTTACAATTACACACTCGAAATTTACAATTACACAGGAACTAATTCTCAAAGAGGTAAGGGTATCGTGCATGCATATCTTTTTCTCGTTCCCATATTGATACTCCTGACGAATCCTTTCTCCACATCACTCGGACCAAGTTCACCTCCTTGTTCCGTAATATTTTATCTTTCGGTCCAGGATCTCAACTGGTTGTTCCTCGCAGGTTAAGTCAGTCTGTACTATGAGCTCCGAGTGATCAAGTATGTGGCTGGGGTCGCTTATATATCATCGTAGTTAGGATATGTAGAACACGTTGTGCACTCCTTCCAATGAGGGTGGTGGTGCTAAACGGTATGCTACTTCTCCAACTCGTTCGAGTATGTCGAACGGTCATATGTATCTTGGACTTAGCTTACCCCTCTTGCCAAAACGTATCACTCCTCTATTTGGAGAGATCTTCAGGAATACATTGTCTCCAGGTTGGAACTCCATATGTCGACGTTTTGCATCTGCCCAATGTTTCTGTCGGTCTTGGGTTATGCGCATCCTTTCCCTGATCGTGCGAACTATGTCTACAGCTGCCATGATCATTTCTGGTCCAAGGAGTTCACGATCTCCGACGTCGTCCCAACTTAGCGGTGAACGACACTTCCGTCCGTAGAGTGCTGCGAATGGTGACATTCCAATACTTGCCTGATAGCTGTTATTGTATGAAAACTCCACAAGGTGTAAGTGATCTTCCCACGAACCTCCGAAGTCTAACATATAGGCTCTTAGCATGTCTTCCAGAATCTGAATTGTTCGCTCGGACTGTCCGTCCGTTTGTGGATGATAATCCGTGCTGAAATTCAGACTCGTTCCCGGGCTAGCTTGTAGACTTTGCCAAAATTATGACCGGAATCTTGTATCACGATCGGAGACGATGGATGCAAACAGGTACTCCATGTAATCTCACGATATCCTGCATGAGTTCATGGGTATCAAATATAGTATATCTTGAAGGTTTAAATCTTACTTTAGATTTATGCTTACCTCCATGTACCTCTTTGCTAACGTCTTGGTTGACTGGCCAACTCGAAATGAAATAAAGTGAGTCGACTTATTGAGTCGACCCACAATAACCCATATTGCGTCGTTACCCTTCATGCTACGAGGAAGGGCGGTCACGAAGTCCATAGTAATGTGCTGTCATTTCCATTCTGAGATTGGTAATGGCTGAAGTAGGCCAGCAGTTCTGTGATATTCAGCCTTCACTTGCTAACACACCAAATACTTGGCTACGCTTCTAGCTACTTCTCGCTTCATTCTATGCCACTAGTAGTGTTGCTGTAGATTCTTGTACATTTTCGGGCCACCGGGATGTACTGAATAAGGAGAGCCGTGAGATTTTTTCATCAACTCTTCTTGAATAGGTCCAACTGGCATGCATAAACGACTTCTATATCGCAAGGATCCATCTTCGTGGATGATGAAGTCAGTTCAAAGTCTACTTTTTACTTGTTCTCGGATCTTTGGTAGTTTGGCATCATTTGCTTGAGCTGCCTTGATCTGATTTACAAGAGTGGACTGGACTTGTAAGTTTATAAAATATGAAGCGTTATCTGGTATAACTACTTTGATCTCCAATCCGTGCAATTCTTGATGTAACTTCTACAGAGCGGTGAGGTTCATTGCTAATGGCTGGCGACTAAGTGCATCAGGAACTACGTTCACCTTTTCAGGATGATACTGTAGGTTGTTGTCGAAATCCACCATGAGTTCTAGCCATCTTCTCTGCCGCATGTTTAGATCATTCTGAGTAAATACATACTTCACACTCTTATGGTCAGTGTATATATCCACTTGTTCTCTCAAGAGATAGTGGCGCCAAATCTTGATTGTGAAGATGACGGTTGGCAACTCCAGATCATGTGCTGGATAGTTACGATCGTGTACCTTTAGCTGTCTTAATGCAAAAGTCATAACTTTTCCATGCTGGTGTAGAACACATCCTAATCCTTTACCGGACGTATCACAATGCACAAACGAATCCTCAAGATTGATCCAGTATTACAAGGATATGAGCAGAGGTTAATCTTGACTTAAGTTTTACAACAGCCTTTTCACATGCTTCTGACCACACGAATGCTTCATCTTTACGTATGAGCTTGATCAGAGGTGCTGTAATCTTTGAGAAGCCTTCAATGAATCGTTGGTAGTATCCTACTAATCTCAAGAAACTTCGTATATCTTTCACCATCTTTGGTGTCGGCCACTCGCTGACAGTTGACACCTTAGCTGGATCTACAACGATTCCTAAGCCTGAAACAATATATCCGAGAAATCCAACTTGATCTAGACAAAATTCACACTTGTTGTACTTGGTGTAGAGCTGATGTTGTCGCAATGTCTCCAGGACAATTCATAAGTGCTCGGCATGTTCTTTCTGATTCTTTGAATACACCAGGATGTCGTCGATGAAGATGACAACGAACCTGTCTAAGTACTCTCGGAAAACTTGGTTCATCAGGTTCATAAAGATGGCAGGTGCATTGATCACTCCAAATGGCATTACGAGATATTCATAATGACCATATCGAGTCCTAAACGCCGTCTTCGGAATGTCGGACTCTTTGACCTTCACCTGATGATAATCCGAACGAAGATCTAGTTTAGAAGAGACACAAAACCCACTTAACTGATCGAAAAGATCATCGATGCGCGGTAGTGGATACTTGTTCTTAATTGTCACTTTGTTCAGAGCTCTATAATCCACACACATCCGGTATGAATCTTCTTTCTTCTTCACGAGTAATACCGGAGATCCCCAACTTGAAGTACTGGGTCGGATCCAACCTTTCTTCAGTAGTTCGTCCAACTGAATACGTATCTCCTTCAATTCTTCTGGACTTAATTGGTATGGAGCTTTGATTATAGGTTGTGCACCAGGTTGTAAATCAATACTAAATTCAAGAGCTCGATCGAGAGGCAAACCTGATATGTCTTCAAGGAACACATCCTCGAACTCTTGAACTATTTCGGGCTTTTCTTCTTTCGCCGGTAGAGAGAACACTTCTACATTCTTCGTTTTAGCACGGTAGCTTCCTGGCTCCAAAGTTCTATCTCCACTTTAGAAATAGAAGACTGGGTGATCTGGTATCTCAAATACTACTCTCTTTTGACGGCAGTCAATAGTAGCATAGAATGCTCCCAGCCAATCCATTCCCAACACAACATCGAAATTCGGTATGTCCAGAACTTTAAAATTTGCGTAGAATTCTCGACAGCAAACTACAACTGAGTACTGATCATACCCCAAAGTTGATTTCGAGACTCCATTCTCGGAACTGACATTCCAGCTTGAAATGAGTGGCTTCACGGGAATCGCATGCGTTCTCATGAATCGTTGTGACATGAAGCAGTGTGAAGCTCCAGTGTCGAAAAGTGCGAGTGCAGGAAAGGTAGCTACTAGTATAGTAGCTAAGTTGTGTGAGATTGGGTTTAGATGTAGGAAAAGTATACAAGGATTGAAAAAATGAAAGGATGGGGGAATTACCAGTGATGACTTGTCATGTGGCTTCGGCCTCCTCGACTGTCATTGTAAAAGCCTGACGTCTTGGTATATTCCTCCTTGCCGGAGGCACATTCCTCTGTCCATAGGGTGCGTTTCTCTGCCCTTGAGGGACGTTTCTCTGTGCCTGATGGATTTGACGTTGAGACTGTGCAGGTGGTCCACGTGGAGCTGGTGAAGGAAGCGCTAGGCGGGGTGCAGGTTCCTGAATGGCTGGCCTCTGCGGAGCTGTGATTGTGGGTCTGGTTGCTAGTGTTGTGTTAAAATGATATGGGCATGCTCCTATAGAGTGAGTAGGTGCGCCACAAATCAAACACATGTCATTCGCACGCCTGCAATCTTTCACCAAGTATCCAGTTCTCTTACAGTAGAAACAAAAATCTAGACCGGACCGATTAAATGATCCTTCCGGTCTCCTAGATGCAAATGTCGGCTTAGAAAAGGCTCCTCCTGTTATCTGGGTAGCAGGGCGTTTCATTCTGGCTGTTTGGGGCTTACCCTTCTTCTTGACCATAGCTTCGTAGCGACGTGCTGCCTTTAGGGCGAGTTCATGAGTTGGGTAGTCGCCTGTGGCTAATGCCACCTGAATCTCCGGGTCTAAGCCCTGTTGGAATCGTCTATCCCGAATCTCATCGGTCGGGATCAAATGCGCCGTGAACCTGATAAGATATCGATGTTAAGATAGAGATGTATTTTAACGGAATAGTGTTTGATACGAATTCTTTACCTGCTAAGCATGATGAATTAGGCATCATATTCATCCACCGATTTTACCCATATAGAACCTTATTGTAGGTGGATGAACTGTTGTCCTCGAAACGGGCAGTCTCAGGGAAGAACTTCGCATCGAACAGATCGCAGAACGTCTTCCACTCTATAGGTTGTGTGAGACGACTTTCCTCAGCCTTCCACCAGACTCTTGTATTGTCGGTCAGTTGCAACTTAGCAACTCTTACCCAGATAATATCTGGCACTTGAGCTGCTGCCAGATCATCTTTGATCGCTTGAGCCCATTCTTTGCCTCAAGTGGGCTCTCTTTTCTCGAGAAGTGTTTTGGGTGCAGTGCTCGAAACAGCTTGATTCCAGATGCCTCGGCTTTAGGGCGGTGCATGAGGATAGCAGTCTGCTGCTACTGACCCTCCAATAGGCTCTTGATAGCCTCAAGCAGTACCGTTTGCTCATTGATAGAAGCTGCAACGGTAGGAGGAGGTGGTAGAGTAGGCGGTGGAGTATTTCCGTTGACGTTCGTGCTGGTGTTGTTGGGAGAGTCCATTACCTTGATAGAAAAAGGAACGGTTAAGATAGATTCAAGAAATTTGAAATGTAAGGAATGCATAGTTGCTGATTCTTATAATTCTTGTGATATATTGCTTAAGACTCCATGCAGAACGGACCTGCATGGGCCACCAACAAAACCTGTTACGTCCCGCTTCCCAATAGACGGAAACGGTGACATGGCAAGCCCGCGACATATTTAGTATGAAATAAATACGTTAAGCGTAATTAAACAATATATAAATGAACAAGAATGACAATAGTAATAAAATGAACAACAACTTTATTTACATTCAACATTACATACAATTATTTGTAATAAAAGGATACAATGATATAAAGTAAATGCCTAAACAATGGCATACCGAAAATAAGTGCAGTCTGGAAAGAGCTAGTAATCAGGCTGAGCTGTAAGCTGGTCTAAGTCCTCCTGGCTCGGTTCTATCTCCTCAGAGTCACGTCCTCCTGATGAACATTCTAGAGAAAAAAACAGAAATGAATGTTGTCAGCGAACTAGCCTTCGGTAAGTCCTAAAAGAAGAAATAGAAGATAGTAGGTAATTGTGAAATGAACAGATAAAGTTGTATATGATCGTTTACAGGTATAAGATAGTTATTATAACGTGGTTATTTGTAGTTTGATAAAGAAGCTATTCATGTATACGAGAGGAGTCCATCTTACCCCGTGGACTATGGTAACATGTAGTACAAGGCCCTATCATAACCCATGGGACAACGGCACGTGAATTCATGTAGGTGCCTTTTAAGTGACCTCTCATGTCACGATATACGTTCCGTACCAATCTACCCCTTTATCCGCGTAATGTATTGTATAGATTATGTTTACAATTCTTGGCCGAAACCATGGATACAAAATGTTGAAGTTCATGTTCACGATGTAATCATGTGTTCAAGTAATCATGTCGAGTTCATGTCAAGTTAAAACTATGGTTCGGTCAAGTCAAGTCAAGTATGCAAGTTTGAGTTTGATATTGATTTCGAGTGTTCAAGTTCATGATCAAGTATTCGAGTTCGTGTTTGATTTTGGATTCAGGTTTGAGTTTAAACTCAGATCGAGTCAGACACTTGTGAACGGATTTAACTCTTGAATTCTTATGTTTGGGAGTCATCGGCAACTGCTGCACATGGACGGCAGGATTTGTGTTTTTTTCCAAAACAATTGCCATTGATGACTCAGTTAAGTTGTCTAACCTGAATAGGTAAGCACTCACTTTCTCCGACTTCCCGGGGCTCAAGAGAATTGATCCCGCTTAAACCTATATTTACTAGAGTCCTTAAAATATTGTTTTGTATATCTCGATGGGTTTTATGAAAAATATTTTTAATATAGTTAAAAATAAAACCTCGAGGGTGATTTGTATTACTTAAGGTTTTCATGAACATATATTTTAATTATTGTGGTATTTTCATGATAAATACTTGTCTTTTAAAAGTTTATGGTATTTTATTGAAAGCTACCCCTTTTTAGTAACTTGATGGTATTTTATTTACATTTTTTTATCTTTCATTTTGAGAAAAATATAGTTTCATAATATAATGAAAATATGGATTTATAATTTTATATAATTTTTAATTTTAAAAATTAGTTTTATTTAGAAAATTCGCATTTCTTAAAAGTTGTATTTTATTTTCTTTCGAAATCGAATACTCCGTAAGGAGTGCTGCATCTCGCTCTACTGTCCTCAGGATGTGCGATAACCCGCACCATCCATTAGTGGGTCCCCTATTGAGGGTTGTAGATGCATAATTACAAAGGAATACAAATACCAGTCTAAAAGAAACCCAGTTTTTTAAAAATATGTTGTATTTTATTGTAGAGATTATTCTTTGAACCAAACACACACACACACACACACATACATACATACATACATCATGCTATGAAAACCAAGTGCGTGTGGGGTAGGTCGTTACCCCATGAAGTTTTTTTCTAAAGGTATTTAACAATTATCGAAAGAGATGATATTAAAGTTCAAGGTATTTTAATGAAAAAGTTCGTTATATCCGTATTGAACATGAAATTTTGGTTTCATAAAAAGACAATAGATGTGGGTTTTGTTTTAAATAAATATTAGGGTGATTATATGAAATTTAGACATATCAAGCATGATAAAATTTTTAGAAACGAAGATTGTTACGTGTTAACTCCACTCTTGTCGATATTTTAAAAAAATTACGAATTGATATGCAAGAGAAGGAGAGAAGAGCAACTTATGGTTTGGAAATCTTAAGAAAATGGTGAGGAAGAGAAGGAGTGTCTTCGTGGCGTCACGGGAGATCTGGAAATGGCTTGGATTTTCGACGGAACAAGCTTGCTCTCTAACTCCACTTTACTCCATTTGCACTCAGGAACCTTTTGAGAGAATTTTTGCTAGAATTTTCCGAATGGTGCTGAGCTAAAATATGGGGTGGTATTTATAGTGGAGAATTAGGGTTTGTGAATTAAAATTTTGGATTAAAAAATATTAAAATGGTGTTAATTGGTGAAATGAAAGGTCTCTGTTTGATTGCAGAGAAATAAAACAGTGCAGAGGAGTTAAGAGGAGCTGAAAGGACAAGTGTGTGAAGCACGGATCAAATGGGCTCATCAGAATCGTCCCCGCCGTCCCTATAGCCAATTTGGCCGGTCGGATCTCGAGGTCTTGTCTCGAGATTCGTGCTACGTAGGTTATTCTGTGTTTACTCTATTTTACGCATTTTTGATTTTTCTGAAATTTTCATTTTCCCCGTATATTGCACGTGCAACTCTTGGGCTTCCCAAAAATTAAAAAATAAAATAGAAAAAATAATTATGTCTGATGGGATTCGAACACACGGGCTAGGTTTTACCAATGAGCTACAAGTTGCTTCTTGTTTTTATTAAACAATTCTAAGTTATAACTCTTACACAGACTGCAATACTTTTTTCTATACAATAACAAGAAAATTTCTGTACAGTAATTTTTGAGTCGTTACAGATTTTATGGAGAACATAGAGACAGTATCAGAACTGTCGAATATTTGCTCGAACTGTTTCTTCATATGCTCGAGATATTTTTTCATTAACTTCTTTTCGGAGATATTAGGAAATTTCCTTTGAAATGAAGTTTTTAATTTCTGTAGAGAATTGTTTGTTGGCAAACTCCTCATTAATCTTTTTATCAAGAATTTTGTTATTATTTTTAATAGTCAATTTTATTTCAACTATTTTTTCATCTTTGATTCCCGTACACCATTTTATCAGGATCCTTCGTGTGAGCACAGGGATATTACCCTTATCAAACTCTGCTGACAGAGTCCATCTTCAAATATAAAGCATCTCATTCTCAATAAAGTAGCATAATGTATTCTCGTCATCTTTAATTAAGGCGGTATTCATATTATGAAAAGTTGGATGATATTCCATCTATGGCACGGAAAGATCAAAGATTTTGTTCTGGTAGAATGCTTAATTTTGCTCTTATCTTCTTCCACTAGTTTAAGAATTAGTTTGAAATACCACCTTAGGTTTTATTATAATAAACCAAGAATGTTTTCTTCCTGAATTTTCATAATATAAAAATTTATTAAAAGCTTGGATATAATCCCAGTAATTACATTCATGGCGAATTTCACCAATTTTGAAATATCTGGCTCGGTTTGGATGCAGAATCCATTCATGTGGTTGATAAACCTTTTGATAATAGCTTTGCTAAAATTTATAACGTCTCCTCCTTCTCTTCCAGCTGGATAGAAATGTTTTATCTCTATTGAGTTGGAGACAGTTAAAATTGCTTCTAGAACTTGATGGGATTTCCATGTTTCAGAAGCCTATGCATTGTTCTCAATATATTTTTAATATGGGGATAAAAAGTTGGAGATGAATGCCTTCGTGTGGTGAAAGATACAGATATATTGCACATGGCTACTGGTTGTATAGAAGCAAAAGTAGCATTGGATCTCTGTCTTTTTGCTTAAATGTTAATAAGGTAACTATTGTTAAGAAACAAATTAATCAAACATTGCATAGCATTATTTATTTTCTTGAAAAGAAAACAGCGTGAAAACATGAGTCACAATTAATGGAATAGAACATATTCGAAGGACTGCGTATACCCATGTGCATGCATTTCTTTAATAACAATACTCTTTCTTAACAGCAACTCTTATTAAAATTAAAAGAATATCAATGAATGCAGAGATCTATTATTAGTAGTGTTGGCCATATACATGCATTACTTAATCAGATCAATCCATTGGTATGGAGCTTTGTACATGCATCTAAACATTATTTGTGTTTCCAATTTGCTTAGCTCGGGGCAACAAATTAAAGCTGCCTGATCCCTAAGAAGTTAGGGGACCATTCTACATCACTTTGCTTTGGTACTGAGGATCTCTGTGTTCCTTTGCCTACAATCTTTCCCTACTGCCCTACCTTACATATTCTTGCCGTGCCTTCTACAACTCACTTGCAATAGGTTTAATCGAAACAGACTTCTTAAAATCCTGTTATAAATTAATTGTCTCTATTCGACGTCTGCGAAAATTTTTAATTTGTGATGATGTGTCACGACCCAAATTGGCACGTGACCGGCACTTAGATTACGTGACGTCAAAAGATGTCAACACGATCCAACTAAGCCAAACGCCAAGATCTAAACCTTTTTAAAGAATAAAAAGTGTGAAGTTTTAAAAAAAAAATATTTAACATGAAACACAATTTTATTTATAAGGATTGTTTGTTTTAAAATATGTGTCAAGTGTTTTGAAATAAGGTTGAAAATGTTTTTGTCATTTGAAATTTCTGCAGCACCACCATTGTAATTTTTGATAAAAACAAATACATAAATATATAAATATAACGGTATCCCCACTTAGGAGTCATCTCAACGCCAATCGGCGGAATCACAACCACGCAGTTATATACGACGCTCGAAAGCGAATGATCACAAGTAAATATATAAATAAACCGCGTAAGTAAAGCTAACTTGCCGACTCTACTCGAGTTCGACCCAAAAGAATATACATAAAATCATAACTTGATCTAAGTGAAATAATATAGGTGGTATGATTGAGTTACACTAAATACAAGGTACAACATATACAAAAGAGACAGTTACTACGCGTGTAACGCACATAACAAAATATGCGATAACCCCAAAGTATGTGTCTGCGACGCTGCTAAGTGTTCGTATGATCTGTTTTGCAAGAAACTAAGGCACAACGGGGGTGGGTTGCCAACTCAGTGAATAGAAATATACATCACAAAATATAATATGATATGTGTAATAATGAATGCAAGTGTGATATAAATGAAGTCGTATAAGAATAATATCAATCATCATCAAATCTTCATCAAACTCGTGTCCATCATCGACACTAAGAATCTAGATATCGTAGGTACCGTCTAATCGATCGACCCTCTCCTGACATCAACTCAGCCACGGTAGGAATCATCTGGATATCGGCCGCGCTCCAATATCACCTCCGGTATTGATCAATCTCGTCAGGCTCCCCTTATCTCCCTACGGTCTTGCTGCCCCTCGGAGTCATACCGGGTCTACCATATATCCGTAATCGGTTAACCCCTATCTCGATTCGGATATCTCATCATGAAAACCAAAACTCATGGTGGACGTCAAATCATCATTGTTCCCGTCAAAATTTTTGGCTCAAAACTTGTTATTCCTTTTATAAAAATAGAGGGCAGCCACCACGTGATCACTCACATGCAAAGCATGTGAGTAGCGGTATCAGATAGATTTAAATTCTATGGAAACCCCCCTATGTGCAAAGCACGTGAGTACCTGCTGCAGTTAGGGTTAAATTCTATATCAGCGCCCACATGTTAAATACGTGAGCACTCACATGCAAAACATGTAAGTACCGGTTTCAGATAGGATTAAATCTTATGATAGCCCCCGCGTGGTAAATACGTGAGCACCCATGTATTAAACACGTGAGTTTCCTTGCCCCATTCTTGTGGCAGTGCTCACATGCAAAGCATGTGGGTGTCGTTGCCATATATGTATATGGCAGTACTCACGTAATAGCACGTGAGTGTCCCAACTTGAAACGCTCTCATCTGATAGAATTAGATTCTATTTAAGAAATATTTTCCCTGATCTTTCTAATATCGAAAGATCTTTCTCTAACAGAGAATTTTTGGATTTAAAATCAAATGGTGATAAAATATCGCTAATTAAACCATCTGATAGAATTAAATTTTATATGGGAAATATTTTCCTGATCTTTCTAAAATAAGAAAGATCTTTCCTGTTAAACAGAATTAAATTTTATTGTTAGAAAAATATCTTCCTTACAAGATATTAATATGATAGAATTAAATTCTATGTTAGGAAAATATTTTCCTAATCTTGTTAAATAAAAAAGATATTAATATGATAGAATTAAATTCTATGTTAGGAAAATATTTTTCTAATTTTGTTAAACAAATATGATATTCATATGATAGAATTAAATTCTATGTTAAGAAAATATTTTCCTAATCTTTTTAAACAAACAAGATATTAATATGATAGAATTAAATTCTATATTAGGAAAATATTTTCCTAATCTCTTAAACAAACATGATATTCATATGATAGAATTAAATTCTATGTTAGGAAAATATTTTCCTAATCTTGTTCAACAAACAAGTATTTATATGATAGAATTAATTTCTATGTTAAGAAAGTATTTTCCTAATCTTGTTAGACAAACATGATATTCATATGATAGAATTAAAATCTATGTTGGGAAAATATTTTCCTAATCTTGCTAAAACAAACAAGAAATCTATTAAGTTAAACAGAGAACCTTTGGATTAAAAATCCAACGGTGAATAAAATTTACCGGTTTATCTTTAAGATCAAATTGATTGATTATGAAATCAATCACGATCTCTTAATGAGAGATTTTCTCAAAACAGATCTATTTTTTCTCTTCTCCTATAAATAGGAGTAAAGAGATTAAATCTCAAAGAGAGAAAAACCCCTCATAAGCTTTAGAAAAATTCCAAAATTTCTTCTTCCTCCGCAAACAAGTTGGCAAGGTAGAAATAAAGAGAAACAGTTCTCTTTTTCTCCATAAAAAATGCTTTTGCTTTTAGACACACTAGTAAAATAAGGGGTTGCCCCTACGGATGGAATTATCCGTTGGGGCAGATTTTACTTGGCCCTACGGATTACTCCGTAGGGCTAAAGGGTTGCCCCTACGGGCTCTGACGTTCAAGAATAAAAAAATTAATTCTTAATTTGGTGTTTGCCCCTACGGTGGCGCAAACAAAGGACCTACGGATATATCCGTAGGGGCAAGTAAATATCGTTTTAAAACAAAGCCAGATCGAAAAGCCTACGCTCATTTTCTCTCTCTCTCTCAAACGCGCGCGAAAAACCCTAAATCGCCACCCTCGCGTCGCCACCGTCGTTGGGCAGAGTCGCCACCGTCGTCGCCACCGCCGATTTTGTCGCCACCGTCGTCGCCACCGCCGGTTTCGTCGCCACCGTCGTCGCCACCGCCGGTTTCTTCGCCAATTCGCCACCGTCGTCGCTCCAGCCCACCAGCGCACTCGTTCAGGTATAAATCTCGAGGTAAATTAAAGCATTTTTGGATTATTCATGGCTGGGTCTGGGTTGCGCGCGCGAGAGTTGGGTTTGGGCAGGGGCGCGATGGCGGTCGGTGTCGGGGTCGGGGTCGGGGTAGGGTTAGGGTTGGGGTTCGGCTGCTGCTGGGGTGGGGCTGGGGTTAGGGTTACGGTGGGGCTGGGGTTAGGGTTACGGTGGGGCTGGGGTAGGGTTACGGTGGGCTGGGGTTAGGGTTAGGGCTGGGGTAGGGTTACTTTAGAAAACATCATATGGTTTTTTGGTTTCAAAAATATTAAAACAATTTCAGGAATAGAGCCAACCGGAATATAATGATCAAAACATTTTGAACCATAAATAAAGTCGGAAATATTAAAGAAAAGGCAATAATTAACCTTCTAAATTTTTTGCTAAGACAGTGAAACAAAGATTTTAGCAACCCAAGATAGAAAATAACCATATGGGAAATTAAGGAATGAATTACAGTAAATTAAAAATAAAGGAAAGATAAGGGAGAGCAGATCGCAATGTGAATATGTAGGTGGATGGATAAAATTTCAATGTGAACATCGCAAGTAATCAAGTAAACATAATAAGAATAAATCGTTTAATTAATCATTTGAAAGATGAGATCGATATAAGGAAATGATATATATATATATATATATATATATATATATATATATATATATATATATATATATCGTACTTAATGCAAGAAATGATATAGGTAAAACAGATGTTATGGAATAACGGCCAAGAGAATTGAATATTTGGGTGTTCTTTTTAAATATCATCACGTTTAGTTGCAAGCGTCAAAACCTAAATGAGAATGTAACTAAGGAGATTCAAAACTAAAAATAGATAAATTAGTTTATAGAAATAAAATGAAATTTGATTTCTCTATAAGGATATATAAGATATACTTTAGTAAACGAATAAGGGAAATTACTTAGTTTATTCCTCCATAGATAATTGCAACCATTTATATCTCTATATCTTCATTCTATTTATTTTTAGAAATATATTCATATGAAAGTTAAAGGATAGATTAGACCGATATCAAGATGATAATCAAATATATAACTAGTGTTTATGAAAAAGTCAAGAATAAATGGAATAAATTTAAAACATTTGAAGTCATATAATCAAAGGAATATTCTTAATATGTGAACTCTAATCACAAGTTGCATGGGAAGAAAAATATATTCCTATGCTTTATGATTTCAGCGGATAGCTCAAGTTTAGTTTCAACTTTATATTCTTATTTTTCTCTCTTTTTTCTTTAGTGCTTCTTCCTCCATTTCTTTGAAGAGTCTCTCACAGCGAAATACACTCCATTTTTTCTTAATGGGATAGAATCCTACCCCCGACAGCCGGAACACATACATACAAACGCATAATTAGAGAGCGACTCGAGATGTTCGGGTTAAAACCAATATATGATACTCGATGATGATATGAAACCTTCATATTCCCATCGATACCCGTATATGAAACTAAAGCGCCACTTAGTCCCCGTCTATCGGTTAACATACGTGCGATGCTCGTCGTGACCTAGAACTATACGAAAGTTGTTAAATATCGGACAGTATAGCTCGATACTAACAACCGTCGTATAGTCTGTGCAACGAGAAAATTCAATCGTATGGTAACCCATAGATTTGTCCCGTGTGGACAAGTTAAGAATGTATAAAGCAAACGCCTTCATTCACTTGTGTTTTCATCCGTTTCGAGATATTTCGTCGGTACCTTTCCGCTGGTTCTCCGTGTACAAAGATAGATTAGATGTTCATTTCAACGTTGTTTCACAGCTTTGAAATGATTATCTATTCTATTACAGTGTACTCGGAGAACAGCGGGGAGGTGCTGCCGAAATTTACTCGAAACGGTTGAAAGCACAAGTGATGGGCGTTCGCTCTATACATTCTTAATGGGATAGAAGCCTACCCCCGACAGCCGGAACACATACATACAAACGCATAATCAGAGAGCGACTCGAGATGTTCGGGTTAAAACCAATATATGATACTCGATGATGATATGAAACCTTCATATTCCCATCGATACCCGTATATGAAACTAAAAGCGCCACTTAGTCCCCGTCTATCGGTTAACATACGTACGATGCTCGTCGTAACCTAGAACTATACGAAGGTTGTTAAATATCGGACAGTATAGCTCGATACTAACAACCGTCGTATAGTCTACGCGACGAGAAAATTCAATCGTATGGTAACCCATAGATTTGTCCCGTGTGGACAAGTTAAGAATGTATAAAGCAAACGCCTTCATTCACTTGTGTTTTCATCCGTTTCGAGATATTTCGTCGGTACCTTTCCGCTGGTTCTCCGTGTACAAAGATAGATTAGATGTTCATTTCAACGTGTTTCACAGCTTTGAAATGATTATCTATTCTATTACAGTGTACTCGGAGAACAGCGGGGAGGTGCTGCCGAAATTTACTCGAAACGGTTGAAAGCACAAGTGATGGGCGTTCGCTCTATACATTCTTAATGGGATAGAAGCCTACCCCCGACAGCCGGAACACATACATACAAACGCATAATCAGAGAGCGACTCGAGATGTTCGGGTTAAAACCAATATATGATAATATGAAACCTTCATATTCCCATCGATACCCATATATGAAACTAAAAGCGCCACTTAGTCCCCGTCTATCGGTCAACATAACGTGCGATAATTTATTCTTTTCAACGACAAACGCACACACAAAGCGTATACATGAATTTTCTTCTTTGTCAGTAACTATCCCATTCTTATATTTCTCAATATAG
The DNA here is from genome assembly GCA_030015575.1 of Agapanthus africanus. Taxonomy (NCBI): domain Eukaryota; kingdom Viridiplantae; phylum Streptophyta; class Magnoliopsida; order Asparagales; family Amaryllidaceae; genus Agapanthus; species Agapanthus africanus. Next base: position 369,807,900 of record JASDDO010000024.1, on the reverse strand, counting down.
TTAGCATAACCTACAATTTATATGTTATTCAGTCTAACATGGCCCATGAGTACGTCAGAGTTAAGGACTGGATGTATGTGGATTGGAAACAACGTATGCAACCTAAGTTTGTCGCAAGAGTTGCTGCTTTCCTTGAATTTGCACGAGCACATAATAAGATCATAATAGAGAAGATTCTCTGTCCGTGTGATAGATGTGGCAATAAGTACTGGCGGAAGGTAGAATTGGCAGAGCTTCATATTGTAAAATATGGGTTTACTAGACTTTATTCAATTTGGAAATATCACGGGGAAGGAGAAGAATGCAGTACTGCGGTAGAAGAAGGAGAACACGATAATGCGGCAGGAGAAGAAGAAGAATTCGGTAAAACGGCAGGATACGGAAATTTATTTCCATCAGAAGAAATGGAGGATATGGTAGAGGCTGCCCTAGGTGAATCTATTCGTACCGAAGATGACATTCCTTCCGGTCAAGGACCGCGTGCGGATAAATATGAAAATTTCATGAATGATGCTAGGAAACCAATTTATGAGAATGCGAAGTATTCCACCCTCTCATGGTTCGTCCAACTTTTCCAAATTAAGTGCCTAAATGGATGGAGCAACAAGTCATTCACAATGCTTCTTTCGTTCTTGAAAGATTCTATGCCTCCGGGAAATAATGTGCCCGAAAGCTGGTACGAAGCCCAGAAAATGATGTCTGATTTGGGTCTAAAGTGCGAGAAGATTCAAGCATGTCCTAAAAATTGCGTGTTGTACCGGAAAGAGAATTCAGATTTGAAAGAGTGTCCAACATGCGGAGAGGCCAGGTATAAGCCGAAAGATTCTGATAAGAAGCCTGATATACCTGTGAAGATAGCACGATATTTTCCCATAACACAGAGGCTATAGAGGCTATTTAGGTGCAAGAAAACAGCCGAGGCAATGATTTGGCATCACCGTGCTCCTCCAAGCGAAAATGGAAAAATGAGCCATCCAAGAGATTCACCGGCATGGAAGGATTTCGATAGGAGGCACGCAATATTCAGTAGCGATCCTCGCAATGTCCGGCTCGGACTGGCTGCCGATGGCTTCTGCCCATTCAACTATATGGCTGGAAGTCACAGTACATGGCCCGTTGTAATGATAATTTATAATCTGTCGCCTTGTTTGGCTATGGACCAATCATACTTTATGATGCCTCTTCTTATCGACGGACCAAACTCACCGGGGAACAATATCGACGTCTATCTCCGACCTCTGATTGAGGAGCTGAAAACTTTGTTCATTGATGGTGTAGAGACATATGATTCAAACACAAATACAACCTTCATACTGCGTGCGGCTTTAATGTGGACAATTAATGACTTTCCTGCGTATGGAATGCTTTCAGGTTGGTCCGTACATGGTCACAAAGCATGTCCTCATTGCCATGAACACACAACATCAAAATTTTTGAATTTTAGCAGGAAGGTTTGTTATTGCGGCCATCGACGTTTTCTGCCTCCAGACCACCCCTATAGGTTAGACACGGTTCACTTTGATGGTCATCAGGAGCTTCTTGGGCCTCCATCCCCATTGTCTGGAGAGGACGTGACTGCTAAATGGGATGGTTACAATAACGTGACCTTCGGGATGGATCCGACGAGACAGGTCAAACCACAATATTGGAACAAGTTAAGCATTTTCTTCGAGCTTCCGTACTGGTCTACAAATTCAGTGCGTCATTGTCTGGATGTCATGCATATAGAGAAGGGAGTATCAGAGCACATACTTAACTTGCTTCTGTGTAAAGACGGGAAATCGAAAGACAACATGAATGCCCGGATGGATCTACAAGAGTGGGGAATAAGAAGTGAACTGCACCCTAAACCGGTAGCGGGTAAACCGGGCAAGTTTGTACTTCCCAATGCCGCTTATCATATGTCACAACCGGAGAAGAAAAGATTCCTGCAGGTGTTGCATGATTTGAAAGTCCCCACAGGCTTCTCAGGATCATTCAGCAAGAAAATAAAAATTGTGAAGGGCAAGATCGATGGGCTGAAAAGTCATGACCACCATGTTATCGTGGAGCACCTTCTTCCATTAGCCCTCAGGACTTCTCTCCCCGACTCGGTTGGTCTGGTAATCAACGACCTATGTTGTTTTTTCAGGGAGTTGTGTGCTAAAACGCTGGAGGTTGCGACGCTGGATAAACTAGAAAATTCTATTGCGTTGATACTTTGCAAGTTTGAGCGTATTTTCCCACCGTCATTCTTCGATATCATAATACACTTGACGGTTCATCTTGCAACTGAGGCGAAATTAGCCGGACCGGTACAATATCGATGGATGTATCCCGTCGAGAGGTACGTTAAATTTTTCGTTTCGCGCAATTTATAAATTTATTTTTGTCATGTATGCCCGTGTTTATTTATTCAACATATTCTCATTAGGTACCTTTACACTCTTAAGAAGTATATACGCAATAAAAATCGACCAGAGGGTTCTATCATGCAAGGTTATCTTCTTGATGAAGCAACCACATTTTGTTCCCGCTATCTGGACGAGAACATTGAGACAAGGCTTAACCGACCACGAAGAATTCAAGACGGGCCATATGGTAAAGCCGAGTATAAGAGGGTAGACACTATGTTTATCAACAAGATATACCGGTTTTTCTTGCTTAATTGCGTATGTCTTGAACAAATTAGAGAGTAAGTTCTTTTGGATTAATTGTTATATCTGTGTTTGTGTGTATGAAATGACATAATATTAATGTCACAATTATTTGTCGAAAACAGAACTCATTTTAACGAGGTACGTGAGGGGCATCCTGATTGGAACGAAGAGCGTTTGGAAAAATACCATCAGGATAATTTTTGTGATTGGGTCACAGAGCATGTAAGTTATTTGAATTACATTTTATTGCTATCGGTTTTAATCTAAACTTGTATCGTTATGTATTTATCGTAAAATTTGTTTTGTTAGATCCATGATCCGAACTTGTCTGCATCATTTGAGAGTGATTCAAGATGTTTTGCTCAATTTCCTAGTATGGAGGTTGCACATTACAAAGGATTTGGTGTCCTTGGATACAAATTCGAAGTTAAGGACATAGAAACATCTAGAATCACTCAGAATAGTGGGATTGCGACGGTAGGATCGGACGGTGTGATTTACTATGGGTACTTAAATTGTATACTCGGCATCCACTATCCCGGACGATCAGAACCCTTTTATATATTCCACTGTACTTGGTACGATCCGCGAACCGATACAGACAAGTGGAGAAGCAGTCTTGGGACCTGGAAAGATGAATATGGATTGACCAGTGTGAACACACTTCGATTTTACGGTCAGGACGATCCGTTTATCTTTCCGAACCAAGCGTTCCAAGTATACTACTCACAGTGTTTGAAGCATCCGGGGTGGAGTGTTGTATGCCGATGGAAACCTAGAGATGTCTACGATGTCCCAGAATACGAGGACAGCGATGAGGACGAAGAAGAGAGAAGGCTTAAAGTGCTCCGACCGTCTGTTTCGAAGGACGGGTTGTCTTCGACCGATCATGAAGTTACGTGGGTTAGAAATGACATCGACGATGAAATCCAAGTAGATATGTATGATGCGCCCACGAAACGAAAAAGGTTATCAGTAATGTTATATTATTACTTCACATTTTACGCTCTAGATCATATATAGTCAATACTTTTAATGATTGTCTAATGCGTCCACGAACCGTTTATCTAGATTTGATGACGATGTCGGGAGCAGCGAGGGGCGGCAGGAGCTCCAGCCGCGGCAGAGGCAGAGGCAGAGCGGTTCTGCCGCCCGGAGAGCTCCGTAGGGAGCTTCAGAGGGCCGGTCTTGCACCCAGATCGGAGACCCCTTCGGATGCCTCCTTCCGTGTTGATTTGGCTACACCTCCACGTATACTGCACGCATATCCATTTTGAATGTAATATTACAGATATTCATGCATGTTTATGTAAAAATTACTTATATTGTCAATGTTTGATTGTCTAGTTGTTGGTGATGCGTCCACATCTGGGACAGAGGCCACCCCCGCTCCTCCAGGTATGTTTATATATCATATAGTGTATGTATATTGATTTAGAATGCTATATCATAAATATACACATTCCTTTTGCTCTTACTTAGCAATTTTTATTATTGTCTAGCTGTAGGTGGTGACACCACCGCACCTGCGGGTATGTTTATATGTCCTATAGTGCATGCATATTGATTTAGAACGTTATATTATTGATCTACACATTCTTTTTGCAATTACTTATAAAATCTATTTTTAATTGTCTAATTATAGGTGGTGCGTCCACACCTTCCACAGGGGCCACTCCTGCCGCTTCCATACCCTCCGCATCGTCTGCAGGTTAGTATGAATAAATTTAAAATATTTATTTATTTTACATATGCTCTATAGAATAAATATGAACTTCATGGAGATTTAGCGTCGATGTTTATTTTACAGTTGGAGGGGATGCGTCCGGGACCCCGGTTGTTCCTCACCGGAGGAACTATCGTCCCGCTCGTGCTGCTGCTCGGGCCCAGGCTCGTGCGCTATTCACCGGAGGTATATATCACACTTGAATTCTTAATACAACTTTGTCTTATTATTGATTGTCTTGATATTTCGTGCAGACGCAGGGCCTCTCCACCCCCAGAGGGGGACTCGAGGCCCGAATCAGTCCCATAGGCTGAGGCCTGATAGAGCTAGGGGGGAGGCAGCATTCCCCCTATTTTTTACCCTTGACTATCGCTATACCTGTCCTCATGCCGAGAGGTTCGGCCGGTATTTGGGGGACGAGAGCCGGATCGTGAAGAACTATCCACTTCACGTTGAGTGGGGCGAGCAGCACCAGCGCTCATTCGCCCTCTTCTTTGAACAGGCTCAGGTATGTATTAATATATATTTTCATTTGATCTATCCAATATATTTATTATTAACACTTGCAATCTAATAACAATGTTTTTTTGTATTTTCAGTTGGATTACGATTTTCAGCCTGTAGCCGACCCTGATCACCCGGGGAGGGTGCTCGACCTTCATGCTCTGTACAATGGCCTGATGAAGAACATGCAGGCCAAGGTCCGATACAACAGGAATCAGCTGAAGGCCGACTGCTACTCCCTGTGGATAGCGACCCCCGAGGCAGAGAGAGCGGCCCTCCTATCTACTCCGGCGTTTGCGAGAGTCGACGTAGAGACATGGCCTATATTGTGCGCTTATTTCGACTCCGAACGCAAACGAGTATGTATTTTAAATTTAATTCATTATTTATGATATAATTTATTTCTTTGTGTTTCTTAATTAGAAAACTAAATGTTAATGCGTTGTGCAGAAACAGGCCGCTCAGAATACGGAGAACAGGAAGTCGGCGAAGAGGGGTCGCCCCACTTACACAGGTGGCTCGAGGAACATTACTCGAGCCATGGAGTTATCGGTAAATTAAGAGTTATTCTCTAATATTCTGCAATATTAAGAGTTATTCTCTAATATTTCTAATATTAAGAGTTACTTTCTAATATTGCAGACAGCTCGGACCGTGGCGTCAGGTGGTACACCGAGCGTGCTGTCCGCATATCTTGCCGTCCACGGCACCTCGACAGATCCCGCCACGGGTGAGCTTCGATGTCCCGACGTCGCTACCCAGGAGTACTGCGTAAGTGTTAATATTTTTTCTACCCAAATTTGAAATTTTAGTTTTGGAAGGTTCAAGTTTAAATTTTATACTTATACTTTACTGCTTAATGCGGGTGTAGGAGCGGGTGGTTGAGCAGGCCCAGGCCTCGGGGATCGATTTTACCGGACAGAACGATCCGAGGCTGCTGACCCCAGTTCTGGACGCCGCACACGGAGGGCACCACGGAGGTTGGGAGAGAGGCCGGGGATTGGGCCCTAGCAGGGCCCATATGAGGTTGGACTCCACCCCGGCGGTTACTTCCTCCGTCTCCAGTGGCCGGCATGTCCATCAGGAACTGGATAGCTTGAGGGCCACCGTTCAGGAGTTGAAGGAGATGCTGGTATGTATACTACTTTATAGTAAAATATCATTTCATATTATATACATATCAACATATCCATAATTAGTACGTAGCTTGAGCTTATTTGGTTTTAGAATTAAGTTTGATTAATCATACATACATATGTAATTAAAATAAACAACGCTTTTCCAAACTAGATATCCAAACAGGGTTTCGAAATAACTTAATAATGAAACGAATTCGAATAATACACAGTTCTTACACGCTTCTTACACACGTTATGTCCAGACGTGACAGGGTAGATCGGCCGAGCCTCCACATGCATCTCCTTCGGCTGCGGCTCCGCAAGCCACTACATCGGCTGCGGTTCCGCAGACAGCTCCTGTAGCTCCACCGCCCACTCAGACTCCCGCAGCCGCGGCTCCGCAAGTGACTACCTCGACGGCGGCTGCGCAGACCACAACGCCAGCTCCACATGCCGCTCAGACTCCCTTATCTGTAGCATTGGAGAGTGTATTTACCGAGGAGCAGGCGCGCGTTATTTTAACGTTATTCAGAGGTGGAGCTGGACCGAACTAGGGTAGCTTTTTGGTTCTTATTTTTTGAAACATGTATTTATTTATATCACATTGTACTACATTTTGAAACGATATTGATATTGGTTTGAATTTATATCATATTCAGTTTTTGGGTTTCTTTTGTATATTATATATATGCGTGGGATGTGATTATGAATACTGCAATATATGATTTGATTGATGTATATAGTATTGTGCACAGGACGGGAAAAAATCTAGCAGCCCTTTTTTAAAAAAAAATACAGACAAAATGTACCTACGGATTAATCCGTAGGTATATATGTTGCCCCTACGGCGTTAGCCGTAGGGGCAAACTATCAGGAAACCTGATATTTTCCCACCTGATATCAGTGCAGGGTGTTGGGGGTGCCCCTACGGATATGTACGTAGGGGCCACTGTTTATCCCCTACGTATATAACCGTAGGGGCAAAATATCAGGTTCCCTGATATTTTCCCCCCGATCTCAGTGCAGTGTGTTGGGAGTGGCCCCTACGGATATATTTGTAGGGGCTACTTTATATCCCCTATGGCTGTATCCGTAGGGGACATAATAGGACCTACGGTTATATCCGTAGGTACATACAATATATTCAAAAAAAAAATTAAATATATGATTTTATTACCCCTACGGGGTACTCCGTAGGGGCTATAGCACCTACCGAGTTATCCGTAGGGGCATAAATTTGTCCGTAGGGGCACGTTCAGGACCTCAACTTGCACCTGCGGCCTTTGCACCTACGGGGTCTTTTTTCGCCCCTACGTATATATCCGTAGGGGCAGTGGGTTGCCCCTACCGATAAATCCGTAGGGGCAAACCATATTTGTAGTAGTGACAGAAGTCTTTGCTTCTTTTTCGAATCCATTGATTCGCTATTTAAAAGATCAAATGATCTTAAGGTTCGTCCCTCATTTATAAAATTTATACTTTCGCGAGAAATCGATCCCCATATCTAAGAAAATAAGATGTGCACCATAAAACGCATGCATATGACTTGAAAACAGATAAAAATCAAAGTTTTGCTTTTTGGAAAAATAAAAGAAGAAGGAGAGAACATAAAACAGAAGTCATTACTTCTTGGTGAAAACTTTTGCTTTCTGATGGAAACAAGTGTGCACCCAAATTAGTGCGCACTTAATAAAAAATTGCTGTCCTTGGGAAAATAATACCCTGGAGATGTGTGTATCATTTGATACCCACGTATGCACGCTTGATGGAAACTGCCTATCAATGCATGCGCATCACGTGATATCCATGTATGCACACTTGTTGGATGCCGTCTATAAAGACATATGCGTCATGTGATATACATGCATGCGCACTTGTTAAAAACTACTCATGATGTGTGAGTGTCACGTGATATGCATGTTGACTTGCTAAATACACGCGCGCATACATACACACACAGATATAATTCTGAACGTATAACAAATGCAAGCCACGTGATATACATGTGCACAACATCCTGATTCAAAATAGGGCGTAGCCACGTAGAAAGCGTGTGCACGCTCTTTTCAAATAAAATAAAATGGCATGTGCATTCCATAAGCACTTGCGCACTTGAACAACAAACCATTGTTTGATTACTTAATTAAAATTAAATCAAGTATCAAAACTTTCATTTCTTATCTGCCATATTGTGATCAAAATGTAAATAAACCTAAGTGATCTTAGTCTCAAAGATGACTGAAGATTCTTAATACATACTTGTTATGTTGATCTTAATCCAAAATAGGATCAACAAGCCTTAACCATATTCCTGAGTTGATTTTAGTCTCAAAGATGGCTAACGATCCTCAGATGACATATTTCGAACTGATGGACATCATTTGCATGAGATCTGCGTTCTAAGTTCGACCCCAAATTTATAATATATATACGGATTTGGACTAATCCGCACCTTTCAGGCGACGACATAAACCAGTCTTCGTATACAATCCACGGGTAACCATAATAAACAATATATATAACATGACATGAAGTGACCTATTGGAGTAGGTGAAAGTTGTTATCGCAATGCGATAGCGTAATTAACTGTAGGAGGTTGCGCCTGCAGAAAAGAGCGTCCCTACAGTAAAAAAACCTCTCAAAGAGGGGAATCTGATAAGTCACGCTATATCAGTCGCATCTTTCCAAAGCTCCGATATACGGTACTATAAACCAACTTGGCATCTTTGGAGAGGTGGATGGATATATTCCAAATAGTATCTGCCTCCAAATTCAGGCAAGACATTCGTTTTCCTAGTTTTCGGTGGTAAACAATTATATCACGAGAAAACCACACTTTTGAGAACATGATCCGTTTTGTAAAAGATGCCCGTGGTTTTTCAAATCCATAGAAATATCAAATCTACGATATCAACAGAGAATGCTTCATTCATGCAATATTTGGCAACTAAAACGGGCTATAGCATTCGAATAATGGAATATAGTAAATAACAACTAATACTGTCATGAAATATGGTAATACGGTTTAAACATAGACAAACCATAGCAGTATTAATTGTGTGTGGTGTAGCATGAGAGTCTGTGAACTGTGCAACATAGAATCATTAGTATTATGCTTGTGTTCTATCTAATGTATCTATTCTAGCAAATATAATCATACACTAGGGACGGCATAGTACTCAATGTAAGGGTATAGCATGGAAATGCAGTTAAGTATCGTAATTAGAGTTTAAAAACCGATACAGAGTTTTATAAAGCTTATGCTAGTCGGGGGTGCTATACGCCATCTGCCTGAGTTCCCACTTGTAGATATCTCTCTACTCACCTACAATCGACACGTGCTAGACGAAACTCGCGAATGCTTTGCCTTTTTTCGCCGCGTCGGACGTCTCCGTAACCTATCTTAAACATTAAACCAAGCATACTTATAAGAATCGAAACACAAATGTTACAAAAATTATAACCTACATAGATTAGGGCGTACGATCGATATATTCTAACGTGTGCTATCTATATCGAATTACCCTCGGAAATAACGAAAACCAAAATGTAAGTTTTTAAAACGAAAAACATTGAACTTTTATAGGATACATGCTCTAGATTTTTCTACAGGTAACCTAGAACAAAAAGAAGTATACACTAGTCTAATTAGGATGTCTAGGAGATACAGAAGAAATCTCAGACCCTAACTCCTCATCATGGCCTCAAATTGCCGCCATATCTATTAAATCCGCATCAAAAAATTCTCCAGATGGGTACGGGTTTTGGGGGTAGTCTCTTGTGGTTCTCACCATCTCAGAAAAACTCTCAGAAAATTTTTCAGAGTTCTTAAGTTACTGCAGATTCCATTTGAGTACTAAAACCTTACAAAAAACCTTATTTTTCTGATATCAGACAAAGTATTTGAGACTTAAACACTCAGATAACTTGTAAAAGATGGGTTTTTTTAACCTATTTAGATGGATGCCAAAAAGTTCCAAACTCATGAAGTGTATACTTGAAGCTTCTTGAAGTTGTATTGGTTTTGCTTTGAAGTTTTGAACAATTTTTCATGAAGACTTCATCAATTTCTTTGTGATATAGTGAAGGAATAGCAAAAGTTTATGATGAAGCTTGAGAGAAGTGATATGTTCGGTTTGAGGATGCTAAAATCATAAGAATTATGAAAAGAAATGAAGGAGGATGTATATGTAGAGCTAGGTGGAGGTGGAGGCTTCATGGAGTGTGACATGGTGTGTTGTGTGTGAAGGTTTAACATAACCTATCACCTACTAACTCTCTCACATTTGCAAATAAAATCATTTACAATTAAAAACCTTTTACAAATAAAAACCTTTTACAAATAAATACCTTCTACAATTAATTACTACTACAATTAACTACCATAATCTTTAATAATACCCTTTTATCATTATTTAAAATTCTAAAATAACATTAAAATTTTTCTTAAATGTTACAATATCACCCCTTATGAAAATTCGATCCTCAAATTTAAAATCTAAATACGCGTACTTTCGAAGAGATGGGGAAATTTCTTTCTCGTCTCACCCTCGGCTTCCCAGGTGACCTCCTATCTATTCAGTCCATTCCACAAAACCTTTACAGAAGGGAGTACCTTAGATCTCAGCTTCTTCACCTGCTGGTCAAGAATGGCCACCGGCTGCTCAGTGTAAAATAGATCGCGCTCTAACTGTATAGTCTGATGGTGAATAGCGTGAGAAGGATCATGAAAATACTTGCGGAGCATGGACACATGGAACACAAGGTGCACATCCGAAAAACTGGGTGAGAGCTCTGAACGATATGGTACAACACCCACCTTCTTTATAATTTCGAAGGGTCCAACATATCTGGGACTGAGCTTCATTTTTTCCTAAATCGCATCACAACCTTCATTGGAGAAACCCAGAGAAACACATGGTCACCCACAATGAACTCAAGTCTGCGGCGACGGTGATCAGTATAAGACTTATGCCTGCTCTAGGCAGTCCTCATCCCATCACGTATCAACTGGACTTTCTCAGTATTCTTCTGAACCATCCAAATCTAGCGCACAAGCTCGGAGCATATCCTCAAGAGTCTGAATAGTACGCTCTGACTGACCATCGGTTTGTGGGTGGAAGGCAGTACCGAAACTCAAGCGAGTGCTTAAAGCATCCTAAAGTTTCTGCCAGAGACGACTGGTAAACTGCGTGTCTCTATCGGAAACTATACAGGTCGGAACTCCATGCAACCGCACAATCTCATTAATGTAAATCTGGATATACTGAGCATATCAGAAAGTGGTCTTCACCGGAATGAAGTGAGTCGCCTTCGTCAACCGATCCACAATCACCCAAATGGAGTCATACCTTCTGCTGGACCTAGGTAAACCCATAACGAAATCTATAGAGATTTTCTTCCATTTCCACTTCGGAACGGGTAAGGGCCGCAACTCTCTCGTCGGCCTCTGATGCTCGATTTTGACTTGATGACAAGTTAGGCATCTTGAAACAAAATCAGACACATCCCGTTTCATCCCTTTCCACCAGTACACATCTCGTAAATCGTGATACATCTTGGTAGACCCCAAATGAACACTATAAGCAAACTGATGTGTCTCCTTTAAGATCTCGTGCTTCAACCCATCAGAGTCGGGCACAAACAAATGGGTCCCAAACCGCAACACTCTCTTGCTATCGATCACAAACTCATAATCTCTCCCCTGCCGAACCTGTTGCATAAACTCAGATATACTAGCATCCTCAGACTATGACTCCCGGATACGATCGAGCAAAAACGAACGAGCACGAACATGAGCAAACTTTCTACCTACGGATGTAAACTCGAACTGTATGCCACTGTCGCACAAAATCTGCCAATCCGCAGTCGATTGTCTTGAACTGTGCCCAAATGAGACAAGCTACCTCCAGGTCTCCGACTCAAAGTATCTGCCACTACATTTGTTTTGCCCGGATGATAGAGAATCTCACAATCATAGTCCTTCATAAGCTCCATCCAGCGACGCTGCCTCAAGTTCAAATCTCGCTGCTGAAATATGTACTTCAAACTCTTATGGTCTGTAAAGATCTGGCACGGCTTTTCGTACAAATAATGTCTCCAAACCTTAAGCATAAAGACCATCGCGACCATCTCTAGATCTTAGGCAGGATAGTTCTGCTCGTGTTTCTTCAACTACTGAGAAACATAAGCAATAATTCTGCCATGCTGCATCAACTCTCAACCTAAGCCCATACGAGATGCATCGCAATACACAACGAATCCGCTTAAGCCTGAAGGCAAGGATAGAACTGGCACAGTCGTCAGGCGAGCCTTTAATTGCCGGAAACTCTGCTTACACTCATCAATCCACAAAAATAGAACTCTCTTTCGGGTCAGACCGGTCATAAGTGCAGCAATACGGGAGAAATCCCGCACAAAGCGACAGTAATAACCTGCTAAGCTCAAAAGTTATGAATCTCAGTCACTGAAACGGGTCTGTGCCAATGCTGTACCGCCTCGATATTCTTCGGATCAACCTGCATCTCGTCTCTCGTAACGATGTGACCCAAGAAATCCACACCGTCAATCCAGAAAGTGTACTTCGAGAATTTTGAAAAAAGGTGATACTCTCGCAAAGTTTGCAACGCAATTTTCAAGTGTTGCTCGTGATCCTCTCGACTCCTAAAGTAGACCAAGATATCATCTATGAACATGATGATAAACCGGTCGAGGAACAACTTGAAGATCTGGTTAATCAAATCCATAAACGCCGTTGGGGCATTGGTGAGCCTGAACGACATCACCAAGAACTCATAATGCCCATAACGCGTCCGAAAAGCTGTCTTCGGAATGTCATCATTCCGAACTCGCAACTGATGATACCCTGATCGCAAATCAATCTTCGAGCAATATCCTGCTCCCTGCAGCTGATCGAACAAATCGTCAATGCGAGGTAATGGATACCTATTCTGCACTGTAACTCGGTTCTGCTGACGATAATCGATACACAATCTCATGCCGCCATCCTTTTTCTTAATGAACAGGACTGGAGCTCCCTAGAGCGATACACTTGGACGAACAAGTCCTCTATTAAGCAACTCCTGCAACTGATTCTTAAACTCCTTGAGCTTTGTCAGGGCCATCCAATAGGGCGGTATAGAAATAGGCCCCGCGCCGGGGATCTGGTCAACACAGAACTCAATATCACGCTCTGGTGGCAATCCTGGTAGCTCATCAGGGAACACATTAGGAAACTCTCGCACAATTGGAACCTAGTCTAACGGGACCTCTGCGGCTCCAATATCCTGAATAAACACTAAAAATCCATGACATCCCTTCTTCAAAAGCTGACTAGCACAGAGTGAAGAAATCAGATTGGCAGAAGTGGCATTGCGATACCCCTGCACAACTAAACCGTCTCACTAGAAAAACAGAATCTGACCGTCTTCCCACGGCAATCAACATACGCATGACAAGCGGCAAGCCAATCCATGCTGAGAAGGACATTGAAATCTAACATATCTAAGAGGTACAGATCGACTACCGAATTCCTATCACTAATCCGTACGGAACATGATCTAAATACGTGTCGTTCAATGAAAGAATATCCCACTGGAGTAAGCATAACTAACGGTAGGTCTAACAATGACGAATCTCTACCCAATGTCGGTGTAAAGTGTGAAGATACATATGAGTGCGTAGAACCGGGATTAAACAAAACATGCGCATCAAAGGAACATACGGGAAGAGTATCTGTAACCATCACATTGGATGCCTAGGCATCCTAGGAGTCAAGGAGAAAACCTGTAACGACTCTGAATTTAATGTACGAAATTTTCCAGGTTAATGTACAGAAATGAGTTATACAGCCTGAGATTGAGTTATAAGTTAATTTTGTTAAATAACAGCAAAAAACAACTTGTGGCTCACTGGTAAAGCCTTGCACTGCTGTGACGTAGCCCCTGTGTTCGATCCTCATCAGACACATTATTTTTCTGATTTTTCTTTTTATCTTTTTGGAAGCCCAAAAGTTTACACGTGCAATATACATAAAAATGAAAAGTCAGAAAAATCAAACATGTGCAAAAGGGTTTAAACACTGAGTTGTACAAGTGGCACAAATCCAGAGGCACGAAGCCCGAGATCGGGCGGCGGAAATGGGGATTTTGCCGATATTGACGGTTCAACCGTGTCCAATGAGGCCCGGGCTTTACGCACTTGACTCTTCCCCTACCCCTAACTCGTCTGCACTGTTTGATTTCCTTGCAATCATACAGAGACCCTTCATTTCACCATTTATTATCTTTTTAATGCATTTTAATTTACCATTTTAATTCCAAAACCCTAATTCTACACTATAAATACCACCCCACACTTTGGCTCAGTATCATTCTGAAATTTCTAGCCAAAACTCTCAAAAAATTCTTTAAGTACAAGTGGAGTATTAGCAAGCGGTCAACTTCCGGCGAAGGATAAAAGCTATTCCGGAGCTCCCGTGACGCCACGACGACAACCCTCTCTTCTTGTACCTTTTCTTAACCTAACTAAGTTGTAGGTCCCTTCCAATCTTCATTTCTCTTTTTTAAAAATTCATTTTAAAACGTATATCGGTAAGTGGAGTTAATACCGATATATATTTTCTTAACCCTAAAAACTCCCTTTTTCTTATATATTGTTCATCCAAATTCTTATACAATACTTGTAATCTTAATACCAATGTTTAGAATAAATTTGAACCAATAATATTATGTAAAATAACTTTAATTTAACTTTTTCATTTAAATACCATGAACTTTAATATTATCTCTTTTAGTATTGCTTAAACATACCTTTAGGAAAACTTCACGGGGTAACGACTTACCCCTCACATACACTTTTGTTCCATAGCACGATGTCTTTTGTGTGAATTTTGGTTATGAAGAAAATATTATATTAAAATCCCACTCACTTTAAAAACGGTTTTCTTTTAAAACAGTATTCTTATTTTCTTTTCGAATATGCCTCTACAACCCTCTTTAGGGGATCCGCTATTGGATGGTGAGGATTATCATACATCCTTGGGCTAATAGAGAGAGATACAGACCTCCTCATGAAGCATTTGGTCTCAAAAGGTTTTAAATACAGTTTTTAAGAAAAACGATTTTTTCTAATTAAATTAAATTAATTTTTAAAATAATTATATAAAATTAAAAAAATCCATATATTTTCAAAATATAATAAACTTACATTTTTTTAAAAATGAAAGAATTACAAGTTTCACTAAAATACCGTCAAGATACCAACAAAAGATAAGTTTTACAATAAAATACCATGAACTTTCCAAGCTAAGCAATTATCACTGAAATACCTCAAATCCTTAAAATTCATATCCATGAAAACCCTAAATAATATAAATAAATACTTGAGATTTATTTTGAAATTTTATTAAAAATATTTTTAATAAAACCCCATCGAGTTATAAAAAGCAATATTTAAGAAATTTAGTAAATATAGATTTAAGTGGGATCAATTCTCTTGAGCCCTAGAGAGCCGAAGAAAGTGAGTGCTTGCCTATGTAAGGTAGAAAACTTAACGGAGTTATCAATAATAATTGTCTTGGAAAAAGACACAAATCCTGTCGTCTATGTACAGCAGTTACCGACGACTCCCGAATCTAATTCAGGATCTAAATCAGTTACAAGTGTCTAACTCAGTCTGAGTCTAACTCAAACCTGAATCCAAACTCAAATCAGAGTTCAATTCAAACATGAATCCAAAGTCAAACATGAATACTTGAACGTGAACCTGAATACTTGAATTCAAATATCAATACCAAACATGAATACTTGACTTGACTTGACCGAACCATGGTTATAACTTGACATGACTTCTTGAATACTTGATTACATCCTGAACCTGATTACTTGAACAATTTGTATCCATGATCTCAGCAAGACTTGTAAATAGAACCTATATAATACATTATGCGGGGATAACGGGGTAGATTGGTACGGAACGTAT
Source organism: Agapanthus africanus (assembly GCA_030015575.1). NCBI lineage: Eukaryota > Viridiplantae > Streptophyta > Magnoliopsida > Asparagales > Amaryllidaceae > Agapanthus > Agapanthus africanus. The sequence continues at coordinate 369,791,932 of JASDDO010000024.1, read as the reverse complement.
TAATGTGACACGAGATGATCACTTAAAAGACACCTACATGAACTCTCGTGCTGTTGTCCCGTGGGTTTTGACGGGGCCTTGTACTACATGTTACCATAGTCTAGGGGGTAAGATGGACTCCTCTCGTATACATAAATATTTTCTGTACCAAGCTACAAACAACTACGTTAGAATAACAAATATATATATGTACAACTTACCAGTTTCATTTCACATTACTTGTTATATTCCATTCCTTCTTTTGGGACTTACCGAGCGCTAGTTCGCTGAAGACATTTCTTCTATTTCTTTCTTTGGAATGGTCGTCAGGAGGACCGAACTCTTAGGAGATCGAGCCCAGCCAGGAGGACTTGGAACAGCTCACCGCTCAGCCGGACTACTAGCTCTTATTGTATTTACTTTCATTTTGTAAGCCACTGTTTAGACACTGCTTTATTCATTGTACCTTTCCTTTTCAAATTAGTTGTATGTAAAGATGAATGTAAATAAAAGTTGCTATTTATATTTTTATATCTCTTTTCATTCTTGTGCATTATATATATTGCTTAATTACGCTTAACGTATTTATTTCTTAGTAAATACGTTGCGGCCCGCCACGTCACCGATTCCGTATACTGGGAAGCGGGGCGCGACAGGTTTTGTTGGCGGCCTATGCAGGTCAGTTCTACATGAAGTCTTAAGCAATATATCACAAGAATAATAAGAATCAACAACTATACATTCCTTACATTTCTGATTTCTTGAATCTATCCTAACCTTTCCTTTTCTATCAAGGTCACGGATTCACCAAACAACACCAGCACGAACGTCAATGGCAACACCGCACCACCTACCATTGCAGCTCCCATCAATGAGCAAACGGTACTGCTTGAGGCAATCAAGAACCTCTTGGAGGGTCGGCAGCAACAGACTGCTATGCTCATGCACCGCCCCGATGCCGAGGTACCCGGAGTCAAGCAATTCCAGGCACTGCACCCAAGACACTTTTCAGGAAAAAAGAGCCTACTGGAAGTGGAAGAATGGGCTCAGTCGATAGAATATGACCTGGCAGCAGCACAAGTGCCAGAGATTGCTTGGGTGATAGTTGCAAAGCTGCAACTAACAGACAACGCCAGAGTCTGGTGGAAGGCTGAAGAAAGTTGTCTCATCCAACCTATCGAATAGAAGACGTTTCGCGGTATGTTCGATGTGAAATACTTCCTTGAGACTGCCCGTTTTGATATGGAGCAGCAGTTCATCCACTTACAACAAGGCTTGATGTGGAACAAGTCCATGGATGTATACGATGCTGAGTTTACCATGCTTAGCAGGTAAGATATTGTCTCAAATTCAAATTCATGATATCACTTATTACACTGCTAACACAAGACTGTAACAGGTTCGCGGCACACCTGATTCCTATTGCTGAGATTCGGGCACGACGATTTCAGGAAGGGTTGGACCCGAAAATCCAAGCTGCACTCGGTACAGGGGATTTCCCAACCCATGATCTCACTTTGAAGGCTGCCCGATGCTATGAGGCAGTTGCGAAGAAGAAGGGCAGACCTCAGACTACCAGTATGAAATGCCCTGCCACACAGATGACAGGAGGAGCCTCTTCTAGGCCAACTTTTGCACCCAGAAGACCGGGATGATCATTTAACCGGTTCAGTCCAGACTTTTTCTTCTACTGCAAGAGGAATGGACACCTGCCGAAAGACTACAGGTGTGCAAATGGCCTGTGTTTGGTTTGTGGCGCATCCACTCATGCCATAGGAGCATGTCCATATCGACTCAACCCAGCTCCAGCACCTAGACCTGCAATCACAGTCCCGCAGCGGCCAGCTATTCAGGCTCCTACACCTCGTCTAGCTCTCCATGCACCACCTCCATGTGGACCTCCTGCACAGCCTCCTCTTCAATTCTACCAGGCACAGATAAACGTGCCTTAAGGGCAGAGAAACATGCCTCAAAAGTAGAGGAATGTGCCTCCAGTAAGGAGGAATGTACCCAGACGCCAGGCTTTCACAATGACGGTTGAGGAAGCCGAAGCCACTAGCCAAGTAATCACTGGTAATTCCCAATATGTTCACATCTTTTCAATACTTGTATACACTATATTTTTCCTTTATCTAAAACCCAACTCACACAACTTAGGTACTATACTAGTAGCCACCCTTCTTGCACTCGCACTGTTTGACACCGGAGCATCACACTGCTTCATGTCCCAACGATTTGTGAGAAAGCATGTGATTCCCGTGAAGCCACTCATTTCAAACTGGAATGTCGGTTCCGCGAATGGAGTATTAAAAGCAACTATGGGATTTGATCAGTGTCCAGTTGTAGTTTGCGGACGAGAATTCTACACGAATTTCAAAGTACTGGACATCCAAAATTTCGATGTTGTGTTGGGAATGGACTGGCTGGGAGTTTTCTATGCTATTATTGACTGCCGTCAAAGGAAGGTAGTATTTGAGATACCAGATCACCCAGTCTTCTATTTATAGAGTGGAGATAGAACGTTGAAGCCAGGAATCTTCCGTGCTAAACCAAAGAATGCAGAAGTGTTTACTCTACTGGAGGAAGAAGAAAAGCCAGAGATAGTTCGAGAGTTCGAGGATGTGTTCCCTGAAGATATAACAAGTTTGCCTCCTGATCGAGCTCTTGAATTCAGCATTGATTTACTACCTGGTACACAACCGGTAATCAAAGCTCCGTACCGTTAAGTCCTAAGGGATTGAAGGAGATGCGCATTTAGTTGGACGAACTCCTGAAGAAAGGTTAGATTCGTCCCAGTACTTCAAGTTGGGGATCTCCAGTTTTGCTCGTGAAGAAGAAAGAAGGTTCATACAGGTTGTGTGTAGATTATCGAGCTCTGAACGAAGTAACGATAAAGAACAAGTATCCACTACCACACATCGATGATCTGTTCGATCAGCTAAGTAGGTCTTGTGTATTCTCAAAACTAGACCTTCGTTCGGGTTATCATCAGGTGAAGGTCAAAGAGTCCGATATTCTAAAGACGGCATTCAGGACTCGATACGGTCATTATGAGTATCTCGTAATGCCATCTGGAGTGACCAATGCACCTATTATATTCATGAATCTGATGAACCAAGTTTTTCGAGAGTACCTAGATAGGTTCGTTGTCATCTTCATCGACGACATCCTGGTGTATTCAAAGAATCGGAAAGAACACGCCGAGCATTTACGGATTGTCCTGGAGACATTGCAACAACATCAGCTCTATGCCAAGTAAAACACGTGTGATTTTTGGCTAGATCAAGTCGGATTTCTCGGACATATCATTTCAAGCGAAGGAATCTCAGTAGATCTAGCTAAGATGTCAGCTGTCAGTGAATGGCTGGCACTAAAGATGGTGAAGGATATACAAAGTTTCTTGGAATTAGCAGGATACTACCGAAGATTCATTGAAAGCTTTTCGAAGATTGCAGCACCCCTGACTAAGCTCACACATAAAGATGAAGCATTCGTGTGGTCAGAAGCATGTGAAAAAGCTTTTGTAGAACTCAAGTCAAGATTAACTTCAGCTTCTATCCTTGTAATACCGGATCAATATGGAGTATTCGTCTTACATTGTGATGCGTCCAGTAAGAGATTATGATGTGTTCTACATCAGCATGGAAAAGTTATGGCTTTCGCGTCGAGATAGCTGAAGGTTCATGAGCGTAACTATCCAACACATGATCTGGAGTTGGCAGCCGTTATCTTCGCACTTAAGATTTGGCGCCACTATCTTCTGAGAGAACGAGTGGATATATAAACTGACCACAAGAGTCTAAAGTATGTGTTTACTCAGAAGAAATTAAACATGCGGCAGAGAAGATGGCTAGAACTCATGGCGGACTTCGACATCAACCTACGGTATCATCCAGGGAAGGTGAATATAGTTCTTGATACACTTAGCCGCCAGCCATTAGCAATGAATCTCACCACTCAGTGGAAGTTACAGCAGGAATTGCACGGATTGGCAATCGAAGTAGTTATTCCAGGTAATGGTTCATATTTGATGAGCCTACAAGTACAGTCCACTCTTGTCAATCAGATCAAAGCAGCTCAAGCAAATGATACCATGCTACAAAAGAACCGAGAACAAGTAGAAAGTGGATTTCGACATGACTTCATCATCCACGAAGATGGATCCTTGCGATATGGAAGTCGATTATTTGTACCAAACGGCTTAGTTCGAGAAGAGTTGATGAAAGAAACTCACAACTCTCCTTATTCTGTACACCCCGGTGGTACAAAAATGTACAAGGATCTACGGAAACACTACTGGTGGCATGGAATGAAGCGCGAATTAGCCAGAAGTGTAGCCAAGTGTTTGGTATGTCAGCAAGTAAAGGCTGAATATCATAGAACTGCTGGTCCACTTTAGTCGTTACCAATCCCAAATGGAAATGGCAGCACATCACCATAGACTTCGTGACTGCCCTTCCTCGCAGCACGAAGGGTAACGACGTAGTATGGGTTATTATGGATTGACCCACCAAGTCAGCTCACCTTATTCCCTTTCGAGTTGGCCTATCTACCGAGACGTTAGCAAAGAAGTATATGGAGGTAAGCATGAATTTAAAGTAAGATTTAACCTCAAGATGTACTATATTTGATACACATGAACTCATGAAGGAGATCGTGAGATTATATGGAGTACCGGTTTGCATCATCTCCGATCGGGATACAAGATTCCGATCACAGTTTTAGCAGAGTTTGCAAGTTAGCCTGGGAACGAGTCTGAACTTCAGCACGACTTACCATCCATAAATGGATGGGCAGTCCGAGCAAACAATTCAGATTCTGTAGGACATGCTAAGAGCTTGTATGTTAGACTTCGAAGGTTCGTGGGAAGATCACCTACACCTTATGGAGTTTTCATACAACAATAGCTATCAGGCGAGCATTGGAATGACACCATTCGCAGCACTCTATGGACGGAAGTGTCGTTCACCACTAAGTTGGGACGACGTCGAATATCGTCAACTCCTTGGACCAGAGATGATCGTGGCAACTGTGAACGTAGTTCGTACGATCAGAGAAAGAATGTGCATAGCCCAAGACTGACAGAAACATTAGGCATATGTACAGCGCCGACATCTGGAGTTCCAACCTGGAGACCATGTTTTCTTAAAGATTTTTCCAAACCGAGGAGCGATCCTATTTGGCAAGAGAGGTAAGCTCGGTCCCAGATATATAGGACCGTTCAATATACTCGAACGTGTTGGAGAAGTGTCATATCGTTTGGCACTACCACCCTTACTGGAAGGAGTACACAATGTGTTCCATATATCCCAACTAAGAAGAAATGTGAGCGACCCCAGCCAAATCCTTGATCACTCAGAGCTCACAGTCCAGACTGACCTGACTTGTGAGCAACAACCCGTTGAGATCCTGAACCGAAAGGTGAAGACACTGCGGAACAAGGAAGTAAACTTGGTCTGAGTGATTTGGAGAAAAGATTCGCCAGGAGAATCAACGTGGGAACGAGAAGAAGACACGCGTGCAAGATACCCTCACTTATTTGTAAATTAGTCCCTATGTAAATGTAAATTTCGAGGACGAAATTTTTATAAGGAGGGTAGAATATAACGACTCTGAATTTACTGTATGGAATTTTCCAGGTTAATATACGGAAATGAGTTATACAGCTTGAGATTGAGTTATAAGTTAATTTTGTTAAATAACAGCAAGAAACAACTTGTAGCTCACTGGTAAAGCCTTGCACTACTGTGACGTAGCCCCTATGTTCGACCCCCATCAGACACATTATTTTTCTGATTTTTCTTTTTAACCTTTTGGAAGCCCAAAAGTTTACATGTGCAATACACATAAAAATGAAGTCAGAAAAATCAAACATGTGCAAAAGGGTTTAAACATAAAGTTTTACACGTGGCACAAATCCAGAGGCACCAAGCCCTAGATCGGCCGGCGGAAATGGGGATTTGGCTGGTACCGACGGTTCAACCGGGGCCAATGAGGCACGGGCTTTGCACACTTGACTCTTCCCCTACCCCTAACTGCCCTACACTGTTTGATTTCCCTGCAATCAAACAGAGACTCTTCATTTCATCATTTATTATCTTTTTAATGCATTTTAATTCACCATTGTAATTCCAAAACCCTAATTCTACACTATAAATACCACCCTACACTTTGGCTCGGTATCATTCTGAAATTTCAAGCCAAAACTCTCAAAAAATTCTCTAAGTACAAGTGGAGTAAAGAGGAGTTAGCAAGCGATCAACTTCTGGTGAAGGATCGAAACTATTCCGGAGATCTCGCGACGCCACGGCGACAACCCTCTCTTCTTGTACCTTTTCTTAACCTAATTAAGTTGTGAGTCCCTTCCAATCTTCATTTCTCTTCTTTAAAAATTCATTTTAAAACGTATATCGGTAAGTGGAGTTAATACCGATATCTATTTTCTAAACCCTAAAAACTCTTTTTTTCTTATATATTGTTCATCCAAATTCTTACACAATACTTGTAATCTTAATACCAATATTTAGAATAAATTTGAACCAATAATATCATGTAAAATAACTTTAATTTAACCTTTTCATTTAAATACCATGAACTTTAATATTATTTCTTTTAGTATTGCTTAAACATAACTTTAGGAAAACATCACGGGATAACGACCTACCCCTCACATACACTTTTGTTCCATAGCACGATACCTTTTGTGTGGATTTTGGTTACGAAGAAAATATTACATTAAAATACCACTCACTTTAAAAACGGTTTTCTTTTAAAACAGTATTCTTATTTCCTTTGCGAATATGCCTCTACAACCCTCTTTAGAGGACCCGCTATTGGATGGTGCGGATTATCGCACATCCTTGGGCTAGTAGAGCGAGATGCAGACCTCCAGACGGGGCATTCGGTCTCGAAAGGTTTTAAATACGGTTTTTAAGAAAAACGAATTTTTTCTAATTAAATAAAATTAAAATTTTTAATAATTTTATAAAATTACAAAAATCCATATATTTTCAAAATATAATAAACTTACATTTTTTTTAAAATGAAAGAATTATAAATTTCACTAAAATACCATCAAGATACCAACAAAAGATAAGTTTTACAATAAAATACCATGAACTTTCCAAGCTATGCAATTATCATAAAAATATCTCAAATCTTTAAAATTCATATCCATGAAAACCCTAAATAATATAAATAAATACTCGAGGTTTATTTTGAAATTTTATTAAAAATATTTTTCATAAAACCCCCTCGAGTTATATAAAACAATATTTAAGGACTTTAGTAAATATAGGTTTAAGCGGGATCTATTCTCTTGAGCCCCAGAGAGCCGGAGAAAGTGAGTGCTTGCCTATTTAAAGTAGAAAACTTAACGGAGTTATCAATGGTAATTGTCTTGAATAAAAACACAAATCCTGCCGTCCATGTGCAGCAGTTACCGATGACTCCCGAACCTAATTCAGGATCTAAATCAGTTACAAGTGTCTGATTCAGTCTGAGTCTAATTCAAACCTGAATCCAAACTCAAATCAGAGTCGAATTCAAACATGAATCCAAAGTCAAACATGAATACTTGAACGTGAACCTGAATACTTGAATTCAAACATCAATACCAAACATGAATACTTGACTTGACTTGACCGAACCATGGTTATCACTTGACATGACTTCTTGATGTAGGACCACGGAAGCGCCCTGGCCGTCTGTCCGAGGCCAAAATGCGGAAACAAAAACTTTTCTAAAACTAGAAACCGGCGCTACCGCGGACTATAAACCCGGATCGGACCATTAACCTACTACTAGCTAACTAGAGAAAGGGTAGAGAGCTATACCGAGCGATCCGTATCCTTCGGTCTTCGGCCACCATCCCGATCTCCCCGCGACATCTCCGGTTTCGATCTCCTCGTCGGAAAGGGCACCACATCACCGAGTCTTTTTACGGGCTCCCACCTCTGAACCGAGGCAACTCGGACACGAAGTTGGCAAGCCGACGTGTCCAAGATTGCTGTAGAATATATGTAGATCACTTTGTCTCTATGGTTTATGAAGTTGCCATTTTTGGAGGTGGAGGAAAAATCTTTGAAGAGGAGCTAAGGACTTTGATGCAAGAAGAATGAGATCAATATTTTCCCCCACCCAAAAATATGAGGGGCTCTCCCATGAAATGGCCGGCCATATCCCCAAGAAGAGGAGGGAGAGTATGAATAATGCAAAAGAGAATGATGAGTGATCATCATGAAGAAAGTCCTTTCCAAAGTCTTTTTCAATCCCATCTCCATCAAGCAAGCAATGATGAACAAAAGGAAGTCAAAGGATGCTAGAAACCATCATGAAGCAACCACTTACAAAAACACCCTCCACTTTGCTAATTTGCACATTTGCAAATAAGCCCCTCCTATCAATGGAATTTCAGCCAAGAAGGAACAAAGGAAAAATGGCCAAAACGGAATGCAAACTGGCAACTTCAAAATGTGATCCGGTAATAAATTACAGGAAAACCCCGCGACTGTATATACATACCCGCATTTGTATTGCTACCGAATACAAATGCAATGAGACAAAATCTACACTGTACAATACTAGGATCCGGCTTAAACCAAAGCCCGCTAGTATTATCCGCCCGATCATGATCCGTGCAATACCGCACGTATATGATCGAACCCTGCCATATATCCATACGACCTCTACAGCGTTTCGCCCGAAACTTGAGAAACTGTGTGTGGGGGACTCTAAAGACTCGTCAATACTTTGGCTGTGGATTTAACTACCAGCACGTCAGAGGTATTAGCCGTACGTAACGAGCTACTAGATATTGACCAAAAGGGAGGTCGATGAGCGAACTCATCCTGACACCCTACTGAGCCTGTCAGTGACAATATCCGTACAGTCCGGTCCGTTCGTCTATGAGCATCGCATGGCGGGCCTAGGGGGTTGGTAAAAGTCAGACCCCCAAAAGCGGTACAAGTCGTGTCGGAGTGTAGCCCAGAAAACCCTGAGATATTACTGGAATACCTACCAGTAAATCTCTTGCCTTGGCCAAGGACTTCATGTAATGGCTCTCCTAGACACAGCGCGACCTCACCCCCAATACCGGGAGAGACGAACCCCTGCAGATCTGCTCACTGCCTCCATGTGGCTCGGGACTGTACCCAACTAAAACCTGTTTGCACGACTCCTTTGAGTCGTGGTAGGGTAGTAATCAAAGTACAGTGGGAACTCACACGAGAAAAATGACGATCTCAAGTCGATGAACTAACCTGTACACATGTCACCAGGGAACTGCTATCTGACGTCAGGTATAAAACCAACTAGCATGTTCCCGGCGAGTCCTGTCCGGTGTACTCATAACCCAATGAGCACCTGTATACATCTTAGGTGAACCAACTGACACAAGTAGCTTGTGAGACCGGCCATCGCCCCTCGTCGTGGTCTCGACTGTATACACTAGTCTACTCTGGAGTATCGATGCCCTGTCTCGAAAACTCCCACGACTAGGGACCTTTTAAGGATGTGCTTATAGACCCTAGCTCCTACGTATATGATCGCCATCATACTGTTGGCCGTCAAGCAAGAATCCTAAGGGCTCTATCAACGCGTAATAGTGACCTGTAAGGTCACCTAAAGCAGTACACGATGATAAAGATAAACCAGATAGCATACTATCATCTTGAGTAAGACTGTCCTACCGGTATAGGTCCTCCCTCAATCATTGCAATCACGTGCCTGTGATCCAATAATTGACTCTGAGGGCACTATATCCAACAATCTCCCACTTGCACTCAAGGCTAATTATTGTGATGTCGCATACTCACAGCCCGTGTGATACCGAACACCCAACTCCTCTACTAATCAGTCTCACAAAACCCGTTTGCGAAACTATTGTGTTCGAGAAATAGCCTCAGTGAGTGGATCCGTCCTAATGTTTTTTTCTATGTCTCTCTTTATCTCAAGTTCGCGGAGAAAACCATCTCCTGAAATGAGCTATACCTGTCTTAGAATATGTCTGGATATCTGATGGGACCTAGCTCATAAATGAACTCCAAATCCAAACTTCTTAGACTGTATCGTCAACTGAACTTAATCAGTATCCTGCATAATGCCTCCTTCAGTGTTCGCTTGGATCACCTGTCCAAAACACTGCCCCTCGTCAGAGGGAAAACTATAACTCTGACAGTCACTCTGTCATCCAGGTCACCTTGAAAGCCTGGAATGATAACTGTCTCCCGAAGGAGGATGTCGTTATCATTTCCCCAGAACATCAACTTATATTCTAATACTGCTTCTGAATGCTTCTTCAGGATTGGATCAATATCAACTTATTGCATCTAGTGCAAAAATATCTGGTGTGGTACTTGACATCTCATGATCAACTCAATTGCCTAAGCAAGTGATCTGCCAATCATGTACATCCCTCTCCCCTTTAGTCTGTAAGACATTTTTAGAGAGGGTGACTCCATCACCTGCAGGTACACCACCGTGCCAGAAGTCGTCCATTCTAAAACACCTGTAGAATGCTGTCTAAGTACCCAGATTGGGAAACTACCCAAATCTAGATCTAAAACCATAGATCTAGTAACCAGAATGTTTGATATTATGTCTATATCCTTTGTGGAGAAACTACTATGTGACAATCAAAGTATAACCGATTGTAGTATAGGAATTTCACTTTCTACTCTGTGTATGTCATCCAAATACCAGGACATCACACCCTACTACCTTCTTAACAGATCCATCCCCTATTCTGATGAAGTCAAACCTATGACTGTCACATCAGAAATAGATGATCTATCTCCGCTATATCTGCTTTAGTCCATAAATAGACATAAGCTACTTGACCACTATGCTTCTGCTGCTCCCACTGACTACGACAACCCTCTGGCAGAGTCATATACACGTACACTTCTAAAGCTAGTTTAGAACGATGCTATACTCATCCTCCTGCCGGGTCTCACGGTCTGGAACAACAGTAATGGCAAGTCTGGGTAAACAAGAACCTCCCTGTCACCGTCCTTGAGGCTACCGGAGTACCTCTCGGGTGCCTAAGGTTACCCACCATATCTGTGGAGTGGCCAATGGAATGTCAAGCCAGATTGAATCTTTAGGTTCTTATCAAATTTTCAGTAATCGTTTGCGGTTCTGGAATCACTTCCAGTTCAACCATACTCCCACTACTATTTTCTGAAAAAATCCATTTTCCTAAAACTGTGGCGAGTCTAGAATAATATCACTACTGATCTTCCAGATGGTAAAAAGTCAACCCTCGTCATAGCCCGGGTCAACCCACAAACAGCCATTACAGAAACGTGCATTGAGTTATCCAGAGTCTGGTTTTAAGCATAAGCCGGACAACTCCCCGTACCTTAACATCGTTAATATATGAACCGTTCTATATCCAATATAGAAACAGAGGCACTGATTTAATTGGAACCAGATTCAGATCATGCAGCTGTCTCCAGTGCATGTCAACTAAATGGAAGGAGGCCGATCAGCGTTACTCAACTTAGGAGTGCTTCCAATTATGAGTAACCTGAAAGAGAAGCAAGTTCTCTTAATCATTACTATCAACTGAATACCATACACAAGTATCTACATCTTCGATCACCTTGAAGAATCCCGATACTTGCAACATCTGGTTCTCTACTTTACTCTTATACCTATAACTTCTCAAAACTTGGACCTTGTATTTCTACGAAACACATGTCTAAGAACCAAAGAAGTCACAAGTAAACAGAATATAGTATGAGTACCAACCCCTCTGTCCTCATGGACACTGGACAACATACAATACTTTGTATAAGTCCCTTGAGTTGAATAACTCAATCCCTGTGTGTCCTAGGTTGAAAACTGTACTTCTGGTTAAGAAGAATTACACCGCTGTTTTAATGCTCCTTACCTAACCATCCACTGATATAGGTAAATGTCATGGACATAATTTCAAAAAAAGGGTATATCTCACTCTATAAAAATAGATGTACAGATATATCAATTTGAAATTGGTGCATAACAACAGATATTCAAAACCAAATATTTGCCGTCCGGCAAACAACCCAGGCGATTTCCTCAAATATCACCAATTACAACGAATCCCGATATAATGAGGATGATCATCCAATTCCCAATAACTTACTCCCACTCATCATCTGTAAAACCATACAGATGTGAGAATCATACCTGGTAAATACATACCCTGGAGCAAGGGCTAATTGGGAAATCAGTTTTCTTTTAACAGTACACAGTGAAACTGAAACATTGAAATGTTTCGTAGGGGTATCCGGGTATTCCCAGTAATGCCTCTTCCATTATCCAGATTCACAATTGTAACCGTATATCTCTTTGCCATCTCTCCAAATCCCTTCATATGTCTTTATTCATTACCTTCTGTACACCCCTTTAGGCCAAATGGTTTTCTTCCTTCCCTACCGTTCGGCACCAGCCTATGGTTTGGAAGAAGACTATCCAATAAGCGTAATGGGTGTACTGTCCTAATCCTAGGAGCACTCGTAACATGAGAGAAGGTAGAGATAAAAGACAACTGAATAAACCTTATTCCTATTTCTCCTAAACCAGAATCCATCCTCGAACTGGAACAAGTTCCTTCGAGTTCGTATATAACCATACGATGGAGTATCCAAATAACCGTGGATCTTCGTAGTGATACGGAGTGTTCTGGAGAAATACAAAGGTGAAGTGGGAGTGGTAATGAAATACTTGGTTTGGTCGTGAATAGCAGTCGCAGTTTACTTTGCCCTCTTACTAATCCCTTTATTTGTCTTTACTTAATACCTTCTGTACACCATCGTTAGGCTAATTGGTTTTCTTCATTCCCTACCGTTCGACACCTGCCTATGGTTTGGAAGAAGACTATCCAATTTTAGTAATAGGTGTACCGTCCTAATCCAAGGAACACTCGCAACCTGAGAGAAGGTAAAAGGAAAAGACAACTGAATAGTCCTATTCATTTTCTCCAGAACCGGAAACCATCCTCGAATAAATTCCTTCGAGTTCGTATATAACCATACGATGGTTTTATCCAATGGAAGTGGACGTTCGTAGTAATACGGGGTGTTCTGGAGAAAAGGGTAAAAGTAGGAGTGGCAATAAGGTATGCAACTCTGACAATCCAAAAGCCAGTGTTAAAAGAAGGTTCGATTAATCTTGGTCACTGAGTCATAGTCAAGGGTTGGGCCATGGTCGCTGCCAGAGAGAGAGAGAAAAGAAACACTCAGCGTGCACTCTAACCTAGATCAGAATGGTTATCACTTTATCTAATCAGGAAACCTCCCACTGTAACCTCAAATTCTCCTCCAAACCTGAAAGAAGAATTAGTCGGGAACACCCGAGGAGTAAACCAACTCATCAGTGGGAATCGGGATCCAACTATCATCACATGATAACGTGACGGAATCCACTCACGTTATCACACTCCAGAAGGTATGCTCATGCCTGGCAAGTTTCAGTTTCTTTAGAAACTCCCTATGTGATTTTCACCCCTAGGACCCAAGTGACCTTGACACAGTCAACAAATCAAAGAGTCTTAGTCAAGTTCAACCCGTCATTATCCTGGATTTCATTAAACCCACCTGAACGAGCCCTTGACACAGTCAACAAGGCCGCACGACTGTTCTAACCAATCCCATTAATATGCCACAAATGAACACTACTTAGCTACCGTACACTGCGCCTTGACACAGTCAACAAACGCAACACGAATACTAAGTAATACTTGTAAGAACTGACGGAGGGCTACGTTTTGTTTTTGGCGAAAAACATTTAACGTAATGAACTTGATATCGTTTAAGGAACTGCATAGCTTTTTATAAAAATATAGTGGCGAAAACCTTTGCTAAAGAGATCACTCCCGGTGAAGGGATATCGGCTCTTTCCCCGTAAAATGAGGTGCAGGATATTCCAACTGAATACCACGATGCAAAGCAAAAAGTAATCGGCTATAGTGAAGTTATTACCTTGACGCAAACTTCTGTCCAAGGGGTCACTCCCGATGAAGGGATCTCGGCCCTTGCCTCGTCGACTGAGGTGCAGGATATTCCAACTGAATACCACTGTGCAAAACAAAAGAGAACGTCCTTGCAATAACAGCTTTTTTTTGAAAAATGTTCCAACAACATCAGAATAGGTTTGTTTAACTTGCATTGATCCGAATCAATGCAGTCCCATCAATTGATCACACCAATAAAGAACCAAAATAATGATGTACGTATATGCCATCCGCATTCGCCACTGGGTCCCGTCATCACCCGTTAGCTTACTTAACTAACGACAGAGCGGGGACTGGACTAGCGCGGGTGTAAAACATATACAACATCTACTAGTATATATATCAATATATAATATTCGCTCAAGGCGTGATAAAAAGCAACATCACAGAAATGTAATAAGCATCACAGAACAATACAGATATCTGGGATCCCCGGGTTTCATAGAGCCGCTACTGAAACCCGACGTTCCCCTGGTCATGTGGATAGCCCGTGCAAAGAAATCCTAGACCCCTACGGGCGCGGCAAGTTACCCGCCAAAACCTGAAGCGAGGTAGCCCCCTTCAGCAACGTGAATGGACCACCCAGCACTTCACGGAATCCGGTAACTTGAGCACCCCTCCTTGGGTCAACCTGTACCCCCTACGAGTGCGGCAAATAGCCCGCCAATTCTAGAGTGAAGCCCCCTCCGTCTCAAAGCCATGAGATGCGGGCCCGTTGCCCTCTAGAACCCGGCTATCCGTGCACCCTACCGCGGGGTAATTCTAGTACAGAAAGTAAAATATACAACGGGTACATTGACCTCAGCCCGGTCGTGCCCCAAAAGAATAATATACATACAGGTAGTGACAGTAGTCCACATGTCGGATGCTCGCCCCGCAATATCAAATGTACATAAACAACCAAACTGTACTACCATTGCATCCAGGCTATCCACCACGACAAATCCGCAACATCACAGCACAACACAGAACATCAACGTGAATGTCACGTTCGCAAATCCGTCTAAAAGGGCTATAGCAGTTAGACAGGATTTACCGATCAAGTGACATTCACGATCGCAGATATAATGTAAATACTGTGAACTAACATGTTTAAAATTTTCGATCGACAAAAATTCCCGAAGTGGGCCCCAAGTACAATACTCAGTACACAAAATAAATCTGGGCCCAAACAGAATATACCAAAAACCCTAATTCCAACACAGAGACCTACTGAAGAAATTTAGTGCACTTTGTCTACAGTACGACGGCGGATCCGCGGCCAAAACATGGTTTCGGCAGCTGATCCGCCGTGCTACAGTAACATCAGCCGACCAAATTTCTTCAATTCTCTTGAAAAAGCCTGCACATATTTCTGCAATATACCAAATATTTTTTCGAGCACAAATGAAAATCGACAGAAACTGATGCTTTTGAAATCGCGGTTTTTGGAAATTTCATTCGATCGAGTTCTAAACACGTTAGAGCAAGTTATAAAAGGTTAATGGCGTGGCTCTGATACCATGTAGGACCACGGTAGCGTCCCGACCGTCTGTCCGAGGCCAAAATGCAGAAACAAAAACTCTTCTAAAACTAGAAACCGGCTCTACCGCGGACTATAAACCCGGATCGGACCATTAACCCACTACTAGCTAACTAGAGAAAGGGTAGAGAGCTATACCGAGCGATCCGTGTCCTTCAGTCTTCGGTCACCATCCCGATCTCCCCGCGGCATCTCCGGTCTCGATCTCCTCGTCGGAAAGGGCACCACATCACCGAGTCTTTTTACGGGCTCCCACCTCTGAACCGAGGCAACTCGGAAACGAAGTTGGCAAGCCGACGTGTCCAAGGTTGCTGTAGAATATATGTAGATCACTTTGTCTCTATGGTTTATGAAGTTGCCATTTTTGGAGGTGGAGGAAAAATCTTTGAAGAGGGGCTAAGGACTTTGATGCAAGAAGAATGAGATCAATATTTTCCCCCACCCAAAAATATAAGGGGCTCTCCCATGAAATTGCCGGCCATATCCCCAAGAAGAGGAGGGATAGTGTGAATAATGCAAAAGAGAATAATGAGTGATCATCATGAAGAAAGTCCTTTCCAAAGTCTTTTTCAATCCCATCTCCATCAAGCAAGCAATGATGAACAAAAGGAAGTCAAAGGATGCTAGAAACCATCATGAAGCAACCACTTACAAAAAACACCCTCCACTTTGCTAATTTGCACATTTGCAAATAAGCCCCTCCTATCAAAGGAATTTCAGCCAAGAAGGAACAAAGGAAAAATGGCTAAAACGGAATGCAAACTGGCAACTTCAAAAAGTGATCCGGTAATAAATTACAGGAAAACCCCGCGACTGTATATACATACCCGCATTTGTATTGCTACCGAATACAAATGCAATGAGACAAAATCTACACTGTACAATACTAGGATCCGGCTTAAATCAAAGCCTGCTAGTATTATCCGTTCGATCATGATCCGTGCAATACCGCACGTATATGATCGAACCCTGCCATATATCCATACGGCCTCTACAGCATTTCGTCCGAAACTTGAGAAACTGTCTGTGGGGGACTCTAAAGACTCGTCAATACTTTGGCTGTGGATTTAACCATTAGCACGTCAGAGGTATTAGCCGTACGTAACGAGCTACCAGGTATTGACCAAAAGGGAGGTCAATGAGCGAACTCATCCTGACACCCTACTGAGCCTGTCAGTGACAATATCTGTATAGTCCGGTCCGTTCGTCTATGAACATCGCATGGCGGGCCTAGGGGGTTGGTAAAAGTCAGACCCCCAAAAGCGGTACAAGTCGTGTCGGAGTGTAGCCCAGAACACCCTGAGATATTACTGGAATACCTACCAGTAAATCTCCTGCCTTGACCAAGGACTTCATGTAATGGCTCTCCTAGACACAACGCGACCTCACCCCCAATACCGGGAGAGACGAACCCCTGCAGATCCGCTCACTGCCTCCATGTGGCTCGGGACTGTACCCAACTAAAACCTGTTTGCACGACTCTTTTGAGCCATGGTAGGATAGTAATCAAAGTACAGTGGGAACTCACACGAGACAAATGACGATCTCAAGTCGATGAACTAACCTGTACACATGTCACCAGGGAACTGCTATCTGACGTCAGGTATAAAACCAACTAGCATGTTCCCGGCGAGTCCTGTCCGGTGTACTCATAACCCAATGAGCACCTGTATACATCTTAGGTGAACCAACTGACACCAGTGGCTTGTGAGACCGGCCACCGCCCCTCGTCGGGGTCTTGACTATATACACTAGTCTACTCTGGAGTATCGATGCCCTGTCTCGAAAACTCCCACGACTAGGGACCTTTTAAGGATGTGCTTATAGACCCCAACTCCCACGTATATGATCGCCATCATACTGCTAGCCGTCAAGCAAGAATCCTAAGGGCTCTATCAACGCGCAATAGTGACCTGTAAGGTCACCTAAAGCAGTACACGATAATAAAGATAAACCAGATAGTATACTATCATCTTGAGTAAGACTGTCCTACCGGTATAGGTCCTCCCTCAATCATTGCAATCACGTGCCTGTGATCCAATAATTGACTCTGAGGGCACTATATCCAACACTTGAATACTTGATTACATCCTGAACCTGTTTACTTGAACAATTTGTATCCATAGTCTCGATAAGACTTGTAAACATAACTTATACAATACATTATGCGGGGATAACGGGGTATATTGGTACGGAACGTATTAACGTGGCACGTGATGGTCCCTTAAAAGACACCTACATGAACTCTCGTGCTGTTGTCCCGTGGGTTTTGACGGGGCCTTGTACTACATGTTACCATAGTCCACGGGGTAAGATGGACTCCTCTCGTATACACAAATACTTTCTGTACCAAGCTACAAACAACTACGTTAGAATAACAAACAAATACCTGCACCACTTACCAATTTCATTTCACATTACTTGTTATATAATATTCCTTCTTTTGGGACTTACCGAGCGCTAGTTCGCTGACGTCATTTCTTCTATTTCTTTCTTTGGAATGTTCTTCAGGAGGACCGAACTCTCAGGAGATCGAGCCCAGCCAGGAGGAGTTGGATCAGCTCACCGTTCAGGCCGGACTACTAGCTCTTCTTGTACTTACTTTCATTTTGTAAGCCACTGTTTAGGCACTACTTTATTCATTGTACATTTTCTTTTCAAAATAGTTGTATGTAAAGATGAATATAAATAAAAGTTGCTGTTTATATTTTTATATCTCTTTTCATTCTTGTGCATTATATATATATTGCTTAATTACGCTTAACGTATTTATTTCTTAGTAAATACGTTGCTGCCTGCCACGTCACCGATTTCGTACACTGGAAAGCGGGGCGTGATAAAACCATAGCCTGACCCCCACTTCCTCCCTGGGGTCCTCTGCCTTTGCCCTTATGTCCCCTCTGTGCACGACCACCAACACCACGACCTCTCGGAGCAAATGTCTGGTGCGAAGTAGTGACTGACGGAGGAAGTAAGGCCATCGGAGGATGAGGTGGAGGGGGTAAAGCGGTCTGAAAACTCATGGCCCCGCCCTGATGTCTCATGGGATAGTCCCTGTAGAAATGATCTGGATTCCCGCAGCTAAAACATGTCAGCGGTGACCTATGTCCCTTGGGATATGAGCCTTACATTCGGCCTTGAGTCTAATCTTTGCCGCCGCCATGTCCTGGAATGAATCCGCTACAACCTTTCTGTCCGGAAACTGGAATACTGGAACATACCCTCTTCGGTTTCGGAACAAGACGCTCCTCCACTCGTATCGCTGTGTCCATAGCCTCGGCATATGTAGCAAAGTGCTGGGCGCTTAGAGCAAGGAACAACTGGGTATCAAGACTCATCACATATCTCTTCACCCTGAGCTCCTCGGTAGGAACCAAGTACGGAGCATAGCATGACAGCTGGGTGAACAGACTGCAGACATACTCACTAGTTTGCGCAATGCTTCAAAACTGCGAGCTCTGGCATCTCTCATGCTCTACAGAAGGACTTAGACTAGGAAAATCTCAGAGAACTCTGCCTATGTCATCGGAGGAAGATCTGCTCCTCGATCTCTCTGAATCGACTCGCACCAAGTCTGGACAAGTCCCTCCAACCGAAAACTAATCAACTCAACCTATCTTTCATTTGAGGACCTCAAGGACCTACTGATCCTAACTATCCTGTCGAGGAATGATTAAGGATACTTTGTTGCATATGTCCTTGTGAACACCGGAGGCTTCGACCTCATAAACCCCGAAAGCGACACCTCTATAACCCCTGCGACAACGAGTGCGATTGTCCGAATGGGCGATACAACATGCTCTAGAATAGGTGGTGCATCATCCTGCCTCTAAATCCGGGTGGTCTCGGTCAACTGCCCTATCATACGCTATAAGCCCAACATGCCCTCCTCCGGTCTAGTCATTCGGTTGGGGAGAGGAGGATCAGCATGTCCTTGTGCCATCGGGATGCTCTGTTGGTTAGTCCCTATCACTGGCAGATCTGCCCTGACTGCATTCCTAGCTGCGGCTCTTTCAGCTCTTGTAGTCATGACAGCTGGAACAAGAAAAAGAGAGTTTGTAAGGTGTAAAAACGGAAACAAAAGGATATGGTGAGTCAAGAAAATAGTTAACAAGACAAAAATCCTAAGGTCACTTAAGCGGAGTATCATATCGTAAATATGCCACGGAACATACGTACGCTATGTTACTCTACCTGAGTTACCTACTCCATCATACCAAGCTCAATCTACGTAATGAAAGTTCGGGTCTAATACCCCCAAAGTCAAGTCTAAGTTTTGTAAGGTTAAGCCTAGGTTCCGAAAATATGTACCATAGACTCCACATAGTCAAACCTAAAACTCCAGAAAGGTTAAACCTAGCGCTCTGATATCAATTTTGTCATGAACCAAATTGGCACGTGACCAGTACTTAGATCATATGACGTCAAAAGATGTCGACGCGATCCAAGTAAACCAAACACCAAGATCTAAATCTTTTTAAAGAATAAAGAAGGTGAATTTTTTTAAAAAAAATATTTAATATGAAACACATTTTTATTTATAAGGATTGTTTGTTTTAAAGCATGTGTCAAGTGTTTTGAAATAGAGATGAAAATGTTTTCGTCATTTGAAATTTCGGCAGCATCTCCTTTGTAATTTTTGATAAAAATAAGTACATAAACATATAAATAAAATGGCATCCCTACTTGGGAGTAATCTCAATGCCAATCGGCGGAATCACAACCATGCAGTTATATACGACGCTCGAAGGCGAAGGATCACAAGCAAGTATATAAATAAACCGCGTAAGTATAGATAATTCGTCGACTCTACTCGAGTTCGACTCAAAAGAATATACATAGAGTCACAACTCGATCTAAGTGAAATAATACAGGTGGTCTGATGGAGTGACACTAGATACATGGTACAACATATACCGAAAAGACGATTACTATGCGTGTAACCCACATAGCAAAATATGCGATAACCCCAAAGTATGTGTCTGCGACGACGCTAAGTGTCCGTGCGGTAAGAAGCTAAGACACAACGGGAGTATAAATCACAACTCAGTGAATAGAAATATAAATCACAAGATATAATATAATATGTGTAATAATGAATGCAACTGTGATATAAATGAAGTCGCATAAGAATAATATCAATCATCATCAAATCCTCATCAAACTCATGTCCATCATCGACACTAAAAATTTAGATATCGTAGGCACCGTCTAACTGATCGGCCCTGTTAGGAATTCACCCGCGTGCGCAAACGCATATGTTTTGGAAAATAGAATCATTTTAAGGAAATGGATGCGCACGCGAGATCGTTCTCGTTTTAAAATTTATAAACCGCAAGTGCACGGCGCGTTGTAGCCAGCCGACAGGTACGGGCCGATCCACAGAGAATTGTGTATTATTTAAGGTTCAACAAATAACGAATGGTTGGTTTTGTCACTTAAAAATGAAAGATTACGAAAACAAGGAAAAGCAAGTAAAGAAGAAATTGGCCGTGGCTTTGGCTCGGAAGGTCGAATCGCGACGATTCCTTCGACGCACCCTTGATCATGAGCTGTTTGTCCTTACGTCGATCCCGGCATGAAGCATGACTTGTCAAGGCGGTTGCGGAGCACACGTCATCAAATTCCGATGTTCGCCGCAAAACACGAAACGAGTCCGTTTGTTCACTTACCGTTTATATGTCCAAGCTTGGGGTATCAACACTAAACACAAGGGTTAGAAAGCATACCATAACATCAAAAACACAAAGTAGTGAGTGAGAGCAAATGATTTCAGTGTTAAGTGTGCTAAGAGTTTGTGATAGTATATGGTATATGAAACCAAAAGATTTGTCAAGTCAATTAATCACAAAATACCACATCCAAGCTTAGCAAACTTAACACCAAAATGATTCTAATCTTAGGCTTGCAAGATGGGGTTTGTGGGGGAGAATATGGTATGTGATGAGGCTACAAAGTAATCATGGAATCAACATACCATATCAACCCATCCAAGTTACAATACTAAGTTTATAATCAAAATTAAGCACTTTAAACAATTACTAGAGGAGGAGGAGGAGGCAAAGCCTTTCATCTCACTTCCTTACCATTACCACAACCAAAGAGATTAGTTAAGAATGATAAAGAAAAGCAAGTAAAGAAAAGAAAGCAAATAAACAAAACAATAACAAAGCAATATATTAACACTTGAAAGTGAGTTACAAGATGTTGGTAACTTGTTCAACCTCCTTAATGAAGCTCTCTAAGGAAAGCTTCAAGAGGGAAGAAGAAGAAGAGATCAAGTTAAGATCACACAACTCTCAAGTCTAAACCAAAAATGAACTAAAACAAAACTATATATTACATATGGTCCCCTTTGCTCAACTCTGTTCTGGTATTTATAGGTCTAATATCAGAATAAATAAACAATATAAATAAGATGATGTGACCTAAATAAACGACCAGAAGAAAAATGGGAAAGTTTGGAGCAAGGGGTCCGAGCTCGCCGGATTATTTGGGTATGCGGCCGGTCCAAAACCGGGCACATGGGCTCGTCTTGGTATGGTGGTCATGTGTGCTCTCCACAATCACAATGATGCTGCTTGATTAGTCTGTTTAAACCTGGTTTGCATTCAGAAGTATGGAGGGAAACTTGATGCCAATATCACATCACAACTTTATTGCATTTATTGCCCATTCAATGCACATCACACCATACATGCACAATTTGTGCCTAGGGCAGCCCCACCATGGTCCAAGCCATCATGTGCGCACTTGTATGTGTTGGACCAAAATTGTGTGCACATATTTATTTTGCAAAAGCTTTTTGGATATCGGTCGGTTTTCTGTTCTGTTTGCAGTGTTGGCTCCCAAATGCTATATCCATGACATTGAGTTTGTTTCCAGTATTTAATCACGAACACCTAAAATCTGTAATTACAGAGCATACATTGGGTAATAGCACCGATATATAACAAAATAGATAATGAATGAGCGACATTAAAATGCAGTTTTCTGAGATGAACAAATACCCCCAAACTTATCTTTTGCTCATCCCGAGCAAAACAAAAAATTCTAGCCTCACTTTCGCAGGGAACGCGATTGCACTGAGCATGTGCAACAAGCCGTTAAATCTTTAGGTGTCCCTAGTAGGAGGTGTGTTGTCTCATGAGGGTTTTTAGCGGATTACACCCACAAAATCCAGTCAAGTTAGCATCGTGGAGAAACTGTTGATTCTAATCTTAAGGTTAGAGATCAAAGTTAGAAGTTCTATTACCCAAGTCAGAAATGTTAAACCCTATTTTTCACTCCCCGCAATTTGTTTATCATAAGCTCATACGCGTCTTTACGTGATTGTACGAATAATGTCCATAATGTTTTAAGAACTTTGATTAGGATCATCATGTCATAATTACTGACCAGGATAAACTTCTGAAGGATCACACGAGTTTGAAAGGAGTTAAGATTCTCTCAAGTTTTATTCTCCGGTTAGGATTCAAGTCAGAATATTAAATCATTTTTAACAGAGAACCAAAGTCTGAGGTTTCACTCCTACCTTTCACCAGTTGTTGTTCATACACACCCTTCGTTATTGTGCAAAAACGTCTTAATAAATACAAACCTTCATATCTCCGTGAAAAAACTGTTTTAATAGAAAATTCGTCACCGCCAAGATTATTCTCCCACAAAGAACCGTGAGGACTTTTAACTTGGAGAGAACACTTGCTTAGCTTGTTTTATCTGGCGATTGGAAACTTAGCGAGTTTTGGGTCAATGACTCCCAAACCAGATGGTTTTAGAGAATTAGGTGTGGAGACACCCCAAGGACTTAATTACTCAAGTTACCAAGGCCACAAAACAAAAGACTCATTTTGTTTGCGTTTTAAAATATTCTGAAAGCAGTGAAAACGGAGATATAGCCAGCGTTTCCTTTTTAATCCTTAAGACGCGTTTTTATGAATAAGGAGTGTAATCACCCCAACAAGGGTCCAGAAGGGTTATTTTTCAGACTTTTAGCTTCTATTAAAACCTCAATAATATCCCTCATATTCACTTTACTTCATGAACTATTCTTGATATTACTTAACTCAGAACAAACCTGTTTGATCCTAAAGATGTTTACCACTTTTCAAAAGTTTTATAGACATGCCAGACATTCATCCGATTCTTAAAAACATATGACACGTGTATAGTGATATAAAAGACGTATATTAGCTACGGTTAAACATAAAGGAGGGTTATCTTTCAGGTCATCAATTTCACAAAAAAAGATTTAGTTATTTCTATTTTATCATCCGAACCGTCAGATATTGAATCTAAGTTCTTCCGCTAGCTAACATGACAAAGTTTTTATATTTTTTGAAGAAAATTTTCAATTTTTATAAGTTTTTCAATACAATGCAATACAAAAGCAGATATGAAATGCAACTACATGAAAAAAAGAAAAATACAATATGTAAGTGCTGAAATGCAGGAAATATGCACATGCAAATTATATGCAGATACAAAATACAACCAAAATAGCTCCACTCCCAAATTGAGTTTGACGATGTCCTCATCGTCTCTTGGCTTTGCCCTTACCTCTGCTGCTTCCGCTTGCTTCTTCTTGATTTGCTAAGATCTGGCTGAGCTATTCTTTTATTTCTTTATTTTGCCTGATCAAAGTCTTGATGAAGCGGACCTCCATCCTGTGTAATTCATAGGGATCTGTCGGAACGTCCTCTCCTAAGTAAACCTCTAATGAAGTTTGCGGAGTCGCATGCTCGCTGGGGTCGGTGGGGGACCAAATCTGCTGCTCACTCCTGGGGTCTGTGTAGCCTGGTGAGATCCTCTCTATCTCTACCGGGACGGTGTCATACATCGTGAGGCAGGCCGCGAAATCATCGTCCCCCATATAGTATCGACAAATCTGGGTAACGAGGACGGGAAGTGAAGATTTGCGCGCGGTGATACTTTCCTTGATTGTGGTGAAAACTATGCTCACCATGCAAAATTGGTAATCTCTGGTCATTAAGCAATGAACCAACTGCCCCACAATTGCTGGAAAAGATGAAACCCGAGCGATCCCCCTGATGTTACGGTAAGCCTAGCGGCATGCCGTATAGACGTTCCTATAAATCTGCTGGGCATTTAGCCCGGCATCTCGTAACTTGCACCTGTCACCCATAATCGTCCTATACTGGGCCAGTTCTAATGGTCTTTGAAAACCAGGTCGGATAGGGATATTGATGACGTTGGATATCGTATCAGCTGAAAATACCCTCCGTCTACCCTGAAAGTGAAATCTAATTCGATCCTGGAGTATCTCTCCATTTTTAAGCGCATCATAGAACTCATCAACCAAGTGTTCGCAAGCACATAAATCCTCTTCCCCATACAATCAAAATTCCCACCATAACTGCCGGATAACATCGTGGAAATAGCTCCCGAACACCTCTTGGGTAAATATATCGACAAAATTTCGCTCTAATTCGAAAGGGGCCATGATACATGGGTTGGTGAAATTTTCAGAAAAATTAACAGTGTAAGAGAGGGGGAAGAGAAAATCTTACAATACTGAGAAAGCCAATACTGAGGAACGACCAGCGTCGCCGGAATTTATGGTGAATTCGCCGGTCAGAATCCGAGGAGAGGGGCTAGGGTTTTAGAGGAGGGTGCGGGGACAGAGAATAAAGAAGAGGTTGCTGTTTGAGAAATGTGGATAGAGGGTCGGGTCATGATCTGTAGGCAATATAAGTGGCATTTTACAAAAAAAAACCACAACAAGAAAACCTCATTTATTTACAATCACACTCAAACAAAAAGTGAAATTAGCCTTGTCGCCAAAAATCAGCACTCACCCCCTAACGGGTGAGATCTTATTTTAAAAAAACTAGGAAAAAAAAAGATTAATTACAGTATTCACAAGCTAAACGACATGGTTAGTCCAGAAATTAATACCAGCCACAAAATTTTTTTGTTGATATAATGCAGGGGCTGGTAAAAGAATATGCATATAAAAAAGAAAAAGAAAAAGAATGTGTTAGTTGTTAGTGAAGGGCATGGGTGTGTGTGAGTAGGGATCAGAAGATGTTGAAAGTAAAAATGAAATTTTGAATAGGTCGACGAATTGTTTCTCGGATGAATTGAGTGTTCAAAAAACACATGTCGAGTATCGGAGTCAATCATGTTTAAAAACTGGATTTTATC
This sequence comes from Agapanthus africanus, assembly GCA_030015575.1. NCBI lineage: Eukaryota > Viridiplantae > Streptophyta > Magnoliopsida > Asparagales > Amaryllidaceae > Agapanthus > Agapanthus africanus. Next base: position 369,766,265 of record JASDDO010000024.1, on the reverse strand, counting down.
CGCAAAAAATTTGGAAAAGGAAAGGTTCAAGGGATGTTCCGTAATTGATATTGACTCACACTAACCGAGGATATCCAGTTTTTCCGCAAATAATTCTTCAAAACTCTATATGAAAGATTGGTTTTCAAGACTTTCTTCCTCCCTATAATTCTGCACAATCCTATACTCACTGCTATAGCTCACAATTCCCAAAACACATTTTTCTTCATCACATTCATCTCTAGATAGGTTCATGTCATTTAAAAAGGTAGGTTCCCACCCTAACGTTTCTTCCGAAACAATATCACTAGGTGATACAAAAATTGTGGGTTCCTGATCATTAATCTTTTCTAACAATCTATCCAAACCATACCCGTAAAAATCATAAGATCCCTCCTCTAAAATTAGAATGCAAAAATCTGTCGGTGGGCTTTTTTTGTGTCCTGGTAACACTCAGTCAATTCAATTGCATCGTCATCTATGAAATCATCAAAATTCAATTGATCGTTTATTTTACTTGGGTGACTTCCTAGATGACAGATATCAATATGGTTTTAATTGACTGTGTTTACTCTTTAGAATCACTACAGTTACATGCTCTTCAATTCTAGCCAAAGATTGAGCTTGAGCGTGAAACAATTGCTCAGACTGCTGTATAGACATGGCTAGCGTTGCAGCTGTTTGATTCTCGACCGCAATCATCACTTCAATATCTTTTTCTAAAACGGTCAACCTAGTATCTATCTCACCATCATTCCCTAAGGATGGATCAGTTGTTTCAGGTAACGAGGGTTGTGACGGTGGTGATGCTAAAGCAATCAATCTGTCGATCTCTTTCTCTAAATCCTCAATCATTAGGTCTCTAATTGAAGTGGGACTGGGTTCAAGAGTGTTAGGTGGGTGACCATTAGAAAAACTCTGGGACGGTTGGTCACCCCCTAGAAAAAGACAGTTTTCATGAATGTGGGAAGAATCTTGGCAGTTTGAACAAAAGAATAGAGAATGAGTATAAACAAAAAAATAAGACTCGTGAGAAATTGAATTAAATCGTGTATCATCCATATTAATAAGAATTCACAAATATCACAAAAATAAAGAATATCACACCCCTAGCAGTCTATGGTATGCTAGTCAACTAGACCTGCTCAAGAACCTGATTGTTGAAATAAAACTGTGTCGAGAAACGGGCTTAAGATATACGGATCACGAAGCCCGGTAAGTGCAAGAGATAAGGGGAGAGTTTCCAACGCTTTCGCGAAATTCCTTAATTAGATAACCGTTTCTCTTGAACACTTGCCTAGACATCCCGTGAACGATATACCGTTAAGCGGTGTTCTAAACACAGTTAACTTCTCCTAATGAGCGCGAAGTCCTTAAAGTCAAAGTTCTAGTTGATTTTAAATTACTGTGGGTATGAAAGAATGCAGTTTTGTGATTTGTGGGCTACATAAAAAGGTGATAAAATCCTTTACCGTATCTTGTTTGGTCTTTTTGCCCATAAATCCGTATTAAGATGCAAATGCGCAATCAATAAAAGAATTCAAAAAATCAAGCAATTTAAGCAATTTTTTCGCTTTAATTTAAGCGCTGCAAAAAAAAAAACGGTTAGTTCTCTATTCAATTGGTGGCAAGCTTGTGCGAAGAATCCTGCAAAAGATAGGAATAGTGGAATGCGTCGGATTTAAGAGAAATGTGTTAGGAAATATGTACCGATGTGATTTGGTTTAAGAAAACCCCTTGAAAGTGATCCGAGTCTTTGATTGTCCGCTTGCGCGGGTCAAACTACCCGGATCTTTAGTACTATACTTCACTAACGTCTTGCAATTGATTTTGAGCCCCGCTCCGCACGATCGCTAGTCGTAATTCCTTAAAAACTGAAATGTCCGAAAAATATGATATTTAGTGTCAAAAAGCGATATATATGCCCCAATTCCAGCACACTCAAAATTATAAAAGTCAAGCAATACCACTAGAGTACTGACAACACACTGGAGATCACACAGAAAGAAAAAATCAAAAACATCCTCACTGGGCCGGGGAGCTCGGATTTCCCATTGATGTCGCCGGCCAAATGAAGCTTGTTTGTGCTGGAATTTTGTGTGGCTCCTCCAGACTATATTAGTATTCTAATGGTCTAACTTGATTTTTTAGTTGAATCACAGAGTGCTAGTAGGTCTGAAGGACAGAGAACAATTATGAAAAAAATGTTGTATTGTTAGTTTTGAAAAAAATTGAGTAAAAAAATTAGTGAGTTAGTATGAACCAGAAATAACAATTCCTAATAACTACCAACTCCCCGGTAACGGCGCCAAAAACTTGTTGGGAATTCACCCCCATGCGCAAACGCGTATATTTTGGAAAATAGAATCGTTTTAAGGAAATGGATGCGCACGCGACATCATTCTCGTTTTAAAATTTATAAACCGCAAGTATACGGCACGTTGTAGCAAGCCGGCAGGTACGGGTCGATCCGTAGGGAATTGTGTATTAGGTCTTGTGATTTAAGGTTCAACAAATAACGAATGGTTGGTTTTGTCACTTAAAAATGAATGAATACGAAAACAAGGAAAAGCAAGTAAAGAAGAAATAGGCCGTGGTTTTGGCTCGGAAGGTCGAATCGCGACGATTCCTTCGACGCTCCCTTGATCATGAGGTGTTTGTCCTTACATCGATTCTGGCATGAAGCATGACTTATCAAGACGGTTGTGGAGCACAAGTCATCAAATTTCGATGTTCGCTGCAAAACACGAAACGAGTATGTTTGTCCACTTACTGTTTGTATATCCAAGTTTGGGGTATCAACACTAAACACAAGGGTTAGCAAGCATACCACAACATCAAAAACACAAAGTAGTGAGTGAGAGAAAATGATTTCAGTGTTAAGTGTGCTAAGAGTTAGTGATGGTATATGAAACCAAAAGATTTTTCAAGTTAATTAATCACAAAATACCACATCCAAGTTTAGTAAACTTAACACCAAAATGATTCTAACTTTAGGCTTGCAAGATGCGGTTTGTGGGGAGAATATGGTATGTGATGAGGTTACAAAGTAACCATGAAATCAACATACCATATCAACCCATCCAAGTTACAATACTAAGTTTATACTCAAAATTAAGCACTTTAAACAATTACAAGAGGAGGAGGTGGCAAAACCTTTCATCTCACTTCCTTACCATTACCACCACCAAAGAGATTAGTTAAGAATGATAAAGAAAAGCAAATAAAAGAAAGTAAAGAAAAGAAAGCAAATAAATAAAGCAATAACAAAGCAATATATTAACACTTGAAAGTGAGTTACAAGATGTTGGTAACTTGTTCAACCTCCTTAATGAAGCTCTCCAAGGAAAGCTTCAAGAGGGAAGAAGAAGAAGAGACCAAGTTAAGATCACACAACTCTCAAGCCTAAACAAAAAATGAACTAAAAAAAAACTATATATTACATATGGTCCCCTTTGCTCAACTCTGTTCTGGTATTTATAGGCCTAATATCAGAATAAATAAACAATATAAATAAGATGAGGTGACCTAAATAAATGACCAAAAATGGGAAAGTTTGGAGCAAGGGGGCTGAGCTCGCTTGATTATTTGGGCATGTGGCCGGTCCAAAACCGAGCACATGGGCTCGTTTTGGTATGGTGGTCATGTGTGCTCTCCACAATCACAATGATGCTGCTTGATTTATCTGTTTAAACCTGGTTTGTATTCAGAAATATGGAGGGAAACTTGATGCCAATATCACATCACAACTTTAATGCATTTATTGCCTATTCAATGCACATCACACCATACATGCACAATTTGTGACAAGGGCAGCCCCACCATGGTTCAAGCCATCATGTGCACACTTGTATGTGTTGGACCAAAATTGTGTGCACATATTTATTTTGCAAATGCTCTTTCGATATCGGTCATTTTTTTGTTCTGTTTGCAGTGTCGGCTCCTAAATGTTATATCCGTGATATTGAGTTTGTTTCCAGTATTTAATCACGAACACCTGAAATTTGTAATTACAGAGCAGACACTGGGTAATAGCACCGATATATAACAAAATAGATAATGAATGAGCGGTATTAAAATGCAGTTTTCTGATATGAACATGCCCTCTCCTGATATCAACTCAACCACGGTCGGAATCCTCCGTATATCCGCCGCCCTCCAATGTCATCTCCGGTATTGATCATCATCGTTAGGCTCCCTATACCTCCCTACGGTCTTACTGCCCCTCGGAATCATACCGGGTCCACCATTTATCCATAATCGGTTAACCTCTCTCTCGATTCAGATATCTCATCTTGAAAACCAAAACTCCTGATGGACGTCAAATCATCATATTATGAGAAAACCACACTTTTGAAAACATAATCCGTTTTGTAAAAGATGTCCGCTATCTCTCAAATCCATAGAAACATCAAATCTATGATATCAACAGAGAATGCTTCATTCATGCAACATTTGGCAACTATAACATGTAATTATACGGACTATAGCATTCGAATAATGGAACATGGTAAATAGCAACTAATACTATCATGAAACATGGTAATACGGTTTAAACATAGCAATTTTACGTGTCATGGCAGTACTAATGATATGTGGTGTAGCATGCGAGTCCGTGAACTGTGCAACATGGAATCATTAGTATTGTGCATGTATTCTATCTAATATATTTATTCTAGCAAGTATAATCATACACCAGGGACGACATAATACTCAATGTAAGAGTATTGCATGGAAATGCAGTTAAGTATCGCAATTAGAGTTTAAAAACCGATACGGAGATTTATAAAGTTTCTAGTGGTCGGGAATGATATACGCCATTCATCCGAATTCCCACTTGTAGATGTCCCTCTACTCACCTACAATCGACACATGCCAGACGAAATTTGTAACGACCGTGTACTCTTGATACGTAATAAAAAACGTTTTATAATTTTTTTCGAGATCAAAAAAAATATTTTACTGCTTATATAGGTAGAAAACACTTATAAAATATTTTTCCATGATTAAAATGAATTGATATGATTTTTAGGAATTTTTGGGAATTTTTATGAATTTGAATGGATTTTTTATCGAAGGGAAAAGTTTTTAAAATAAAAATGAGAGATATTTTGGACTAAATTTGCTTTCAAAGGATATAAAACATCAAAATACATTTTCTATAATTTTCCCAAATTTTTATAATATTTTTAACTATTTTAAAATAATTTTTAGAAGCTAAAAACAATTTTTAAAACATTTTTTAAATATTAAAAAGAAATTTTATTTAATTTTAAGAGCGGGAATGAATTTGGACCGTCGGATTTGAAAACAAACGGCCTAAATTTTGCGGACAGTTTATATAAAAGAAAAAAGAAAAAAAATATAAGCGCCTTTGATCTGGACCGTTGGATCAACGATCCAACGGTCAAGAATCGCCAGTGCCAACTCGAGCCGGGGCCCAGGCCAGCTCACGCGTGATAGGATGTGAGTCGTTGGATCTAGTCGAGTGATGGTCTGGATCTTGTCGGCTTGTGGGGCCGGCTTCTATAGCGGCTGGAGAAAATAATAGGGATTTTTAATCCCAGAAAATCCTTATAAATAGCTCTAAGCTTCTAAAATCCCCCCCAAAAATATCTGTTTGACACAAAAATATAAAAATATTTCCAGAGATTTCTCTTTGAGTCTTCTACACTCTAGACCAAGTCCCAAAGGCAAAACAATTCTCGGCTTCAAGATATACCTTTTCTCGTACAACACGATGCTCACCGATTTTCATTTTCCTAGATCATTTCAGATAGGATCTCTCAACAGTTGACCCTCTGTTATCTTCATTATGAAAATATCTATATGTGAAAAAAATTCAGGACCTAATTATGATGTTTTAACCACATTATCTATTTTACGGGCTTTGACGATTAAAAACGATATTAAACCCTAATAAAATAACGAACCTTTAGCAGTTATCCTTCATGATAAAATCACGGGGTAACGGACAACCCTAGATTCATGCTTGGACATATGGAAATAAGTTGTAAAGCGACTATCATGATCGGGACAACTTTTACAGGAATAAATGTAATTATTCTACGGTATTAAATAAAGGTTATCGATAATTAGTTCCTTAATTATTAAAACATGGAAAAAATTATAGTAAATTTTTATGTATTGGTTATTTTAAAATAAAATTGATGGTAAACATGTAAAACCATATTTTCACTAAAATGGGTATTTCACAAAAATACCATCAACTCCAAAGAATTTATATTTTCAGTAAAATATCACGAACTTTGGAAAAATAGTATTTTCCTTACAATACCCTAAACCTTTCCAAGTAATATTTTTATTAAAATACCACGAACTTTTCTGAATCATAATTTTTACGAAAATACCATGAACTTGGCAAAGTAATTGGTTTTATTAAAATATCCTGAACTTTTAAAAGTTAGGATTTTCTTGTAACAATCAATAATAATCCTAAAATTAGAGTTTTACTAAACACTTTTAAGAAGTGAAACCTTACCAAAAATACCCTTAATTTCGAAACTTAAGCTTTTAGAATTTTACTAAAATACTCTTATCTTTTTATAAAGGAGGTTCTTTTATTAAAATACCACAAGCTCTATAATAAAAGATAATTTACGTTAATATACCATATAAATATCATACTCTTTTATAAAGGGTTATTCTTTTTAAAGTGTCACAATCTTTACCCTGAAATACCATGGCACTTCATAAATCAATATTTTGCCCTAAGAATACCATTGTTTTTATATAAATAATAATTATGATAAAATACCATAGTCCATTATAAGCTAAGGTTTCTATAATATACTATGTTTACTTTACAAGTATAATAGAACGAGATATAACCCATGACTGTGGAAGTCCATATCGACTGAGATATCATCTACTTAAATCCATCTTTTGACACATCACACGACATGACCTACGATGCGGTTAGGGTTAGAATGCGTGAACTTAGGTATGGAATACTATTACAAATAAAGATCCCTGTAGACAGGGTGAATAGTCCTAACATAGATGACTACTATGAATGAATTGAACAGTCCCAACATGGATGACTACTACGAATGAATTGAACAGTCCCAAAATAGACAAATGACATTCCATGCCTAGATGATATACGCACTAACTCTAATTCGCAAAACCTTCATACTGAATAAAACGGGGTTGGGTAGTTTGATTTGACAAGATACTATACGGACTTAGATTTCCCTATTACTCTATCAGATACGGGATATTGGAACAGTACATTTCACCTTCCCCAACCGTGTTCCGTGGTTAGAATGGAATAATCTCGAGAACCCGCTACCCTTGTCTAACAAACTAAATGAACATATTACCTGTAGTTGCCGTACGCAGTATACCTTAATTTACCAAATACATACAATGCATACATCATACCTCTACACACATATGACATCATATATTACACACACTTATTCTCTTTACCATTACTTTTTGTTGAGAAAATCCTATCCGAGTGTAACTCACTGAAGGACTTCCTTTCCCTTTCTCTATCCTTAGAACGTCCGTTAGATGAGGACGAGATTGATGAAGAAGGAGATGATGGAATGGATTCTACTAATACACGGAATTGATGCAAGAGTATTAGGATAGCACTTCTATTGTCCATCTGTCACGCCCCGCTTCCCAGTAGACGGAAATGGTGACGTGGTAAGCCCGTGGCATATTTATCCAGAGAAGGTCATTCCCTAAATAAATATACTAAGCGTATTGAAACAATATTACACAATACAAGAATAAATAGAGACCATAAAATTTTTCAACAAATATCTTTATTTACATTCAACTTTCAATATTTACAAATACATGAGTTTATGCTGGAATGTAAATATAATAGGGAAAATGCCTAAACAAGTGGAAAACATAAACTGAATGAAAATGAAGCTGAGCTAGCCTTGAGTAGCGATCTGGTTGCAGTCCTCCTCTGTGGCTTCAACTTCCTCCGTCTCAACCGTATCTGACGAACATTCCTAAAGAAGAAAAGTGGGTGGAATGCCCATCAGCAAACTAGCGCTCGGTAAGTCCCAAAGATAGGTAAGAGTAAAGAAAATAACAAGTGTAGAATATATATGACGAGTAAGAGTATATGTTCATGAGTAAGTATATACTATAGGTCTCTATATGGTCATTATGTTAACGTTATGTTCCAAGTGTGAATGTCAACACAGCCATAGAAGTATTCACGAGCTCAAGAGTGGGGCCCCAGGAGAAAGGAAACGCGGGCCCATTTCATGTGTTAGCATCGGGGCTCTAGGCTGTGGATGAGTCAACCCGACTGATATTCGTGTAAAATAAAAAGTGGTTAATACGGGACTCCTGAAACTCCGTTGGATTCACACAAGAAACTATCCCAAGCACCCCGTGTATAATATGTATATAACTGGTTAATATACTTAATTGGTTTGATTGATTGATTAACATGTCTTGATCGAAACCATAGATTGCAAAAGGTGTAGAATGTATTCGAGTGAGACGAGTAATATACGATTCATGACAATTGTAATCTTGGTTCGAGTCAAGTTGGTTCAAGTAGTTTGGGTTCGGGTTCATAGTCGAGTTTTGATTCGAGTTAGGTTAGGGTTCGAGTTTGTGTTCGAGTTTATGTTCAAGTTTAGATTCGAGTTCATGTCTTTTCATGTGAATTGATATAAATTGTTAAAAATCTTATGTTCGGGAGATATCGACAACGGCTGCATATGGACGACAGGATTTGTGTCTTTTTTCAAGACAATTGTCATTTGATAACTCCGTTAAGTTGTCTAACCTGAATAGGCAAGCACTCACTTTCTCCGGCTCTGTGGGGGAACAAGAGAAATGATACCGCTTAAACCTATACTAATTCTAGGGTCCTTAAATATTGATGGCATATCTCGAGAGGATTTTATGAAAAATATATATTAATATTGTTTAAAAATAAACCTCGAGGGTGATTTGTAATATTTAGGGTTTTCATGAACATGTATTTTATTTGTTATGGTATATTGGTGATAAAACCTAGATTTTTGAAAGTTTGTGGTATTTTTATGAAAAATACTATTTTTAGAAACTTAGTGGTATTTTATTAACAATTTTAATCTTTCTTTTTAAAAAATATAGCTTCTTAATATGCTTTTATTGAAAATACAGATTTAAGATTTTTTATATAATTTTTCAAAAATTAGTTTTGTTTAGAAAAGTCACATTTTTAAAACCTGTATTTTTATTCCTTTCGAGACCGAATACTCCCTAAGGAGTTCTGCATCTCGCTCCATTATCCTAAGGATTTGCGATAATCTGCACCATCTATTTGCTGGGTTCCCTAGCACGGTAGCGAGGTTTCAGGCGGCATCAACCATGCCAAATCAAAATTTTGCCGCGCTAACGAGCCCAAAACATAGGATGTTTAACTAGAGAATCATACGAAACACAAATGTAAACACTTTACATCTAAGTGAATGAGGGAATACAACCTTTGTAGACCGGCCCTTCACTTCAAATGCTCTGTGTAGAAGTCCCTTCGCTGCAAGTTGTGATCTCCCGAACTTTTGAGAGGCTCCACAAGGTGAAAGATGCAAACTTGCTCAAAGTCTTCGAGGCCAAAGATGATCTACGTCGAGGAGACTCAAGCTCATGCTACCTCTTCATTAATGGTGAGATTAGTAAAGCAAACACCCTAAACTAAATGGCTAATAGTAGAGGATGATGAAGTAGGAATTTTGCTCACTTTAGATTTTATTTTCTCACTATTTTTCATCACTTTTTTATGAAGCTAGAAATCTTCAAGAGGAAGAAGAAGATGAAGTTGAAGTGATGAAGAGAAAAATCTCATGAGGTTAGAAATGCAACCATGGTGAGTATATATCATGCCTTAACCCTTGTAGAGACTAAACCATAGCTAATTGTGAAGGTTAGGTTAATAAATATCTTAAGTAAAAACAAACAAGTGGACTAAGTTAAAGGATCTACCAGTTTCCTCAAAGCTCAACCATGACTAATTCCAAATGATGTTTAATTACTTAATAATAAATATTAAACCCTAACATTAACCCTAGTATGGAGTGAGTCTTATACACCATTGTTGCATGTATAACATAGCATGTCACAATGATATATATCACATATATATTATTTGTGAACAAAATAAAACGATAAAATTAACATATATCTCATATATATTAATGTATCATCAAGTGAGAAAAAGTAATACTTAAGTGAGCTAATATTAGTTAATGTAATTTAATATATCAAATATATAATTCTACATTAAATTATTAAATCAACACCTGATTTAATAATCCGGCTATATCTCATTTAACCGACTAATATCAAATCAAACAACTTATCGAATCAACACTTGATCCGATAACCCGGCTATATCATATATAACTGACCAAAGTCACACGTTGCGATAATAGAAAGCGGTATCACATATGCGCATTAATCTCGGTCCCGCACATATCACATATGTGCTCCTACTCCGTTTCACATGAACCAGGAAACCTCTGTGTAGGACTCTAAAGACTCGTCAATACGCCGACAGTAGGTGATGATCATATCAAACACCCACGAGCCACAAGCGGTCTGCTAAACGTAACGACCACTCAGGTATTGAGCTATCAGAAGATGAACAAGCAAGCCTGCTCATACTCCTGCGAATCCAATCAGTAACACTACCGTACAGTCCGGTCTCTTCGTCAGATATGTCGCATATCACAGCCTAGGGGTGGTATAACGTCGGACCCTAATAGCCTGATAAGTCATGCCGATGCAAGGTCATAACAGTTCAAGAAACTACTGATAACACTTATCAGTAGATCTCAGCAACCCTGACCAGGGATTTTCTGTTATGGCCAATCGAGTATAGCGCAACATCAACTCCCAATACCGGGAGAGACGAATCTTCTCATATCGCTCATTGCCTCCATGTGAATCGGGACTGTACCCAAAAACCATATTTTTGCACGATCACTTGACCGTGCTATGGTGGAAATCAAAGCACAGTGGGAATCACACAAGACTCTATGACGATCTCGGGTCAACAGACTAACCTGTGCCAGCGTCACCAGAGAACTGCTATCTGACGATAGGTATAATACCATCTAGGAGTTCTCGGCGAGTCCGTTCAGTGTACCCAGTCTCCACTTAGCACCCGTATACCTTCTCTGATGTCAAACACCAATGGATATGAGATTATCCATCGCCCATCATATGGGTCGAGAAGCGCATACGCTAGTCTACTCTGGAGTATCGATGCCCTGTCTCGATACTCCCACGACTAGGAACATTTGAAGGATGTACTTACCGACTACCCTGTCCCTATTAGTATGATCCGCATCATAATCCTGGTAGTCAAGTACTCATCCTAAGGGCTTTATCAGTATGTAATAGAGAGACAATAAGTGTACCTGTTAAGATAAAGTGCAACCAGATACCATACTATCATGTCGAACAAGTAAGTCCTCCCTATATATGTCCAAGCATCCACTACAATATACATCACATGTACAGTAATGTCCTCTAGGGCATACATATAACTAACAATCTCCCACTTGCACTAAGGCCATTTGTTGCAGTATCTCATACTCAACGTACTATAGAAGTCTCTCTAGGTAAAGGCCTTTCTGAGTGGATCCTCCGTGTTATCCTTCGCGTCAACTCTCCTGACCTCGATCCCTTGGAGATCAACCATCTCCCTGATCAGGTGATACTTGCCTCAGAATATGTCTGGAATGCTGATGGGACCGGCGTTCCTAGGCCAAAGCCACAACTCCATTGTTGTCACAATAACAGTTATTGGACGCTCAATAGTAGGAACTTTTTTCATCTCATGAACAAGAATTATCCAGACAACCACTTTGGCAACATCGTTGGTAGCGATTTATTCAGCCTTTATCGTCTAGTATGTCACGGTATCTAGCTTGGAACTCTTCCAACATACCGTCCCTCTAGTGAGGGTAAAGACAATGCCTATGACTGACTTTCAGTCGACCTTATCACTCTGGAAACTCGAACTAAGAACATTCATCTAGTGCTTCTCAAGTACTTAAGAATGTCCTCCATAGCTGTCCAGTGATTCTCCCAAGATCCGATTGATTCCTGATCACTACACCTAGTGAGTCATCTACATCTGGTCTAGTACATAACATCGCATATATGATAGAGCCTACTGCCGAAGCATAGGATATCCCTTGCACGCGAGCTCTCTCCAAATCAGTCTTGGAAGACATCTTTTTGGAGAGAGTGATTCCTGAGGTAGTGGACGAACCACCACGCTTAGAATCCTCCATACTAAACACCTTTAGTATGGTGTTAATGTACCTGGATTTGGGACACTCCCAAAATCCACTTAGATCTATCACTATAGATCATAATCCACAAGATGTGGTAGGTATCATCCAGATCTTCCATGGAGAATCTTCGTGATAAAAGGAGCTTGACCGAGTGTAGCATAGGAAACCATTTCCTATCAAAAGTATGTCATCTGAGTACAATATGTAGAGGACAACCTTACTCTCTACAACCTTCTTGTATATACAAGGTTCATTTACCTTTTTGATGAAGTCAAACTCTTTGACTGCTACATCAAAACAGATGTTCCAACTCCGCGATGCGCGCATTGATCCTGATGGACTTAAGCATAGCTTTGAAAGTCTCAACTTTTCCATCCACACCAAGAATCTTCTCAAGATCCATTTGCTCCCAATGGGTTTTACCCCTTCAGGTGCAACATGCAAAGTCATACTTTGTTGGTGTACATGGATTCCATCTTTGATCACATAGAATCCAGCCTTTTCACAGAGTCCCCACTCGTGATGGCCTGTCTGAACCTAGTTGGGCCATCATCAACCATGATGCAATCTTTGCTCCTACTGTTACCGAGAAGACCGTAATATCTCTCAAGTGGATGAGAAACCCTACCAGATTCGCAGAGAGGCTAAGGTTCGTTGGAGACTATTGAATCCTTTGGTTTCACCAAATCACCAGCTGTCAGTTTTTCTAGCTGGAACTCCTTCTAGTTCTACCTCATGACCACAAATTTCTTCACCAGAAATTCATTTTCTCAAAAAGTGGCATGCTGAGAAACAAAACACCTATTGCTCCTCAGTTAGGTAGAAGATATTCCCTCGTAGATGTTTGGGATATCCTAACAAACTTATACAGAACTGACCTTGTCTCGAGCTTATTCGGATTTTTCTTTTCAACATAGGACGGACAACCCCATATCTTAACTCGTTTAAGACATGGTCTCTTCCCATCCCATATCTCATATAGAGTAATAGGCAGTGATTTGGATGGAACCCCACTCAATAGGTATGCAGCTTCTCAAGTGCATAACTCCAAAAGGAAACAGGAAACTCAACAATACTCATCATAGACCGCACTATATCTCATAGGGCGCGATACCTCCGCCCCGATATACCGTTGTGCTGTGGTGTATATGAAGGAGTAAGCTAAGAGAGAATCTTATTCTCCTTTTAGAAAATCCAGGAACTCCATGCCAAAGTATTCGCCTCCTCGATCACTTCGAAGGACTTTAATACTTTTACCCGTCTGGTTCTTAACTTCAAGCTTATATTCCTTGAATTTCTCAGAAGCTTCAGACTTGTGTTTCAACAGGAACACATGTCCGAATCTTGAGAGATCGTCGATGAATGTAATGAAGTACAAAGAACCAACCCTGGCATTTGTAGACATATTGTAAGTCGATGTTCAACACCCCAATACTTATGGGGAGGCGGAAATATGAATAACAATTTTGTTCTATGGTTAAACATCGAATAACCGTATGAATCGTTTGCTAAACAAGTTTTAACAAAAGCTATAGAGTTCTAAGCTACTATGTTAAGAGATTATACCAAACGGTTCTAGTCCTTCGTCTTAATGTTATCTACGGCCTCTTTGGATCTCCACGTCCTCTTCGGCTTTCTTCCGTGATAGACGATCCACCCGAGAACCCTAGTCCAAGCTATAACCTCTAAACTTGAGGTTACTTAGTTTCTCTAGTTGCTAAATAGAGTAGCTAAGGTGATGTAGAGATATGTTATGGAGTGATTAGTCTTTCCTAATCCTTGTTCTCAACTCATGAGGGTAGGATTAGGGTTTGGTGAAGGAGAGAGAACTTGAAGAGAGAGAGCGAGAAGATGATAATGATAATAATAATAATAATAATAATAATGAAATAGCTTCTCACTTGATATATGAAACATAATGAATTAAAAAGAAATGAATAATATGAGATTATTCATCATGTTTCATTAATGCAAGTGGGTGATTCATTATGTGAGTCATTAAGCATTTAATAATGCATTAATGACATGATGAATCACTCACAATGAGTCACTAAATCATTAAATGAAAATGCCACCTCTCCCTCCAAGTCTCATCCTTCTAGAAGCTTCTCGAAAAATTACGAGAACGCCCCTCTCATCCGTGAAAACATGGAAAAACTTTAGACTGTACAAATCCAATAACCTGATACTAGAATCTGGCTTAAACCAAAGCCGGCTAGTAAAAACTGTCCGAATGTCGTACGTGCGTTCAAACACGTATGCGTCCGAACCTTTGTCGTAAAACCATACGACCTCTATATCTTTTCGCCTGGGTTTGGGAAATCTCTGTGTGGGACTCTAAAGACTCGACTACTACGCTGGCAGTGGGTTTAACCACAGACCGCAAGCGGCACTAGCTGTACGTAACGGTCCCCAGGTAGTTGTCGATAAGAAAGATGATGAGGTAACCCATCTGAAATCCTACTGAGCCTGTCCGTGACAATATCCGTGCAGTCCGGTCTGTTCGTCTAAGAGTATCGCATGTATGGTCTAGGGAGGTGGTGGACGTCAGACCCCTAATAACCGTACAAGTCGTGTCGGTATGGCTCAAGACCACTCGAGAATCTACTGACCAGTCCATCAGTAATTCTCAATCAGCCCTGGCCAGGGACTTATGGTAATGACCAACCGACCACAGTGCGATATCAACTCCCTATACCGGGAGAGACGAATCCCTAACAGTCGCTCACTGCCTCCACGTGGCTCGGGACTGTGCCCAACTAAAACCTGTTTGCACGACTCCTTTGAGCCGTGGTAGGATAATAATCAAAGCACAGTGGGAACTCACACGAGACAAATGATGACCTTAAGTCAACGGACTATCTGCACACATTTCACCTGAGAACTGCTATCTGACGTTAGGTATAATACCATCCAGTCAGTTCTCGGCGAGTCCTGTCCGGTGTACTCACACCCAGTGAGCATCTGTATACAATCTTAGGTGAATACCACCAATGGTTGCGGGACCAATCCATTGCCCCTCGTCAGGGTCTAGATATGTATACACTAGTCTACTCCGGAGTATCGATGCACAATCTCGATACTCCTACGACCGGGGACATCTAAGGGTGTGCTTATTGACTATCCAGCTCCCACTAGTATGACTGCCATCACAACGCCGGTAGTCAGACAAACACCCTATGGGCTTTATCAACATATATATATATAAGTACCAAGTAAAATATATCATACGTTAAGACAAAGTCAAACCAAATAGCGTACTATTATATCAAGCAAGACTGTCATGTACATACATATCCCAAGCATCCTATACAATGTAGGCCTCTAGGGCATATATATCCAACAATCTCCCACTTGCACTAAGGCCTATAATTGGTGCAATGAGTACCCACTGTCTCTACCAGATCCAGTTGCTGGCGTACCGCATGCCCAACATCTCAAATAGCCTCTCGAACTGTACTTGAGGAATGACCTTGGTGAATGGATGTGCCGTGTTGTCTTTTGTGTCCACTCTCCGTATCTCGATCTCCCGACGATCCACGATCTCCTTGATCAGGTGAAACCGCCTTAAGATATGCCTGGATTTCTGATGGGACCTTGGTTCCTTCGCTAAAGCTACAGCGCCATTGTTATCGCAATACAAAGGTATTGGATTGGCAATGGACGGAACCACCTGAAGTTCAGAAATGAACTTCCTCATCCAGACAGCCTCTTTTGCGGCTTCACTAGCAGCTATATACTCAGCCTCTATAGTTGAGTCTGCGACGGTATCTTGTTTGGAACTCTTCCAACATACCGCCCCTCCATTGAGGGTAAACACAAAACCCGAAATGGATTTAGAATCATCCTTGTCACTTTGGAAGCCGGAGTTGGTAAAAGCCTCTACCTGGAGGTTCCCATTACCGTAAATCAAGAACATCCCCTTAGTCCTTCTCAGGTACTTGAGAATGTTCTTCACCGCTATCCAATGTTTCTCACCTGGGTCAGACTGATACCTGCTTACCACGCTAAGTGCGTAAGCTGTATCCGGTCTGGTACATAACATCGCATACATTATTGATCCTACCGCTGAAGCGTAGGGTATAATGCCCATGCGAGCCCTCTCTTCATCAGTCTTTGGAGACATCTCTTTGGAGAGGGTGATTCCGTGACAAGTGGGCATATTGCCGCGCTTGGAATCTTCCATACTAAATCTCTTTAGTATAGTATATATATACCTGGACTGTGAAAGTCCCAATGTTCTATTAGATCTATCACGATAGATCTTAATGCCCAGAATGTATGATGCATCTCCTAAGTCTTTCATGGAGAATTTCTGTGACAAGAAGAGCTTTACTGATTGTAGTATAGGGATATCATTCCCTATCAGTAGTATGTCGTCGACGTACAAAACGAGGAAGACTACTGCTCCTTTTACAATCTTCCTATAAATATATGGTTCATCTACATTTTTGATAAGTCAAATTCCTTGACTGTTTCATCAAAGCAGATGTTCCAACTCCGCGATGCTTGCTTTAACCCATAAATGGATTTAAGAAATTTGCACACTCTTCCGCTGCTCCCACTGTCTAAGAAACCTTCTGGTTGATCCATGTAAACACTCTCTTCTAGATGTCCATTTAGAAAAGCTGTTTTTACATCCATTTGCCAGATTTCATAGTCATAGAAGGCAGCAATGGCAAGCATGATCCGAATGGATTTAAGCATATCTACTGGTGAAAAGGTTTCATCATAGTCCAATCCTGGTCTTTGACGAAAACCTTTTGCAACTAGTCTAGCTTTGTAGGTTTCCACTTGTCCAAATGTACCAATATTCTTTTTGAAGATCCATTTGCACCCAACTGGTTTTACCCCAGGAGGAGCAACTTCTAAAGTCCATACTTTATTGGTGTACATGGATTCCATTTCGGATCTCATAGCATCCAGCCACTTCACTGAGTCGTTACTCGTGATAGCCTGCTGAAAACTAGTAGGCTCATCATCATCGATGATGCAATCCTCTCGATCCCCATCAAGAAGAAAACCATAGTATCTTTCAGGAGGATGAGAAAGTCTACTAGATCTGCGGAGTGGCGTTGGTTCGTCATGTTCTATTGAAATCTGAGATTCTTCTAAGTCCTCGATTGCAGTTTGAGGTTCTGGAATTTCTTCCAGTTCTACTGCGCTCCCACTAATTTCTTTTGTAAGAAATTCGCTTTCTAAGAAGACAATGTGGCGAGTGACAAACACCTTTTGTTCTTCAGTGTGGTAGACCATATACCCCCTTGAATGCTTGGGGTATCCTACAAACTTGCACAAAACCGATCGTGCCTCGAGCTTGTCCGGATTATGCTTCTTAACATATACCGGACACCCCCATATCTTGATATACTTGAGATATGGTCTCTTCCCACACCACATTTCATATGGAGTGGTAGGTACAGACTTAGTTGGAACTCTATTCAATAGGTATGCGGCTGATTCTAGAGCATATCCCTAGAAGGAAAGTGGCAACTCAGCACTACTCATCATTGAACGCACCATATCTAATAGCGTGCGATTCCTCCTTTCTGATACACCATTATGCTGAGGTGTATAAGGTAGAGTAAGCTGAGAGAGAATTCCATTCTCTTTTAAGTATTCAAGGAAACTGGTACTTAAATATTCTCCACCTCGATCAGATCGAAGTGTCTTGATGCTTTTACCAGTTTGTTTCTCTATTTCATTTTTATACTCCTTAAACTTCTCAAAAGCCTCGGATTTATGCTTCATTAAGAACACATGTCCATACCTAGAGAAGTCATCAGTAAAAGTGATGAAGTAGGAGTGACCACTTCGTGCATGTATAGACATCGGACCACATACATCACTGTGTACTAGTCCCAAGAGTTCAGTGGCTCTTTCTCCGTGTCCGGTGAACGGAGATTTGGTCATTTTTCCTTTGATACATGATTGACAAGTTGCATATGATGAATATTCAAACGGATCTAGATATCCATCTTTATGTAACTTAGTCAACCTTGTTTCATTTATATGACCAAGTCTACAATGCCATAGGAAGGCTTGATTCGAATCTGGAGCCTTTCTTTTACGCGTGTTTTGAATATTGAAAATTTGAGGTTGATTAAGTATGTATATGCCATTTTCCAGTGTGCCAAACCCAATTAGTTCTTGATTTAGGAGAATGTTCATGACATTTCTTTCAAGCACAAAATTATATCCTTTATTAGACAACAAAGATACTGATATAATATTACACAACATACTGGGAATACAAAAACAGCTGTACAGTACCAAAATGTGTCCACTATTCAACCCTAGGTGATATTCCCCTATTGCAACTGCATCTACATGCATTCCATTGCCCATCCGGAGAGTTATATCACCTGCCCCCAGTACTCTACTATTTCTCAGATCCTGCAAAGAATTACAGATGTGAGAACCAGAACCGGTATCAAGTACCCATGAAGTAGAGTTTACTGAAAGAAAATTTTCGATTACGAACACACCTGAAGCAGAAGCAACAGCTTGCTTCATGTCCTTGGCTTTAAAGGCCAAATAGTCCTTCTTCCAGTGCCCTTGCTTGTGACAATAGAAGCACTTGTTCTTTTCTGCCTTCACCCTTCCTGCCTTGTTCGTTCCCTGCACCTTCTTGACCCCACCCTTCAGTTTGGTGGCTTTCATCTTCTTTTTCCCTTTAGCTTTCGCTTTAGATTTAGAAGAAGATGATTGGCCAACATACAGAATGGGGGTCTTCTCCTTTTTCAAGGAGGTCTCTGCTACCCTCAACATATTGAGGAGCTTTGGAAGATCCGCTTCCATTTCGTGCATGTTGAAGTTCAGCACGAACTGAGAGAATGTATGGGGAAGGGACTGCAAAATCAAGTCGATATACAAATCATTCTCTAGCACGCATCCCAGGTTTGCGAGTTCCTCAATGAGGGTGATCATTTTGAGGACGTGCTCTCCAACAGGCGATCCTGGAGCTAACCTCATCTGGAAGAGTTTCCTTGAGGTTTCGTACCTCGCGATACGGGAGTGTTCACCATACAATTCCTTGCAATGGAGGAATATGGATACAATATCCATACTCTCGTGCTATTTCTGGAGTTCATTATTCATGGACGCCAGCACGATACACTTAGCTCGCTCACAGTCTAGATCCTAGGTTTTGCGAACTTCCTTGTCCGCAACTGAGGAATCTGGTCCTGGGATAAGGGGAGGAACAGCGGTGGTAACATATGCAACTTTGTCATAAGTCAGCGCAATATTGACGTTCCTTAGCTAATCTTTATAGTTCTGCCCGGTCAGTATATTCTTTTCAAGTAATAGTTTTAGTCCAGTCATGGTAGCTGCCAGAGAGAGAGAAAAGAAACACTCAGCATATGCTCTTGCAAGTTTAGATTGGTTATTAATTTATCTAAACAGGATGGCTCCCACTGTTTCCTCAAATCCTTCTTCAAAACCTAAAAGAAGAACTAGTCAGGATTTAATCACACGTCACAATACTTGCTTAACCTTTCAGCCAGGCTGGTGTTGGTACTTCGAGGGAGGTTTTCCAACGCTTTCGCGAAGTTCCTTAATTAAAGAACTTCTTTTCCCTGGAGGCGTAGGCCCTCTAATACCTTTCTAGGCACCTACTTGGTTTATAGCATTGATTGTTAAGTGAGAGAAATTCCCGAGAGTAATCCTACTCATCAGTGGGATCGGGATCCAACTATCATTGCATGATGCCCTAGATGGAAGCCACTCTAGTCACCACACTCCAGAAGGTAAGCTTAATCTGCAAGTTTCCTTTATGTTTGAAACCCCCGATGTGATTTTTACCCCAAGCTCTTATAGACCTTGACGTAGGCCAACAAGTCATAAGACGCAAGTCAAGTTCTACCCGTCGTTGTCCTGATCAATTTAAATACATCGTACAAGCCCTTGACGTAGGCCAACAAGGTGTACGTCTGTATTAAACTAATGCATCTATCTATGCAACAAATAGGCACACACACTGCTACCATTCACTATGCCTTGACGTAGGCCAACAAGCATAGCATGAATACGATGTGCTGTCTATCTGAAACGACGGAGGGTTACGGCTGGTTTTTGGCAAAAAACCGTTAACGTAGTGAACTTGATTTGATCGAAGGAACTAAGATAGCTTTTATTAAAATGGGTGGTTTAAGCTCCGCATTTAAAATTTGCATTTTCAAGAAAACCGAGTGGTTTTTAGAAATTGTTCCAACGATTCAGTTTTAGGTTTTATTTTCTTTGCATTAATAATAATGCGTCCCATCTTTAATCTATCATTACAGATAACAACGAAAATACAACGTCCTCTTATGCCATCCGCATTCGCCACGGGGTCCCGTCATCACCCGTTAGGTTACTTAACTAACGACAGAGCGGGGGCTGGGCTAGCACGGGTGTAAAACATAAGCGACGTCTAAATAGCTATCATATATAGATATTGTACATTCGTCAGACGCAATAATAGGCATTCCAGATCACAGATAAACAATATTGGATTTGCAAGCAATCCGCATTTCTTTTGAGCCTGCAATGAAAGACGGATTACACAGTTGTGATGAATAGCCATTTTCCCACCCCAGACCCCTACGGGTACGGCAAACTACCTGCCAAGTACCAGAAGTGAAGCGGTCTGCCCCAACACTTCAAAATACCCGGTAGTTTGTGCACCCCACCTTGGGTCTATCTTAGGAGCAAAAACAGTAAAAAGAAATAATACAACGGTGGCTACAACCGCAACCTGGATGTGCCCCGCAAAATAATATTACAACTTATTACATTTACATCAAATGAATTAATACAATAACCCATCACATAACCCGGCTAAACACCACAACAGTCCAATACAGTTTATATACACAAACAGTTATATATAACATCACAGATATGTGCAACCCCATGCCAACCGACATACTAGCAGTTAGGGGAGGTTTACGAACACATAATACATTTCACAGATATAATCAAACAAGCAAATACAGTATAATTTCGATTGATTAAACACATTTAATTTTGCTCCAATACTTCTTTGTAAATCTGAAACCTGAGCAAAAATAAAAATTACCAGAAAACACCAAATATCACAGAGAATCAACACAAGAAACTTGGGATGATGAGTCGTCCAAAGCGCGGCGGAATCGCGGTGGATTGGTGGGATCGGCCGCGGTTCCGCGGCGCTATGGCCGATTCATGAGCCCAATTTTCTTGGGTGTTCTAATACATTCATTTAGGTCATTCTGAAGGTCCCTGAAAAATTTTTGGACCTCATTTAAAATTCGACAGAAAGTACATGATATTGGGGTTTTTCCGGTTTGTTTTTCCGTTCGAAATTCATACAAATTTGCAAGTGTGTTAAATATTGTTTAGCTAGTCTCTGATACCACTGTAAGTCGATATTCAACACCCCAATACTTATGGGGAGGCGGAAATATGAATAACAATCTTGTTCTATGGTTAAACATCGAATAACCGTATGAATCGTTTGCTAAACAAGTTTTAACAAAAGCTATAGAGTTCTAAGCTACTATGTTAAGAGATTATACCAAACGGTTCTAGTCCTTCGTCTTAATGTTATCTACGGCCTCTTTGGATCTCCACGTCCTCTTCGGCTTTCTTCCGTGATAGACGATCCACCCAAGAACCCTAGTCCAAGCTATAACCTCTAAACTTGAGGTTACTTAGTTTCTCTAGTTGCTAAATAGAGTAGCTAAGGTGATGTAGAGATAGGTTATGGAGTGATTAGTCTTTCCTAATTCTTGTTCTCAACTCATGAGGGTAGGATTAGGGTTTGGTGAAGGAGAGAGAACTTGAAGAGAGAGTGTGAGAAGATGATAATGATAATAATAATAATAATGAAATAGCTTCTCATTTGATATATGAAACATAATGAATTAAAAAGAAATGAATAATATGAGATTATTCATCATGTTTCATTAATGCAAGTGGGTGATTCATTATGTGAGTCATTAAGCATTTAATAATGCATTAATGACATGATGAATCACTCACAATGAGTCACTAAATCATTAAATGAAAATCCCACCTCTCCCTCCAAGTCACATCCTTCTAGAAGCTTCTCGGAAAATTACGAGAACGCCCCTCTCATCCGTGAAAATACGGAAAAACTTTAGACTGTACAAATCCAGTAACCTGATACTAGAATCTGGCTTAAACCAAAGCCGACTAGTAAAAACTGTCCGAATGTCGTACGTGCGTTCAAACACGTATGCGTCCGAACCTTTGTCGTAAAACCATACGACCTCTATATCTTTTCGCCTGGGTTTGGGAAATCTCTGTGTGGGACTCTAAAGACTCGACTACTACGCTGGCAGTGGGTTTAACCACAGACCGCAAGCGGCACTAGCTGTACGTAACGGTCCCCAGGTAGTTGTCGATAAGAAAGCTGATGAGGTAACCCATCTGAAATCCTACTGAGCCTGTCCGTGACAATATCCGTGCAGTCCGGTCTGTTCGTCTAAGAGTATCGCATGTATGGTCTAGGGAGGTGGTGGACGTCAGACCCCTAATAACCGTACAAGTCGTGTCGGTATGGCTCAAGACCACCCGAGAATCTACTGATCAGTCCATCAGTAATTCTCAATCAGCCCTGGCCAGGGACTTATGGTAATGACCAACCGACCATAGTGCGATATCAACTCCCTATACCGGGAGAGACGAATCCCTAACAGTCGCTCACTGCCTCCATGTGGCTCGGGACTGTGCCCAACTAAAACCTGTTTGCACGACTCCTTTGAGCCGTGGTAGGGTAATAATCAAAGCACAGTGGGAACTCACACGAGACAAATGATGACCTTAAGTCAACGGACTATCTGCACACATTTCACCTGAGAACTGCTATCTGACGTTAGGTATAATACCATCCAGTCAGTTCTCGGCGAGTCCTGTCTGGTGTACTCACACCCAGTGAGTATCTGTATACAATCTTAGGTGAATACCACCAATGGTTGCGGGACCAATCCATCGCCCCTCGTCAGGGTCTAGATATGTATACACTAGTCTACTCCGGAGTATCGATGCCCAATCTCGATACTCCTGCGACCAGGGACATCTAAGGGTGTGCCTATTGACTATCCAGCTCCCACTAGTATGACTGCCATCACAACGCCGGTAGTCAGACAAACACCCTATGGGCTTTATCAACATATATATATAAGTACCAAGTAAAATATATCTTACGTTAAGACAAAGTCAAACCAAATAGCGTACTATCATATCAAGCAAGACTGTCATGTACATACATATCCCAAGCATCCTATACAATGTAGGCCTCTAGGGCATATATATCGAACACATATGACCATATACATCATCATGTATTTATCCCCAGAGTTCAGTAACTCTTTCTTTGTTTCTAGTAAATGGAGTATTGGTCATTTTACCTTTGAGACAAGACTGACAAGTAGCATAAGATGAAAATTTGAACAGATTCTCATATTCATCCTTATGTAACTTAGCCGGTCATGTCGTATTGATATGACCTAGTTTACAATGCCACAAGAAGGATTCGTTCATTTCTGAACTACTCCTCTTGTGTGTGTTCTATATACTTTGAACTGTGGTTTGATTTAGAACGTATATGCTATTATATAACGTGCCTGATCAAATCAACTCTTGATTCAGAAAAATGTTCACAACATTATCCTCTAATACAGAATTATATCCTTCTTTAACTCATTAAAGAAACCGATGTAATATTATATATCAGGTTCGATATGTAATAACATTCGTTCAGAATCAATATATTAATACAAGGTGATATTTGCCAACTGATTTGGCTGCAACACTTGCACCATTCTCTACACTTAGACATATATCACCCATTCTCAGTTCTCTACCTATCTGCAGCCTATGTAACATATTACATATGCGGGATCCTGATCCGGTATCACATACCTAGGACGTAGAGGTTACTGAGAAATAGTTCTTGGTAATGAACACACCCGAAGAATATGCATGGACATGCTTATTCCTCAGTTGGGTGGCATGGGAATCCGGATATTCCCCTATTTCCTGCTCGGACTTATAAAAATTATAAGATAGAGCGGAACCAATGTTCCCTAGCTCAGTATAATAAGCAGGTTCGGTCAATGCATCCATATTATTATCTTGATTAAGTCATGACATGGTCGCTACCAGGAGAGAGAGAGAGAATAAAAAACACTCTGTGTGCGCTCTTGCAAGATCAGATTGGTTATTAGTTTATCTAATCAGGATGGCTCCTGTTGTTTTTATCAAATCTTCCTTCAAACCCTAAAAGGTAAGACTAGCCGAGATTAATTACACCGTACAAGTTCGCCAATGTTTTGGCCAGGCCAGTGTCGGTACTTTGAGGGAGGTTCCCCGTGCTTTCACACGGACCTAAAATAAACCTCGGTTTCCCAGGGGCGTAACCCCGTTAACACCTTTCTAGACACCTACTTGATCGGCTAATTGTAATGTGCAAAACTCTCTCAGGAGTAACTCTTACTCGCAGTGGGTATCGGGATCTAACTATCTCATAGAAGGTATGCAATCTCATTGTAAATTTCAACACTTGAAATTCCCGATAATATTTTGCCCCTAGCGTTCTATGACCTTGACGAAAGCCAACAAACCATAGTCCACTAGTCAAGTTCAACCTGTACATTTCATGATTGAATTAAACCCACCCGCACGACCCTTGACGAAAGCCAACAAAGTCATACGACTACCCTAATCCAATAGCATCACATGCTTAAGCAGATAAGCACTAATCACAGCCTTGACGAAAGCCAACAAACGTAGCACGAATACTAAATACTACTTATCTGAAATGTCAAAGGGCTACGATGGGTTTTTAAGAAAACCCTTTGCGTAATGAACATGATATCGTTGTAGAATCGAGTGATTTTGAAAAGGAGTGTTTTTTAGGCTTTTACTAGTTTTGCTAAAGTGGTCACTCCCGGTGAAGGGATCTCGGCTCTTTCCTCATCGACTGAGGTGCAGGATATTTCACAAATACCACTATGCAAAGCAAAAACTATAGAAGCAATCAAAAGACAAACCGAGTGGGTTGTAGCATCTGCCAGTTTCGCTAAAGAGGTCACTTCCGGTGAAGGGATCTCGGCTCTTCCCTTATCGAATAAGGTGCTGGATATTCTATAAAGAATACCGTTATGCAAAGCAAGAACTAGAGCTACCAGTTTTTAAAACAAGTTTCTACAACATCTTTTAGGTTTCTTTTATTTCATTAATCTCATTAATGAAGTCCCATCATATTATGCTTCCCAAGCATCACAGAAGAAATGAAAGCAACAATAGTCATTATATATTATATATATAATATAGGCATTCGTCTCAGAACATATCAAGTGATCACATCATAAAATATCAGCAGCAGAAGAACACATATGAAATATTGGATATATTAGGAATTCCGTGTTTTAATTAAAGCCAGTATAAAACACGAATTCCACGGTCGCGATGAATAACCAAACCCTCATCCCTAGACCCCTACGAGAGCGGCAAGCAACCCTACCAATTTTAGAGTTAGGAGACCCGGTCTCAACTCCTTGAGATGGTCTCCCACTGGACCCTAGAACCCGGTTACTTGTGCTCTCCTCCTTAAGTCTATCCTAATGCGGAAAAGTAAATAATATACATCAATGGTGACATCATCCTCAACCCGGAAGTGCCCTAATAAAAGAATATTACATACAAGCTTTTACATGAATGAAAATGAAAAACTCTCATCTCACATAAAAACCCCCGGCTATTCAAAACACGATGATCCAATATAACATATCACAGCAACACATAACATCACATGTCATCAACGTAAGTAAATATGCGTATCTCAGTTGTCGTTGATGTATAGCAATGAAACCGGCGATACACCATATATTACACTTACGGCCGCAGAAAAGAAAGTGAAAAACTATAACAATTGGAATCGTCACTGCCCTTAGACATCATAAACCCGGAATATCACATATTCTGGATTTCATGCCTAATAATGCAAATCTTACATTTAGGTCTCAACTATGTAAACACTTTTCAAAAGATTCAACAAGATTCCCGATTTCACCCGAGACCAAAATGTTAAACTTTCACGCAACTAAATAGATTCCAATTATTGTATCACAATCTCAGATAATTAAACGATGTTAAACTTTCCGATCGAATAAACAAACACCCAAAATTTCCCAACAAGCTCAACACTTGAGCGGAGTCTAAAAAAAGCACCCAGAACATGCCATAGTACCCATGAACCAGCCGTAGAAGGGTCAACCAATGCCTCACCTGTGGCACAGCTGAGCTACCACAAACCCTTGGGTTTAGTGGCGGTTCTGACAGTCACAGAATCGAGTTAGGGTTTCGTTCTTCTAGAGGGTCCACAAAATCACCTGCATGATTTTCTGAATATTTTAAACAAAGAAAATTCCAACACTTAGAAAATTTCCAGCAAGGGAAAAAATAGGTTATTGATATCCGTTCGATCTTTTTATCACCGTCTAATATACCTGAAACAGAGATTAGAAATACGAAACAGTCCGAGTTGCCTATGCAGAAAATTAACATCACATGAAATTTTAGCAAAAACTAGCAACACTTGAAAACCCAAAACCCAGAGACTGGAACAATACCAAAATTTGAAGCCAAAATCCCACAGTTCACCCGGTGAGCTCGGAAATTATGATGATGTGGCCGGCCATTTCAGGTCAAAAATGCTCCAAATTTTGGTAGTGTTCATGTTATATCACATATAACATTTTGCAGTTGTTTAAAAAAAATTTAGAGCACTTTTCAAATTCGACAGAAACTAGGTTAAAGGGTTTCAAGTTTCGGATTCGTTTCGGTTTCTTAATCTAACAAACATCGTGTAATTCTCTAGCTAGGCTCTGATACCATTGCTGGGTTCCCTAGTACAGCAGCGGGGTTTCGGGGGGCATCGACCATGCCAAATCAAAATTTTGCCGCGCTAACGAGCCCAAAACATAGGATGTTTAACTAGAGAATCATACGAAACACAAATGTAAACACTTTATATCTAAGTGAATGAGGGAATACAACCTTTGTAGACCGGTCCTTCACTTCAAATGCTCCATGTAGAAGTCCCTCCGCTACAAGTTATGATCTCCCGAACTCTTGAGAGGCTCCACAAAGTGAAAGATGCAAACTTGCTCGAAGTCTTCGAGGCCGAAAATGATCTACGTCGAGGAGACTCAAGCTCATGCTAGCTCTTCACTAGTGGTGAGATTAGTGAAGCAAACACCCTAAACTAAATGGCTAATAGTATAGGATGATGAAGTAGGAATTTTGCTCACTTTAGAATTTATTTTCTCACTATTTTCATCACTTTTTTATGAAACTAGAAAGCTTCAAGAGGAAGAAGAAGATGAAGTTGAAGTGATGAAGAGAAAAATCTCATGAGGTTAAAAATGCTACCATGGTGAGTATATGTCATGCCTTAATCCTTGTAGAGACTAAACCATGGTTAAGTGTGAAGATTAGGTTAATAAATATCTTAAGTAAAAACAAACAAGTGGACTAAGTCAAAAGATCTACTAGCTTCCTCAAAGCTCAACCATGACTAATTCCAAATGATGTTTAATTACTTAATAAGAAATATTAAACCCTATCATTAACCCTAGCATAGTGTGAGTCTCATACACCCTTGTTGCATGTATAACCTAGCATGTCACAATGATATATATCACATATATATTATTTGTTAACAAAATAAAACGATACAATTAACATATATCTCATATATATTAATGTATCATCATGTGAGAAAAAGTAATGCTTAAGTGAGCTAATATTAGTTAATATAATTTAATATATCAAATATATAATTATACATTAAATTATTAAATCAATACTTGATTTAATAATCCGGCTATATCTCATATAACCGACTAATATCAAATGCAACAACTTATCGAATCAACACTTGATCCGGTTACCCGGCTATATCACATAAAACCGACCAATGTCACAAGTCGCGAGAATAGAATGCGGTATCACATACGTGCATTAATCTCGGTCCCGCACATATCACATATGTGCTCCTACTCCGTTTCGCATGAACCAGGAAATCTCTATGTAGGACTCTAAAAACTCGTCAATACACCGGCAGTAGGTGATGATCATATCAAACACCCACAAGCCGCAAGCGGTCTGCTAAACGTAACGGCCACCTGGGTATTGAGCGATCAGAAGATCAACAAGCAAGACTGCTCATACTCCTGCGAATCCAATCAGTAACACTACCGTACAGTCCGGTCTCTTCGTCAGATATGTCGCATATTGCAGCCTGGGGGTGGTATAACGTCAGACCCCAATATCCTGATAAGTCATGCCGATGCAAGGTCCATAATGGTTATATAAACTACTGATAACACTTACCAGTAGATCTCAGCAACCCTAGCCAGGGATTTCCCTTTTATGGCCAATCGAGTATAGCGCAACATCAACTCCGAATACTGGGAGAGACGAATCCCCTCTTATCGCTCATTGCATTCATTTGACTCGGGACTGTACCCAAATCACCTTTTTGCACGATCTCTTGACCGTGGTATGGTGGAAATCAAAGCACAGTGGAAATCACACAAGACTCTATGACGATCTCGGGTCGACAGATTAACCTGTACCAGTGTCACCAGAGAACTGCTATATGATGATGGGTATACCATCTAGGAGTTCTCGGCGAGTCCGTTCAGTGGAACCAGTTTCCACTGAGCACCGGTATACCTTCTTTGATGTCAAACACCAATGGATATGGGATAATCCATCGCCCATCATATGGGTCGAGAAGCGCATATGCTAGTCTACTCTGGAGTATCGATGCCCTGTCTCGATACTCCCACGACTAAGAACATTTGAAGGATGTACTTACCGACTACCCTGTCCCCACTAGTATGATCCGCATCATAATCCTGGTAGTCAAGTACTCATCCTAAGGGCTTTATCAACATGTAATAGAGAGACAATAAGTGTACATGTTAAGATAAAGTGCAACTAGATTGCATACTATCATGTCGAGCAAGAAAGTCCTCCCTATATATGTCCAAGCATCCACTACAATATACATCACATGTACAGTAATGGCCTCTAGGGCATACAGAGGGTTGTAGAAGGGTAATCATCAAGGATTTCGAAATACCGATTTAAAGAAACCCTTTTTGAAACGGTGTGGTATTTTTAATGAAAAAGACCTTTTACTTTGAATTACCCATATGCTTATAATACCTTGCTATGAAACCATAGTGTGCATGTGGGGTAGGTTATTACCCCGTGAAGTTTCTAGGGTATTGAAAAGAGGTTACACTAAAGTTCATGGTATTTTAATGAAAAAGTTCATTATATGTTGGTTTCATATGAAAATTTTGTAAAATTTAAAAACTATATGATATGAATAAGGTTAGGATTTGTGTATCATGTTAGTTTGATCTCGTTTTCTTATCACATGACTTATAATTGTTATAAAGAAAACTATACCGGAGATAACTCCTCTTTTGACTGTTTGTTTTAAAAAAATGAATTGAGATGAAAGAAAATGAGAGAAGAGAGACCTACGGTTTTTAAGAAGAGATTTAAGAAGTTCTCGGGGGTCGTGGTTTCATCGGGGATGCTCCAGTCATCGAGTTTGACTCGCTACTCCACTTAAGATGCATAACTCCACTTAGCACTTAGAGAGTTTTGAGAGAATTTTTGCTAGAATTTCAGAATGGGGGAGTGCTATGGCATGGGGTGGTATTTATAGTGGAGAATTAGTGTTTGGGAATTAAAAATATGGATTAAAATACATTAAAAAGATGATACATGATGAAATGAAGGGTCTCTGTTTGATTGCAGGGAAATCAAACACTGCAAAGGAGTTAAGGGGGGTTGATGGGGTGATTTGGAGCTCTTTGGACCGTCGGCGCCGGCCCTATGGGAGAAACGGGTGATCGAGATGTGGTGTTTTGTCTTGAGATTCGTGCCATGTGGGTATTTGAGTGTGTATACCTCATTGCGCTAGTTTGATTTTTCTGAAACTTTTCATTTCCCCGTGTATTGCATGTGCAACTCTTGGGCTTCCAAATATTAAAAAGAAAAATAAAAAAATAATTGTGTTTGATGGGAATCGAACACACAGGCTACGTCACAGTAGTGCCGGGGCTTTACCAGTGAGCTACAAGCTTGTTCATTCTTTTATTTAACAAAAATAACTTTTAACTCTTACACGGCTGTAATACCCTTTTTTGTACAATAACAAGAAATTTCTATACAGTGATTTCAGAGTCGTTACACCATCTGTTTAGGGCTTGCTTTCTTTTTATCAATGTAATCAAACTGTTTAGTTTGCTTTCAGTACTTTGGGATGTAATAATTTTAGTTAATGGAAATAAATGCTTCTGCTTTTATTATCAGTTTTAGTACATTGCCTGCATGATTTATTTATACGCTTAATGTAACCGTATCGAGAAAAGACCACCCTCGACACAGTTAGGTTGCATACCTTGGCACGTCACCGTTTTCATACTTTTGGGAAGCGGGGCATGACAAGTTTTATTGGTGGCCCATGCATGTCCTCAATGTACTAAAATGAAACCATTAACTGACGTTATTATGTTTGTGAATTTTATCCACTTACACCGTCTTCTGACCATGGCATTTTTCTTTCAGCTCATGGAAAATCTAGGAGCTGTACCCCTTCCCGACGAGGACATGTCAGATATTAATTTCGAGGATGCACTTGGTTATTCAGACGATGAGATCGTAGGACCACCGACGGTTATCTTCGACAGTGACTTAGAGGAACCTACCGAGGAAGAGCCGGAGAAAGAGGAACCCATCAAGGAAGAACCTGTTGAAGAGGAACCTATTGAAGAGGCCCTAGCTGAAGAGGAGACACCCGTTGGGGCGGAAGAACCGGAAGAACACGGTCCTCATATATGGTTTATTGGGGAGAAGCTCTATATTCGGGGCATGCTTATCGATACGTGCGTCGCACTTCTCCACACCTCTATCGCCGTGACATACCAGGCTCACCCTTTTATTATAGCTTTGCGAAGAGGGTCAACAACCGACGTGCTAGAGCTGAGCGGTTCCACCCATTTGTTCGATGGACAATGATCGAGATGATCGGTATTAGTTTTAGTTTGTACTAGTTGGCCAAATAAAGCTATTTATAGCGGTAGGTCCACGTTTATCTTTAGTTGTATCTTCTTTTAACTTTTATTAATGAAATCTTAGTTTCGAGCAAAACTCTCTTGTGTCTCGTGCCTTTTCCTTTCTTAGTTTACCTCTTGCATTAATTGTTATTCTTTCGTGCAAATTACTATCTGGTCTCATCCTCGTATCTGTTTGTAACCTAACCCACCTTCTTATTCAGTTAACGATGGCTGGCCGTAACCATAACTGCAACAGGAGAGGAAATAGGATCCATAAGGCCGCAGCTTAGCAAGCAGCCATGATGAAAATGATGCAAGGGATGTTAGACCAACAACAGTAACAGACTGTCGCTCTTCACCAAGAGCAGCGAGAAAGTAGGCTGCAACAAGCTAAGCTATTAGAGAAGGCATTATCCCTAACTCCCCAAGGATTCGCAGGAGTTAAACAATTTTGATCATTGCATCCGAAGACTTTTGCTCGGAAAGGGAATCCATTAGAAGCTGAGCAATGGTTTCGGGGAATTGTCAATGACCTTGGGGCTGCTCAGGTCCTAAAGGATGCATAGGTCAGCATTCTTAAGATGCAACTCACGGACATTGCCCAAATATGGTGGGAATCTGAGGAAAGTAGACTGACAGAGCCTATCACTTAGGAAACCTTCAAGGTGCGTTCCGATACTCAGTACTTTCCAGCTGTAGCACATATAGATATGGATCGGAATTACGTTCAGTTCCAATAGGGGTCTATATGGGAGATGACTATAGACCAATATGCGGCAGAATATGCTATGCTTAGCCATTTCTCTATCCATCTTGTAGCCACCTCTGAATTATATGCTAAGAGATTCCGACAAAAGTTGGATCTTAGGACATGGTCGGCTATGTCCTGTACCGCTCTCCACACTTATTATGTGATTCTGGAGGCTTCTTGTAATTATGAGGATCTGGAGAAAAGGATCAAGAAGAGCGATCGTTCGTCCGGAATGAAACGACCAACAAATCAAATTTCAGGAGGATCGTCTTCCAAATTCAATGGAAGACAGCAATTCAAGAGTCCTGTAGGGCCAATTGTCCCAAAAAAACCAACCGTCACATGCAACCACTGCGGCAGTGTCGGACATTACATGAGGGATTGTCGTATTTTGAACAAACTCTATATAATTTGTGGGTCTCCAGATCATGCTATAGGGAACTTTCCTCAGAGAAGAGGACCACTAGGCCCTGTCAACAAGCCAGTAAATAATGAGGCACAATAGCAGGGGAACCGACCACTTCCCGCTCTTAAGCAGACCGGACAAGGCGCGCCAGCTAGAAGACTACCCTTGCCTTCGCAAAAGCATGTTTCTCGGCAAGCTCAACAAAATGGTCCCAAACGCCAGGACTATACTATGATTGTTGAGGAGGCTGAGGCCACGGGGGAAGTCATTACAGGTATCCATTCCTTTCCTGTCTATTTTGCTTCCAGTATCACCGCTATTTTCGTTATCCATGTATAGTTAGGCTCACTCATACACCTACTTTTAAAACGTAGGCGTACTTCTAGTATTCTTTACACCTGCACTTACACTTTTTGACTTCGGTGCGTCACACTGCTTTATGGCATAAAAGTTTACGACAGCCAACTCCATTCCAGTGGCATCCCTCGTTACTGAATGGAATGTCAACACAGGAAACGGTGTGATCAAGTCCACTATAGGGTACGACTTATGTCCTGTGGTGATATGCAGTCGGGGTTTCTACGCCAACTTCATGGTGATAGATATGCTTAATTTTGACGTAGTCTTGGGCATGGACTGGTTGAGTACTTTTTACTCTACCATCGACTGCCGACAAAGGAGGGTAGTATTTGAGATTCTTGACCATCCAATGTTCGTATTCAAGAGCGGGAGTCGATCCTTAGATCCAGCAACTTATAAAGCTGTACCGAGAAAGGAAGAGAGGTTATATACCTTACATGAGGAGGAAGATATGCCGATAGTGGTTCGAAAGTTCGAAGATGTGTTCGCCGATGTAACAACCCTAAACTTTCTGTACAATTTTTTCAAAAATACAGAAAGGGGTACTTTTTCCTGAGCACAAGTTATAAGTTTGATTTGCTTTCGAACAGCAAGAAAGCACTTGTAGCTCACTGGTGTTTCCCCAATTAGAGCAAAGCTCTGTTCAGGATTCAAAATTTGAATTAAAGCTGCGCTTTTATAAAAGCGTTGCGCTACAACTAGCGCACCCCGTGCACAGTGCATAGGCGCTAGCACTAGATGCGCCACGCTCCAAGTAGCGCACCACGTGCAAAGCTCGTGTGCGCTAGTGCTAAGAGCGCTGCGCTCCAAGTAGCGCACCATGGGCAGAGCGCATAAGCGCTAGCACTGGAACTAAATGTTCCTCACCGTTGGATCAAATATCCAATGGATATGATTAAATCATCAATTAACAAGAATGAAATTCTGTTGAATCTTTCCAAACAGAAAAGATTGTGCCCTGAATTTGGAACACCGTTGGATCAATGATCCAATGGTGATTAAAAATCATTAAAATACATAACAAATTTTGTAAGGGGGAAAGATTTCTCAATCTTGGTAAAAAAAACAAGAAGATTATCTTCTGTAAACCAGAAGCCCTTGGATCAAAGATCCAACGATAGGAAATTCCCCAAATCAATTGGAGAAAAGATCTCCTTAACTGATTGAACAAACCATCTTGCCCTATATAAAGGCCCCGAGACTTCAAGTCTCAAAGAGAGGACCCCCCATAAACTTTAAGAAAATCTTAAGAAGAAGAAGAAGCTCTCGGCAAAAGAAGACAATTCTTTTCAAGGTAAAAAAGAATAGAAAGACGAAATCGTTTCAATATAAAAAGAAGTATTTACTTCTTTCACAGATCATAGATCTATAAGAGAAATTGTCTTTCACAAAAGAGATTATGAACATCTCATTATAAGGGGGGGAGAATTATTCAATTCTCTCAGGATCACAGATCCATAAAGGCAAAGCCTTTCATAAAAAAGAGACAGAAATATCTCCTATAAACTAAGAACTTTGTTCTTAGAATCTTGAGACAAAATCTCTTATCAAAGAAAAGATAATCTTCAGAGCGCAAAGTTAACCTAAGAAGTGCCTTAGTGCTCCTAATCTAAGAAGAGCCTTAGCGCTCCTAATATAAAAGTGCCTTAGTGCTCTTCATCTAGCGCAAAGCGCTACAGTGCCATGGCTCTTCAAACAAAGTGCACTGCGCTCATTGGCTAGCACTCAGTGCTAAGCGCGCCACGTGCTCCTCACGTGTGCGTTGCATTACTAAAAAGCGCTTCGCGCTCATTATATGGCACCGGCGTCAAACGCCTCAACGCTTCAACTATAGCGCATCAGCGCTCTATATCTAGCGCAAAGCGCATCAGCGCTAAGCGCATCAGCGCTCTTCATTTAGCGCAAAGTGCTAAGCGCATTAGCGCTCTTCATTTAGCGCAAAGTGCTAAGCGCATTAGCGCTTCATGTCTGGCGCAAAGCACTAAGCGCATTAGCATTTTAACCATAGCGCACTGCGCTTATCAACTGGCGCTAGTGCCAAGTGCACCACATGCTTTTATGTGCGCTTGGACAGAACATAAACTGTTCTTTGAATAAGCCTGGAGCTATGATAAATGCACAGCATTCAACTAAAGACAAAATATTACCAGAGACCAAACCAATGCTTAGCATTTTTAAGGGGATTGGGCTCAAACAAACATCTAACAACTCAAAAAACAAATGTTGAACATTGTAATTGAATGGACTTAGCCCAAATTGGCCATAAGTCCTCAATTCAGATTAATTGAGTTCATATGCTCATAAATCACAGATCTTAGTCCCAATTGGACTACAGGTCTCTCAACCCACATCGGTTTAAGGGTACATCTCTGAACTCCTCTGATATTTGTCGTTGTAATCCTTCAACGTCTTTAGAGAGGTGATGGGTCCCGACAACCACACATTTCATTGACTGTGAGGTCTTTAAACTCACGGACTATGATGTCCTTAACCTTGACTGTGAGGTCTTTAAACTCACGGACTATGATGTCCTTAACCTTGACTGTAACGTCTTTAAACTCACGGACTATGATGTCCCTAACCTTGGATCGAGATGTCCTTAAACTAACATTGGACCGAGATGTCCTTAAACTAATCGACCACAATGTCCCTAAACTAATCGACCGCAATGTCCCTAAACTAAACAATAGAGCCCAAATGCTCTTTTGTTGGATCTAAACAATCCCGTTAAGTTGATCTTAGTCTAAAATTAGAGTAACGTATCCTTAACAAACGTTTAAGTTGATCTTAGTCCCAAATAAGACTAACGTATCCTTAAACCCAACCCCCAAACCCAAATCTAAGAAGATACGGATTTGGACTAATCCACGCCCTATGGGCGACAATATAAATTAGTCTCCGTATACAATCCACAGGCAACCAAAAACAAAACAAACACCCACGACACGAAGTGACCATCTGGAGAAGGAGAAAGTGGTTACCGCGATGCGGTAGCGTAATTAACTGCAGGGGCTTGCGCCTGTAGGGAAGAACGTCCCCATAATCAAAAACC
Source organism: Agapanthus africanus (assembly GCA_030015575.1). Taxonomy (NCBI): domain Eukaryota; kingdom Viridiplantae; phylum Streptophyta; class Magnoliopsida; order Asparagales; family Amaryllidaceae; genus Agapanthus; species Agapanthus africanus. The sequence continues at coordinate 369,730,279 of JASDDO010000024.1, read as the reverse complement.
CCTCGACGAGGGGGAATCTGACGAAGTCTGCTACATCGGCCGCATCTGTTTAAACCTCCGATACATGGTGCCATAAATCAACTTGGCATCTTCGGAGAGGTGGACGGATAGCACCAATTAGCATCTGTCCCGAAATTCAGGAGAGACGGACCTGCGCGGTCGCGTCTATGCGTTTCGGTGGGGAACAGATTCTGGCACGCCCGGTGGGACCTTTTCCTCTTTCTACTCCACACTTCGTGTGTTGTGTTCGCGAACGAATCGCGGTTTGATTTGGTTGCCCTTGGGTTCGAGATACTAAGATTTGGTGTCTTGCTCCGTGCATAAAACAGAAGATCAATGGCTTCAACCTGCACTAACTGCAACTGCAACTCTCGCTCCGTCCCGTCCGGAGGAGTGACTTACGGGACCTAAGCGGCCTCCATCTTCACTATGCCAGTGGAACAGGTCACTCAGGCCACCACTGGATTGTTCTTCGGGACCATGCTCCCGCCAACGAGCTTCAGCGCTCCTGTACCAACACAAGAATCTCAGAAGAAGTCGGTCTTTGATCGGCTTACAACTACTGCGGCCCCTCTCAACGGGTCGTCCAGCTCCAACGCCTCAGTCTTTGACAGACTGGGCCAAAGCTCAGTTGGGCCCATGAAGAAGCCCACGATACCAGAAAGGATTATCCCAAAGAGGATAGCCATCTCTGCTCCCGAAGTCATCAAGGCGGCTTCTCCTGCCAAAGGGTCGGTCTTCACAAGACTGGCTATTTCAGCTCCTGTTCCAGGAAAAATCGTCAAGGTTGCTTCCCCTACTCGGAAGTCTGCCTTCGACAGGTTAACCGTCCCCACTCAGCGGACGTCAGTCTTCAATAGGCTGACAACGACAACTTCTGACCAACACAGGAGGCATGAGGAAGTCACCCCTATAGCCGAGACAATCCCAATGGCTCGACACGCTCGCCGTCGTTAATGGCGACGAGTAAGGAAGGCTGGGGGCAGCTCCCCATCTGGACTAACTCCGCCAGCCCCCATGGTGAAAATCAATGCTGCTGTTCCAACTGGGAACAGCTTCGAACAACTTAGGAGGGTCCCCAAGAACTCTCCAACTGCCATGCTGAAAAGATCTCTCCCACCTGTGGAGAATGCTATAGAAAAGAAGCCGGAGCAGCCCCCTCAGTGGACGTCCTCCAAAATTTATAAAGTCTGGCGACAGGTCCAGGAATCGGTGATCAACCAGGACTACTCTCACCGGCCAAAGAAGCTTAAAGCTCAGCAAGAAAAGAGCCATCCCGTGGTACCACAGAAAATGTCATCCGTCTGGATGCCCGCTGCAACGGCTCCCTCAACATCAACCGCTCACAAGAGAAGGAGGCCGGAGAAAGCCCCTGTGACCACGGCAAACCGCAAAGACGCTGAGTCTAAACGCTCCAAGTCTGGGGGCATGGTAACACATACCGTTTATATGGCTTCCGGAAAATAGGAAAGCCGTGCTTCTACAGGTCATCGGCCGCTTACTCGATCGATAACGAAGGCTCAGGAACAACAGCAACAGAAACTTCAGGAGATGCTGACTGCAATGGCCGCACTCACTGGGCCGAAAGAAACTCCAGAGACCTCAGAGCAGCGTCGGGAACAAGAAACTGATACCGAATTCCTCTGAAGAATGCTCGAGAGGAAAGAAAAAAGGGCCGCAGAACAGGCAACCAACATCAAACGAATAGCTCTTTTGTCCCAAGACATGGCTGGGATGATATTACAGCCGGAACATCCAGCTGAAGACCCCCCGATCATCATTAAAGACGATAAAGGGGAGACATCAAACCCCCCTCTGGCTATTTTAGCAGCCAAAAAAGAGATAATCTCTAAGGCCGCCTTGGACGACTACATCGCTCAGCAAATACGAGCTCACCATGCAAACGAAGCGGCTGGACAGGTCGTTAAGACTGGGCGACCCTATCCAGGCTGGTATGACCAAATAAGGTACCCGCCGGGATATACGATCCCTAAATTTCACGTATATAAAAGGTCGGGAAATCCGCATCAGCATGTTGCCCAGTTCAGGGCACTATGTGGCAACACCGGAAGCGACGATAAACTGCTACTTCGCCAATTCGTCGGTAGCTTGTCGGAGACAGCGTTCGAATGGTACTCTGAACTCCCGAACGACTCCGTCAAAACTTTTGTAGAAATAGAGCGACTATTTACCCAGCGTTTCGTGATTGCTAGTGAACGCACCCCAATAACGGCATTGATCAATGCCAGGGTGAAGACAGGTGAAACGTGGGTACAATACGCAATACGATGGAGGAATTTGTGGTCAAAAGGTGAGCAGCGCATCGAAGAAGCGCCGGCAGTGGGCATGTTTGTAGGCACTCTTGACCCTCAAGCGACCATCTCACAATTCATGATGTTTTTTAAGCCAACCACGCTCCAGGCCCTGATTGACAAACTAGCTCAAATGAACTAGATGGGCCATAGGCTTTCCTCTTCGAAGACGGAGCCGCGGAATGAAAAAGGGAAAGCGACCTTCGTCGCCAATGCTCAATAGCAGCCCAGTGGTCCAAAATTAATGGATCGACTAGACGAGAGACGGCGATACTATAATGAGAAAATGAAGCACCCTTATTCATTTCCCCGGGACAAAAAGAGGAGATTGTTTGAGCTGGCGGTGCGCAACAGGCTCATCAATCTGCCGAATCCAAAACGACCGTTGCAACCTGGCGAGGCTAATAGTCCCGATTATTGCCCCTACCATCAAACGGTAAGCCATCTAATTGAAGATTGCTTCGTCTTTAAAGGCTGGATCGAAGATCAATACCAACAGAGCAAATTTGCCCTATCCGAGAATTGGAAGGTGAACCCGCCACAGCCACACGCTCATAAGAAGACGGACACACCGGGGGCATCATGTTCTTTCATAGAAGAAGCTCCATGGGAGGTCGTTCTTTCAGCCAAGACTAAAAGAATGCTGAAGGAGCTCTACACATGCCCGGCGATCAGGTGGAAGAATCCACTGGAACCCGAGATCATCGAGGGAATGCTGAAACCACACCCAACTCCAAAAATTGGTGGTGATAGCCAAATCGCTCACACCCAGCCGTCAAAGTCTAAGAAGAAGAAGAAGAAGACCAAAAAGCCCGTGAAGCCTGGTGACAAGCGCACGGACCTGCAGAAGCGGATTGACGCACTGGAAGAATATAATCAAAAAGCATGGACTCCAGTCACACTCCAAGGATTTCTCAGCCACGTCCTTGAGGACGGAGATGATGACAATGGAGAAGACTCGTCGGATGAATCTGAAGATTATGTGGTAAGTTGCCATGTGATCTCTCACTTGTCGATAGACGATGAAGAAGCTCCTTACACAGAGAAACTGAGGGCAGATCCTAAGCTGGAACTTCTACGGCCCTCAGACGAAATGATTGATGCATTCCTGGACGAAGCTCTTCTTAAAAGCAAAGCTGCTCGAGAGCGTGAGGTGGCCATATTTGAAAAAGCCAAACGTCAGCGACTGGACGAAAGGGTTGAAACACCCCTGCCAGATCAAAGTACATCTGCCGCAAATAAAAGCAGGTTCAAGACGAGGAAGAGGTTCGCCAAAGCCATATTGATGGGAATGAAGCTGCCACCCTCTGAAGGAAACACTCTTGGTGAAGCGGAAATACATCCTAGCTACTGCTTATATCATCGAAAGATTGCGCACCCCACCGAAGAGTGCAATGCTTTTAAAAGATAGTGGCAGGGATATGTTGCTCACCGGCAACATTTCAAGCGGATGAAACGCAAAACTCGTCGGGAGCAAAGAAATACGACCGAAGAGCGTAAAAGAACTACCGAGAACTGTCACATGGTCGACGCTGGGGGATCGCAAGTTCTCACCTTCGGGAGCGACTCTGACGAAGAAATGACTCTTGGCCCTCTCTTTGAAGAATCTACCTCGGGAAAAGAGGAAGAACCGAAGACCTGTGAAAATATTCAGCTGCGTAATCGTACGCTGCCCGAAAATAATCTTGGGCCCTCGAACAGTGGGTCAAATAGAAGACATAAGGGGAAAGAAAAAGGTCCCTGAGGATATCATCCTTGATGACCAAGCCGTCAAAGAGCTAACAGCCAAGGACCCGCCAAAGAAAAGTAAGGTGGACTACAACGTTCTGGCACATCTGAGAAAGCTACCCTCGCAGCTGAGCATTCTTGACGCCCTTCTGTTATCCAAAGAGGTGGGAGATTCATTGATCAAGGCACTACAAGAGCCAGAGCAATTCCAAGCTTTCCTCGCCGAAGAAAAGATGAAGGATGAGCTGGAAGAAGTGCACACAGCCGATATCACCTTCGGCGATGAAGATCTCCTCCTTGGGACATGCGAGCATAATCGTCCCCTTTATGTCTCCGGATACTGTCATGACATTAAGATAGGCAAAATCCTGGTGGATAATGGGTCATTCGTTAATCTCCTCAATGTAAAAGTGTTGAAGGAAATCTGCATGAGCGTTCAATACCTCGCTCGTGACAAAATCACCATCTCCGGTTTTGACTCCCAGTCGTCACGAACGCTCGGGTCTATGATACTGACGCTGCGCTTTGGGCTGCTTGTCACGGACATCAAGTTTCATGTCATTGACGCCAAGACATGCTACAATACTTTGCTCGGCAGGCCTTGGTTATACGAGTACAACATTATCCCTTCTCACAACATCAGTGTATGAAGTACTTCAAAGATGGTCTCGAGTACACTGTGACGGGGGAGTTGAACCCATTCTCCGTGAATGAAGTCCGAAAGTACGAAGATGCAAAATACTTCCTGCTTGATTTTGAAGACACAGAAAGATGTCGCAAATCGAAGGACAAGAACAAAACTATCACTACTATTCCGGTCTTTGGGAGTGATACCGAGGAGGAAGAAGAAATAGTTTATTCAGGGCCGCCCCAGTGCAACAAGCCAGGACCATCCACCCCTATGTTGATCTTCGGCAGCGACTCGGAAGATGAGGTCAACGCTGTATTCTCTGCTCGACCATCAATATAAGCTTTCGCTGGCGATGATCGGAGTTTGCAAATCGCTATGGTTCCGCGATAACATTACAAAGAGCTCCACGCGCTTGGTACCTACGGTGTGGAAGAACTGCAGACATTCTACGTCCCTCCCAGGCGAAGAAATAAAAAGGAAATCCTCTTTTATCAATCCACGGAAACTAGAGTGGAAAAAGAAGTCTGGCATGGTGCTGACTCGATACTTGATAGACTTTAGCCCATCCGACTGCCCAGATACTACACAGAAGGATTAAAAAGGTTGTTGAGGCGTCAAGGCATACCCTTCAAACAAACTGCTCGATAAGCCCAGTTCTATAACAGGATCTGGAACATCCCCGGAACTCAACGAAAGTTGCCCAATGGGAGAATAGAAACGATCGGGCTTGGATATGTTCAATCTAAGAAACGGGAGTTATTCCGTGATTGCTGCGTCATACATGACTTCGATGAAGAAGGAGATGCTCTGTGGGAAGATGCTAACCCTGAACCAAAACGATCTCCCATCGTGAAAATACCAAGCCCGTCGTTCGAAGAAAAAATGGACAAGCTTATAAGGGAAGCGTGTTAAAAGGTTCGAGACGATCATAATCGCGAAATGGCCATCTACGAGAAAGCCAGGACGTAGCGCCTCTTTCAGAAGGCTGAGAAAAATGAAAATACTCTTCCTCGTCAACCCGTCATACAAAAGGCCTGACGCAGAGGAAAAAATAAATCAAAAAGCGGGAAAGGCGTTCGACAGCGACAAAGCGGGACCAAGAAGCCCCGCGATCGAGAATCGAGCAACCAGGATTCGTCTCTTATAAGGAAGATGGGTCGAGCGTACTCTTTTGCCCAAGAAAAGACAAGGAAGATAATTGATCTTACCATAAAACATCAAATGATTACCCTCCTAGAGTCCAAGCACCCCGAGCAAGCAGGCGAAGTCTCTTACCCGGACTATTTCTCCTACCATCGGGCAATATGACACCCTCTCGAAGACTGCTTCATCTTCAAGAACTGGGTTGAAGACCAATATCAACTCGGGAGGTTCGCTCTATCCAGCAGCTGGAGGGTAACTCCGCCGCAGAAGCATGAACTAAAAGCCATGCAAGCCATAAGAGCAGAACCAGATCAACATCGGTCTTGGAAGCGATCTCACACCTGTGACGTGATAATGATGTCAGGAGAAGAACCCGAGAATATGGATGACCTCTCTTGGTGCTTTGAAAACAATGAAGATGGGTTGATCTCAGAATTTCCACCGGCCCCAAAAGAGCTGGAAGATGGGATACATACTACAGCAGATAATCTCAAGAAAATTGACTTGGGGACGGCAAGTGATCCGCGGCTGACATTCGTCAGTGAGCTGTTGTCTTAAGAAAGGGTGGCTACGCTAAAGGACGTGCTCATACAGCATAAAGATTGCTTCGCATGGAATTATGATGCTAGGACTAGATTCAGAGATTGCTGTCCACAGATTGGCGATATCCCCGGACGTCAAGCCGATCAAACAAGCACCGAGAAGAATGCGGCTCGAGCTTGAGATGAGCATTAACGCGGAAGTCAAGAAGCTAATCGACTCCGGCTTCATCCAAGAGGTTCAATATCCTGATTGGATCGCCAATATCGTCCCAGTGATGAAGAAAAATAAGACAGTGTGCATATGTGTGGACTTTCGGGATCTCAATAAAGCCTGCCCGAAGGACGACTTCCCAGTACCAGTCACTGAGCTAATGATAGATAATACGTCCACTCACGAAGTTTTCTCCTTCATGGACGGCTCATCAGGATACAATCAGATAAAGATGCATCCCGAAGACCAGAAGCATACCGCTTTCCGAACCCCTTTGGGCATATTCTGCTACAAGGTGATGCCTTTTGGTCTAAAGAATGCCGGTGCCACCTATCAGAGGGCTATGACGAAGATCTTCGATGACCTCATACATGAAGTCATCGAATGCTATATCGATGACCTCGTAGTTAAAATCAAATCATACGAGGAATATTTAAAGCATATGAAGATCGTGTTTCATCGCCTTCGGAAATATAACTTGAAGATGAACCCTCTCAAATGCGCGTTCGGAGTTTCCTCAGGAAAATTCCTAGGATTCATCGTCCGCCGCCGAGGCATCGAGATAGACCCGTCGAAGATCAAGGCAATCATGGAAATGCCTCCGCCAAAGACTCTCAAGCAACTGCGGTCTCTCCAAGGAAAGCTCGCATATATCCGGCGATTTATAGCCAATCTCTCAGGCAAGTGCTGTCCCTACAGACACCTAATGAAGAAGGGAACCCCTTTCGTCTGGGATCGCAAATGCCAAAGCGCACTAGACGAAATCAAGCAATACATGCAGAATCCGCCGGTATTGACAGCTCCGGTTAAGGGAAAACCTCTCATCTTGTATACAACTGCCCTTGAAGGTTCTTTAGGCGCGCTATGGACACAAGAGAATGACCAAGGGAAAGAGAGAGCCCTCTACTGCTTGAGTCGAGTTCTACTGGGGGCAGAAAACAATTACCCCCCATTGAAAAACACTGCCTGGCGTTGATCTTCGCAATAACGAAGCTCATATACTATGCGTTGGCACATGAGGTCCATCTCATATCAAAGGCGGATCCTCTAAAATATTTGATGTCAAAGGCTATATTAACGGGGCGGCTCGCTAAATGGGCCCTGCTCTTGATGGAGTTTTCGATAACTTATTGACCTCTTAAGGCAGTGAAAGGTCAGGCCATCGCCGACTTCCTCGCTGAGCATCCAATACTTGCCGACTCTCCCTTGAACTGCGAATTGCCGGACGAACACGCATTTGACACAATCGACGGGGAGAGAAGAGAGATTGATACCCAATGGGAACTCTACTTCGATGGAGCATCTTCCATGAAGAAGCGCAAATAAAGCACCCCCATAATCAAATCAGGGGTAGGCCTCATCTTCGTGACTCCACAAGGAGGAAAAATGCGCTTTGCCTTCTCCTTAACAGAGCCGAGGAAGAATAATGAAGCCGAGTATGAAGCTTTGATAGCAGGTCTCGAGATCGCTATCAACATGGGAATTGAAAACCTCCTCATATATGGAGACTTTCAGCTGGTCGTTAGTCAAGTAAACGGCAACTATCAAACGCGCAAACCAAAGTTGGTGAAATACGGTGAGAGAGAGCAGCAATTGCCGACTCGAATCCCTTCCTACACACTGGAAAGCATACCGTGTGCGGAGAATAGCAAGGCGGATGCTTTAGCCAAGCTCGCTAAATAATTGGCTGACGAGAGACTCGATGACGTGAGGATCATTGTGCAAAGCCGTCGGGTTCTTGCACCGACAGAAATATCTCCGGAGTCGTCCAAAGAAAAGGGAGGGACTGAGCAAATGGCTCTGCAAATAAAAGATTAGGAAAAGGCTGAGGATTGGAGAGAAGTCTTTATAGACTACTTCAAATCCTATCGAACACCTGAAGATGCGTCCTCAAGACATCAGCTCATGAAACGAGCTCTATCTTTTGCATTCGTCAATGATACTCTGTATAAGAGATCGTTTGACTCTTTATGGCTAAGATGCCCGGGACCGGAAGAAGCAAAAAGAGTAGTCCAAGAAACTCACGACGGACTTTGCGGTTCTCACCAAGCCGGCCCGAAGATGAAGCTGAAGATTAAAAGGATGGGCTACTATTGGCCCACGATGATCTAGGACTGCCTCAAATACGCGAAGCAGTGCCACTCGTGCCAAATTCACGGAGACTTATTCATCAGCATCCAAATCCACTACATCCAACGGTGGCTAGCTAGCCGTTCGAAATGTGGGGAACTGACATAATCGGGCCCATCGAACCAGCAACATCCCGAGGACATCGATTCATTTTGGCGACAACTGATTATTTCTCCAAATGGGTAGAAGCAGTACCGCTAAGGGAAGTGAAGGCGGAGAATATCCTCCATTTCTTCAAGACAAACGTCATTTATCGGTTTGGAACTCCGCGACGGATCATCTCCGATAACGGGCCAGCCTACAGAAGCCACAAGATCAGCCGCTTCGCATAACAACATAACATAGACTGGAGATACTTTTCAGTCTATAATCCTCGAGCTAACGGTCTAGCCGAGGCTTTCAACAAGACCTTGACGAAGATCGTGAAAAAGACGGTGTCTCGAAATAAAAGGGACTGGCACGAGAGACTGCATGAAGCTCTATGGGCATATCGAACGACGTTCAAAACAACCACGAACACAACGCCGTACGCGTTGGTATTCGGCACAGAAGCGGAACTCCCTCTCGAGATAGAGTTACCCTCTCTACGAGTGGCGGTTCACTACGAGCTAACAGACAAAGAAAATGCTCACCTTCGGCTTGAGGAACTCGATGCCCTTGATGAAACTCGGCTCATGGCGCAACAAAATCTGGAGGCTTATAAAGCAAAGATGACGCGCTCATATGAAAGACTGACTAGGCCGAGAACATTCCGCCAAGGCGAACTCGTGCTAGTGGTCAAAAGGCCTATGATCCCCAATCGTGCTAAGCGGGGGAAATTCGAGCCGAACTATGAAGGCCCGTATATCATAGACAAAGTTTACCAGGGTGGAGCATATTTACTCATGGACATGCATGGTGAAAGACCTTTCAGGCCAATAAACGGTCGCTTCCTAAAGAAATACTACGCCTGATGAGTCATGGCCTAGGTCAACGATAGATGATTACGCCTATGTCCGCTCGCTATCTTCCTGAGCCCAAACTCTATAAGTAGTAGCCGGCTATTGGACCGAAACGTCCTTAAACTAACAATGGACAGAAACGTCCTTAAACTAACAACGGACCGAAACGTCCTTAAACTAACAATGGACCAATATGTCCTAAAACTAGCAACGGACCGGAACGTCCTTAAACTAACAACGGACCACTATGTCCTAAAACTGGCTGTTGACCGAGACGTCGATAAACTACTGTGGACTGCAGCATCCCAAAGCTGACACAAAAAAGATCAAATAAAAGGAAAAAAAAGAAAACGGTATGTCCATAAGCAAAATGGGCACGGATGAAAACCCGAAAGGGCTCCGTGAGTAAAAACAGTAGGGCTACCGGCGAGTTTTTGTGAAAATCCGAAAGGGCACAACCTCGTTAAAAGACACTTGCAAGGTCCTCTCGACCTTATGAGGAGAAACCACCTGCGTGAGATCCTTACGACTCATAAGGGGGCAACACACTTAGGGATCCCCACGATTCCTAAGGAGAAATTACACTTGTGAGATCCTCATGACCCGTAAGGAGAACCCTCCTATGAGACCCTCACGGCTCATAGGATTCAAATTCTTAAGCTATAAGGATCTGAACCTGTTCTTAAGCAGTCATACACCCTGATTTTTCCTTATAAGCGGCTCAATGCTGACCCTTGTATACAATCCACGGGCGTGAATAAACATTTCCCTAACAAAGTCCTACCCGCGACTAGGGATATGTCTACACGGTGAACAAGCCTTGTAAGTCCTCTCGACTTATAAGAAGAAAACACTCTTGTAAGATCCTTAAGATTTATGAGAAGCCATACACTTGGGAATCCTCATGATTCTTAAGGAGAAAGCGCACTTACGAGATCCTCACGACTCGTAGGGAGAAATATCTTTATGAGACCCTTACGGCTCATGAAGTCAAAAGCCTTAGTCGACAGGATCTTAACCCTATTTGCTAAGCCACCTTTGTTCGACATCGACAGAGGCAAATGATGATTCGCTCCTGGCAATATCCCAGTTGTAGTGGTGCTGATGCCGAAATTGGTGTCTAATTCCAAGCTTGCAGCAAGAAGCCAGCGAGCCACACATGCATACGAAATAGACGAAACGATAGGGCAACTTGCAACAAAATCAGCAAGTAAAAATGTATGCATACGAAATAGCCGAAATAATTAGGCAACTCGCAATAAAAAGCATCGAGTAAAAATAAAAAAAATAGCCGAAATGATTGGGCACCGCGAAAAATAGCTGAAATGATTGGGCGATCGCGACTTTCGCGATATAAAATGCTGAAATGATAGAGCATCGCGGAAAGAAAGAAATAAAAAAAAATTCTGAAAGAATGAAACTTTTGCCCTACAGATGAGATCACATTGATCCCTGTATACAATCCAGGGGCAAAAAAAAAGAGGGAACCATACCTTCCTCGCAGGCTTCATCAGAAAAGAAGCCACATCTCGATGGTTCACAGACAGCCTGAAGACCATCTCAACATCCGTCTCATTTCAACAGACACAACATCAACAAATCGGAGCTGCGGAAAAATTCCCAGTTCCATGACTCGAAGATGTACAAACAACCGAGATTCAACCTTTCCTGGTCACGTGGAACACGGCCTATGTCAATCCTAACCCTGTGGGAAATGTCCAGAGCGGATCCTGGTCCTCGCAGAACACGGCTATGTCAAACCGACTCCATGGGAAGCATCCAGAGCAAATTCCTGGTCACGTGGAACATGGCCTATGTTAATCCTGACCCCGTAGGAAACGTCCAGAGTGGAGCCTGGTCCTCGCAGAACACAGCTATGTCAATCAGACCCTGTGGGAAACATCCAGAGCAAATTCCTAGTCACGTGGAACACGGCCTATGTGAATCTTGACCCCGTGGGAAACGTCCAGAGCGGATCCTGGTCCTCGCAGAACACGGCTATGTCAAAACGACCCCATGGGAAGCATCCAGAGCAAATTCCTGGTCACGTGGAACACAGCCTATGTCAATCCTGACCCCGTGGGAAACGTCCAGAGCGGAGCTTGGTCCTCGCAGAATACGACTATGTCAACCAGACCCCGTGGGAAGCATCCAGAGAAAATTCCTGGTCACGTGGAACACGGCCTATGTCAATCCTAACCCCGTAGGAAATGTTCAGAGCGGATCCTGGTCCTCGCAGAACACAGCTATGTCAAACCGATCCCGTGGGAAGCATCTAGAGCAAATTCCTAGTCAAGTGGAACATGGCCTATGTCAATCCTGACCCCGTGGGAAACGTCCAGAGCAGATCCTGGTCCTTGCAGAACACGGCTATATCAAACCGACCCCCTAGGAAGCATCCAGAGCAAATTCCCGGTCACGTAGAACACGGCCTATATCAATCCTGACCCTGTGGGAAACGTCCAGAGCGGAGCCTGGTCCTCGCAGAACACGGCTATGTCAATCAGACCCCGTGGGAAGCATCCAGAGCAAATTCCTGGTCACGTGGAACACGGCCTATGTCAATCCTGACCCCATGGGAAACGTCCAGAGCGGATCCTGGTCCTCGCAGAACACGGCTATGTCAAACCGACCCCGTGGGAAGCATACAGAGCAAATTCCTGGTCACGTGGAACACGACCTATGTCAATCCTGACCCCGTGGGAAACGTTCAGAGCGGATCCTGGTGTAGGGTGTTTTTCGTCACCCCATTGAGATGGGAATACGCGCGCGCTTGTCAGGCGTACTACAGATTCCCCCTGCCTAGGGGTAGGCCGGGGTTTAATGATTGTGGGGATCCGAATCTCCGGCAGCCGCGAACTAAGCTGCCGTTAATTACCCCCCGCCTTTTGGGCGAGGGAACCTCCGATTGACGGGTCAAACTGGTCATGCGAACTCAACGTGCAGTGTACGTGTGTTGTTGTTTTGGAGGGGGGTTTGAATATATCGGGAGCCACGCAGAGTTTTTTCTAACAGGGACAGTGTCGTGGAGTATGTGTGTGTGTAAATATGTATACATATGTATATATATATAAAAAAGGGGAAAAAGACATCCAAAGGATGCGTGGGGCCAGCGCCTAGGCGCTTGAGCGCAAGCACGCCACGTGGGCGCTTTGTGCTCGAGCGCAGAGTGCTGGAGCGCAACGCGCCACGTGTCGGCATGTGGGCGCTTTGCGCTTGAGCGCAGAGTGCTGAAACGCAAGCGCGCCACGTGTCGGCACGGGGGCGCTTTGCGCTCGAGCGCAGAGTGCTGGAGCGCAACGCGCCACGTGTCGGCACGGGGGCGACTTGCGCTCGAACGCTTGCGCTGGAGCGCAAGCGCGCCACGTGTCGGCACGGGGGCGACTTGCGCTCGAGCGCTTGCGCTGGAGCGCAAGCACGCCACGTGTCGGCACCGGGGTGACTTGCGCTCGAGCGCTTACGCTGGAGCGCAAGAGCGCCACGTGTCGGCACGGGGGCGACTTGCGCTCGAGCGCTTGCGCTGGAGCGCAAGTGCGCCACGTGGGCGCTTGGCGCTCGAGCGCGAGCGCTGGAGCGCAAGCGCACCACGTGTCGGCACGTGGGCGCTCTGCGCTTGAGCGCTGGCAAGGAAAAGAGGCTTTTAGCCTAAAAGATTTCTCTGAAGAGAAATCAGAGAGGAGTTGGACTCCTAAGTGTGTTTTTTCTTCTTTTTTGGGGGTTTAGTGAAAGTTCTTCTTCTTCTTCCTCCTCTGTTAGCTGGATCTTGAAGATCAATAGATGTGAGATCTCAAAATCTCTCTTTTTAGGGATCTGAAGACAGATCCAAGTTCCCCTTTGTGGGTTTTGTGGTGAAAAACTATTTCGTTTTGTAAAAAGAAGAGTAAAACTCTTGATTTAATTCAAGAGAAAGAAGAAGGTTTTGGAACCTTGAAGATGGAAGAAAGAGCTCAGCTCTGAGACTTTTTTTTTTAGAGAGAAAAAAGTTGTTGGGATTTTTTATTATCTTTGCCTATATAGGCCATACACTTTACACATAGCCCTTTGGGCTTCACAAAATGGCATTTTGCCTATTTCATGGCTCATGTGCCATTTCTTTTTGCACATAAGCCATGGGCTTTACAAAAATTTGGCTTTACGCCTATTTTTCTTACATTTATCCATAAATAAAATAAAAGAAATGCAACAAAATTATTTATTACAAAATTTTTATCTTGGCATGGGGGAGGCCGGCCGCTTCATGTTCGGGTTCGACCCGGGCATGGGCCCGCTGGATCTGGGCTTGGGCCCACTCGGCTTGGGGTTGACTTTGATTTTGACTTGGTCAACCGGGGTGTAAATTTTTACCCCAACAAATTGCCCCCCATCAATAAATGCACACCACATATGTGGGTCGTGTGCATGAAATTGATGGATCTTCTTTCACGTAGAGGTGACTTGATTTGGTTCCCGCTTTTTGGGAAGCTGGCACTGCCCTTTTCACGACATGGACGGTCGTTGCTTGACATGTCTTCGAGACGGAGTGTCCGTGATAGACGTTTCCCTGGCCCGGAGTGATCTGGTTCCTGCATTGTAGGAATCCTGCGCTGCTCGTCTTACGACATGGACGGTCAATGCTGCCCTTTTTACGACTTGGACGGTCGACGCTTCCCTTTTTGCGACTTGGACGGTCGGTGCTGCCTTTTTTGCGACGTGGACGGTCGGTGCTGCCATTTTAGCGACGTGGACGGTCGGTTCTGCCCTTTTTGCGACGTGGACGGTCGGTGCTGCCCTTTTAGCGACTTGGACGGTCGGTGCTGCCATTTTAGCGGCGTGGACGGTCGGTTCTGCCCTTTTTGCGACTTGGACGGTCGGTTCTGCCCTTTTTTGCGACGTGGACGGTCGGTGCTGCCCTTTTAGCGACGTGGACGGTCGGTGCTGCCATTTTAGCGACGTGGACGGTCGGTTCTGCCATTTTAGCGACGTGGATGGTCGGTGTTGCCCTTTTAGCGACGTGGACGGTCGGTGCTGCCCTTTTTGCGACGTGGACGGTCGGTTCTGCCATTTTAGCGACGTGGACGGTCGGTGCTGCCCTTTTAGCGACTTGGACGGTCGGTTTTGCCCTTTTTGCGACGTGGACGGTCGGTGCTGCCCTTTTAGCGACTTGGACGGTCGGTGCTGCCATTTTAGCGACGTGGACGGTCGGTTCTGCCCTTTTTGCGACTTGGACGGTCGGTTCTGCCCTTTTTGCGACGTGGACGGTCGGTGCTGCCCTTTTAGCGACGTGGACGGTCGGTGCTGCCATTTTAGCGACTTGGACGGTCGATGCTGCCATTTTAGCGACTTGGACGGTCGATGCTGCCATTTTAGCGACGTGGACGGTCAGTTCTTGATTTGACTTGCTCTGCTTCTTGCAGTGTCAGGGGTAGACTTGACTTGCTCCGCTTCTTGCGGTGTCGAGATTGGATTCTGACTCGCTCCGCTTTCTGCGGTGTCGGAGTGGAAGTTGACTTGTTGATTTTTATTTGGGTTGACATCAGCATCGCTATACTGGAATATGGTACCAGGAGCGGATCATCATCTATTATTAAGAGGATTTTGGGATTTTGGTTTTTGTTTGGCATCTGCATTGCTGCACTGGGATAATGCCAGGAGCAACTCATCATTTGCCCCGAGAGGATTTGAGAATTGATGGCTTAGGAGACAGGTTTAGATCCCTATCACCTAAGACTTTTCAATTTTATGGGCCATGAGGGTCCCATAAAAGCATTTTCTCCCTACGAGTCGAAAGGATCCCGCAGGTGTATTTTCTCCTTAGGAATCGTGGGGATTCCTAAGTGTGTTGCTCCTTTGTGAGTCGTAAGGATCTCACGCGGGAAATTTCTCCTCTCAAAGTCGAGAGGACTTTGAGAATGCATTTCATCTCCTTTTCACGAGTTTGCGCCCTTTCAGGTTTTCACAAACTCGCCGGCAGTCCTGCTGTTTTTACTCACGGAGCCCTTTCGGGTTTTCATCCGTGCCCGTTTTGCTTGTGGACATACCCTTTTTTTTTCTTTTTTTTTTTTTTGGACTTTGAATGTGGTCTCACCGGTTAGGACTTAGGAGAGATTGGCATTGTTTTACGCCCGTGGATTGTATACGGTTTTGCAGGATGTATGATCCAGACCGTAGGGCCGGAAAGATTTCAGGGATTTGTTGGCGTCTGCATCGCTGCACTGGAATGTGGTACCAGGAGCGACTCATCACTCGCCGTTGGGATATTGGATTTGGAATTTGGTTGGCGTCTGCATCGCTGCACTGGAATGTGGTACCAGGAGCGACTCATCATTCGCCACTTTGGGGTTGGGAAGCGATGGCTTAGGAGACAGGTTTAGATCCCTGTCACCTAAGACTTTTCAATTTTATGGGCCGTGAGGGTCCCATAAAAGCATTTTCTCCCTACGAGTCGTAAGGATCCCGCAGGTGTATTTTCTCCTTAGGAATCGTGAGGATTCCTAAGTGTGTTGCTCCTTTGTGAGTCGTAAGGATCTCACACAGGGGTTTTCTCCTCACAAGGTCGAGAGGACTTTGCGAGTGTATTTCATCTCTTTTCACGAGTTTGCGCCCTTTCGGGTTTTCACAGACTCGCCGGTAGTCCTGCTGTTTTTACTCACGGAGCCCTTTCGGGTTTTCATCCGTGCCCGTTTTGCTTGTGGACATACCGTTTATTTCTTCTTCTTCTTTTTTTCCCCTCTTTTTTTTGTCCGCTGGTGGGACTTTAAAAGTAGTCTCACCGACAGGATTTAGGAGAAATAGGGGTCATTTACTCCCGTGGATTGTATACGGCTTTGCAGGATGTATGATCCAGACCGTAGGGCTGATGTGCTCAATTCGCCTGCGACTTGGAGCATTCACGTGTAGTATTTCTTGAGATATCGGCCATTGATGGGTGGCATGGGCCTTTCTCCCTCGGCACTTATTAGTTGGTAGGATCCTCCGTCGAACACTTTCTCGATGACATATGGTCCTTCCCAGTTTGGCTCGAATTTTCCCTTGGCATGTCGATTGGGGATGATCGGTCTTTTGAGGACCAACACCAATTCACCTTTCTTGAAAGCGCGGAGACGGGTTATCTTGTCATAGGCCCGTGACATTTAGGCTCGGTATAGCTCCAGATTTTGCTGCACCGCGAGCCACTTTTCTTCGAGGGCATCGAGTTCTTCAAGTCGAAGGAGCACGTTTTCCTCCTCCGTCAACTCATGCTGAACGGCCATTCTTATGCTTGGAACTTCGACTTCGAGGGGGAGGACCGCCTCCACTCCGAAGAGCAATGAGTATGGAGTGGACTGAGTTGGAGTACGGTGCGTGGTACGATATGCCCACAATGCCTCGTGAAGCTTGAGATTCCAGTCTCTCTTGTTGGCTGAAGCATTTTTCCTCAGGAGCTTGCATAGAGTCTTATTAAAGGCTTCGGCTAGCCCATTGGCTCTTGGATTATAGATGGAGGAATATCTCCAGTCTATCTTGTGCTGAGTAGCGAACCTTGAGACATTGAAGCTCTTGAAAGAAGGCTCGTTGTCAGAAATGATTCTTCTTGGTGTACCGAAGCAGTATAGAATATTATGCTGGAAGAATGTCAGAATATCTTTTGTCTTGACTTCTTTTAGCGGGACAGCTTCAGCCCATCTGGAGAAGTAGTCTGTCGTGGCCAGTATAAACCGATGGCCTTTGGATGACGGAGGATCAATTGGGCCAACAATGTCGGTGCTCCAGACTTCGAAGGGCCACGACGCCACCGTAGGATGCAATGGATTGGGATGCTCGTGAATAAAATCACCGTGAATTTGGCAGATATAACATTTCTTTGCATGCTCTCCGCAATCTCGTATCATGGTGGGCCAGTAATACCCAAGCCGTTTGATTTGAAGTCGCATCTTGGGGCCAGATTGGTGAGCACCGCAAACGCCCGAGTGAACATCTTTCATGACCTTTTGGGCTTCGGCCAATGACAGACACCTGAGCCAGAGTTGATCATATGACCTGTGGTATAACGTGTCATTTACAAACACGTATCGGAGATCTCTTTTCTTCAGCTGAGTCCTCGCAGATTTTTCTTCGGGCAGCTTGTCGTACGGAGGTACTCTATGAAGGGTTCTCTCCAATCGGGCTCGTCTTGGATGATCGACGCTTCTTCGGCAGGACTGCCCTTCTGTTCCGCGCTTTCCTCTTCTCGTAGAGAGACTAGGGGTAGAATTTGTCGGCTCCTGACTGTGATCAGAATTTCGTCCATGTCAGGATCAGCCAGCTCCTTGGCTAAGCGAGCGAGTATGTCGGCTTTTCCGTTCAACGCTCTGGGGATTCTCATTAGTTCAATATGAGTGAACCGTTTCATGAGTTCCACCACCCGGCCTCTGTACCGAGCTAATTCGGGTTTGTATATCTTATAATCACCGCTTACTTGGTTGACGACGAGCTGGGAGTCACCGTAAACTCGTAGCCGACGGATTTCCATTTCTATGGCGAGCTCCAAACCAGCTATCAGCGCTTCATACTCAGCTTCATTGTTTGTCCGAGGCTCGGTGAGAGCAAAAGAACGCCGTAGGGTTCCCATTGATGGTGTGATGAACACCAATCCTATCCCTGCTTTTATCTTCGGGATGCTTGATTTACTGGAGCTCCTTATTGATGAGGCCCCATCGAAGTAGAGCTCCCAACATGGCTCATCTTCCTCGAGGTGCAGCACTTGTTCGTCGGGTAACTCACAATTTAGCGGCGACCCTTCTGGTATGGGATGAGCGGCGAGAAAGTCTGCAATAGCTTGCCCTTTTACTGCTTTCTGAGGGGTATAAACTATGTCAAACTCAAGTAGCATGACAGCCCATCTTGCCATTCTGCCGGCTAGGCTTGCTTTGGTCATCAAGTGTTTGAGCGGGTCGACCTTGGAGATCAGCATAACCCGATGAGCGAGTAGATAGTGCCTCAGCTTCTTCACAGCAAATATCAGAGCCAGGCATTGCTTTTCGATTGGGGAGTAGTTGTGTTCCTCCCCGACTAGAGTTCGACTGAGGTAGTAGAGGGCATTTTCTTTTCCCTCCTCGTTATTCTGGGCAAGGAGCGCACCGAGTGACTCGTCCAGTGCGGCAGTGTAGAGAATCAGCGGTTTATTTGGAATGGGAGCGGCCAGCACTGGAGGGTGCAATAAGTATTGTTTGATGCTTTCGAACGCTGCTTGACATTCGGCATCCCAAATAAAAGGAGCTCCTTTCTTCATGAGCTTTGAGAAGGGCCTACATCTCCCCGATAAATTTGAGATAAACCTCCGTATGTAAGCAAGCTTGCCTTGAAAAGATCTTAGCTGCGTCAGACTCTTCGGAGGGGGCAACTCCATGATGGCCTTTATCTTTGATGGGTCAACTTCGATCCCTCGATGTCGGACTATGAAGCCCAGGAATTTTCCCGATGACACGCCAAAAGCGCACTTCAGAGGATTCATCTTCAGATCGTATTCCCTCAGTCTGGTGAGAACGGTCCTGAGATCTTGGATATGATCGGCCTTGGCTTTAGTCTTGACGACCAGATCATCAACATAACATTCGACGACTTTATGGATTAGGTCATCAAAGATATTAGTCATTGCCCTTTGATATGTAGCACCTGCGTTCTTCAGTCCGAATGGCATTACATTGTAACAATATATTCCGATCGAGGTTCAAAATGATGTGTGCTTCTCATCCTCAGGCGACATCTTGATCTGATTATATCCAGACGAGCCATCCATAAAGGTGAACAATTCGTAATTTGAGGTGTCATCGACCATCATTTCCATGACTGGTAGCGGGAAGTCGTCTTTAGGACATGCCTTGTTGAGGTCCCTGAAATCGACACAAACTCAGATCTGCTCATTTTTCTTCTTCACTGGGACTATGCATGCGATCCAGTCTGCATATTTCTCTTCCCTGATGAAGCCGGCGTCGATGAGTTTCTTGGTTTCCTCGATGACCTTTTCTTCCAACTCCCTTCTCATTCTTCGAGGAGCTTGTTTGACTGGCTTAGCATCAGGAGATATAGCCAGCTTATGCACGGCTACCTCAGGGGAAAGGCCAGGCATTTCTTTGTACGTCCACGCGAAGCAGTCGACGAACTCATGCAGCAGGGCAATTATCTGCGCTTTCATTTCCTCTGACAAGAGCGAGCTGATGTAGGTCGGCCTTGGATTACCAGGCGTTCCTAAGTCAATCTCGGTTAGCTCGTCAAAGGTTGCTTGTCCGCCATCTTCGAGCTCTTGAGGAGCTTCTTCTGGCTCGGCTATCTCGTAATCATCATTTGATCTTTCGCTGGCCTCACCAACACGGATCATGTAGCACGCTTTGGAATCAGGTTGAATGTAGCCTATACCCCGCCTATCTGGAATTCGTCCATCGATGAGTGCTCGGACCTGGGGCGGATACCATAGCCCTTCGTAAAATTTTGCTTCAGACTCCGTTTGATATAACCGGCATCCGCACTTCTTAAAGTATTCCCGCATCTCGGGCGCATAGTATCTGGGATTGAGGACGGCTCTTATGCCTCTCTCATAGGGAAGGCACACAACAGAAAGGTCGTCCGGGTGCACAACGGGGTTTGACCTGTAAAACATGATGCCCTTCTGTCCATTTTTCCTCCCGGGCACGTAGAAAGTTTCCAGCTGGTCCACGGTAGAGACTGACAATGCGTCGAGCTCTTTGCACATCTGTTCTGGCACCCTTGTGATGGCCAGGGACCCTTCAGCGACTTCGAAGGTCTCTCGTAGTTTCGCTTGCTGCATGGGGGGCCGATCTGCACAGCTGTTACACGGCAGGTCCTCTTCTTCTGACTCTTCAGTGTCACTGCCAAGATGAGGGCGGACTTTGCTGCTAGATGGGCCTTCAGCAACAGATTCGTCCGTATCGCTGCCAAAATGAGGGCGAGTTTGGCGGAAGGACGGGCTTCCAGCGTCGGACTCATCAGTGTCGCTGCCGAAATGCGGGCGCACTTGGGTATTTTTTCTTTTGAAAGTGACAGCCGGCGCAGATTTGCTTTTGAGTCTTAGGGCCTGTCTATCCTCAGTCAGTTGTGGCTTAGCATTTTGGTGGTTCATAAAGTACCGAGAATCTTCATATCGGACTTCATGCACACCGAACGGCTGGATGTCTCCGTCAATGCGTCTTTCTTCGCCATTTTTAGTATACTTCATGCATTGATGGAGAGTTGACGGAATGATGCCGTAATCGTGGAGCCACGGCCGCCCCAAGAGAATCTTATAAGACGTGTCGGCGTCGATCACGTATATCTTAGCTTCAGTTTGCAGATCTCCGAATTTTATTGGCAAAGCTATAGACCCCAGAACTTGCTGGCAATTTTGGTTGAAGCCTTGAATGACAATCCTTTCCCTTGACAGGTGTGGGACGTCCATTGACAAACTCTTCAGAGTTCTCAAGTTCATGATGTTCACTGAGGACCCCGGATCAATCAATATGCGACTAATTCGATCTCCGTCGCTGTACCCGGTCACGTAAAGCGGTCGATTATGCTCAGCCGTTCCCAGTAGCAAGTCTTCATCCTTAAATGTGACTGCGGCGTTATACAAAGCGTGCTGGGATTCTTTCATATTAATTTCCGCAAAGTGAGACTGGTACCGCTCGGGGTTTTGTAGAGCGTGAATGAGAACATCTCTAAGCTTCTTAGATAGGACCAAGGCGTCGTAGATGCTCAGGAGAGACGGAAGCTTCCGGAGATGTGCCAAGACATTATAATCCACCGAGGAAGGACTTATGTTTTCATCAGCCGGTTCTCTGCCATCTTCTTCATTAGCGACTTGTTTTTCCTTCCCTTTTGGGGCGTTGCCCTGATTTGGCGGTAGAGCCCTGCCGCTTCTGAGCTGGATTTGATTGGCCTTTGTGGTGAGCTCCTCGTCTTCTTCGGGAAAACAGAGATCATCCTCGGAGTCGCTGCCAAGATGGATGGCGTAGCAGGTCACTACTGGAATCTCTTCATTGGAGTCTTCTTTTAACTCCTCCAGGATTTCAGCCGCTTGTGCAGGGAAGAACTCCTTCAATTGAATCAATGTTCTTTTCTTTTGTTCATATTCTTCGAGGGAATCGATATATTTTTGAATGGTCGATCTCCCTGCAGACTCTTTTTCGCGCCGAGCTGCACTTTTCTTCTTCTTGAGCTTCTTGGATTTTGAGCCTGATGGAGCCGCATTGGCAGCTGGACTGGTAGGCTTATTCTGCCCTTCCCATTCCGTCCTGGGTTCTTTCCGAGGTAGCTTCATCATCTTCTTCGTCTTATTAGATATGTGCGTACTCCACGGAGGCCGTGATGAGTCAGTTTCGTTTTTCAGGGCAGCAGGTTCAGCTGTCTGCTCCCAGAAGGCTTCAACTTCTGTCTGTATAAAGTTGGCGGTTGCAACTTGATTGTTCACCAACACGCTTTTGGACAGCTCAATCTCTCCAGCCTTGTACTGCTTCTCGACCCAGTCTTTGAAGATGTAGCAATCCTCGATCGTATGGCTCACTACTCGGTGGTACGGGCAATATAGAGGATTGTCGGTCATTTTTGCTTTTGGGGTCTTTTCGACTCCGGCAATTGTAGGCCGTTGTTCAAGGCATCTTTAAATATCTTACGGACCTTGTCCCTTCTGAAAGAGTAAACCTTGTTCTTCTTCTCCTCTAGGGAAGGCCCATCTCCTCCCAGCAATGGTTTTCGAGACCGGTTGGTTTTGGATTCGGCCGCCCTTCCCTTTTCTTCATTGTCGGAGGCATTGAAGACATTGGTACTGCTGGAACTCCCGCTTCTACGGTTGTCGTCCCGCTTGCTTTTCCAGGTTTTGTCTCTCTGAGAGTCCGGCGGGGACTCTTGCTTCGAGCGTTCCAGCATTTGGACTTTCTTGGTTAGCTCCTGAAATGTCTTGAGTCCCGCTGTACACAAGAATGGGACCATCCAATTGCTGAGGTTCCCAATGAGAAGGCTGACGGACTGGTCCTGCTCCAGTGGCGGTTCGCATTTGACCGTGAGATTATGCCATCGGGCAATAAAGTCAGTGTTGCTTTCATTCTTCCCCGGCTTGGTCCTCACAAGGTCGGCTATGGAGATTTTATCACTGACGCTCATGAACCTTTGCCGGAACAGAGACTCCATTTGGGCAAAGGTAATGACAGACCCGTCCGGTATACTCGCATACCAGTCGAAGGCGACGCCGGTCAGGCTATTGACAAACTAACGGAGAAGGAGCGCGTCATTGCCCCCTGTATTTCCGCACGATGCTTTGAAGTGGGCGACGTGCTGGTTTGCATTCCCCGTTCCATCAAATCTTCCGAACTTAGGAATGACGTAGCCGCTTAGGAACTCAATCAGATCGTACTGCGCGGGATATGGCCGGCAACTACTGTCGATTTCTTTCTGAGCTTCAGCTTCGGCCACCAATGTTTTAACCTTGCTGGTGACCAAATCCATTATCCGATCTTGTGTTAGCGGGATAGTGCTATCTGGGGCCAAGGCGTCCCCAGAAGCGGAATGTGGACGGCTTTCATTCGGCTCAACCAGTCTTGGTCCCAAAGGAACAGGCATTGGCTGCCTCGGATTGTCATCACCCGGCTGATTAGTAGCGGCTTGTGCCTGATTGGGAGGCGCTCGAGCAATTTGAGCCGTAAGCTGCATCAGCACGTTCGTTAAGTCGTCAATCTTCGAATAGAGCTTGGCCATCTCTTTATCTTTGCTCCTGAGCTGTTTTCGAAGCTCTTGAAGCAGCTCCTGCTCCGCAGTCCTGGGGCGGAAAGTCGGCTCTTCCTCGCTGTCCGAGCTTGACTCTACATAGACCGAGGGGTCTATCTGCCGATCATCCTCATCGAGAGGGTTTTCTTCATCCAGCGGGGGCGGCTGTTCTTGGGCGGCGGCAACCATATTCAGGCTAGATTGGGCTTGGGATGTGGTGGCCCTGTCCTTGCTTTTGCTGCGAAGGTTGTCGCTGGGGCGCCCGCCCGCCATATAGACCGTATGGATGATATATCCGGCCGTCTTTCTATCATTGGCGGCTGATTTCACAGATCGCTGTCTTGACCCCCTTGCTTCGGTAGCTGGTAGTCGATTGAAGGCGGCTGGCCTAACCAGGTTCTTGGATGGTGCTGGCGCTTCTTTTCTAGGTTTGCCCCGCTGCTTTCGCGCGGCACAGAGTGCTTGATAGACTCTTGAAGAGAGTGTGTCATACTTTTTCTGTTGGGGCCGGGACACGTCTCTTTGTGGCACTGTTAGGACCGCTGTCTTCTTGATTCTGGCGGTCATGGCGTTTTTCTGAACCCACTTCAGAGGCTCGAAGGAATTGCTGATTCTTACGTCCGACTCAGCCGTCGTCGCGGGGCAACCCTGCACTTGGAACTTCACACGATTCCATTTGGCCGAAGCCTTGGCCCTCTTGTTGGCTCGATACCTGAGCCGCTTCTGCCTTAACTTTTCTGTTCTAAGCACCTGGCAGACTTCGGCTCTTTGGGAGACACCGCAGACTGGGCGATGGAGGGCCTTGGAGATACGCCTGATTGTGCATTTGTTGGAGTCATTGCCTGAGCTCGTCCGCAACACTTGATGTTGCCCTTTGTACCGAAGTTCTTGTCCCCCGCTGGAGCACCAGAGAATCGTTCAGATAGCGTCTTGAGTTTCGGTTGTGGTGCCTTGGCGATCACGACATTCGGCCTCTTACCCCTTGAGACCGGCTTGACCACCTGTTCCACCGGGATCTCCGCCAGATGAGCGCTTCCGGCAGGGTAGATGATGACGTTGCCGAACTGGCGGGGCGGTTCCTCCCACTGTCGACTGAGGCTTGCGGGGAGAACCACACGAGCATTGATCTTGACCACGTACGGAATCGGGGTCACGTTGGAAGCTGAATTCGTCTGGGGAGACATTGTTGTCGAAGGTTGATTGCTTGAAAATATGCATTGAAAAGCATTATTTTTAGTATAAATACAGGTATGTATACTGATTGAGTTCGCATGAACGTTTAACCCGAAATATGGGAGGAGAGATTGGTCCCACCGGGCGTGCCAGAATCTGTAGGGTGTTTTTCGTCACCCCATTGATATGGGAATACGCGCGCGCTTGTCAGGCGTACTACAGATTCCCCCTGCCTAGGGGTAGGCCGGGGTTTAATGATTGTGGGGATCCGAATCTCCGGCAGCCGCGAACTAAGCTGCCGTTAATTACCCCCCGCCTTTTGGGCGAGGGAACCTCCGATTGACGGGTCAAACTGGTCATGCGAACTCAACGTGCAGTGTACGTGTTTTGTTGTTTTGGAGGGGGGTTTGAATATATCGGGAGCCACGCAGAGTTTTTTCTAACAGGGACAGTGTCGTGGAGTATGTGTGTGTGTAAATATGTATATATATATAAAAAAAGGGGAAAAAGACATCCAAAGGATGCGTGGGGCCAGCGCCTAGGCGCTTGAGCGCAAGCGCGCCACATGTCGGCACGTGGGCGCTTTGCGCTCGAGCGCAGAGTGCTGGAGCGCAACGCGCCACGTGTCGGCACGTGGGCGCTTTGCGCTTGAGCGCAGAGTGCTGGAGCGCAACGCGCCACGTGTCAGCACGGGGGCGACTTGCGCTGGAGCGCAAGCGCGCCACATGTCGGCACGGGGACGCTTTGCGCTCGAGCGCAGAGTGCTGGAGCGCAACGCGCCACGTGTCGGCACGGGGGCGACTTGCGCTCGAACGCTTGCGCTGGAGCGCAAGTGCGCCACGTGTCGGCACGGGGGCGACTTGCGCTCGAGCGCTTGCGCTGGAGCGCAAGCGCGCCACGTGTCGGCACCGGGGTGACTTGTGCTCGAGCGCTTACGCTGGAGCGCAAGAGCGCCACGTGTCGGCACGGGGGTGACTTGCGCTCGAGCGCTTGCGCTGGAGCGCAAGTGCGCCACGTGTCGGCACGTGGGCGCTTTGCGCTCGAGCGCGAGCGCTGGAGCGCAAGCGCACCACGTGTCGGCACGTGGGCGCTCTGCGCTTGAGCGCCGGCAAGGAAAAGAGGCTTTTAGCCTAAAAGATTTCTCTGAAGAGAAATCAGAGAGGAGTTGGACTCCTAAGTGTGTTTTTTCTTCTTTTTTGGGGGTTTAGTGAAAGATGTTCTTCTTCCTCCTCCTCTGTTAGCTGGATCTTGAAGATCAATAGATGTGAGATCTCAAAATCTCTCCTTTTAGGGATCTGAAGACAGATCCAAGTTCCCCTTTGTGGGTTTTGTGGTGAAAAACTATTTCGTTTTGTAAAAAGAAGAGTAAAACTCTTGATTTAATTCAAGAGAAAGAAGAAAGTTTTGGAACCTTAAAGATGGAAGAAAGAGCTCAGCTCTGAGACTTTTTCTTTTGAGAGAGAAAAAAGTTGTTGGGATTTTTTATTATCTTTGCCTTTATAGGCCATACACTTTACACATAGCCCTTTGGGCTTCACAAAATGGCATTTTGCCTATTTCATGCTCATGTGCCATTTCTTTTTGCACATAAGCCATGGGCTTTACAAAAATTTGGCTTTATGCCTATTTTTCTTATATTTATCCATAAATAAAATAAAAGAAATGCAACAAAATTATTTATTACAAAATTTTTATCTTGGCGTGGGGGAGGCCGGCCGCTTCATGTTCGGGTTCGACCCGGGCATGGGCCCGCTGGATCTGGGCTTGGGCCCACTCGGTTTGGGGTTGACTTTGATTTTGACTTGGTCAACCGGGGTGTAAATTTTTACCCCAACACCTGGTCCTCGCAGAATACGGCTATGTCAAACCGACCCCGTAGGAAGCATCCAGAGCAAATTCCTAGTCACGTGGAACATGACCTATGTCAATCCTGACTCCATGGGAAACGTTCAGAGCGAAGCCTGGTCCTCGCAGAACACAGCTATGTCAATCAGTCCCCGTGGGAAGCATCCAGAGCAAATTCCTGGTCACGTGGAACATGGCCTATGTCAATCCTAACCCCGTAGGAAACGTCCAGAGCGGAGCCTGGTCCTCGCAGAACACAGCTATGTCAATCAGACCCCGTGGGAAGCATCCAGATCAAATTCCTGGTCACGTGGAACACGGCCTATGTTAATCCTGACCCCGTGGGAAACGTCCAGAGCGAAGCCTGGTCCTTACAGAACATGGCTATGTCAATCAGACCCTGTGGGAAGCATCCAGAGCAAATTCCTGGTCACGTGGAACACGGCTTATGTCAATCCTGATCCCGTGAGAAACATCCAGAGCGGAGCCTGGTCCTCATAGAACACGGCTATGTCAAACCGACCCCGTGGGAAGCATCCAGAGCAACCCTTGACCCCGTGAAATGTGGATAAAGTCAACCCCTGACACCATATGGCTAATGTCAATCTTGACCTCGTATGGCTTATGTCAACCTTTGTCGTAGAGCAAGGCTCCGACACTTCCTCGTCGTTAAGCAAAGCTTCGACTTGGACCTTATGTCAACCCCTGTCGTCGAGCAATGCTCCGACACCTCCTCGTCATTAAGCAAAGCTTCGACTTGGACACATAACTCCCCTTGTCGTTGAGCAATGCTCCAACACTCCCTGTCATCAAGCAAAGCTCCGACACGGAAAAATATCAACTCATGACCCTCTCAACCAGAGCAATGCTTTGTCTTACAAAAATATATATACATCAATTCATAACTTCTCCATCATAGAGCAATGCTCCGTTTCGGGGATAAATCAAATCACAAATATCTTAATTTGAAAAGGAAGGGCACAGTCTTGCAAAGAGATTTAAATAAACTATCAACGAAATGCATGTCTTAAAATGAACACATCACCATAAAAAAAAATAATACGTCTTTTTATTCATGAATCAAAATGAATACAAAGTACAATTTATGAAAGAATCAAGAATATATTTTCAGTTAAGAACATGTATAAGAAAGAATAAAAAAATAATATAATACATCTTTCAAACTGGCGGACGATTCAAAAGGTTCATCAGTTCATCCTTCCTTTCTTGAGTCTCTGCTTCAAAATTGACTATGGCTGCGAGACGGGCCTCCGGTTCCGACTGTTAGGCCTGATGTGAGGCAAGCCGGCCTTCAAGCTCCTGCTCAGTAGCTTTATGAGCATCAACCATCGTCCGGGTAAAGATAACAGCTTTATCCACCACGTCCTTGATTGCGTCTTGAAGCTCCTGCCAAAGTTCATATGCGTGGGTGGTCTTAGCTGTAAATTCGGCTTGAAGCTCCCCGAGCACGGTTGAAGCCAGCTTCCTCTCTGAGAACTTTCGGCGGAGGCTCTTTTCACAGGAAAGTGTATTAGCGGCCTACCGCTTAATCAGCCCCTGCAAGCTTGTCTTCGCAGCCACCACCTCTGAAGGAAGGCGCTCGCATTCAAGACTATAAAAGCAAGCCTCCACTCGATGACAGAATTCGACCCAGACTTGCACCAATGCTTCACTGTGATAAGTGGCAAGAAAGGGGAGAGAACCGTTGGCTTCAGCAGCAAATTCTTCAGCCGTAAGCGAGCTATCAACACGAAGGTCTTCGATCAATGCTAACAAAGAGTGAAGGCTTAACTTGGCCATATGTTCGGATGCACGCAGCGCATAAGGGTCAGACGACATGAGAATGCGAGTCTCCAATGGGGTAAAAGTAGGCAGAGCTGTTAAAGATTGACAAATGATCAGCGAAGGTTGCAAACAGAGGACAGATTCAAAGGCGTCGAAACTTTACTTACCCATGTTTATACAAGAAGAGTCTGGAAGATCCCCAGGCCCATCGAGGACCTCAACCTCATCATCAGCTTCCAGAACTACAGAAGACATGAACATTGTTATATGAAGAAGTAACAATACCGGGAAAGGAGCGAACAATGCTAACCTTGTCCGGAAGATAGAATGATGCGCTGAGGGGATATCGCCTATGGAGCAGCCAGTTCCAGCAGACGCTGGAAAGACTTCCTGGGAGACAGGCCAGCAATGGACGCCGCCAAGCCTCGTAGCTCTGAAAAAGACAAGGAAGGTTCAGATAATCGAAATATCGTTTAAAACAAAGTATGGGATAATACCTTCGATACTCCTCCAGCTTTGAATAGGAGGGATAGCAGCCTCAGCAGCCTCCTCCGTACCATCGGGCACATCACCGGAAACGTTTGCTGGTTGAGGCACAGCAGCCACTTCGGGAACGGTAATCTCAGCCACTTGTCACATCGCCTCTAGGCCGTCACCGGAAAGGTCCATTAAATCTACATGGGTAAAGGCACCTCTTCAGGGCCAACGGGCGCGGAAGGAACGAAGGCCGTCAGTGGAAGCTCTATAGCAGGAATGGCAACCGTGGCAATCCCCTCCATACCTACAAGTGTCTTATCGGGGATATTTGCAAAATCCATAGTCAGGACACGACTTGGACTCAGATCCTCTGCATCAGCGAAGTCCCGGCAAAGTTTGCGCGAGGATATATATATATATATATATATATATATATATATATAAGCAGTGCAAAATACTATAAAAGGATATATAAGTGTACCAATGCGCAAAGGAGCTTCTAGTATGGCTTGTTCAAGCCGACGCTCCTTCCTCAGGAGGTATGCTCGCCGAGGTTCGAGGGTAGACTCATGGCCACCGGTCCACAACGAAAGTGCATCTTCAGTGTCGGCTGAGACAGCCTGCTTAAGGGCTCTCTCGCCCCCTTCTTCCAAAGGACCTATGAATATCCGCCGTATCGATGGAGGATCTTCGTAAAAGATGACGGCAGTATAAGGCCTCTTCGGGATCCTTACATTCTCGGATTCATCCTGTGAGCGTCTTATAGCCTCAGCCAATTGTGCGGCTTTCTCGGCAGATGAACCAGGAAAAAGAAGACTGTCTTCCGGCGGACTAGTAATGGTCTTTTTCCCTCGATTTGGACAAAGCTAGTGACTGTAGAAGATCGCTTCCTTCCCCTTGCCGCCCGCTTTTTGAGCTGCTTCTCGGTTTTGACAGGGAGGGAAGACTTCTTCAGGACCTCCGCCAAGGGGATATTATCATCAGAGCTAGGTATTACCTCCAGAACTGTTACGGTATCCGTCATCGGTCGTTCAAGTAAAGCCTCTGTTAGCAATGAGGCGTGAAGCCTTTCCTCCTCTCCGAAGGTTTTAAGCGAAGCAGCAATGGCTTCTTCTGTGGAGGCACCTGTTAAAACAGCAGGCGCCAGTCAAAGCATGATAAAAAAAGTGAAATGAACAGCGGAGAGATAAGGGTGAATTATACCTGACTACGCAAGGGCGGCCAGTTCTTTTTCGAGGATGGCCGACTGTTTGGAAGCTTCGATGGCAGCCTCCAAATCGGTATCATCGAGCGTCCCGAATAAACCCTCATTGGTCCCATATTCGCTCAAGCATTCGCTAGACGGAGCAAGGGGCGTCGAGCCTAATATGGTGTCCAAAGAAAGTACTTGTTTCCTTTTCTTCTGAGGACGAGCGCCGGTGGTCGATAACACGGGTTTGCGTTTGGTAGGCGCCTTTGGACGACGAGTCCCAATTTCTTTTCCTACATCCGACTCGGGGGATGCAGCAGCCACCTCTTTTCAGGCGTGCTGGATGGGGGAAACCCGTACGTAGGGATTAGCACGTGCGAGGGCTCAACTATAGTGACCTCTCTCAAGGGAGGATGAACAATGTTCCGTCGCTTCAGAGGAACATTTCGATCACCAGCCGACACTGCACTCTTGCGATCAACTACAAATCGTTTTTCCTCCCTAATGACGGCACCCATCAAATGTTGGTACCACGCCACATACACATTCAGGGCTTGCAAAACACAACTCGGTTCACTGATGAAGAAGTTAGACCTTGTGTTTAGGCGCATAAAATGATGTAGTGAGCTCCGAGTACCCTCTTCAGTGGCAGCCGGTTCTGCCAAGAAATCCTCGAGTGGGACTTTCTGATTGTAGCCTAACTGCTGAGCGAAGCGACGCGGGTTATACCTCATAAATAAAACCGATTCATTCATCTTAAATACGAGAAAGCCCGGACGGATAGAGTACAGATGAAGAATCTCCCGAGCTTTCAAGACGGAGGCCCCATCTTTAAATATATCCTGCAATGGCAGCACCGTCTTCCCCGATTCCTGGCCGACTGTCAAAACTTTATCAGCAAAGGACATGCCGGTTCCAACCGTGCGTGGGCGAAGAAGCAAGCCTCTGTCTTCCCGTTGCGTTGGAGTCACAATAGAAGCTCCAACCAGTCGCATGATCTGAGAGAACCTGCACCTGTCTTAAAAACCCGGCCTCTTGTGGATGCCAAAGACGCCTAGCGCGTGTAACTTGAGCCATGACGTGAAATAATGCATCGGGAAATTTACCGACTGTACCCCTGGCTCAGTGGTATCCGTTGCCAAACTGAGGCCGTGATACACATGGGCTAACCCAGCGATCCCTACAGCCACTTGTATCCCAACAACCATCCGATGTGCAGGATAGAAGACAGACGACCTCATACGGCGAGGGTGCATGGGAAGCGCAAACCAACTCAGCCATAACCCAAGAAACCCTAAAAAGAACGTTTCTTCATCAATCCCAGGAGCCGCTAACTCTGCAAAAGGGATGACCGGGGTATCGGGTAGAAAGAAGCTCTTCTGATCCACCTCCGCCGCCGGCAGGTTGCCCAAACCTAAGCCGAAGGGGTCGTCAAGACTGGCGAATTTCTCAACTTCTTCCTTCAATACTTCTGGGTGAAGAAAATCAGCGATAAAAGCCGTAAAATTAACTGCACGACCTTCGGATGCAAGAGAGAGGTTCTCATAGATATTCAACACCTTTATCAAACTCGGAAATTGGTGTTAAATAGCGTTCTCGGGAGTAAGATCCATTACCACTGATTTGGTGGCGAAAATATACTCATCCGGGGGAAGCAATTCCTCATAGTGTTCTCCCCTAACGGGTAAACCCGAGACCTCTGCAAATTCCTCCAAAGAAATGGAGACTTCTCGATCTAATAGGAGGAAGGTGTGGATCGGAATGTTCCACTGCTCCAGAAATGCCCTGACCCACCATGTAGGAGGTGTGGAATATTGAAACAAAGAAGCGTAAACGGCGGGATACAATCCGAGCTTCAGCAACTGTGATTTCTTCGCCGATAAAATATACCGAGCCCACTGCAAATACCCGGCTGGGTGACGGGGAGTTAGTCCAATATTGTAGGGCTGTCCCCAAGGGCGCGACTCGTCCTGACATATGCGCCGTCCTAGAGTGTCCAAGGCCACTGGCGACTGCACGGGTTTTGCGGCCATAGAAGGCCAAAGGAGACCCTATGAAATCCAGTTGACCTCCTCCACAGCGTAATTTATCGGAGGTGTATCTGCATAAGCGATCGCCGAAATAGGCTCCGAGAGTGTCGCACAGAAAAAGCTCCGTCGGCCCATGATAATTTGATCGTACCATTTACCCCATAGATGAAGACTCTTGTGCTCCGGGTCATGGTCTTTGATCAGCGCAAATACCTCTCGGTCTACGGGTGCTTCAGGGAATCCGCCTTCTGAGCGAATGAACGGGAAGGAAGTGTCGAAAGACATAGTACCTGCGCAGAAAAGAACGTATTTTCATCTACTAATGCTATAAATTAAATTCTATCACTAGGTACTATAAATCCGTACCGCACTGCAATGCAGTCAAAAGGGACCAAAGGGGACCCACAAAATCTAGATGACAATTCATCATTAATAAAACAGCCTCATCATTTGATGAGGCTGTCATTAAATAGGGAAATCCTCAAGAAATTCTCATTGAATGAGAAATCCCTCGGGCAGAGGAGTAAAACTCCCATTGAGAGCAGCGCTCTTCACTAGACAGACATCTGTCAAAGTCTAATGATGAAGGAATAAAATTCCTCAAGAAAATCTTAAGATTTTTGCTTTGAGAAGATGATGGAACAATCCATCAAAAATAAAATTTCAATTTGATCTTCAAGATCCATGAACAAACTCTTAAGAGTTCTTCTATATGATCTGAAAGGAGCAAAGCTCCATTAATGGATTAAGAAATCATAAGCAAGGTCCTTTTAGATTTGTGATTCCAAGAGAGCAAAGCTCTGTTAATAAAACCCTAAAAAGGATTTTCTTTAGATCAAAGATCTATGAAGAGCAAGGCTCTATTAATGGATGAAACCCTAAAAGATGTTTCAAAAAGATTTAATCTTTTACCTACAAAAAATCTGACAGAGTTCTGTCCTTAAGAAAATTCTTAAGAGGAAGAGCTGCGCTCTGAAGGAGGAAATAAATTTTCAAGAAGGATTGAAGATGAATAGAAGTCATCTCAAGGGCCAAGGGTCCTATTTATAGGCATTAAGCGCCGTTTCAATTCCTCGGTTGATCCAAGAGTGGAGATGCTGCCACCGCTGCACTCACGTGTGGGCCCCATGAGTGCAACGGTGGAGGGGCATTTGTTTCCCCAATTAGAGCAAAGCACTTTTCAGGATTCAAAATTTGAATTAAAGCTGTGCTTTTATAAAAGCGCTGCGCTACAACTAGCGCACCCCGTGCACAGCGCATAGGCGCTAGCGCTAGATGCGCTGCGCTCAAAGTAGCGCACCACGTGCAAAGCACGCGTGCGCTAGCGCTAAGAGCACTGCACTCCAAGTAGTGCACCATGGGCAGAGCGCATAAGCGCTAGCGCTGGAACTAAATGTTCCTCACCGTTGGATCAAATATCCAACGGATATGATTAAATCATCAATTAACAAGAATGAAATTCTGTTGAATCTTTCCAAACAGAAAAGATTGTGCCCGGAATTTGGAATACCGTTGGATCAATGATCCAATGGTGATTAAAAATCACTAAAATACAGAACAAATTCTGTAGGGGGAAAGATTTCCTAATCTTGGTAAAAAACAACAAGATTATCTTCTGTAAACCAGAAGCCTTAGGATCAAAGATCCAACGATGGGAAATTCCCCAAATCAATTGGAGAAAAGATCTTCTTAACTGATTGAACAAACCATCTTGCCCTATATAAAGGCCCCGAGACTTCAAGAAACAAAGAGTGGAACCCCCCAATAAACTTTTTGAAAATCTCAAGAAGAAGAAGAAGCTCTCGGCAAAAGGAGACAATTCTTTTCAAGGTAAAAAAAGAATAGAAAGACGAAATCATCTCAATATAAAAAGAAGTATTTACTTCTTTCACAGATCATAGATCTATAAGACAAATTGTCTTTCACAAAAGAGATTATGAACATCTCATTATAAAGGGGGGGAGATTTATTCAATTCTCTCAGGATCACAGATCCATAAAGGCAAAGCCTTTCATCAAAAAGAGATTGAAATATCTCCTATAAACTAAGAACTTTGTTCATAGAATCTTGAGACAAAGTCTCTTATCAAAGAAAAGATAATCTTCAGAGCGCAAAGTTAACCTAAGAAGAGCCTTAGCGCTCCTAATCTAAGAAGAGACTTAGCGCTCCTAATCTAAGAAGAGCCTTAGCGCTCCTAATTTAAAAGTGCCTTAGTGCTCTTCATCTAGCGCAAAGCGCTGCAGTGCCATGGCGCTTCAAACACAGCGCACTGCGCTCATTGGCTAGCGCTAAGCGCGCCACTTGCTCCTCACGTGTGCGCTGCATTACTAAAAGGCGCTTCGCACTCATTATAAGGCACCAGCGCCAAACGCTTCAACACTTCAACTATAGCGCATCAGCGCTCTACATCTAGCACAAAGAGCTAAGTGCATCAGTGCTCTTCATTTAGCGCAAAGCGTTAAGCGCATTAGCGCTTCATATCTGGCGCAAAGCACTAAGCGCATTAGCGTTTTAACCATAGCGCACTGCGCTCATCGACTAGCGCTAGTGCCAAGTGCGCCACATGCTTTTATGTGCGCTTGGACAAAACATAAACTGTTCTTTGAATAAGCCTGGAGCTATGATAAATGCACAACATTCAACTAAAGACAAAACATTGTCAGAGACCAAACCAATGCTTAGCATTTTTAAGGGGATCGGGCTCAAGCAAACATCTAACAACTCAAAAAAAAATGTTGAACATTGTAATTGAATGGACTTAGCCCAAATTGGACATAAGTCATCAATTCAGATTAAGTGAGTTCATATGCTCATAAATCACAGATCTTGGTCCCGATTGAACTACAGGTCTCTCAACCCACATCGGTTTAAGTGTACATCTCTGAACTCCTGATATTTTTCGTTGTAATCCTTCAACGTCTTCAGAGAGGTGACGGGTCCCGACAACCACACATTTCATTGACTGTGAGGTCTTTAAACTCATGGATTATGATGTCCTTAATCTCGACTGTGAGGTCTTTAAACTCATGGACTATGATGTCCTTAACCTTGACTGTGAGGTCTTTAAACTCACGGACTATGATGTCCCTAACCTTGGACCGAGATGTCCTTAAACTAACAATGGACCGTAATGTCCTTAAACTAATCGACCGCAATATCCCTAAACTAAAACAATAGAGTCCGAATGCTTTTTTGTTGGATCTAAACGATCCCGTTAAGTTGATTTTAGTCTAAAAATTAGACTAACGTATCCTTAACAAATGTTTAAGTTGATCTTAGTCCCAGATGAGACTAACGTATCCTTAAACCCAACCCCCAAACCCAAATCTAAGAAAATACGGATTTGGAATAATCCACGCCCTACGGGAGACAACATAAATTAGTCTCCGTATACAATCCACGGGCACCCAAAAAACAAAACAAACACATACGATACGAAGTGACCATCTGGAGAAGGAGAAAGTGGTTACCGCGATGCGGTAGAGGAATTAACTGCAGGGGCTTGCGCCTACAGGGAAGAGCATCCCCACAATCAAAAAACCCCTCGACGATGGGGAATTTGACGAAGTCTGCTACATCGGCCGTATCCGTTTAAACCTTCGATACATGGTGTCATAAATCAACTTGGTATCTTCGGAAAGGTGGACGGATAACACAAATTAGTATCTGCCCCCAATTTCAGGTAAGACGAACCTATGCGGTCGCGTCTCTGTGTTTCGGAGGAGAATAACCGGTAAGACCTTGCATTGCTGAACCAAAGCACCAGAGTTCAAATCCCATCAGCCACACATTATTTTTAATTTAATTTCTTTTAATTTTTTTAGAAGCCCAAGAGTCTACATGTGCATAACTCGTAAAACCAAGAGTCACACATAAAATAAATGGGTCCATGAGTCAAGACACAGTATCATGGGACACGTGGCAACCTGACTCGGCCCGACTCGGCCAACTCAGGCCGGTGACTCGGGTGAATCGGCCGCCGCCGCTGGCCCAAGTCAGCTCGATCCCAAATTTTCTTTAACTCCCAGAGACCTTTAGCCTACCCCACTCCCCCTGTACTATTTAAAATTTCTGAAATTAAACAAAGAATTAAAACACCCATTTTAATTTTTTAAATGCAAAATTAAATACAATTTTTATCACACCCTTTCATTTACCATAAACCCTAATTTTTCCTATAAATACCACACCTAAATTCACCCCTCCTCACTTTCAAATCTCTGTCCAAACTCTCAAGAAAATTCCATAGACTTTTTGTGTGCAAGTGGTGTTAGCAAAGGGCGAAGCTCCGACGAACTTCCGACGACGATCCGCGGAAATTCCGGGGACGAAACGACGCTCCAGCACCTCCTACTTCTTCTTTTTCCTCTCCTCTCCACTACAATCCAGTAAGTCTCTTCTCCCCCTTCTCTTTACTATTCTAAAAGCTTAGAATTCTAAAACCTGACGGAAGTGGAGTTAATCCGACTTCCGATTCCGTTTTTCCTTAAAAATCATATTTTTCTTAAACACAATAATACCAAACACTCACATCATGATCATTAAACATTAACAAAACATATTGACAAGTTTCATAGCAAAAGAATTCATATTTCAATTCTTATAGCACTTTTACAGAAAAATACCATATAGTTTAGTTTCGACATAAAACATTATTAGCCCTTGCTATACTTATAGATAGTTCACGAGGTAATGACCTACCTCCTCACAACGCACATCTCTATCATAGCATGATATCTTTTGGGAATCTAGAATACGAAAATACGATTTTTACAAATAAATACCATAAACTACAAAAGCTTTTTCTACAAGATATGTATTTTTAACAAATCTTTGCAATGTGCCGCTACAACCCATTTCGGGAAACCCGTTCGGGATGGTGCGGATTATCGCACATTCTCGGGCTTAGTAGTGCGAGATGCAGACCTCCGCAAGGAGCATACGGTCTCGAAAGGTTTAAAATTACAATTTTCTTTAGAAAATGTGATTTCTGTTATAAATAAAACTTATATTTTTAATAAATATATATATATGTAATTAATATCAAAATATCTATTTTTAATATTTATAATATTTCACATTTCCAAAATTCAAGAAAAGCATCTCATTTATAAGAAAATACCATACAATTCCAATATTACAAATAAATACCATATATTATGAAAAATATGTTTTATTCACTAGAATTGTCATAATGATAAAATATACATCAATAAAAACTTTAAAGATGATGATAAAATACTTGATGTGCATTTTGAAAATTATACAAAATTATTTTTACATAACCCCCCCAAGTTATACTAAATTACAATAAGGACCCTAGTAAACATAGGTTTAAGCGGGACCAGTCTCTTGAGCCTCAGGGAGCCGGAGATATGGGTGCTTGTCTATTTAAGGTAGACAACTTAACAAACGGTGTTATCAACACAGTAATCGTCTTTGAAAAAGACACAAATCCTGCCGTCCATGTGCAGCGGTTACCGATAACACCAAAACCTAATTCAGGATTTCAATTTCTTTTCTAATTTGTCTGACTCAGACTGAGTCTCAATATAATCAATCTGACTTGAATGAGATTCAAGTATATATAACAAATCCATATGAATCCATATATTCAATCTGTTCAATCTATCAATCTATACAACTTGACCGAACCAAACCATGGATATACATCCATCTACATGATTCTCTAGTTAAATCCATTTACTGATATCATGGTTTCGGCAAGTCATCTATCTATACAATCTATAATACAAGACAATACAATTTACAATACAAAAAAAATACAATCAAGACATCGCGGGGTTTAAGGGGTAGAATGGTACAGAAGTTGTTAGATGTGGCACGAGACTGTAACCATTAAGACACCTAACCTGAATTCAATTGCCATTGTACCGTGGCTGAACGGTTCCTTGTATTCCGTCCACCGTAGTCTCTGGTCTAACAGACTCCTCTCGTATACACTGGCCTCTTCTGTACCAAGCTACAAACAACATCGTTAACACTAAATACAACACTATATCAATATAATACCACTTTAAAAGTTACACACTCTCTCTCTCTCTCTCTCTCTCTCTGTCTATTCTACTTCTCCCTTATCTTTGGGACTTACAGAGCGATTGTTCACTGACAACATTCCTTCTCTTTTTTCTTCGGAATGTTGTCAGGTGGATCGGACCTTCAGGAGATCAAGCCCACCAGCGAGGACTTGGATCAGCTAGCATTCGACCCGGAGCTCTAGTTACTTGTACATTTTATTTCAGTACTTTCCATTTCTGTTATGCCACTGTTTAGGCATTGCTTTTCATTCCATGTATTTACTTTTCAGATGTATTGTAAAAAGAATGTGAATAAATAAAGTTGTTGTTCAATTATATCTATTATCTCTGTCTCTTGTGCATTTTACTTATATTGCTTAGATACGCTTAGCGTGTTTACTTCAAAGTAAATACGTAGCGGGCTCGTCGCGTCCCCTTCGCCGTATACCGGGAAGTGGGGCGTGACAGGTTTTGTTTGTGGGTTACCACTAGATCGAGCGATCGAATTCGCAATAGACTTGATGCCAGGCATACAACTAATCTTGCGAGCACTGTATCGAATTGGGCCAGCAGAATTAACCGAGCTTCGAATGCAAATTGAGGACCACCTTAATAAGGGATTTATTAGACCGAGCACTTCACTTTGGGGTGCTTCAGTTCTTTTGGTACCTAAGAAGGATGGAACCAAGCGGATGTGTGTAGATTATCGGGAGCTAAATAAGGTCACTATCAAGAACAAGTATCCTCTGCCGAGGATAAACGATCTGTTCGGTCAGTTAGAAGGGTCTCGAGTGTTCTCAATGCTAGATCTGCGGGCGGGTTATCATCAACTCAAACTCAAGAAATATGACATTCGTAAGACGGCTTTCCGGACTAAATATGGGCACTACGAATTTCTAATGATGCCTTTTGGAGTGACCAATGCCCCGACGGTATTCATGAATCTGATGAACCAAGTGTTTTATGAATACTTGGACTAGTTTGTCGTCATATTCATCGACAATATCCTTGTGTATTCAAAAGATCGAGAGAAACATGCGAAGCATCTGCGCATTGTTCTTGAAACTTTGCGTCAACATCAACTGTATGCAAAGCTCAGCAAATGCGAGTTTTGGTTGGAGCGAATAGATTTCCTGGGAAACATTGTGTCAGGCGATGGAATTTCATAGATCCGGCCAAAATTACCGCTATACAAAAATGGCCGACACCAGGAACTGTTACGGAGATCAAGAGCTACTTAGGGCTTGCTGGATATTACCGCCGGTTTATTAAAAACTTCTCCAGGATTGCTGAACTGATGACTTGTTTGACTTGGAAGGATGTACCGTATGTATGGACTGAGGCTTGTGAGAATGAATTCTCAGAGTTGAAGACCTGTCTAACCACAACGCCCATTCTTATTATTCCCAACAGAATGGGAGGTTTCGACGTTCATTGCGACGCCTCGGGAAAGGGATTGGGATGTGTGTTACACTAACACGGCAAGGTAGTAGCATATGTATCGAGACAGCTGAAGATTCACGAATGCAACTACCCAACCTATGATTTGGAGCTCGCTGTGGTTATCTTCGCACTCAAAATCTGGAGGCATTATTTATTGGGGGAGAAGGTTGAGATTTATACCGATCACAAGAGTTTGAAATATATATTTACTCAGAAGGAGCTCAATATGAGGTAAAGGAGGTGGCTAGAACTAATGACAGATTTTGATATAAACCTGCAATATCATCCAGGGAAGGTAAATGTGGTCCTTGACACTTTGAGTCACCAGCTGATGGCGTTGAGTCTTGCTACTCACTAGAGGAAACTACAAGACCTCAACGAGTTAGAGACAGAGGTAATCATGCCGGGAGTATCCTCGTCACTTATGAATATGCAAATTCAGTCCACATTGGTGGATCAGATCAAAGAAGCTCAAGCTGGAGATACAAGATTACAAAAGATTCAAGAGCTGGTAGAAACAAACTTGTGAACTGACTTCATCATTCATGAAGATGGGTCACTAAGATATGGAAGCAGGATTTGTGTGCCTATAGGAGAAATCAGAGAGGAAATGATGAAAGAGGTGCACAGTTCTCCGTACTCCGTTCATCCTGGAGGGACGAAGATGTACAAGGACCACCGTCAAAACTATTGGTGGCATGGTATGAAGCGGGACACAGCAAAGAGTGTATCCAAGTGCCTGATTTGTCAGCAGGTGAAGGCTGAACACCATTGAATTGCCGTTCTATTACAGCCCTTACCAATACCCAAATGGAAGTGGAAGAACGTCACCATGGATTTTGTGACTGCACTCCCTTGCAGTATCAAGGGAAACAATGTAGTATGGGTAATCGTGGACCGGCTTACCAAGTCCGCGCATTTCATTCATTTTCGCGTCGGCCAGTCAACCGAAAGCCTAGCGAAGAAGTATATGGAGGAGATCGTCTGATTATATGAAGTATTTGTATGCATCGTTTCTGGTCGAGACACACGTTTCCAATCTCATTTCTAGCAAAGTTTACAGGAGAGTCTTGGCACAAACCTGAGTTTCAGTACAGCCTATTACCCCTAAACAGATGGCCAATCCAAGAGAGTTATTCAGATTCTCGAAGATATGCTCCGAGCCTGTATGTTGGATTTTAAGGGATCTTAGGAGGACCACTTGTACTTGGTTGAGTTCACGTATAACAACAACTATCAGGCAAGTATCGGTATGGCGCCTTTCGCGGCATTATATAGGAGGAAGTACAGGTCTCCATTAAGCTGGGATGACGTTGGTGATTGAGAACTTCTAGGACCAGAGTTGATTGTCGAGACCGTGGGAGTGGTGAGAAACATAAGGGAACAGCTACGCATAGCTCCGGATTAACAGAAACACTGGGTAGATGTAAAAAGAAAGCACCTAGAATTTCAACCAGGTGAACATGTGTTCCTGGAGATCTCACTGAATCATGGAGTAATACGTTTCAGGAAGCGGGGAAAGCTCAGTCTATGATTCATCGACCTATTTGACATTCTTGAACGAGTTGGGGAGGTTGTGTATCGCTCAGCCTTACCACCTTCTTTGGAGGACGTGTACAACGTTTTTCATATCTCGCAGTTAAGGAGGTATGTCGGTGACCCCATTCACATTTTGGATCATTTCGAAATCACAGTAGGGCCTTATCTAATGTACGTACAACAACCAGTCGAGATCCAAAATTGGAAGAAGAAGACATTAAGGGACAAGACAGTCCAGCATGGTTAGAGTTATGAGGAGGAAGGAATCTACGTGCGAATCCACATAGGAGAGAGAGGATGAGATAATGGAACGCTATCCCTATCTATTTTTAACTTCTTTTATGTAACTACTCTTTTTCTTACCTTCAGAATTTCGAGGACGAAATTAATTATTTCAAGGAGGGTAGATTGTAATGACCGTGTACTTTAGATATGAAGTAAAAAATGTTTTATAATTTTTCTCAAGATCAAAACAATTATTTTACTACTTATATTGGTTGAAAACACTTTAAAAATATTT
Source organism: Agapanthus africanus (assembly GCA_030015575.1). NCBI lineage: Eukaryota > Viridiplantae > Streptophyta > Magnoliopsida > Asparagales > Amaryllidaceae > Agapanthus > Agapanthus africanus. Next base: position 369,688,916 of record JASDDO010000024.1, on the reverse strand, counting down.
TTCCATGATTAAAATGAATTAATATGATTTTTAGGAATTTTTGGGAATTTTTAGGAATTTAAATGGATTTTTTATCGAAGGGAAAAGTTTTTAAAACCGACAAGAGGAGGTATTTTGGACCAAATTTGGTTGCAAAGGATAAAAAATATCAAAATACAATTTCTATAATTTTCCTAGATTTTTATAATATTTTTAACTATTTTAAAATAATTTTTATAACCCAAAAACAATTTTTAAAACATTTTTTAAATATTAAAAACAAATTTTATTTAATTTTAAGAGCGGGAATGAATCTGGACCATCGGATATAAAAACCAAAGGCCCAAATTTTGCTGACAGTTTAAATAAAAGAAAAAAGAAAAAAAATATATAGGCGACTTTGATTTGGACCGTTGGATCAACGATCCAACGGTCAAGAATCGCCAGTTGATCCAACGGTCAAGAATCGCCAGTGCCAACTCGAACTAGGGCCCATGTCAGCTCACGCATGATGGGATGTGGGTTGTTGGATCTTATCGAGCGATGGTCCGGACCTTGTCGGTTCGTGGGGCCGGCTCCTGTAGCGGCTAGGGAAAATAATAGGGATTTTTAATCCAAGAAAATCCCTATAAATAGCCCTGAGCTTCTAAAATCCTCCAAAAATTATTTGTTTGACCCAAAAATCTAAAATTATTTTCATAGCTTGCTCTTTGAGTCTTCTACACTCTGGACCAAGTCCCAAAAGAAAAAAAAAATCTTGGCTTCAAGATATAACTTTTCTCGTACAACCCGACGCTCATCGGCTTTCATTTTCCTAGCTCATTTCAGCTAGGATCATTAAACACTTGAACATCTGTTATCTTCATTAGGAAAATATCTATCTGTGAAAAAAATTCTAGGACCTAATTATGATATGTTCACTGTCGGAAGACGGACCGGGACGTTAGGACGTCTGGCCTGAATCCACGGGGCAGATGCTATTTGGATTTATCCGTCCACCTCTCCGAAAATGCCAAGTTGATTTATGGAACCGTATATCGGAGGTTTGGATGGATACGGCTATTGTAGCAGACTTTATCAGATTCTCCCTCATTTGTGAGGGGTTTTTGATTGTGGGGACGCTCTTCCCTGCAGGCGTAAGCCCCTGCAGTTAATTACGTCACCGCATCGCGATAACCATTTTCTCCTTCTCCGGAAGTTCACTTCATGTAGTGTGTTTTTTTGTTTGTTTAGGTTTTCCGTGGATTATATACGGAGACTAGTTTCTGTCGTCGCCCGTAGGACGTGGATTAGTCTAAATCTGTATATTTTTAGATTTGGGTTTGGGTTGATTTAAGGATCATTAATCTGGTTTGAGATTAAGACCAGCTTAAACATATGAGCATTCGGGCTCGATTATTTTAGTTTAAAGATATCGCGGTCTATTATCGCCATGTTTGAGGCGAAGTGTTAGTTTAAGGACGTTTCTGTCCTTTGTCGCCGTATTTGGGGGCGAGTATTAGTTTAGGGACATTTTGGTCCAACATTCCCGTTTTGGGGACGAATGTTAGTTTAAGGACATTTCGGTCCGTTATCGCCGTATTTTGGGCGAATATTAGTTTAAGGACATTTCGGTCCATTATCGCCGTATTTGGCGAATATTAGTTTAAGGACATTTCGGTCCGTTATTCATCTTGCGTGCACGTGTATTTGTTACGTGACGAAGTGAACAATGGAGATATGGAATGTGCCCAATTTGGGGCACGATCCGATTTAAGGCATGCACGTCAATTTGGAAGTGCATCAACGAAAGAAGTTGTTGGTCATCGGGACCCGCCACCTCTCTGAAGACGTTGAGGAATTACAACGACATGTATCAGATGTGTGGAGAGATGTACCCATTTGAACCAAATCCCATATTTGAGGGAAAAAGGGTTGCTGTCGACCTAAGAATCATTAGTTTTATTTAAGAATAAGAGTAATTTAGGAGACACAGGATGAATATCATTTCGGATATTATCAATGGTGATATGGAATGCGCCTAATTTGGGGCACGATCCGATTTGAGGCATGCACGTCAATTTGGAAGCGCATCAGCGAAAAAAGTTGTTGGTCATCGGGACCCTTCACCTCTCTGAAGACGTTGAGGAATTACAATGATGTGTATCAGTGATGTGGAGAGATGTACCCTTTTGAACCAAATCCCGTATTTGAGAGAAAAAATGGTTGTTGTGGACCTAAGAATCATTAGTCGTATTTGAGACTAAGATTACTTTAGGAGACACAGGATGAATATCCTTTTGGATATCATCAATGAGAGACCACTAGTCATTTTTAAGACTAAGATCAGTTTGGAAAACCATGAGCTATATGAGCTCGGTTGATTTAAAATCAAAGAGGTTTAACCTCAGGAAACTTAGCCGATTTGGGCTGAGATATAATTACTCCACAGTGCTAAGCACTAATACATACAGTGCTCACGTGCGTTTCACGTGGGCACTGGTGTTTCCCCTAATCAGAGCAAAGCTCTGTTTTGAATTTCAATGTTCAAAAATTGAAGCAACGCTTCAGATCCCGTGCGCTGCGTGCTGCGCGCCACGTGTCAAAAGCAGACACGCCAGCGCCAGGAGCGCTGCGCCCTAGGCAGCACACCCCCAATCAGAGCAAAGCAATGTTTCAAAATTCAAATTTTAAAAGTTGAAGCAACGCTTCAGATCCAGCGCTCTGCGCTGCGCGCCACGTGTCAAGCACGGGTGCGCTAGCGCAGTTGTGCTGCGCTCTGCGCTGCGCGCCACGTGTCAAACACGGGTTGCCAAGAAAAGACTCTCGTACATATTCAGCACCTTTATCAGACTCGGAAACTGGTGCTGAATAGCGTTCTCTGGCGTTAGGTTCATCACCAACATCTTGGTGGCAAAAACGTATTCATCCGGAGGAAGCAGCTTCTCATAGTGCTCCCCCCTCACCGGCAGACCGGAAATCTTAGCGAATTCTTCTAGAGAGATGGAAACTTCTCTGTCCATTAGAAGAAAGGTATGGGTGGGGATGTTCCATTGCTCCACGAACGTCTTAATCCACCATGTCGGAGGAGCAGAATACTGGAACAGCGAGGCATAAACCGTAGGGTATAGACTGATCTTCAGCAGGTGTGCCTTCTTCGCTGACAAAATATACCTGGCCCACTGCAAATACCCGACCGAATGTCGAGGAGTCAACCCGATGTTGTAGGGTTGTCCCCAAGGGCGCGACTCTCCCTAGCATATGCGCCGCCCCAAAATATCCAAAGCTGCCGGCAGCTGCATGGGTATGGCGGCAATCGAAGGTTGAAGAAGACCCTCCGAAGTCCAATTAACGACCTCTACGGCATAGTTCACCGGGGGTACATCTGCATACGAGATCGATGAGATCGGATCCGATGGCGTCGCACAAGAGAAGCTTCGGCGACCTTTTATAATTTGGTCGTACCACCTACCCCACAGGTGAAGGTTTTTGTATTCCGGGTCATAGTCCCTAATAAACGCAAGAACCTCCCGGTTTACCGGTGCTTCAGGGAATCCTCCCTCTGAACGGAAAAACGGGAAAGAAAGATCAGAAGACATGTCGCCTGGGAGAAAGAATGAAATTCAATTATCAGTGTCATAATTTAAATTTTTTTTAAAAAAAAAATCCCGACGCTCGGTACTTTAAAATTTGTACCACACTGCAATGCAGTGGAGAGGGGACCAAAGGGGGACCTACAAAATCCAGATGACAATGCATCAATTAATAAGACAGCCTCATCATTGGATGGGACTGTCAATTAATAAGGAAATTCTCAAGGAATATTCTCATTGAATGAGAAATCCCTCGGGAGAGGGAGAAAATCTCCCTTTCAGAGCAAAGCTCTATAACAGAGTGACACTTGTCTAACTCTGGTCACGAGGGAATAAAATTCCTTAAAGAGCCTAGCTCTGTAATGATGATGGAAAAATCCATCAAAGATTAATGAAAATTAATTCTTGAGAATTAAAATTCTGGGATCTTAAAGATCCAAAAAAAAAAACTTTTAAGAGTTCTTCATCAAAAGATCAAAAGATCTATATATTGTCAAAAGAGCAGAGCTCTGACTCATGGGCTAAGAAACCCTAAGAAAAGATCTGTTTAGATCTATAGGTTCATGAGAGCAAGGCTCTGTTTATGAAACCCTAAAGGGGATTTCTTTAGATCAAAAGATCTATGAAGAGCAAAGCTCTGTTAATGGGTAAAAACCCTAATTTATTAGAATTAATTTAATTTAATTTTACCTAAATTTAATAGAGTTTTAACTCTTGAAAGTTCTTGAACAAAAGAGCAAGGCTCTGAATAAATTCTTAAGAAGAAGATGAAAATAATCTGAGGACCAAAAGGTCCTAATTATAGGCGCTGAACCGCCTCCTCAACTTCTGAGTTGATCCAAAAGCTCAGATGTTGCCACCGTTGCACTCACGTGTGCGCCACGTGAGCGCAACGGTGGGGGGGGGGGCATTTGTTTCTCCCAATCAGAGCAAAACTCTGTTTTGAATTTCAAAGTTCAAAAATTGAAGCAACGCTTCAGATCCCGTGCGCAGCGCGCCATGTGTCAATAGCAGACACGCCAGCGCCAGGAGCGCTGCGCCTTAGGCAACGCACCCCCAATCAGAGCAAAGCTCTATTTCAAAATTCAAATTTTAAAAGTTGAAGCAACGCTTCAGATCCAGCGCTTTGCGCTGCGCGCCATGTGTCAAACACAGGTGCGCTAGCGCAGTTGCGCTGCGCTATGCACTGCGCGCCACGTGTCAAGAAAAGATGTGCTAGCGCAGTTGCGCTGCGCCCTGTGCTGGGCGCCACGTGTCAAGCACGGGTGCGCTCGCGCAGTTGCGCTGCACTCTGCACTGCGCGCCACGTGTCAAGCGTAGGTGCGCCAGCGCCAAGTGTGCCAGCGCTGGAATTAAAAGAATTCCCTACCGTTAGATCAAAAGATCTAATAATAATTAATTATTAATTAATCAGAATTAAAATTCTGTTATGGAAAGATTTTTCAATCTTATTAAAACAAGAAGATTATCTTCTGTAAAACAGAAGTCTTAGGATCAAAGATCCAACGGTGGTAAATATTCCCAAATCAATCAGAGAAAGATCTTTTCAACTGATTTAACAAATCAATTGGCCCTATATAAAGGCCCCAAGACTTCAAATCTCATATAGAAAAAACCCTCGGCAAACTTTGAGAGAAACTAAAAGAGAAAGAAAGGCAAGCCTTTAGAAGAAAGAAGATCATTTCTTCATCTTTAAGGGTAAAGAATTAATTCTTGAACAACAGAGATGAAATCATCTCGTAAAAAGAAGAAACATCTTCTAAAAAGATCTTAGATCTATAAAAAAGACCAAGGTCTTTGATTAAAAAGAAAAGATCAAAAGACCTAATCATAAAAAAATATAAAAAAAGAAGAAGTATTTTTACTTCACAGATCTTCTGATCTATAAAGGCAGAGCCTTTTAATAAAAACAAGAACTGTTGTTCTTGGATCTTGAGGCAAGGCCTCCTTTGAAGAACATAAACTTGTTCTTTGATCTTAAAATTGATCAAATGCTCTTTGCGCTATTAGAAAGTGCCTTGCACTCTTGAACTGCGCCCTTGCGCTCCTTGGACTGACGCTCAGCGCCAAAACATGCCATGTGTCAACCATAGACACGATCTGCGCTTTGCGCTCCTGAAAACAACGCACTGATTGATCTCAAAAACTATCTATTAACCGCAATCAAGAACGGCGTCGCATGTAGCTAGCCGGTGAGTACAGGTCGGTCCACAGGGATGTTGTGAATTTCCTAGTCGCTCAAACGAGTTAATTCCGATTGTGGTCAGATTGATTATTAAATCTAAAAACTAAATCTATCTATATCTAAGTCTTGCTAGGGTTAGGTCTAGGTTAAGTTTGGAAAGTCTATAAATCTCACCGCTTTCTATACCCATATGAAGATCTAATTAGGAGTTATGGTAATTATTAATAAAGGGGATTAGAATCATTTGGAAAGATGTTTTCTTCCTCTAGATTCTTGTCCTTCCTTTATCAATCCTTACCCTAACCTCCATGGAAAACAATCACAACCGGGCCTTTATACTACGGTATCACCGCTACCTCATGGGATAGGGTGCCATAGGGAGCGGTATGTGCATGTATGCATAGAGTCCTATGAAAATATATGACGGGCAAGAAAGGGAATGAGAGATCTTCGTCTCTTAAACCTTCCCCAGATCTAACCCTAAACAATTATCTAGGGCAAGGAATTAAATCTACCTAGGGAAAATAATGAAAAATTACCTAATTAACAGATGGCTCTCTCCAAACATCAACACAGGGTTGTCAGATCTGAATTCATGAAATGAAAAGAGGCACCGATGCTCTCCAAAATAATTCTAAAATTTATTAATTAAGGGAGGCATGAAAAGAATACAATGATTTGGGCTTCTATTTATAAGACATAGAAACCCTAGGTTACAATTGATTCGCACGTCTACATTTACCAAAATATCCTTAGGAAGACCTAGTCAAAGTAGACTTCAAGCTTTGGTGAAATTTTATGTCTCTGTCTCTTTAAAGGGAAGTATTAGGCCTTGAATCTTTGGGCTTCCTTATTATTAGGTTCTTTTATTAAAATAGCTTCTATGTTTCTTCCAGATCTCCAGTGAATAATTGCTGTGGACTTTTAACCGTTCGCTTTGTAATCTTGGACCTTGCATTGCCTTGTACTTTGTAAATTTTATCTTTGATGTAGGCTTGATCAAGAGTCTTCTGTTTGTTGGTCAAAGTCCACTTTTGCTTCGTCTTTTCATCGTTTTCACTGTTTTCTGTCCAAGAACCTGTAACCTGTAATATGTAGCAGACATGCGTCAAAAGCACCTGTTTATTTGTAAAAAGAATAAGAATGGGGAATATAATAATTCAATATTATGGTGTGAACAAATACCCCCAAACTTTTCTTTTGCTCGTCCTCGAGCAAACTTATTTTTTATTCTCTACAAAAAACTCAACCGCACTTTCGCAGGGAAACGCTATTGCACTGAGCTCGTGCAACAAGCCGTTAAACCTCTAGATGTCTCTAGTAGGAGGAGTGTTTTCTCCTGAAGGTTTTCAGCGGATACTACCCACAAAATCCTATCAATTTGGCTTTTTCGACTTTAATTCTCCAATTAGGGTTTCTAACAAGGAACTCTATTATCTTCGACTTGCAAATTATCCACCCATATTCTTCACACTTCCTCATCATCTAACTTAAGATTATATATGTTCTATAGACTTACATAGCTTTCGGCATCTCTTAAGTTTTTCCTTCTAGGGTTCCATCTCCACTTAGGAATTTTTATCAACTCTACTAAAGATACAAGTTCTATTCTTCATTCCTTTCTCTCATCTAAACTCCAATCACATATCGTGTATAAATCACCCCTACTCTTGGAAATTCAAATCAAGCAATCATACTCTTATCTGTTGTCCAAAGCACTTCTTTAATAGGTGAATTTAAATGAATTTTTGCTTACACATCCTTCATGCGACCGTTAATAATTCTTGAGGTACTAACGACCGATTACAAGATATGTTTGCACTTTAAAGCGTAATTCCTAGTCTTGCAACACCCAAGGCTTTTAGCAGTGACTCCCAAACCAGTTGGTCTAAGGCACTAGGTGATGAAGCACCCTTGCTAAATATTTTTCTATTTTTACAGCCTTAAGTAATCACAAAAACCAGTGTTCATTTTTTTTTATCTCTTTATTCACACTTGAATTTCTATTTTATTTTTTTCGTACTAAGGACTTTAGACAAGAGCATTTCAAGGTATCCTCTACTATTCCAAGTTTCAAGGTGCGTGATTGTGCAAATTGTAGGGTATACATTTTCAGAATCTAGACTTAAGCTAGGAATTATTTTTCAAACTCATACTCTAATAAAAATATCAATACTTTTCCTTTGCTTTGACTTAGCCCAAGACGTGAACCCAAAATTTGCCTATTTCTAAATAGACTATAAAGACATATACTTTCTACCGCTAAACTTTAAGGAAGGTTATCTTTAGGGTTTTTAATTTACTAAGTTTAAGATCTAGTTGTTCCTAACTAGTTAACTTTTTGTCAAACTCAAGTTAATTAGGCCAAAATTGAATACATTAAGTTTTATAATTTTTGAAAATTTTCAATTTTTATGGGTTTTCAAATAAATATGCAAATGCTAAAATATACAAATGAATGCGAAGGAAGAAGACGTACCGAGCATACCCCCAAACTTAAACTTGACAGTGTCCTCACTGTCATGCTACACCCAGAGGGTCAAAATTGTCGGCACTCCCCTGTTTATTTATTTATAATTTTTTTTAGTGTTAAAAGAAAAACAAAAATATATATACAACAAGGTTCCCCCCAAACTTAAGCTTGGCCTTACATAAGCCAAAGGTTAGCACCAACCATTCAAAAATCTTATCGGGGTAATGGTCGAGTGGGTGAAAAAATGGAGTGGAAAGAAAAGAGATGAGAAGCACATGAGACCGTGTGGAGGTAGAAACGGGATACGGTCTCGGTGGGGGAGAAGAATGGCGGAAAAGAGAAAGAAGTGGAGTACGATCTTGAGGGTGTAAATCGAGTGAATAAATTAGCGCAATTTATGATGACCGATGTGTTAAAAGCGATTGTGCTAACCTATCAACCCGTCGAGAAATGGGGTCAAATCCCTTAAGATTCGCAAGAAGGCATGGGTACGCCGAACTTGGTATTGGAGATGAAAGCGTAACGATCTCTTGTACGGTCGGAACGATAGGAAGGACGAAAAGGAGTGAATTAGGGATAGTGTTATTCTCACCTAAGTAATCTGTCGCGAACTTGAAGGATTCCATCAATGGTTCGAAACAATTGTAAGCAACCGAGTCTGATGGTTCGACTAACTCATCTGAAAATGTAAAGGACTCAAACTCGGGCGGTGAGTCATCAACATCGTCCGAAAAAGTGAAACACTCGTACGTGTTATCGTCTGTGAGAACTGTGTTAGATTCAAAGAGAAATTTTTCGAACTCACAGTCTTCAAGCGTGATATTAGGCGTGGTCGGAACGATGGAAAGGAGGGAGGGTGATTTAGGTAAAGGTTCAAGAGGATGAATTGGAAAATCCGACATATCAAACAAAAATGGTTCAACCTCAATATTATCCTCACTGCCCTCCTCAATACTATCCTCAATATTTAACTCATCCATGCCATTATCATCAAAATCAATACGCATATGAAGTTCGGGAGAAACATTTAAGGGTTCGGGATGATGAATTGGACATAAAAGTTCAATCAAATCGACAGGTTCATCATCCGAAATTTTCCCGGCGTCTATATCCTCAATCAAGTGAAAATCAATTTTTTCTGACACCTCATCAAAAGCATGGATATTTATCGATTTAGGTTCTAGAGTGGAGGTGTAAAGATCGAAAGGATTAAGTGCGGTTTCACTCGAAAGGGGTTCCTCACAATTTGGCAAATCAAGCACTACAAAGTCGCACAACTCATCATTTTGGACACATGTTTGTGTTGGAGATAGTGCCCTCAGAGTCAATTATTGGATCACAGGCACGTGATTGCAATGATTGAGGGAGGACCTATCCCGGTAGGACAGTCTTACTCGAGATGATAGTTTGCTATCTGGTTTACCTTTATCATCGTGTACTGCTTTAGGCGACCTGACAGGTCGCTATTACACGTTGATAGAGCCCCTAGGATTCTTGCTTGACTGCCAGCAGTATGAGGGCGATCATATAAGTGAGAGCTGGAGTTTATAAGCACATCCTTAAAAGGTCCCTAGTCGTGGGAGTTTCGAGACAGGGCATCGATTCTCCAGAGTAGACTAGTGTATACAGTCGAGACCCCGACGAGGGGCGGTGGCCGGTCTCACAAGCCACTGGTGTCAGTTGGTTCACCTAAGATGTATACAGGTGCTCATTGGGTTATGAGTACACCGGACAGGACTCGCCGGGAACATGCTAGTTGGTCTTATACCTGACGTCAGATAGCAGTTCCCAGGTGACATGTGTACAGGTTAGTTCATCGACCTGCGGATCGTCATTTGTCTCGTGTGAGTTCCCACTGTGCTTTGATTACTACCCTACCACGGCTCAAAGGAGTCGTGCAAACAGGTTTTAGTTGGGTACAATCCCGAGCCACATGGAGGCAGTGAGCGGATCTTCAGGGGTTCGTCTCTCCCGGTATTGGGGGTGAGGTCGCGCTGTGTCTAGGAGAGCCATTAAACGAAGTCCTTGGCCAAGGCAGGAGATTTACTAGTAGGTATTCCAGTAGTATCTCAGGGTGTTCTGGGCTACACTCCGACACGACTTGTACCGCTTTTGGGGGTCTGACTTTTACCAACCCCCTAGGCCCGACATGCGATGCTCATAGACGAACGGACCGGACTGTACGGATATTGTCACTGACAGGCTCAGTAGGGTGTCAGGATGAGTTCGCTCATCGACGTCCCTTTTGGTCAATAGCTGGTGGCCCTTCACGTATTGGCTTATACCTCTGACGTGCTAGTGGTTAAATCCACAGCCATAGTATTGACGAGTCTTTAGAGTCCACCACACTTTCAGTTACTCAAGCTTTCGGGCGAAACGCTGTAGAGGCCGTATGGTTATATGGCAGGGTTCGATCAGATACGTGCGGTATTGCACGGATCAGGATCGGACGGATATTACTAGCCGACTTTAGTTTAAGCCGGATCCTAGTTTAGTACAGTGTAGATTTTGTCTCATTGCATTTGTATCCGGACGGAATACAGATGCGGGTGTGTATGCACAGTATGGGGGTTTTCCTGTAATTTATTACGGGACCAGTTTTCTGGAGTTGCCAGTTTGCATTCCGTTCCGGCCGGTTTTCCTTTGTTCTTTCCCGGCCGAACCTTTTGATGGAGGGTGTTATTTGCAAGTTTGCAAATAACACATTGTGGAGGGTTTTCATGCAAATGGTTTGATTATGAAAGCATCTTTTTTATTCCTTTCTTTTCTATCATCATTTCTTGTAAAAGATGATTAGGATTGATTTGTGTTTGATGTGAGATTGTGATGATGATGTTTGGATATGGTCACCTTTCTCTTTCTCCTACACTCACCTCCCTTCTTGTTATGTTTCATATATTCTTTCCTCCACCATTCTTAGATGATAAGGTTTCATTTTGAGAAAAGAAAAGAAGAGGTTTTCATTCTTGAGAGTTTCATTCTTGATCTCATTTTCATGCTAGAAAAATGCAAGCACCATTTTTCTAATCTTGATTCCTCCATCATCTTCAAATGGCAACAAACCCAAATGAGACATAGCCTCTACACTACACATTCTACAGCAAATCTTGGACGTGTCGGCTAGCCTACTTCGCGCCCGAGTTGCCTCGGTATTGAGGTGGGGGCCCGTAAAAGATACAGGCGATGTGGTGCCCTTCCGGCGAGGAGGCAACGACCAGAGTTTCCGCAGGAGATCGGGACGACGAGGAGAAGACCGGAGGACTCGGATCACTCGGTATATCTCTAACCCGTCTTGTTGTTGGCTAGATCTAGTTTAATGGCCCGATCCGGATATTTAGTGCGCGGTGGTGCCGGTTTGCTAAGTTCGCAATATTAAAGTTTATCACCGCTTCCGCATTTGGCCGTCGGATTGACGGCCGGGGCGCCGCCGTGCACTTACAGTGGTATCAGAGCCTCGCCATTAACTTCGTCTAGCTTTGTTTGATGTGTTTGCATTTCCGATCGACCAAAATTCCAAAAACTCGCGTTTTTCCTCACATCAGTTTTCTGTCGATTTTTTCCTTGCTCCAAAAATTTTTCAAGTTGTAGAAAACTGATGTACAAGAAATTCTAAGAATACTGCAAAAGTTCGACACAGTGAGTCGACCAATGAAGCGCGGAACCACGGCCAAACCCCCCCTTGGGCCGCGGTTCCGCCGCACATTGGTGTCCTCACTGCATCATATTTTTCCAGTGGGCCTCTGGGCTAATTTTAGGGGTTTTGGAATATTAAAATTGGGCCCAGAACTTCTGTGAGTGCTACAGTATTGCTTGGGGGCCCACTTGTTAATTATTTGATCGATCGGATATTTTAAACACATTTTTCACAGTATTTACATTATATCTGCGACCGTGAATGTCATTTGATCGGTAAATCCAGTCTAACTGCTATAGCCCGGTTAGACGGATTTGCGAACGTGACTTTCACGTTGATGTTCTATGTATTGCTGTGATGTTGCGGATCGGTCGTGGGGAATAGCCTGGATGCAATGCTAGTACAGTTGTGGTTGTATTATGTACATTTGATATTGCGGGGCGAGCGTCCGACATGTGGACTGCCGTCACTGCCAGTTTGTATTATTCTTTTGGGGCACGACCTGGTTGCGGTCGATGTACCCGTTGTATGTATATTTTACTTTCTGTACTAGGATTACCCCGCGGAGGGGTGCACGGATAGCCGGGTTCTGGAGGGCAACAAGCCCGCATCTCATGGCATTGGGACGGAGGGGGCTTCACTCTAGAATTGGCGGGCTATTCGCCGCACTCGTAGGGGGTACAGGTTGACCCAGGAGGGGTGCTCGAGTTACCTGATTCCGTGAACTGCTGGGTGGTCCATTCACGGTACTGAAGGGGGCTGCCTCGCTTCAGGTTTTGGCGGGTAACTTGCCGCGCCCGTAGGGGTCTAGGATTTCATTGCACAGGCTATCCACACGACCAGGGGAACGTCGGGTTTCAGTAGTGGCTCTGTGAAACCCGGGGATCCCAGATATCTGTATTGTTCTGTGATGCTGTACTTTTCTGTGATGTTGCATTTTATCACGCCTTGAGCGAATATAATATATTGGTATATATATTAGTAGATGTTGTATATGTTTTTCATCCACGCTAGTCCATTCCCCACTCTGCCGTTAGTTAGCTAACCTAACGGGTGATGACGGGACCCAGTGGCGAATGCGGATGGCATATACGTACGTCAGTATATTTTCGTTCTTTGTGGTGTGATCAATTGATGGGACTGCGTTGATTCGGATCAATGCAAGTTAAAACAAACCTATTCTGATGTTGTTGGAACACTTTTCAAAAAGCTGTTATTGCAAAGACGTTCACTTTTGTTTTGCATCGTGGTATTCATTTGGAATATCCTGCTCCTCAGTCGACGAGGCAAGGGCCGAGATCCCTTCACCGGGAGTGACCCCTTGGACAGAAGTTTGCATCAGGGCAATAACTTCACTATAGCCGTTTACTTTTGCTTTGCATCGTGGTATTCAGTTGGAATATGCTGCACCTCATTCTACGGGGAAAGAGCCGAGATCCCTTCACCGGGAGTGACCTCTTTAGCAAAGGTTTTCGTCACTATATTTTTAAAAGCTATCAGTTCCTTCAACGATATCAAGTTCATTACGTTAAAGGTTTTCGCCAGAAACCATTCGTAGCCCTCCGTCGTTTCATATGGATGGTCAATAGTATTCAAGCTGTGTATGTTGGCCAAAGTCAAGGCACAGTGTTTGGTAGCTGTTGGGTATTCATATGCAGCATAGATAGATGCGTTGGTTTGGGACAGTCGTACTGCCATTTTGGCCAAAGTCAAGGGTAGGTACGGGTGGATTCAAATTAACCTGGAGAATGACGGGTAGAACTTGACATGTGACTTATGATATGTTGGCCAAAGTCAAGGTCATAAGAGCATGGGGTAAAAATCCACATCGGGAGTTTCAAAAGAAATGAAACTTGCCAGATATGCGCATACCTTCTGGAGTGTGATACCGTGAGCGGATTCCGTCACGTTATCATGCGATGAGAGTTGGATCTCGATTCCCACTGATGAGTTGGTTTACTCCTCGGGTGACCCCGACTAATTCTTCTTTCAGGTTTGGAGGAGAATTTGAGGTACAGTGGGAGGTTTCCAGATTAGATAAATTGGTAACCATTCTGATCTAGGTTAGAGTGCACGCTGAGTGTTTCTTTTCTCTCTCTCTCTGGCAGCGACCATTGACCCGACCTTAGACTATGACTCAGTGACCAAGTTGACCGAACCTTCTTAACACTGGCTTTTGGATTGTCAGAGTTGCAGACCTCATTGCCACTCCTATTTTTACCCTTTTCTCCAGGACACCCCGTATTACTACGAACGTCCACTTCCATTGGACAAAACCATCGTATGGTTAGATACGAACTTGAAGGAATTCGAGGATGGTTTCCGGTTCTGGAAAAAACGGATAGGATTATTCAGTTGTCTTTTCCCTTTTACCTTCTCTCAAGTTTTGAGTACTCCTTGGTTTAGGAGATAGTACACCTATTACGCAAATTGGATAGTCTTCTTCCAAACCTTAGGCTGGTGCCGACCGATAGGGAATGAAGAAAACCAATTAGCCTAAACGGTGTGCAGAAGGTATTAAGATTAAGACAAAGCAAGGGATTAGTAAGAGGGCAAAGTAAATTGCGACTGATATTCACGACCAAACCAAGTATTTCTTCGCCAATCCTAAATCACCTTTGTATTTCTCCAGGACACTCCGTATCACTACGAAGATCCACAGTTTATTAGATACTCCATCGTATGGTTATATACGAACTCGAAAGGAACTTGTTCCAGTTCGGGGATGGATCCTGGTTCAGGAGAAATAGGAATAAAGTACATTCAGGTGTCTTTTATCTTCACCTTCTCTCGCGTTGCGAGTGCTCCTAGGATTAGGACAGTACACCCATTATGCTTATTGGATAGTCTTCTTCCAAACCATAGGCTGGTGCCGAACGGTAGGGAAGGAAGAAAACCATTTGGCCTAAGGGGTGTGCAGAAGGTAATGACTAAAGACATATAAAGGGATTTGGAGAGGTGGCAAAGAATTATACGGTTATAGTTGTGAATCTGGATAATGGTAGAGGCATTACTAGGAATACCAGGATACCCCATCGAAACATTTCAATGTTTCAGTTCAACTGTGTACTGTTAAAAGGAAACTGATTTCCCGATTAGACACTTGCTCCAGGGTATGTATTTACCAGGTTTGATTCTCACATCTGTATGGTTTTACAGATGATGAGTGGGAGTAAGTCATTGGGAATTGGGTGATCATCCTCATTATATCGGGATTCGTTGTAATCGGTGATATTTGAGGAGATCACCTGGCTGTTTGCCGGTCGGCAAATATTTGGTTTTGAATATCCGCTGTTGTGCACCAATTTCAAATTGATATATCTGTACGTCTATTTTCATAGAGTGAGATATACCTTTTGATATTATGTCGATGACATTTACCTATATCAGTGGATGGTTAGGTAAGGAGCATTAAACAGCGGTGTAATTCTTCTTAACCATAAGTACAGTTTTCAACCTACGACACACAGTGAAAGAGTTGTTAGACTCAATGGACTTATACAGAGTATTGTATGTTGTCCAGTGTCCATTAGGACAGAGGGGTTGGTCCTCATACTATATTCTGTTTACTTTTAACTTCTCTAGTTCTTAGACATGTGTTTCGTAGAAACACAGGGTCTAAGTTTTGAGGAGTTATAGGTATTTGAATAGAGTAGAGAACCAGGTGTAGCATGTATCGGGATTCTTCAAAGTGATCGAAGATGTAGATACTTGTGTATGGTATTTAGTTGATAGTAATGATAAAGAGAACTTGCTTCTCTTTCAGGTTACTCATAATTAGAAGCATTCCTAAATTGAGTAACGCTGATCGGCCTCTCTCTCCATTTAGTTGACATGCACTGGAGACAGCTGCATGATTTGAATCTGGTTAAATTAAATCAGTGCCTCTGGTTCTATATTAGATATAGAACAGTTCATATCTTAACGTTGTTAAGGTACGGGGAGTTGTCCGGCTTATGATTAAAACCAGACACTGGACAACTCAAGGCACGTTTCTGTAATGGCTGTTTGTGGGTTGACCCAGGCTATGACGAGGGTTGACTTTCTACCATCTGGCAGATCAATAGAAATATTGTTCTAGACTCGCCACAGTTTTATTAAAAATGGATTTTTTTCAAAAACAGTAGTGGGAGTATGGTAGAACTGGAAGTGATTCCAGAACCGCAAACGATTACTGAAGATTTGATAAGGAACCTAAAGATTCAATCTGATTTGACATTCCATTGGCCACTCCGCAGATAAGGTGGGTAACTTCAGGCACCCGAGAGGTACTCCGGTAGCCTCAAGGACGGTGACAGGGAAGTTCTTGTTTACCCACACTTGCCATTGTTGTTGTTCCAGGCTGCGAGACCCGGCAGGAGGATGAGTATAGCGTCGTTCTAAACTAGCTTTAGAAGTGCACGTCTATATGACTCTGCCAGAGGGTTGTCGTAGTCAGTGGGAGCAGCGGAAGCATTGGTGGACATCAGGCTTATGTCTATTTATAGACTAAAGCAGATGTAGCGGAGATAGATCATCTGTTTCTGATGTGACAGTCATAGGTTTGACGTCATCAGAATAGGGGATGGATCTGTTGAGAAGGTAGTAGGGTGTGATATCCGGGTTTTGGATAACATACACAAAGTAGGAAGTGATATTCCTATACTACGATCGGTTATACTTTGGTCGTCACACAGTAGTTTCTCCACAAGGGACTTGGACATTATATCAGACATACTGGTTACTAGATCTATGGTTTTAGATCTGGATTTGGGTGGTTTCCCAATCTGGGTACTTAGACAGCATTCTAAGAGTATTTAGAATGGACGACTCCTGGCACGGTAGTGTACCTACAGGTAATGGAGTCACCCTCTCTAAAGGTGTCTTACAGACTAAAGGGGAGAGGGATGTGCATGATTGGCAGATCACTTGCTCAGGCAATTGAGTCAATCATGAGATGTCAAGTACCACACCAGATGTTGTTCTTGCAGTAGGTGCAATAAGTTGATATTGATCCAATCCTGGGGAAACAATTGGAAGCAGTTTTAGAACATAAGTGAATGTTCTAGGGATATGATAACGGCTGCCTCCTTTGGGAGACAGTTATCATTCCAGGCTTCCAAGGTGACATGGACGACAAGGAGGTTGTCAGAGTTATAGTTTTCCTTCTGACGAGGGGCAGTATTTTGGACAGGTGGTCCAAGGCAATACTGAGGGTGGCATGGCGCAGGTTACTGATTAAGTTCAGTTGACGATACAGTCTAAGAAGTTTGGATTTGGAGTTCATTTATGAGCTAGGTCCCATCAGACATCCAGACATTCTAAGACAGGTATTGCTCATTTCGGGAGATGGCTTTCTCTGCGAACTTGAGATATAGAGAGACATAGAAAGAAACTTCTAGGCGGATCCACTCACTGAGGCTATTCCTCGACCGCAATAGTTTCGCAAACGGATTTTGTGAGACTGACTAGTAGGGGAGTTGGGTGTTCGGTATCACACAGGCTGTGAGTATGCGACATCGCAATAATTAGCCTTGAGTGCAAGTGGGAGATTGTTGGAGATAGTGCCCTCAGAGTCAATTATTGGATCACAGGCACGTGATTGCAATGATTGAGGGAGGACCTATCCCGGTAGGACAGTCTTACTCGAGATGATAGTTTGCTATCTGGTTTACCTTTATCATCGTGTACTGCTTTAGGCAACCTGACAGGTCGCTATTACACATTGATAGAGCCTCTAGGATTCTTGCTTGACTGCCAGCAGTATGAGGGCGATCATATAAGTGAGAGCTGGAGTTTATAAGCACATCCTTAAAAGGTCCCTAGTCGTGGGAGTTTCGAGACAGGGCATCGATTCTCCAGAGTAGACTAGTGTATACAGTCGAGACCCCGACGAGGGGCGGTGGCCGGTCTCACAAGCCATTGGTGTCAGTTGGTTCACCTAAGATGTATACAGGTGCTCATTGGGTTATGAGTACACCGGACAGGACTCGCCGGGAACATGCTAGTTGGTCTTATACCTGACGTCAGATAGCAGTTCCCAGGTGACATGTGTACAGGTTAGTTCATCGACCTGGGGATCGTCATTTGTCTCGTGTGAGTTCCCACTGTGCTTTGATTACTACCCTACCACGGCTCAAAGGAGTCGTGCAAATAGGTTTTAGTTGGGTACAGTCCCGAGCCACATGGAGGCAGTGAGCGGATCTTCAGGGGTTCGTCTCTCCCGGTATTGGGGGTGAGGTCGCGCTGTGTCTAGGAGAGCCATTACACGAAGTCCTTGGCCAAGGCAGGAGATTTACTAGTAGGTATTCCAGTAGTATCTCAGGGTGTTCTGGGCTACACTCCGACACGACTTGTACCGCTTTTGGGGGTCTGACTTTTACCAACCCCCTAGGCCCGACATGCGATGCTCATAGACGAACGGACCGGACTGTACGGATATTGTCACTGACAGGCTCAGTAGGGTGTCAGGATGAGTTCGCTCATCGACGTCCCTTTTGGTCAATAGCTGGTGGCCCTTCACGTATTGGCTTATACCTCTGACATGCTAGTGGTTAAATCCACAGCCATAGTATTGACGAGTCTTTAGAGTCCACCACACTTTCAGTTACTCAAGCTTTCGGGCGAAACGCTGTAGAGGCCGTATGGTTATATGGCAGGGTTCGATCAGATACGTGCGGTATTGCACGGATCAGGATCGGACGGATATTACTAGCCGGCTTTAGTTTAAGCCGGATCCTAGTTTAGTACAGTGTAGATTTTGTCTCATTGCATTTGTATCCGGACGGAATACAGATGCGGGTGTGTATGCACAGTATGGGGGTTTTCCTGTAATTTATTACGGGACCAGTTTTCTGGAGTTGCCAGTTTGCATTCCGTTCCGGCCGGTTTTCCTTTGTTCTTTCCCGGCCGAACCTTTTGATGGAGGGTGTTATTTGCAAGTTTGCAAATAACACATTGTGGAGGGTTTTCATGCAAATGGTTTGATTATGAAAGCATCTTTTTTATTCCTTTCTTTTCTATCATCATTTCTTGTAAAAGGTGATTAGGATTGATTTGTGTTTGATGTGAGATTGTGATGATGATGTTTGGATATGGTCACCTTTCTCTTTCTCCTACACTCACCTCCCTTCTTGTTATGTTTCATATATTCTTTCCTCCACCATTCTTAGATGATAAGGTTTCATTTTGAGAAAAGAAAAGAAGAGGTTTTCATTCTTGAGAGTTTCATTCTTGATCTCATTTTCATGCTAGAAAAATGCAAGCACCATTTTTCTAATCTTGATTCCTCCATCATCTTCAAATGACAACAAACCCAAATGAGACATAGTCTCTACACTACACATTCTACAGCAAATCTTGGACGCGTCGGCTAGCCTACTTCGCGCCCGAGTTGCCTCGGTATTGAGGTGGGGGCCCGTAAAAGATACAGGCGATGTGGTGCCCTTCCGGCGAGGAGGCGACGACCAGAGTTTCCGCAGGAGATCGGGACGACGAGGAGAAGACCGGAGGACTCGGATCACTCGGTATATCTCTAACCCGTCTTGTTGTTGTCTAGATCTAGTTTAATGGCCCGATCCGGATGTTTAGTGCGCGGTGGTGCCGGTTTGCTAAGTTCGCAAAATTAAAGTTTATCACCGCTTCCGCATTTGGCCGTCGGATTGACGGCCGGGGCGCCGCCGTGCACTTACAGTTTGAAAATTGGAGTTGTTGGATTCAATTGGGTATGGGTAGGTTTGATTTGGAAATCCTCTCACATTCTCACTCTGTCCAACCGTCTCCTCATACATTGAAAAATTTGAAGCTAGTTGGAAACTAGCTACCGGTTTAGCAGGTTGCATAAGGGCGGCTATGGACGCTTCCACATTCCTAGTCATTTTGTTTGTTGTGGCAATATAAGCTTCCAACGACTGTTCCAAACTAGACTTGGGTGGTGAGGGGGTTTCGGTAAAAGATTCGAAATTGTTTGGATATGTGAAACTCCCAAAAAGCTGTGTAGAAACAGTGTCTAGTGACGGTGGGAAAGTCGGATAGGACTGGTAGGAAGTGGATGGTTGGACAGGATTAGGATCAACACGTGGATAAAAAGGTGGATGGACTTGTTGATTTCTAGAACTAGATGTGTGGAGAGGGGTGAAAGATCGGCTACGAGATTGTGCAATGTGCTCAGCAATAGATATCGGCTTAGGAGTTACAACAGGACTCGAAAAAGTGGTATCAACGTATGAAGGTGGTGAAGGTTGACATGGTTGACACAAAGTGGGTTGCAAAGTCAAACTGTTTCTCCTAGACGCTTCTATTTGATCTTTCAAAGAAATTTTAGGCACGGAGGGATCTGCCTTAAATCGACCGAAACAATTGACGTACGAAGCAAAGTTAGGTTCGGGATACCAAAGTTCGGCAAGAGATTTATGATGTGGGGTACCCATGATAGAAGAATGAGAAAAGAAAGAAGATTGGAGTGCACGGATTTCTTAGCGACAAAAGTTGCAAGTCTTTTTATAAAAAATTTCCTCTTATTTTTTATTTGTTTTGCAAAAATTTTTGATGAAGGGCTTAGACACAAATGCAATCAACCAGAAATGCACAATCAGGCCTAGATCTAGGGTCACCTAGGTCAGCTAGACAGCTCCTAACTATTCCAAAGGGCTAGAAATAGGACCTCAAACCGCCTCTTCACCGCCAATTGCGGCCAGGTAAGTGCCAGGTAAGTGGGAGGCTCCCCGTTACAAGTAGCGGTCCTAATTAAGTAACCACTTGCCTTAGACACACTTGCCTAGACATCACAAAGTCAGGTTAGGATAAACGGCCGATGCCTATAACTAGTCCTCTGTCCTATTGAGCTTGAAGTCCTTAGGGCTGAGTCTAGTATTTTTTAATTAATAGATGGTCAATGCATATGCCTTATGTGATTTCTGGGGTCCTGGGAAGGGTGATGAAATCCCCACCCAATCTGAATTGGTCAAAAGCCCCTTAAAGTCAGTTTTAAAAATATGCAAAACAGTAAATCACTTGCAATCAAAGATTTTTATTTTATTTGCGGCGCAAAGAATCCTGCACAAGATTTGTTATTTGGAAGGGAAGATTTTTTAAAGCGTAAAGAATTATGCAGGAGATTTGACAAAAGATATATTTTAGGTTGCAGAGGGGGGAAAAAGGAAACAAACAGTGAAATTTTCGCGCGATGACGTCAGCATGACGTGGCGGTTCAGCGGCGGGAGCGCGCTTGAGCGGCGGAATGGCGGCGTACGGAGGCTTCAGGTCTCTAAAAAAATTGTGATGTTCTTATTTTCCAACCTCTTTCTGTTCTGATGTATCTTTTTTTGTTTCGAACTCTGGATTTTTCCAGATCCGTCTCGATTGTAGATCCTGCAAAAATTCAAACAAAAAATACCCTTCACAAAATACAAAGATGATAAATTTTTATATTTTTTGATTTTTCAGTTTTTATGATTTTTTTAATTAAGATTAACCCGAAATTGCAAAAAAGAAATAACACGCCATCCCCGGCAACGGCGCCATCTGATTGATCTCAAAAACTATCTATTAACCGCAATCAAGAACGGTGTCGCATGTAGCTAGCCGGTGAGTATGGGTCGGTCCACAGGGATGTTGTGAATTTCCTAGTCGCTCAAACGAGTTAATTCCGATTGTGGTCGGATTGATTATTAAATCTAAAAACTAAATCTATCTATATCTAAGTCTTGCTAGGGTTAGGTCTAGATTAAGTTTGGAAAGTCTATAAATCTCACCACTTTCTATACCCATATGAAGATCTAATTAGGAGTTATGGTAATTATTAATAAAGGGGATTAGAATCATTTGGAAAGATGTTTTCTTCCTCTTGATTCTTGTCCTTCCTTTATCAATCCTTACCCTAACCTCCATGGAAAACAATCACAACCGGGCCTTTATACTACGGTATCATCGCTACCTCATGGGATAGGGTGCCGTAGGGAGCGGTATGTGCATGTATGCATAGAGTCCTATGAAAATATATGACGGGCAAGAAAGGGGATGAGAGATCTTCGTCTCTCAAATCTTCCCCAGATCTAACCCTAAACAATTATCTAGGGCAAGGAATTAAATCTACCTAGGGAAAAGAATGAAAAATTACCTAATTAACAGATGGCTCTCTCCAAACATCAACACAGGGTTGTCAGATCTGAATTCATGAAATGAAAAGAGGCACCGATGCTCTCCAAAAGAATTCTAAAATTAATTAATTAAGGGAGGCATGAAAAGAATACAATGATTTGGGCTTCTATTTATAAGATATAGAAACCCTAGGTTACAATTGATTCGCACGTCTACATTTACCAAAATATCCTTAGGAAGACCTAGTCAAAGTAGATTTCAAGCTTTGGTGAAATTTTATGTCTCTGTCTCTTTAAAGGGAATTATTGGGCCTTGAATCTTTGGGCTTCCTTATTATTAGGTTCTTTTTATTAAAATAGCTTCTATGTTTCTTTCAGATCTCCAGTGAATAATTGCGGTGGACTTTTAACCGTTCGCTTTGTAATCTTGGACCTTGCATTGCCTTGTACTTTATGAATTTTATCTTTGATGTAGGCTTGATAAGGAGTCTTCTGTTTGTTGGTCAAAGTCCACTTTTGCTTCGGCTTTTCATCGTTTTCACTGTTTTCTGTCCAAGAACCTGTAACCTGTAATATGTAGCAGACATGCGTCAAAAGCACCTGTTTATTTGTAAAAAGAATAAGAATGGGGAATATAATAATTCAATATTATGGTGTGAACACGCACTGCGCTCTTTGGTTGGCGCTCAGCGCCAAGCATGCCACGTGTCACTCACTGGCGCACCCACAAACTGGCGCAGCGCGCTCATAAATTAAAAGCGGAGTGCGCTAACAAACTAGCGCTTAGCGCTAAGCGCGACATGTGTCCTCCTCGTGTGCGCTAACCGACAGAAGAGCAATGCGCTCTTTGACTGGCGCAAAGCGCCTAGTGCGCCACGTGGCGCGCTGTCAGAATATACTTTGTTCTGATAAATGCTATGCATTCAATATAAGACAAAAAATGTCAGAGCCCAATGCTTAGCATTATTAAAAGGGCAAAGCCCAAACAAAAGGCCCAACAGGCAGAACAAAAATAAAATGTTAAACATTTTTGACTGGACTTAGCCCAATTCTGGCCATAAGTCCTCAATTTAAATTGAACTGAGCTCATCTACTCTTCCAATCAATTTACACCCGGTTCGAGGGTACATCTCTTTACTCCTCTGATATCTGTCGTTGTAATCCTTCAACGTCGTCAGAGAGGTGACGGGTCCCGACAACCACACATTACTACAAACTGTGGGGTCCTTAAACTCATGGACTATAATGTCCTTAACCTCGACCGTGATGTCTTAAAACTAATATCGGACTGTGGAGTCCTTAAATCCATGGACTATGATGTCCTTAACCTTGACCGCGATGTCTTAAAACTAACACAGGACTGTGAGGTCCTTAAACTCACGGACTATGATGTCTTTAACCTCGACCGCGATGTCTTAAAACTAACAATGGACCGCAATGTCCTTAAACTAATTATCAACCACAATGTCATTAAACTAAACAACAGAGCCCAATTGCTCTCTTGTCGGATCTAAACGGTCCCGTTAAGTCGATCTTAGTCTAAAATAAGACTAACGTATCCTTAACAAACGTTTAAGTCGATCTTAGTCTCAAATGAGGCTAACGTATCCTTAAACCCAAACCCCCAAACCCAAATCTAAGAAAGATACGGATTTGGACTAGTCCATGCCTTACCGGTGACAACATAACTTAGTCTTCGTATACAATCCACGGGCAACCAAACACAAAACAAACACCCACGACACGAAGTGACCATATGGAGAAGGAGAAAGTTGTTACCGCGATGCGGTAGCGTAATTAACTGCAGGGGCTTGCGCCTGCAGGGAAGAGCGTCCCCACAATCAAAAACAACTCAAACGAGGGGGAATTTGACGAAGTCTGCTACATCAGCAGCATCCATTTAAACCTTCGATACATGGTGCCATAAATCAACTTGGCATATTCGGAGCGGTGGACGGATAGCACCAATTAGCATATGCCCCCAGATTCAGGCAAGACGTCCAGTCTTCCCGGCTTCTGGTGGTAAACAGATTCTGGCACGCCCGGTGGGACCTTTTCCTCTTTCCACTCCACACTTCATGTGTCGTATTCGCGAACCAATCGCGGTTTGCTAATGGTTGCCCTTGGGTTTCGAGGTACTAAGATTTGGCGTTTTGCTTGGTGCAGAAAGCAAAGGATCAATGGCGTTCACCTGCTCAAAGTGTTCCACATGCAACTGCAACCCACGTCCCGCCTCAACTGGGGGCATAACCTACGGGCCCCAAGCGGCTTCTCTGTTCACGATGCCCGTGGAAAAGGTTACTCAAGCCACTACAGGGTTGTTTTTCGGGACCATGCTCCCGCCAGCAAACTTCACCGCTCCCATGCCAGTACTGGAAGCTCCTAAGAAGTCGGTCTTTGATCGACTTACAGCTGCTGCGGCCCCTCTCAACGGGTCGTCCAGCACCGGCCCCTCGGTCTTCTCCAGATTGAGCCAAAATTCCTGTGGGCCCACAATGAAGCTTGCAATCCCAGAGAAGGTTATTCCAAAGAGAGTAACCAACCCTGCTCCCGAAGTCGTCAAGTCAGCTTCTCCTGCCAAGGGGTCGGTCTTTACAAGACTGGCCGTCCCAACTCCCACTCCTTCTCCTGCTACTCAAAGGACATCAGTCTTTAACAGGCTGACACCAGCAACAGCCCTTCACCTGAACAGGGGGAAAGACGAAGCCATCCCTGTCACCAATCCAACTCCATCGGCTCGACGCGCTCGACGTCGCTACTGGCGTCGGGTAAGGAAGGCCGGGGGCAAATCCCTCTCTGGGCTAACCCCACCAGCCCCGGCGGCGGAAATTAATGCTGCTGTTCTAACCGAGAACAACTTTGAGCTGCTGAATAAGGTGCGTAGGAATTCTCCTACCGCCATACTGAAAAGATCTCCTCCTCCGGTGGACATTGTTGCGGAAGCAAAGCCAGAACAGTCCCCTTAGCGGCTGTCCTCCAAGATCTACAAAGTCTGGCGGCAGGTCCGGAACTCAGTGGTTCATCAAGATTACCCTCGCCGGCAGAAAAGGGAGAAGGTTCAACAAGAAGAAAGCCATCCTGCCAAGCCACGAAAATCTATCTGGGTGCCCACCGCGACGACCCCCTCAACTTCGACCGCTCATAAGAAGAGAAGGCCGGAGAAGATCTACGTGCCTGCGACAAATGTCAAAGGCACTGAACCCAAACGCCCTAAGTCTGGGGGCATGGTGGTGCATAACGTCTACATGGCATCCGGGAAGGAGGATAGTCGCGCTTCTACGGGCCACCGACCACTCACCCGATCCATCACAAGAGCTCAGGAACAACAACAACAGAAGCTTCAAGAGATGCTGACTGCCATGGCAGCACTCACCGGGCCAAAAGAAAGCCCGGAAGCGTCATTGGAACAACGTCACGAACACGAGACCGATGCTGAATTCCTTCGGAGAATGCTCCAAAAGAAAGACAAGGAGTCCGCGGAACAAGCAGCTAACATAAAGCGAATGTCACTTCTCTTCCAAGACATGGTGGGCATGATGATCCATCCGGATCCCCCAGCCGAAGATCCTCCAGTAATAATTGAAGATGACAGAAGAGAAACATCGAATCCTCTACCGGCTCTGTCAACAGCTAAGGAGGAGACAATCTCTAAAGCTGCCCTGGATGACTATATTGCTCAGCAAATACGAGCTCACCAGGCAAATGAGGCGGCTAGTCAAGTCGTGAAAACTGGGCGACCATACCCAGGCTGGTATGATTAGATAAAGTACCCGCCGGGCTATACAATCCTTAAATTCCACGTATACAAGGGGACAAGCAATCCACACCAGCATGTCGCCCAGTTCAGAGCTCTATGCGGCAACACCGGGGGCGATGATAAGCTTTTGCTCCGCCAATTCTTCGGCAGCTTATCGGAGACGGCGTTTGAGTGGTACTCCGAACTTCCAAACGACTCCGTCAAAACTTTCACAGAAATAGAGTTATTGTTCACCCAGCGATTCGCAAGTGCTAGCAAACGCACCCCAATAACGGCATTGATCAATACCAGAGTGAAGCCGGGCGAGACGTAGGTTCAGTACGCGATTCGATGGCGGAATCTGTGGTCAAAGTGCGAATAGAGTATCGAAGAAGCACCAGCGGTGGGCATGTTCATGGGCACCCTAGACCCTCATGCAACTATTTCACAGTTCATGATGTTCTTCAAACCGACCATATTCTAGGTTTTAATCGACAAGCTTGCCCAGATGGACCAGATGGGTCATAGACCGTCTCCTCCGAAACCAGAACCGCGGAACGAAAAGGGTAAAGTGAAGGTGACCTTCATTGCGAACACCCAACAATATCCCAATGCTCCAAAACTAATGAATCAGTTGGAAGAGAGACGGCGCTATTACAATGAGAAAATGAAGCGCCCTTACTCATTCCTGCGGGATAAAATGAAGAGGCTATTCGAGCTGGCGGTGCGCAATAGGCTTATCAATTTGCCAAATCCAAGAGGACCACCACAACCCTGCGAAGTGAATAATCCCAATTACTGCCCTTACCACCAAACGGTAAGCCATCCGATCGAGGATTGCTTCATCTTTAAGGGATGGATCGAGGATCAGTACCTGCAAGGCAAGTTTGCGTTGTCTGAGAAGTGGAAAGTAAACCCACCACAACCGCACACTCCTAAGAAGACGGACACACCGGGGGCAACGTGCTCTTTTGTTGAAGAAGCCCCATGGGTGGTCGTGGTTTCAGCCAAAACCAAAAGGATGCTGAATGATCTCCAGACATGCCCGACGATCATGTGGAAGAACCCGCTGGAACCCCAGATCATCGAAGGGATGCTGAAGCCGCGCCCAACTCTAAAGATTGGTGGTGATAGCCAAAGTGCTCACACCCAGCCGCCAAAATCTTCGTAAAAGAAGAAGAAATCCAACAAGCCCGTGACGCCTGGCGACGAGCGCACGGACCTACAGAAATAGATTGACGCGCTGGAAGAGTACAACCAAAAGGCGCGGACTCCGATCACGCTCTAAGAGTTCCTCGGTCACGTCTTTGAGGACGAAGATGATGGAGAAGACTCGTCGGATGGATCTGAGGATTATGTTGCAAGTTGCCATATGATCTCTCATTCGTCGACAGACAATAAAAGAACCTCCTTGCATCGAAAGACTAGGGGCAGAGCCGGAATCGGATCTTCTGGGGCCGTCATATGAAATGATCGACGCATTCCTAAACGATGCTCTCCTGAGAAGTAAAGTTGATCGGGAGCGTGAGATGGCCATATTTGAAAAGGCCAAACGCCGGCGACTGGATGAGAGAGTCGAGACACTCCCGCCGAATCAAGGAACATCCGTCGCGGATAAAAAAAAGTTCAAGACGAGGAAAAGGTTTGCTAAAGCCATATCAATGGGAATGAAGCTACCACCCTCCGAAGGAAACACTCCCGGTAAAGCAGAGATGCATCCTGGCTACTGCTCATATCATCGAAATATTTCGCACCCCACTGAAGAATGCGATGCTTTTAAGAGATGGTAGCAGGGATATGTTGCTCACCGGCAACATTTTAAGCGGATGAAACGCAAAACTCGTCGGGAGCAGAGAAGTACGACCGAGGAGCATAAAAGAACCACAGGTAACTGTCGCATGATCAACACCGGGGGATCGCAGGTTCTCACTTTCGGAAGCGACTCTGATGAAGAAATGGCTCTTGGCCCTCTCTTTAAAGAATCCACCTTGGGGAAGGAGGAAGAACCGAAGGCCTGTGAAAACATTCAGCTGCGCAATCGCACGCTTCCGGAAAAGAATCTCGGACCCACGAGTAGAAAAGATAAGGGAAAAGAAAAGGTCTCTGAGGATATCGCCCTGGATGACCAAGTCATGAATGAGCTAACTGCCAAGGACCCACCAAAGAAGAACAAGGTGGACTACAACGTTCTGGCGCACTTGAGAAAGTTACCCTCGTAGCTCAGTATTCTCGACGCCCTTTTACTATCCAAAGAAGCGAGAGATTCACTGATCAAGGCGCTACAAGAGCCAGAGCAATTCCAAGCTTTTCTCGCCGAAGAAAAGATGAAGGACGAGCTAGAGGAAGTACACACAGCCGATATCACCTTCGGCAACGAAGACCTCCTCCTTGGGACGTGCGAGCACAACCGTCCCCTCTATGTCTTAGGATACTGCCACGATATAAAGATAGGCAAAATCCTGGTCGACAATGGGTCTTCCGTCAATCTTCTCAACGTGTGAGTGTTCAAGGAAATCTGCATGAGCGTCCAGCATCTCGCTCGTGATAAGATCACCATCTCTGGTTTTGACTCCCAATCATCACGGACTCTCGGGTCTGTGATATTGACATTACGATTCGGGCTACTTTTCATGGATATTAAATTTCATGTCATTGACGCTAAGACGTGCTATAACGCTTTACTCGGCCGGCCTTGGTTACACGAGCACAACATCATCCCTTCTACACAACATCAGTGTATGAAATACTTTAAGGATGGGCTCGAGTATACCGTAACGGGAGAGCTGAACCCATTCTCCGTGAACGAAGTCCGCAAGTATGAAGATGCAAAATACTTTTTGCCAGATTTCGAGGACACGGAGAGATGTCACAAACCGGAGAACAAAGCTATCACCACCATTCCAGTCTTCGGGAGTGATACTGAAGAAGAGGAAGCGATAGTTTATTCAGGTCCACCCCAACACAACAAGCCAGGACCGTCCGCTCCTATGTTGATCTTTGGCAGCGACTCAGAAGATGAGGTCCATGCTATATTCTCTGCTCAGCCTTCAATACAAACGTTCGTTGATAAAGAGCAAAGTCTGCAAGTTGCCATGGTGCCACCCAAGCATCATAAAGAACTAGACGCGCTTGATACCTACAGTGTGGAAGAGCTACAGACGTTCTATGTCCCTCCCAGGCGAAAAGGCGATCCTATTCTACCGCTCCGGGGAAACCAAAGTGGAGAAAGAAATCTGGCACGGCGCGGATTCTATACTTGACAAGCTCCAGCCCATCCTTCTACCTAGATATTATACAGAAGGCTTGAAAAGGCTATTGAAGCGCCAATGGATACCCTTCAAACAGACCACTCGAAAAGCTAAGTTCTATGACAGGATCTGGAACGTTCCCGGAACTCAGCGCAAATTGCCCAACGGGAGAATGGAAGCGATCGGGCTTGGATATGTTCGGTCCATGAAATGGGAGCTACTCCATGACTGCTATGTCGTACATAACTTTGATGAAGAAGGAGATGCTCAATGGGAGAATGCTAACCCTGAACCAGAAAGAGCCCCCGACATGAAAATGGCCAGTCCGTCGTTCGAAGAACAAATGGACAAGCTTATCAGGGAAGCGGGTCAAAAGGTTCGAGATGACCACAATCGCGAAATGGCTATCTACGAGAAAGCCAGGACGATCTACGAGAAAGCCAGGACGCAACGCCTTCTTCAACAGGCTGCGAAAGATGAAAATGTTTCTCCCTGTCAACCTGTTGTGCAAAAGGCCCGACGCAGAGGCAGAAACAAGTCAAAAAGCGGAAAAGGCGTTCGACAGCGAGAAAGCGGGACCAAGAAGTCACGCGATCGGGAATCGAGCGGTCCGGATTTGTCCCTTATGAAGAAGATGAGTCGAGCATACTCTTTTCCTCAAGACAAGACAAAGAAGATACTTGACCTCGCTATAAAACATGAGTTGATTACACTTCCGGAGTCCAAACACCCCGAGCAAGCTAACGAGGTCTCTCATCCAGACTATTGCTCTTATCAACGAGCAATAGGACACCCTCTCGAAGACTGCTTCACCTTCAAGAACTGGGTCGAGGACCAATATCAGCTCGGCAAGTTCTCTCTATCCGACAGTTGGAGGATAACTCTGCCGCAGAAGCATGAACCCAAATCCATGAGGTAGGGTAGACCCAGATCCACATCGGTCTTGGAAGCAAGCTCGTACCTGTCATATGATAACACTATCAAAAGAAGAGACCGAGAATATGGATGACCTCCCCTGGTGCTTCGAAAATAATGATGATGAGGTGATCTCAGAGTTTCCACCAGCACCAAAAGAGCTGGAAGACGGAATACACACCACTGCAGATAACCTCAAGAAAATTGATTTGGGGACGGTAAATGACCCGCGACCGACATTCGTCAGTAAGCTGCTATCTGAAGAAAGGGTGGCTGCGCTAAAAGACGTGCTTATGCAGCATAGAGATTGCTTCGGATGGAACTATTCCGAAATGCCAGGATTAGATCCAGAGATTGTTGTTCACAAATTGGCGATATCCTCGGACGTCAAGCTAATCAAACAAGCACCAAGAAGAATGTGGCTCGAGCTTGAGATGAGCATCGGCGCCGAGGTCAAAAAGCTGATCGACTCCGGCTTCATCCAAGAGGTTCAGTATCCTGACTGGATCACCAACATCATCCCGGTGATGAAGAAAAACGGGACAGTGCGCATATGTGTGGACTTTCGGGATCTCAATAAAGCCTGCCCCAAAGACGACTTCCCAGTACCAGTTACTGAGCTAATGATAGATAACACGTCCACTCACGAAGTTTTCTCCTTCATGGACGACTCATCAGGATATAATCATATAAAGATGCATCCCGAGGACCAGAAGCACACCGCTTTCTGGACCCCTCTGGGCATATTCTGCTAAAAGGTGATGCCCTTCGGTCTAAAGAACGCCGGTGCCACCTATCAGAGGGCCATGACGAAGATCTTCGACGATCTTATACATGAAATCGTCGAATGCTATATCGACGACCTCGTGGTGAAAAGCAAATCATACAAGGAACATCTCGAGCATCTGAAGATCGTGTTTCAACGCCTTCGGCAATACAACTTGAAGATGAACCCTCTCAAATGCGCATTCGGAGTTTCCTCGGGCAAATTCCTAGGATTCATCGTCCGACACCGAGGCATCGAGATAGAGCTGTCGAAGATCAAGGCGATCATGGAAATGCCTCTGCCAAGGACTCTCAAGCAATTGCGGTCTCTCCAAGGGAAGCTCGCGTATATCCGACGCTTTATAGCCAATCTTTCAGGGAAATGCCGCCCTTACAGTCACCTGATGAAGAAGGGAACTCCTTTCGTCTGGGATCGCAAGTGCCAAAATGTGCTGGACGAAATCAAGCAATACCTACAGAATCCGCCAGTGCCGGCCGCTCCGGTCAAGGGAAAGCCCCTTATTCTTTATACAACAGCCCTCGAAGGTTCGTTAGGCGCGTTATGGGCACAAGAGAATGACCAAGGGAAGGAGCGAGCTCTCTACTATTTGAGTCGAGTTCTACTGGGTGTAGAAAGCAATTATTCTCCCATCGAAAAACACTGCCTGGCGTTGATCTTCGCGATAACGAAGCTCAGGCACTATGCATTGGCACAAGAGGTCCATCTCATATCAAAAGTGGATCCTCTCAAATACTTGATGTCGAAGGCCATATTAACAGGATGGCTTGCTAAATGGGCCCTGCTCTTGATGGAGTTCTCGATAACTTATCGGCCTCTTAAGGCAGTGAAAGGCTAGGCCATCGCCGACTTCCTCACTGAGCATCCGATACTGGCCGATTCCCCTTTGAATTGCGAACTGCCAGACGAATATGTGTTTGACGCGATCGACGGGGGTGATACCCGATGGGAAATTTATTTTGATGGAGCGTCTTCCATGAAGAATCAC
Source organism: Agapanthus africanus (assembly GCA_030015575.1). NCBI lineage: Eukaryota > Viridiplantae > Streptophyta > Magnoliopsida > Asparagales > Amaryllidaceae > Agapanthus > Agapanthus africanus. Next base: position 369,657,326 of record JASDDO010000024.1, on the reverse strand, counting down.
AAACAGAATACGCCCATAATCAAATCGGGGGTAGGCCTTATCTTCGTGACCCTACAAGGAGGGATAATGCGCTTTGCTTTCTCCTTAACAGAGCTGAGGACAAACAATGAAGCCGAGTATGAAGCTTTGATAGCAGGCCTCGAGATCGCCATCGACATGGGAATTGAAAACCTCCTCATATACGGAGACTCCCAACTGGTCGTTAGTCAAGTAAACGGCGACTATCAAACATGCAAACCAGAACTGGTAAAGTACGGCGAGAGGGTACAGCAACTGCTGACCCAAATCCCTTCCTACACATTGGAAAGCATACCGCACGCAGAAAATAGCAAAGTGGATGCATTAGCCAAGCTCGCTAAAGAACTGGCCGAAGAGAACCTCGACGATGTAAGAATCGTGTTACAAAGCCGTCGGGTTCTTGCACCGGCAGAAATATCTCCGGAGTCGTCCGAGGAAAAGGGAGCGACCGAGCAAATGGTTCTACGAGTAAAAGACCAAGAAAAGGTTGAAGATTGGAGAGAAGTCTTTATAGACTACTTCAAATCCCGTCGAATACCTGAAGATGCGTCCTCAAAACATCAGCTCATGAAGCGAGCCCTATTTTTCGCCTTCGTCAATGATACTCTGTACAAGAGGTCGTTTGATTCTCTATGTTTGAGATGCCTGGGACATGAAGAGGCGAAAAGAGTCGTCCAAGAAGTTCACGACGGACTCTACGGTTCTCACCAAGCAGGCTCAAAGATGAAACTGAAAATCAAACGAATGGGTTATTGTTGGCCCACGATGATCTAGGACTGCCTCGAGTATGCGAAGCAATGCCACTCATGCCAAATTCATGGGGACTTAATCCATCAGCATCTAAATCCACTACATCCAACGGTGGCTAGCTGGCCGTTTGAAATGTGGGGAATTAACATAATCGGCCCCATCGAACCGGCATCGTCCAGAGGACATCGTTTCATTTTGGCGACAACTGATTACTTCTCCAAATGGGCAGAAGCAGTACCGCTGAGGGAAGTGAAGATGGAGAATATCCTCCACTTCTTTAAGACGCACGTTATTTATCGGTTTGGAACTCCGCGGCGGATCATCTCCGATAACGGGCCAGCCTACAGAAGCCAGAAAATCAGCCGCTTCGCACAACAACATAACATAGACTGGAGATATTCATCAGTCTATAATCCCCGAGCCAACGGTCTAGCGGAGGCTTTCAACAAAACCTTAACGAAGATCGTGAAATAGACGGTGTCCCGAAATAAGAAGGACTGGCACGAGAGACTACATGAAGCTCTCTGAGCATATCGAACTACGTTCAAGACGGCCACGAATACAACACCGTACGCATTGGTATTCGGTACAGAAGCAGTACTCCCCCTCGAGATAGAGTTACCCTCTCTATGAGTGGCAGTCCATTATGAGCTAACGGACGAAGAGAATTCTCATCTTCGGCTTGAGGAACTCGATGCCCTTGATGAAACCCGGCTCATAGCGCAACAAAATCTGGAGGCTTATAAGGAAAAGATGATGCGCTCTTACGAAAGCTTGACTAGGCCAAGGACATTCCGCCAAGGCGAACTCGTATTAGTGGTCAAAAGACCTATGATCCCCAATAGCGCCAAGCGGGGAAAATTCGAGCCGAACTATGAAGGCCCGTACATCATAGACAAGGTCTACCAGGGTGGAGCCTATCTACTCATAGACATGCATGGTGAAAGACCTTTCAGGCCAATAAACGGTCGCTTCCTGAAGAAATACTACGCTTGACGAGTCATGGCCTAGATCAATGATAGATGACGACGACTATGTCCACTCGCTTTCCTAAGCCTAAACTCCATAGGTAATAGCCGGCTTCCTTTATGATGGACCGAAACGTCCTTAAACTAACAGCGGACCGAAACGTCCCTAAACTAACGATGGACCGAAACGTCCTTAAAACTAACAACGGACCACTATGTTCTAAAACTAGCTGTTGACCGAGATGTCGAGAAACTACGATGGATTGCAGCATCCCAAAGCTGATACAAAAAAAGAGAATAAAAAAAAGAAAACGGTATGTCCATAAGCAAAATGGGCACGGATGAAAACCCGAAAGGGCTCCGTGAGTAAAAACAGTAGGGCTACCGACGAGTCTTGTGAAAACCCGAAAGGGCGCAACCTCGTTAGAATAAAAAAAAAAGAATAAACAAAAAAAGAAAAGAAAACGGTATGTCCATAAGCAAAAGGGGCACGGATGAAAACCCGAAAGGGCTCCGTGAGTAAAAACAGCAGGGCTACCGGCGAGTGTTTGTGAAAACCCGAAAGGGCGCAACCTCGTTAAAAGACACTTGCAGGGTCCTCTCGACCTTGTGAAGAGAAACCACCCGCATGAGATCCTTACGACTCACAAGGGAGTAACACACTTAAGGGTCCCCACGATCCCTAGGGAGAAATTACACTTGCGAGATCCTCACGACTCGTAAGGAGAATCCTCTTATGAGACCCTCACGGCTCATAAGATTTGGAAGTCTTAAGCTACAGAGACCTGAACCTGTTCTTAAGCAACCCCCACAACCTCCGATACTGCCCTACAAGGGGTGCAACACTGACCCTTGTATACAATCCACGGGCATGAATAAACATTTCCCTAACTAAGTCCCATCCGTGACTAGGGATATGTTCGCACGGTGAACAACCCTTGCGAGTCCTCTCGACTTATAAGGGGAAAACTCTCTTGTAAGATCCTTACGACTTACGAGAAGCCATACACTTAGGAGTCCTCACGATTCCTAAGGAGAAAACACACCTACGAGATCCTCACGACTCACAGGGAGAAATACCTTTGTGAGACCCTTACGGCTCATGAAGTCAAAAGCCTTAGTCGACAGGATCCTAACCCTGTTCGCTAAGCCACCTTTGTTCGATACCGACAGAGGCAAATGATGATTCGCTCCTGGCAATATCCCAGTTGTAGCGGTGCTGATGCCGAAATCGGTGTCTAATCCCAAGCTTGCGGAAAAAAGCTAGCAAGCCGCACATGCATGCAAAATAGCCGAAATGATATGGCAACTTGCAACAAAATCAGCAAGTAAAAATGTATGCATGCAAAATAGCCGAAATGATTGGGCAACTCGCAAGAAAAAGCAGCGAGTAAAAATAAAATAAATAGCCGAAATGATTGGGCACCGCGAAAAATAGCCGAAATGATGGGGCAATCGCGACCTTCACGATATAAAAGCTGAAACGATAGAGCATCGCGGAAAGAAATAAAATAAAAATATATATGTAAAATGAAATTTATGCCCTACAGGTGATATCACAGCAATCCCTGTATACAATCCAGGGATGTAAACACAGAAGGAATCACACTCCTTCCTCCCCAGGTTTCATCATAAGAAGAAGCAAAATCTTAACGGTTTACAGATGGCCTGGAGATCAGCTCAACATTCATCTCATTACAACAGACACAACATCAAGCAAAGCGGAACAGTGGCAACTCCCAATTCCATGACTCGGCGGTATACAGATGACCGAGAGTCAAATTTCAACTCCGGGAAATGCGGATAAAGTCAACCCTTCCTGGCTACGTGGAACGTGGATTATGTCACTTTTGACCCCATAGAAAACATCCAGAGCGGATCCTGGTCCTCACAGAGCACGGCAGTGAACCCGTGTGAAGCATCCAGAGCGGAGCCTGGTCCTCTCCGAACACGGCAGTGAACCCGTGGGAAGCATCTAGAGCAAAATTCCTGGCTATGTGGAACGCAGATTATGTCACTTCTGACCCCATGGAAAATGTCCAGAGCAGATCCTGGTCCTCGCAGAGCACGGCAGTGAACTCGTGTGAAGCATCCAGAGCGGAGCCTGGTCCTCGCCAAACACGGCAGTGAACCCGTGGGAAGCATCTAGAGAAAAATTCCTGGCTACGTGGAACGCGGATTATGTCACTTCTGACCCCATGGAAAACGTCCAGAGCGGATCCTGGTCCTCGCAGAGCATTGCAGTAAACCCGTGTGAAGCATCTAGAGTGGAGCCTGGTCCTCGCTGAACACGGCAGTAAACCCGTGGGAAGCATCCAGAGCAAACATCGGACTGTGGAGTCCTTAAATCCACGGACTATGATGTCCTTAACCTTGACCGTGATGTCTTAAAACTAACATCGGAATGTGGAGTCCTTAAATCCATGGACTATGATGTCCTTAACCTCGACCGTGATGTCTTAAAACTAACAATAGACCGTAATGTCCTTAAACTAATTTTACTTTGGTTCAAGGGTACATCTCTTCACTCCTTTGATATTTGTCGTTGTAATTCCTCAACGTCTTCAAAGAGGTGACGGGTCCCGACAACCACACATTTCATGAACTGTGAGGTCCATAAACTCATGGACTATGATGTCCTTAACCTCGACCGTGATGTCTTAAAACTAACGACGGATTGTGGAGTCCTTAAATCCACGGACTATGATGTCCTTAACCTCGACCGTGATGTCTTAAAACTAACATCGGACTGTGAGGTCCTTAAACTCACGGACTATGATGTCCTTAACCTTGACCGTGATGTCTTAAAACTAACATCGGACTGTGAGGTCCTTAAACTCATGGACGATGATGTCCTTAACCTCGACCGCGATGTCTTTAAACTATGGTATTCTGGAAAACGCCCAGAGCGGAGCCTGGTCCTCGCCAAACACGGCAGTGAACCCGTGGGAAGCATCCAGAGCAACCCCTGACTTCGTGAAATGTGGATAAGGACAACTTCACCCATCACTTGCGGGTCCTCATGACTCGTAAGGGAGTAAATTCTCTTGTGAGATCCTTACGACTTTCGAAGAGAAAACACACTTAGGAATCCTCACGATTCTTAAGGAGAAATTATCCCTATGGGATCCTCTCGACCGGTAGGGAGAAAATTCTTTATGAGACGCTCACATCTCATAAAGTTGAAAAATCTTAGATTGCACTTGCTAAAATCACATGGCAACAACACAGCAAGGAGAAGAAAGCAACAGTATAACAAAAAGAATGTCTTTATTCATGAAACTCAATTGAATACAAGATAAATCATATAAAGGAATAAAAAATAGATACATATTATTCATAGATTACAAGTGTATAATACAAAGACAGCTACTGAGAAGGAAGTGTTTTTAACAAGTCTGCAAGCTGCTCTCGCACTTCTTTCAGTGCCTTCTCATGATCAGCCGCCGCGGCTAGCTCCGCTTCGATTCGAGTCCTTTGCTGCAAGCAGGATGAAATCTTCTCATCAATTTCCCGTTGGGTAGCTTCGCGACTCTGCGTAACCCGCTCGATAGAGTCGAGCTTCCGTCACAATACAAGCCCGTCCGAGATACATCGCTGCAAGGTATCAAAGACGGCTCTCAGTTGTGCGACGTTCGCTTCGACCTGGGCGCGCAACTGGATAGACTCAGCGAAAGCCTCCTCGCATTCCTTCCGCCTCAAGGTCGCTTCTTGTTCGAAATGGCGTAGGAAAGACGCGCTCTGCTCGACTCATGCGGCCCGCTGGGAGTTCAAAGCTTGAGTCTCAAGGGCAAGATGCATAAGTTCAAGCTGATGCAGACAAACCTCGATCTTCCTGCAGTGACTAACCCAAGACTCGACGACGACTTCATTATGGAAAATTACAAGCGTCGCCTGCATCGGATTGACCTCGGTAGCGAAATCTGTGGCAGGTGTAGGAGCTTCCGCGTCAAGCTTCTCGACGTATTCGCTCAACATGCGCAGACTCGTCATAGCACCCTTTGAGGATGGACGTCTGGAGAAGGGGCCTGCCGGCATCATAAGGCGAGATTCGAAAGAGTCCGGAGTCGATGCGACCGCTGCAAAACAAGTCACAATTAGATGACGGATCTAGAAATATAAGAGATTCATGAACAATGGAATTTACTATACCAGCTGTAGCAGGTGGCAAAGCCGGGAGGACCGGTGGCGCGACTGATCTCTCATCTCCTCCTTCAATCTGTAGCACTGCAATCAAGACAAAGAAGAATCAGAAATAATTTCATTATCGGTAAAAGAAAGAGCATTAATTGAAAGCTATATTCACCAGCGCCACTGGATGAAGCAATCTCCGACGGGAAGGAGAAGTGGGGATGCAGCACCTGGTACAGGTGGTCAAAAAGGACTCCTGCAAAAACGCGATAACGCAACGTCAGTACATGAATTATACGCCCGAGGGATAAGACTAATGAGTTACAAATCCATACCTTCCAGCATTTGCGACGGTGCGAGAGAAGGCAGAGAGGTGGTCACCGTCTGGGCGGTAACTGACGGCGCTGTCTCGAGTAGCTTGATTTCAGCACCAGTCGCACCAGCATTAGAAGCAAGATAAACTTTATTAGGAAAGATTGCAGAATAAGAAAAGAAAGGCGGTTACCCAAAATTTACCTGATGAGTCGCCAGCCGGAGTCGTGACGAGGGCGTCACTTGATACAACGGTGGCGTCTTCCTCCTCCATTGGGGTGGTCTCACCTCCCGTTGCCTCATCCCCTGACTCCACAGGAGCCGTCATCACGCTCATGACGCCAGGAGACGACAAGGAACCATAGGCGGGGAGAGCGATGATCGGAGCGGTGCCCGACTCTTGAGAAAGAGCGGCCATCTCGTGCCCAGCGATCATACCCGTTTCGCCCGCTACCACTTCGGGTGCAGTGGTCGCATCCGTCTCGTCCACTGCTGCCTTAGGCATGTCTGTAGCAGCCGTTTCGTCCACTGCTACCTCAGGCTCGGCCGTGGTAGCCGTCTCACCCGCCGCCACTTCGCGCTCGGCAGTGGTAGCTATCTCGGGCATAGCAGTTGTGGCTGTCTCGTCAACCACCATCTCGGGCCCGACAATTACGGTTACATCATCACCTACAGTCGCCTCGGGTTCAGCAACTACCTCCTCCACCGCTCCCTCAGGCTCAACGGCCGCCGCCACTCCTTCAGTAAGGCTCGGCCCTGCAGGACAAGATATATAAGAATTGATAGTTTAAAGCTTTGACAATGAAGCCTCAAAACACATTACCTGGGGTTGATTTACCGTTGGCTTCCCGAGCTGCACGTGTCGCTCGTCTATGAGCAGTAGACATGGCAACCGGGAGCTCCTCTGAAGGAATAGCAGCGGGAGTAATGGCGCTTGAACCTGCCCTCACAGCCAAAGCAGCACTACGTCCCTTGCTGCGCGCCTCAGGCGTTTCCTTTCCTCCCGGGCCGTCACAACGGACCTTTTAGAGGCCTCCTTCAGCAAGGCGTCGTCGTCCGCATTCAGGGTTACCTCCAGAGCCGTCAAGGCTTCCATCATTGGTTTTTTAAGCAGGTCCTCTTGCGGCAATGCCGAAGAGGCCGGGACTTCGGTATCTGGCCCGGGGAGAATTTCCACATCAGCTTGCGGGATAGGCCTTGTGGTCCCTGCGATAAGATAAAGAGAGGGTCAGATTACTCATAAGAAATGGAAGCAGAAATATAGTGAACCGAAATGTACCAAGGCCTAAGGATGCTCTAAGTCATCCCTCCTCCTCGAAAGTCTTGAGAGAAGCAGCGAGAGGTTCTTCGGTAGAAATGCCTATTAAAGAAGGAAAAGCCTTAGTAAAAAACAATGATAGAGGTATGATGCAATGACGAAAAGTACAACTAATGATTACCTGATCGCGTGAGTTTATCCAACCACTCATCGCGCCTTGCCAATCGCTCGGAAGCTGCAATGGCAGCCGCCAGATCAGTGTCATCTGGCAGCATAAATAGGCCGTCGTTGGTCCCGTACTCACTCAAGCCCTCGCAATAAGGAGCATAAGGTTCCTGACCAAATACAACGTCAGCAGAGAGGATCGACTTCTTCTTCCTCTTCTGCGCGCGAACTCCGGTCGCAGCCAAAATCAGCTTACGCTTCGTGGGCACTTTGGGACGGCGGGTCCCGATATCCGAGCCCACGCCGGATTCGGGTGAAACCGCGTTTACCGTCTCTACGGGAGCACGGGGCGCTGATGGCACGTCCATAGGATCACGGGGCAATCCACACATAGGGCTTAGCACATGTGGAGGCTCAACTACAGCATATCCTCTTAGTGGAGGAGGGACAGGGGTCCTTCGCTTTAAAGAGACGTTGCGATCGCTGGTGGGGGGCGCACTCTTGCGATCGAGCAGCAGCCGCTTCTCTTCCCTGATGACAGCGCCCATCGCGTGTTGATACCAGGTCCCGTATACGTTGAGGGCCCTTGGAATGCAACTCGGCTCACTAATGAAGAAGTGGGAGCCCGTATTTAACCGCATAAAGTGATGCAGTGCACTCCGTATTCCCTCTCTGGTGGCCGCAGGCTCTTCCAAAAATGCTTCCAGTGGGACCCCCTGGTTATAACTTAGCTGCTGGTCAAAACAATGGGGGTTCTATCTCATAAAAAGTGCCGCATCATTTTGCCTGAATACGAGGAAGCCCGGCCTAATGGAGTATAGATGTAGAATCTCTCGAGCGTTAAATAAGGAGGCCCCGTCCTTAAAATTGTCGCGCAGCGCCAACACCGTTTTGGAAGTTTCCTGGCCGATTGTCAGGACTTTGTCCGTGAAAGACATACCCACTTCGACCATGCACAGACGAAGAAGCAACCCCCTAGCTTCTTGCTGAGGTGGATTCATGATAGAAGCGTCAATCAGCCGCATAATTCTCGGGAATCTGCACCTCTCGTAAAATGAGGGTCTTTTATGAACACCAAACACCCCGAGCACGTGCATTTCCATCCACGAAGTAAAGTAGTGCATCGGGAAATTGGCATCTTGTACCCCCAGTTCAGTTGTGTCCGCCGCCACGCTAAGACCATGGTACAGGTGGGCCAGCCCGGCAATCCCGATGGCCAATTATATGCCAGCCACCATTCGATGTGCTGGGTAAAATACTGACGGCCTCATATAGCGAGGGTGCATGGGGAGCGCGAACCAGTACAACCATAGCCCCAGAAACCCGAGAAAGAAAGTCTCCTTGTCGATGCCCGGAGTAGCGATTTCTGATAGAGGGATGATCGCGGCATTAGGGAGATAAAAGCCTTTTCGATCATATTCCAGTACTGGTCGACGATCTAAGCCAAAGCCGAAGGGATCGTCGAGCTTGGCAAATTTTTCGCCCCGTTGTGATAGAATCTCCGGTCGAAGAAAACGGGCAATGAAGTCTGCGAAACTAACTCCCCGGCCTCCGGATTTCCATGAAAAGACTCTCGTACATATTCAGCACCTTTATCAGACTCGGAAACTGGTGCTGAATAGCGTTCTCTGGCGTTAGGTTCATCACCAACGGCTTAGTGGCAAAAACGTATTCATCCGGAGGAAGCAGCTCCTCATAGTGCTCCCCCCTCACTGGCAGACCGGAAATCTCAGCGAATTCTTCTAGAGAGATGGAAACTTCTCTGTCCATTAGAAGAAAGGTATGGGTGGGGATGTTCCATTGCTCCACGAACGCCTTAATCCACCATGTCGGAGGAGCAGAATACTGGAACAGCGAGGCATAAACCGCAGGGTATAGACCGATCTTCAGCAGGTGTGCCTTCTTCGCTGACAAAATGTACCTGGCCCACTGCAAATACCCGGTCGAATGTCGAGGAGTCAACCCGATGTTGTAGGTTTGTCCCTAAGGGCGCGACTTGCCCTGGCATATGCGCCGCCCTAAAATATCCAAAGCTGCCAGCAGTTGCATGGGTATGGCGGCAATCGAAGGTTGAAGAAGACCTTCCGAAGTCCAATTAACGACCTCCACGCCATAGTTCACCGGGGGTACATCTGCATATAAGATCGATGAGATCAGATCCGATGGCGTCGCACAAGAGAAGCTTCGGCGACCTTTGATAATTTGATCGTACCACATACCCCACAGGTGAAGGTTTTTGTATTCCGGGTCATAGACCCTAATAAGCGCAAGAACCTCCTGGTCTACCGGTGCTTCAAGAAATCCTCCCTCTGAACGGAAAAACGGGAAAGAAAGATCAGAAGACATGTCGCCTGCGAGAAAGAATGAAATTCAATTATCAGTGTCATAATTTATTTATTTTTTTAAAAATCCCGACGCTCGGTACTTTAAAATTTGTACGACACTGTAATGCAGTGGAGAGGGGACCAAAGGGGGACCCACAAAATCCAGATGACAATGCATCAATTAATAAGACAGCCTCATCATTGGATGAGACTGTCAATTAATGAGGAAATCCTCAAGGAATATTCTCATTGAATGAGAAATCCCTCGGGAGAGTGAGAAAATCTCATTTTCAGAGCAAAGCTCTATAACAGAGTGACACTTGTCAAACTCTAGTCACGAGGGAATAAAATTCCTTAAAGAGCCTAGCTCTATAACGATGAAGGAAAAATCCATCAAAGATTAATGAAAATTAATTCTTGAGAATTAAAATTCTGGGATCTTAAAAATCCATAAAAAAAACTCTTAAGAGTTCTTCATCAAAAGATCAAAAGATCTATATATTGTCAAAAGAGCAGAGCTCTGACTCATGGGCTAAGAAACCCTAAGAAAAGATCTGTTTAGATCTATGGGTTCATGAGAGCAAGGCTCTGTTTATGAAACCCTAAAGGGGTTTTCTTTAGATCAAAAGATCTATGAAGAGTAAGGCTCTGTTAATGGGTAAAAACCCTAATTTATTAGAATTAATTTAATTTAATTTTACCTAAATTTAATAGAGTTTTAACTCTTGAAAGTTCTTGAACAAAAGAGCAAGACTTTGAATAAAATTCTTAAGAAGAAGATGAAAATAATCTGAGGACCAAAAGGTCCTAATTATAGGCGCTGAACCGCCTCCTCAACTTCTGAGTTGATCCAAAGGCTTAGATGTTGCCACCGCTACACTCACGTATGCGCCATATGAGCGCAACGGTGGGGGGGCATTTGTTTCTCCCAATCAGAGCAAAACTCTGTTTTGAATTTCAAAGTTCAAAAATTGAAGCAACGCTTCAAATCCCGTGCGCTGCGCGCCACGTGTCAAAAGCAGATATGCCAGCGCCTGGAGCGCTGCGCCCTAGGGAGCGCACCCCCAATCAGAGCAAAGCTCTGTTTCAAAATTCAAATTTTAAAAGTTGAAGCAATGCTTCAGATCCAGCGCTCTGTGCTGCGCGCCACGTGTCAAACAAAGGTGCGCTAGCGCAGTTGCGTTGCGCTCTGCGCTGCGCGCCACGTGTCAAGCAAAGGTGCGCTAGCGCAGTTGCGCTGCGTCCTGTGCTGCGCGCCACGTGTCAAGCACGGGTGCGCTAGCGCAGTTGCGCTGTGCTCTGCGCTGCACGCCACGTATCAAACGTAGGTGCGCTAGCGCCAAGTGTGCCAGCGCTGGAATTAAAAGAATTCCCCACCGTTAGATCAAAAGATCTAATAATAATAAATTATTAATTAATCAGAATTAAAATTCTGTTATGGAAATATTTTTCAATCTTATTAAAACAAGAAGATTATCTTCTGTAAAACAGAAGCCTTAGGATCAAAGATCCAACGGTGGGAAATATTCCCAAATCAATCAGAGAAAGATCTCTTCAACTGATTTAACAAATTAATTGGCCCTATATAAAGGCCCCAAAACTTCAAATCTCATATAGAAAAAACCCTCTGCAAACTTTGAGAAAAACTAAAAGAGAAAGAAAGGCAAGCCTTTAGAAGAAAGAAGATCATTTCTTCATCTTTAAAGGTAAAGAATTAATTCTTGAACAACAGAGATGAAATCATCTCGTAAAAAGAAGAAACGCCTTCTAAAAAGATCTTAGATCTATAAAAAGACCAAGGTCTTTGATTAAAAAGAAAAGATCAAAAGACCTAATCATAAAAAAGCATAAAAAAAAGAAGAAGAAGTATTTTTACTTCACAGATCTTCTGATCTATAAAGGCAGAGCCTTTTAATAAAAACAAGAGCTGTTGTTCTTGGATTTTGAGGCAAGGCCTCCTTTGAAGAACATAAACTTGTTCTTTGATCTTAAAATTGATCAAATGCTCTTTGCGCTATTAGACAGTGTCTTGCACTCTTGAACTACGCCCTTGCGCTCCTTGGACTGACGCTCAGCGCCAAAACATGCCACGTGTCAATCATAGACACGATCTGCGCTTTGCGCTCCTGAAAACAGCGCACTGCGCTCTTTGGTTGGCGCTTAGCGCCAAGCGCGCCATGTGTCACTCACTGGCGCACCCACAAACTGGCGCAGCACGCTCATAAATTAAAAGTGCAGTGTGATAACAAACTAGCACTTAGCGCTAAGCACGACACCTGTCCTCCTCGTGTGCGCTAACCGACAGAAGCGCAATGCGCTCTTTAACTGGCGCAAAGCGCCTAGTGCGCCATGTGGCGTGCTGTCAGAACATACTTTGTTCTGATAAATGCTATGCATTCAATATAAGACAAAAAATGTCAGAGCCCAATGCTTAGCATTATTAAAAGGGCAGAGCCCAAACAAAGGGCCCAACAGGCAGAACAAAAATAAATTGTTAAACATTTTTTCCTGGACTTAGCCCAATTCTGGCCATAAGTCCTCAATTTAAATTGAACTGAGCTCATCTGCTCTTCCAATCAATTTACACCCGGTTCGAGGGTACATCTCTTTACTCCGCTGATATCTGTCGTTGTAATCCTTCAACGTCGTCAGAGAGGTGACGGGTCCCGATAACCACACATTACTACGGACTGTGGGGTCCTTAAACTCATGGACTATGATGTCCTTAACCTCGACCGTGATGTCATAAAACTAATATCGGACTGTGGAGTCCTTAAATCCACGAACTATGAAGTCCTTAACCTCGATCGCGATGTCTTAAAACTAACACCGGACTGTGAGGTCCTTAAACTCATGGACTATGATGTCCTTAATCTCGACCGCGATATCTTAAAACTAACAATGGACCGCAATGCCCTTAAACTAATTATCGACCGCAATGTCATTAAACTAAACAACCGAGCCCAATTGCTCTCTTGTCGGATATAAACGGTCCCGTTAAGTCGATCTTAGTCTAAAATAAGACTAACGTATCTTTAACAAACGTTTAAGTCGATCTTAGTCTCAAATGAAGCTAACGTATCCTTAAACCCAAACCCCCCAAACCCAAATCTAAGAAAGATACGGATTTGGACTAGTCCACGCCCTACGGGCAGCAACATAACTTAGTCTCCGTATACAATCCACGGGCAACCAAACACAAAATAAACACCCATGACACGAAGTGACCATATGGAGAAGGAGAAAGTTGTTACCGTGAAGTGGTAGCGTAATTAACTGTAGGGGGTTGCGCCTGCAGGGAAGAGCGTCCCCACAATCAAAAACCCCTCAAACGAGGGGGAATCTGACGAAGTCTGCTATATCGGCCGCATCCGTTTAAACCTTCGATACATGGTGTCATATATCAACTTGGCATCTTCGGAGAGGTGGACGGATAGCATCAATTAGCATCTGCCCCCAGATTCAGGCAAGACATCCAGTCTTCCCGGCTTCCGGCGGTAAACAACTGGATTAGTGCTAATCACTAGAGTTCTGTGGCGCTCACGTGTGAAACACATGAGGCCCCCAAATATGAGGCACTGCCCCTCTTTTACAGAAGTGCTAAGCACCCGATTAGATCCCTCGTGCAAAACACGCGACTGCTTTCTTTTGGGAGGGCTTCCTAATTGGCAAAGAAGTTTTTCTTTGCTTTCTAGGTGCCCACGTGAGAATCACGTGAGGCAGCTTTAGCTTTTCTTTTGCTTGTTTCCCTTTTTTAAGCACTCACGTGGGGAAACACATGAGGCAATTTTGGTTGTTCTTTTTGTTCGTTTGAAGCACTCATGTGGGAAACGTGTGAGGCTTCATAATAGTGCTAAGCACTAACGAATCACCAAGCTATTCTTGTGTTTTCTTAGAGATATCGATCTCCTGTTAATGACATTTTTAGTCATTGATGATCATCAAGATTTCAGTTTTGAGGATCTTGGATCATCATCATTTGTTTGAAGAACTAAGTTCTTTATATAAGGTTAAACCCTAATTTAGGAATTAAATTCCCATATGCTCCTGTTATTTCTTTTTCTTTTATGACCTAATTCTTTTCTCCTAAGTTTTGAATCTGTAGAACGAAATCTCCCCGATGAGAATTAAATTCTCAACTTGTGGGGAGATTTACTTTTTCAAATCTCAACCAGGGGAAGGACTAAGTTCTTATATGAAGGGTTAAACTCTTAGATAGGCAAAGAAGAAATACTATGATCCTGTATGTTTTTTTACCTAGAGTTTCAATGAGGCAAGTCTTCTTCTTCTTTTGAGAATTAAATTCTCTTTCTTTTTCAAGAGCTCACTGTATACTTTTTGCAGAAGCTTGTGGGGAGTTCTGTGTCTCTCCTCTCTCCATCTGTTCTTTTTTTGTTCTTCTCTTATATTTATAGGATAAGAGAAAAGATCAACTTGTTAGGAAAATCTCTGATTGAGAGATCATGATTGATATCATAATCAATCCAAAATGATCTCTCAGATCACTTGGTGAATTTTATTTACCATTGGATTTTTAATCCAAAGGCTCTCTGTTTAACAGAGAAGTTTTCTTGTTTATTTAACAAGATTAGAAAATCTTTTTCTATGATAGAATTTGTATTCTATCAGATGATCGGTAGGTGATTTTATAATCACCGTTGGATTTTTGATCCAAGGGTCCTCTGTTTAACAAAGATGATCTTTCTAGTTTGAGAAAGATCACGAAAATATTTCCCACATAGAATTTAATTCTATCAGGTGGTTTGATTGGTGATATTTTATCACAATTGGATTTTAAATCCAAAATTCTCTGATAGAGAAGACTTTCCGTATCAAAAAGATCAGGGAAAATATTTCCTAAATAGAATTTTATTCTATCTCGCCAAAGAGTGCAGCAGAAGAACTCACGTGTTTAACACGTGACCCCTAGCATGAGTTTCAGCATGCTTTATTTTCAGCGCTCTTATGCATATAAACTCTCACGTGTTTAACACGTGAGGCCTGTTTGGCTTGCCAATTATTTGATTGCAGTGCCTATATGCTTTGCATATAGGCGCTCACGTATTTAACACGTATGGTTCTTTTAGCCCATTTGTTTTTTAACACGTATGGTTCTTTTAGCCCATTTGTTTTTAACTGCAGCGCCTATATACTTTTGCATATAGGTGGTCACGTGTTTAACACGTAAGACTTTAGTAGTGAGGAAATTTCCCCCTTTTCCTTTTTTTTATGAGGTAACAAATGCCCCCCAGCGTTGCTCTCACGTGGCTTGCACGTGAGTGCAACGTTGTCCACCCTCACAACCATTGGATTGCCTAGGGGAACGGAGAGATGAACCGCTTTCCATCACGTCTTATAAATGGGGGGTTTAGCTCTTTAGACGATCACTGTTTCTTCATATTCTTCCTTAATCTTTTTTTTAGAATTTAATTCTCCTCTCAGAGCTTAGCTCTCTGTCTATAGATCTTTCAGAGTTAAACTCTGCAAAAACTCTCTTTTTAGGTAAGGATCTTGAATGACGTTTAGCCCTTAGGGAAAAGCCCCCCCTTTTTGTTCTTTGGATTTCAAATCCATCAACAGAGCTTTGCTCTTGCCTTGAACTGATCTCTTAGAGATCTAAAAAAACACCCCCTTTTTAAGAAGACTCTAGGGTCTTGAGAACTGTTAATTCTCCTCTCAGGGTTTACCCTATCACTGATCTTTGAGGATCCTTGAAATTCAATTCCATTTCTTTGTTTCCTCACCATGGGGGTTTCTGGGATTTAATCCCATTAATAAAGGAATTTAATTCCATCTTACAAAGCTTAGCTATGAAAGATTCGGAGACTTTTGGGAATTTTATTCCCCTTTTGTTCTTAGGCATTTTTTAAGACTTTTAATACCCTTTTAACATATTTGAATCTATTGTGGAACACATTTTCCGAGGGTATTGGGAGTTTAACTCCACAGTTTAATGAGACTCTTCATTAAATGAGAATCTTTTTAGATTCTTACAATTAGTGCTTTCCTCATCATTTTGATTGCTAACCCCTTACTGATTTTTCTTTCCAGATATTATGGCTTCTCGTCTTTATAATCTCGAAGAGATTATCTCTTACGAGGACATTCACATCCAGGGCTGTTGTCAAGGACAAGAATTTACCGACGCCCAATGTGCTGAGATGATGCGTCGTTTTGACGACTACAATGGTCGGTTACTCCCCCGCCGTTCTGCTCTCTTGAACATTATCGTTGGGTCGATCTGGGCAGCAATTCCTAGGCTTTACGAGGCTATGCCACTCGAGGCGCTTGATGATGCCGATGACAAGTTGCATTCAGTATATCTGATGAGCCTGATCTCAAAGAAGCGAAGAGATGATCTTGTCGATATTTTGCATCCCGTCTTCCAACAGAAGGCGATAATATTCGGATACCAGAGGGCGGACGACATTAGTGGGGATCCTGATGCTTGCATTCGCGAGAAAATATATAAGAAAATGGCCAAAGAATCCGGATGCACTTTACTCAGATTTGCTTCCAAGTTCCTGAATCCGTGTTCGGGATTCAGTGTTTTGCCGTTGTAAACACTTTGATTTTTTTCACCAATGTATAAATTTCTTTGAAGTATGAATGGAAAAATTCCGTTTTCTCTTTATGCCAATGCTCATATGTGTCTCACATGAAGTTTTGTTATACATATATAAAAATCGTTGCTAGTGCCCATGTGTGATGCGTGTGAGGCGCTGCTGAGAATTTTAATCCTGAACTAGCACCGGCGCTCACATGTTATGCACGTGTGGCACCACTCTAGTCCCGGAAAGGATCAATGCGGGCGTTCACGTATCGTGCACATGGGGCGCTGCGGATGGAGTCATTTCACCTCCTTTCTCTGATTCCCATAAATAAAAATAATGTCGACCACTGAACGTTTCATCCCCAGCGCATATTCATATGGGCATCCTGTCTCTGTACATATATTTTGTATTTTAATCTTTAGAAGTTTCTGATGCATGCATCTATACATTGGTGAACATTGGACTGAAGTGATGCATAGAATTTGGCCAGTTTCTAGCTGGCACACACGGCTTTTATTATAATTTTGATCTGAGAATATAGAGAGCGGATTCAAGCGTCTTCTCAAATCTCGATCCTTAATAAATGTAGTTCTGAACCCCGAGGCTCATAAGTTGCGCCTTTCTGTTTTTTGATGTCTTGACTTAGCGTAAAGTAGTTTATGTACTCATTTCGGAGTTTGTAGTTTATTCACTCGTTTCGGAGTTTCTAGTTTATGTACTCATCTTGGAGTTTGTTGTTTATTCACTCGTTTCGGAGTTTCTAGTTTATTCACTCATTTCGGAGTTTCTAGTTTATGTACTCATTTCGGAGTTTATTTAGTTTACCTCCCTTAGGTTTACAGGCAAACTTGTCATAACGTTATATATAGATAACCTCCATTCTTTATGACAGAGGTCCGTTAGGTTTTGTGGTACTAGGGTTTTGGTCCGTGGTACCGTCGTGTTGGCTGATGTATTCCTCAATATGTGGTCTTTAAGCCGTTGTTCGAGTAGCCCTACGACTGCCGTGTCTCTGATCCATTCGGTGGCTGGACAAGACGTCTCCAAGTAATCTTCTTAGGCTATATTACCGTCGGAAGAGCAAACGTTAGGAATTTTTCATGACGCTTTTTACTTGAGGTTAGGTTCAGATTGGAGCCCCGATGAGTCATAACCACTCCGCGCTGGAGTAGGATGATCTTCGATAGTCTCTAGGCTTTATATGAGTTGCCGTAAAGACCCGAAGCTAGGAATTTGTCGACACTTCATTTTTGTTTTGACGATGTCGTGCTGTTTCTTTGCTGAAGTAGGGTAGACATCTGTAGGACCTCTATGCTGTATATGTTGCAGTTGAAGTCCGGAGCTAGGAATATGCCATTGCTCCAATTTCATTTGATAGTTGTGTCTGCATCCTGATGCAATGAGGAGGGAAACACCGAGGTAGTCTCTAGGTTGTATATACGCCGTCAAGACTTAAAGCTAGGATTTTGCCAAGGCTCCGTTTTTGTTTTGTCCCTTCGGTCTTTGTTAACGTGCGTCTGCATCGAGAAGGAACGTCGGGCTGGAGCTAGGATTTTGCCGTCACTCCATTTTTTATTTGACCCTTGGGTCTTTGTTAACATTGCGTCTGCATCATGCTAGAATGAGAAGGAACGTCGGGCTGGAGCTTGGAATATGCCATTGCTCCACTTTGTTCGACCCTTGGGTCTTTGTTGACATTGTATCTACATTGAGAAGGAACGTCGAGATGGAGGTAGGAATATGCCATTGCTCCACTTTTGTTCGACCCTTGGATCTTTGTTGACGCTGCGTCCGTGCCGAGAAGGAACGTCGAGCTGATCTCTAGGCTGTAGATGTTGCCATTGAGATCTGGAGCTAGGAATATGTCGTTGCTCCAGTTTTATTTTGGTGATGTCATACCGATTCTTTGCTGAAGTTGGGTAGACATCCAAATGACCTTTATACTGTAAGTATCGCCATCAAGGTCCGGAGCTAGGAATATGCCATTACACCAATTTCATTTGACAGTTACGCCTGCGCCCTGCTGGAATGAGGAGAACGTCGAGCTGGAGCTAGGGTTTTTGCCATCACTCCACTTTTATTTGACCTTTGGGTCTTTGTTGACGTTGTGTCTGCATCCTGTCAGAATGAGAAGGTACGTCGAGATGATATCTAGGCTGTAAATGTTGCCGTCGAGGTCTGGCTCTCCCTTTGACGGAGCCTGGTGGAAAAATATGGTTCCCTTTTTCATTTGCACCCATGGAATGTATACAGGGGTCAGTGTAGACTCACCTGCAGGGCAGAGGAATTTTCATTTCATTTTATTTTATTTTTAATTTCCGTGATACAGGGGCCACGTGTCAATCATAGACACGATCTGCGCTTTGCGCTCCTGAAAACAGCGCACTGCGCTCTTTGGTTGGCGCTTAGCGCCAAGCGCGCCATGTGTCACTCACTTGCGCACCCACAAACTGGCGCAGCACGCTCATAAATTAAAAGTGCAGTGTGATAACAAACTAGCACTTAGCGCTAAGCGCGACACCTGTCCTCCTCGTGTGCGCTAACCGACAGAAGCGCAATGCGCTCTTTAACTGGCGCAAAGCGCCTAGTGCGCCATGTGGCGTGCTGTCAGAATATACTTTGTTCTGATAAATGCTATGCATTCAATATAAGACAAAAAATGTCAGAGCCCAATGCTTAGCATTATTAAAAGGGCAGAGCCCAAACAAAGGGCCCAACAGGCAGAACAAAAATAAATTGTTAAACATTTTTTCCTGGACTTAGCCCAATTCTGGCCATAAGTCCTCAATTTAAATTGAACTGAGCTCATCTGCTCTTCCAATCAATTTACACCCGGTTCGAGGGTACATCTCTTTACTCCTCTGATATCTGTCGTTGTAATCCTTCAACGTCGTCAGAGAGGTGACGGGTCCCGACAACCACACATTACTACGGACTGTGGGGTCCTTAAACTCATGGACTATGATGTCCTTAACCTCGACCGTGATGTCTTAAAACTAATATCGGACTGTGGAGTCCTTAAATCCACGAACTATGAAGTCCTTAACCTCGATCGCGATGTCTTAAAACTAACACCGGACTGTGAGGTCCTTAAACTCACGGACTATGATGTCCTTAACCTCGACCGCGATATCTTAAAACTAACAATGGACCGCAATGTCCTTAAACTAATTATCGACCGCAATGTCATTAAACTAAACAACCGAGCCCAATTGCTCTCTTGTCGGATATAAACGGTCCCGTTAAGTCGATCTTAGTCTAAAATAAGACTAACGTATCTTTAACAAACGTTTAAGTCGATCTTAGTCTCAAATGAGGCTAACGTATCCTTAAACCCAAACCCCCCAAACCCAAATCTAAGAAAGATACGGATTTGGACTAGTCCACGCCCTACGGGCAGCAACATAACTTAGTCTCCGTATACAATCCACGGGCAACCAAACACAAAACAAACACCCATGACACGAAGTGACCATATGGAGAAGGAGAAAGTTGTTACCGCGAAGTGGTAGAGTAATTAACTGTAGGGGCTTGCGCCTGCAGGGAAGAGCGTCCCCACAATCAAAAACCCCTCAAACGAGGGGGAATCTGACGAAGTCTGCTATATCGGCCGCATCCATTTAAACCTTCGATACATGGTGTCATATATCAACTTGGCATCTTCGGAGAGGTGGACGGATAGCATCAATTAGCATCTGCCCCCAGATTCAGGCAAGACATCCAGTCTTCCTGGCTTCCGGCGGTAAACAACTGGATTAGTGCTAATCACTAGAGTTCTGTGGCGCTCACGTGTGAAACACATGAGGCCCCCAAATATGAGGCACTGCCCCTCTTTTACAGAAGTGCTAAGCACCCGATTAGATCCCTCGTGCAAAACACGCGACTGCTTTCTTTTGGGAGGGCTTCCTAATTGACAAAGAAGTTTTTCTTTGTTTTCTAGGTGCCCACGTGAGAATCACGTGAGGCAGCTTTAGCTTTTCTTTTGCTTGTTTCCCTTTTTTAAGCACTCACGTGGGGAAACACATGAGGCAATTTTGGTTGTTCTTTTTGTTCGTTTGAAGCACTCATGTGGGAAACGTGTGAGGCTTCATAATAGTGCTAAGCACTAACGAATCACCAAGCTATTCTTGTGTTTTCTTAGAGATATCGATCTCCTGTTAATGACATTTTTAGTCATTGATGATCATCAAGATTTCAGTTTTGAGGATCTTGGATCATCATCATTTGTTTGAAGAACTAAGTTCTTTATATAAGGTTAAACCCTAATTTAGGAATTAAATTCCCATATGCTCCTGTTATTTCTTTTTCTTTTATGACCTAATTCTTTTCTCCTAAATTTTGAATCTGCAGAACGAAATCTCCCCAATGAGAATTAAATTCTCAACTTGTGGGGAGATTTACTTTTTCAAATCTCAACCAGGGGAAGGACTAAGTTCTTATATGAAGGGTTAAACTCTTAGATAGGCAAAGAAGAAATACTATGATCCTGTATGTTTTTTTTACCTAGAGTTTCAATGAGGCAAGTCTTCTTCTTCTTTTGAGAATTAAATTCTCTTTCTTTTTCAAGAGCTCACTGTATACTTTTTGCAGAAGCTTGTAGGGAGTTCTGTGTCTCTCCTCTCTCTATCTGTTCTTTTTTTGTTCTTCTCTTATATTTATAGGATAAGAGAAAAGATCAACTTGTTAGGAAAATCTCTGATTGAGAGATCATGATTGATTTCATAATCAATTCAAAATGATCTCTCAGATCACTTAGTGAATTTTATTTACCATTGGATTTTTAATCCAAAGGCTCTCTGTTTAACAGAGAAGTTTTCTTGTTTATTTAACAAGATTAGAAAATCTTTTTCTATGATAGAATTTGTATTCTATCAGATGATCGGTAGGTGATTTTATAATCACCGTTGGATTTTTGATCCAAGGGTCCTCTGTTTAACAAAGATGATCTTTCTAGTTTGAGAAAGATCACGAAAATATTTCCCACATAGAATTTAATTCTATCAGGTGGTTTGATTGGTGATATTTTATCACAATTGGATTTTAAATCCAAAATTCTCTGATAGAGAAGACTTTCCGTATCAAAAAGATCAGGGGAAATATTTCCCAAATAGAATTTTATTCTATCTCGCCAAAGTGTGCAGCAGAAGAACTCACGTGTTTAACACGTGACCCCTAGCATGAGTTTCAGCATGCTTTATTTTCAGCGCTCTTATGCATATAAACTCTCACGTGTTTAACACATGAGGCCTGTTTGGCTTGCCAATTATTTGATTGCAGTGCCTATATGCTTTGCATATAGGCGCTCACGTGTTTAACACGTATGGTTCTTTTAGCCCATTTGTTTTTTAACACGTATGGTTCTTTTAGCCCATTTGTTTTTAACTGCAGCGCCTATATACTTTTGCATATAGGTGCTCACGTGTTTAACACGTAAGACTTTAGTAGTGAGGAAATTTCCCCCTTTTCCTTTTTTTTATGAGGTAATAAATGCCCCCCAGCGTTGCTCTCACGTGGCTTGCACGTGAGTGCAACGTTGTCCACCCTCGCAACCATTGGATTGCCTAGGGGAACGGAGAGATGAACCGCTTTCCATCACGTCTTATAAATGGGGGGTTTAGCTCTTTAGACGATCACTGTTTCTTCATATTCTTCCTTAATCTTTTTTTTAGAATTTAATTCTCCTCTCAGAGCTTAGCTCTCTGTCTATAGATCTTTCAGAGTTAAACTCTGCAAAAACTCTCTTTTTGGGTAAGGATCTTGAATGACGTTTAGCCCTTAGGGAAAAGCCCCCCCTTTTTGTTCTTTGGATTTCAAATCCATCAACAGAGCTTTGCTCTTGCCTTGAACTGATCTCTTAGAGATCTAAAAAAACACCCCCTTTTTAAGAAGACTCTAGGGTCTTGAGAACTGTTAATTCTCCTCTCAGGGTTTACCCTATCACTGTTCTTTGAGGATCCTTGAAATTCAATTCCATTTCTTTGTTTCCTCACCATGGGGGTTTCTGGGATTTAATCCCATTAATAAAGGAATTTAATTCCATCTTACAAAGCTTAGCTATGAAAGATTCGGAGACTTTTGGGAATTTTATTCCCCTTTTGTTCTTAGGCATTTTTTAAGACTTTTAATACCCTTTTAACATATTTGAATCTATTGTGGAACACATTTTCCGAGGGTATTGGGAGTTTAACTCCACAGTTTAATGAGACTCTTCATTAAATGAGAATCTTTTTAGATTCTTACAATTAGTGCTTTCCTCATCATTTTGATTGCTAACCCCTTACTGATTTTTCTTTCCAGATATTATGGCTTCTCGTCTTTATAATCTCGAAGAGATTATCTCTTACGAGGCCATTCACATCCAGGGCCGTTGTCAAGGACAAGAATTTACCGACGCCCAATGTGCTGAGATGATGCGTCGTTTTGACGACTACAATGGTCGGTTACTCCCCCGTCGTTCTGCTCTCTTGAACATTATCGTTGGGTCGATCTGGGCAGCAATTCCTAGGCTTTACGAGGCTATGCCACTCGAGGCGCTTGATGATGCCGATGACAAGTTGCATTCAGTATATCTGATGAGCCTGATCTCAAAGAAGCGAAGAGATGATCTTGTCGATATTTTGCATCCCGTCTTCCAACAGAAGGCGATAATATTCGGATACCAGAGGGCGGACGACTGTAGGGTGTTTTTCGTCACCCCAGTGAGATGGGAATACGCGCGCGCTTGTCAGGCGTACTACAGATTCCCCCGGCCTAGGGTAGGGCGGGGTTTAATGATTGTGGGGATCCGAATCTCCGGCAGCCGCGGACTAAGCTGCCGTTAATTACCCATCGCCTTTGGGGCGAGGGAACCTCCGATTAACGGGTTAAACTGGTCATGCGAACTCAACGTGCAGTATACGTGTGTTTTGAAAGGGGGTTTTGGATATATCGGGAGCCACGCAGAGTTTTTACGGGGGTCCCGCTACCCGGATAGCGGGCTGGGGGTCAAGGGGGCTAGCAGCCCCCTTGCGGGGTGCGGGGCAGCGCCCCGTTAGAAATTTTTTTCTAATAGGGACAGTGTCGTGGAGTACGTGTATGTATAAATTTGTATACATATGTATATATGTATATATGTACACAAAAAGAGGGGGAAAAGACATCCAAGGGATGCGCAGGTGCGCAAGCGCGCGCGCCACGTGTCGGCACGCGGGCGACTTGCGCACTTGCGCAGTTGCGCAAGCGCGGGCGCCACGTGTCGGCGCGGGGGCGACTTGCGCAGTTGCGCAAGCGCGCGCGCCACGTGTCGGCACGCGGGCGACTTGCGCACTTGCGCAGTTGCGCAAGCGCGCGCGCCACGTGTCGGCACGCGGGCGACTTGCGCACTTGCGCAAGCGCGCGCCACGTGTCGGCACGCGGGCGACTTGCGCAGTTGCGCAAGCGCGCGCGCCACGTGTCGGCACGCGGGCGACTTGCGCACTTGCGCAGTTGCGCAAGCGCGCGCGCCACGTGTCGGCACGCGGGCGACTTGCGCACTTGCGCAAGCGCGCAGATGAGGCACAACAGGCTTTTAGCCTAAAAAAATTTCTCAGAAGAGAAATCAGAGAGGAGTTGGACTCCTGAATGTGTTTTTCTTCTTTTTTTGAGGGTTTAGTGAAAGATGTTCTTCTTCTTCCTCCTCTGTTAGCTGGATCTTGAAGATCAAGAGATGTGGGATTTCAAAATCTTTTCTTTTTGAGATCTGATGGAAGATCTGAGTTCCCCTTGATGGGTTTTGTGGTGGAAAACTAATTTGTTTTGAAAAAGGAAGAGTAAAACTCTTGATTTAATTCAAAAGAAAGAAGAAGCTTTTGGAACCTTGGAGAAGGAAGAAAGAGCTCAGCTCTGAAACTTTTTTTGGAGAGAGAAAAAGTTGTTGGGATATTTCATTATCCTTGCCTTTATAGGCCATACATTTTACACATAGCCCCTTGGGCTTCACAAAATGGCATTTTGCCTATTTCATGGCTCATGTGCCATTTCTTTTTGCACATAAGCCATGGGCTTTACAAAAATTGGGCTTTATGCCTATTTTTCTTACATTTATCCATAAATAAAATAAAAGAAATGCAACAAAATTATTTATTACAAGATTTTTATCTTGGCATGGGGGGAGGCCGGCCGCTTCATGATCGGGCTCGACCCGGGCATGGGCCCACTGGATCTGGACTTGGGCCCACTTGGCTTGGGGTTGACTTTGATTTTGACTTGGTCAACCGGGGTGTAAATTTTTACCCCAACAAATTGCCCCCCATCAATAAATGCACACCACATATGTAGGTAGTGTGCATGAAATTGATGGATCTTCTATCACGTGGAGGCGACTTGATTTGGTCCCCGCTTTTTGGGAAGCTGGCACTGCCCTTTTTACGACATGGACGGTCGTTGCTTGACATGTATCCGAGACAGAGTGTTTGTGATAGACGTTTTCCCTGGCCGGAGTTATCTGGTTCCCGCTTTGTAGGAATCCTGCGCTGCCCTTTTTGCGACTTGGACGGTCGGTTCTGCCCTTTTTGCGACTTGGACGGTCGGTGCTGCCCTTTTAGCGACGTGGACGGTCGGTGCTGCCCTTTTAGCGACGTGGACGGTCGGTGCTGCCCTTTTAGCGACGTGGACGGTCGGTTCTGCCCTTTTAGCGACGTAGACGGTCGATGCTGCCCTTTTTGCGACTTGGACGGTCGATGCTGCCCTTTTAGCGACGTGGACGGTCGATGCTGCCCTTTTAGCGACGTGGACGGTCGGTTCTGCCCTTTTAGCGACGTGGACGGTCGATGCTGCCCTTTTTGCGACTTGGACGGTCGATGCTGCCCTTTTAGCGACGTGGACGGTCGGTGCTGCCCTTTTAGCGACGTGGACGGTCGGTGCTGCCCTTTTAGCGACGTGGACGGTCGGTTCTGCCCTTTTAGCGACGTGGACGGTCGATGCTGCCCTTTTTGCGACTTGGACGG
This sequence comes from Agapanthus africanus, assembly GCA_030015575.1. Taxonomy (NCBI): domain Eukaryota; kingdom Viridiplantae; phylum Streptophyta; class Magnoliopsida; order Asparagales; family Amaryllidaceae; genus Agapanthus; species Agapanthus africanus. The sequence continues at coordinate 369,631,883 of JASDDO010000024.1, read as the reverse complement.
TCGATGCTGCCCTTTTAGCGACGTAGACGGTCGATGCTGCCCTTTTTGCGACTTGGACGGTCGATGCTGCCCTTTTAGCGACGTGGACGGTCGGTTCTGCCCTTTTAGCGACTTGGACGGTCGGTACTTGATTTGACTCGCTCTGCTTCTTGCAGTGTCAGGGGTAGACTTGACTTGCTCCGCTTCTTGCGGTGTCGAGATTGGATTCTGACTTGCTCCGCTTTCTGCGGTGTCGGAGTAGAAGTTGACTTGCTGATTTTGATTTGGGTTGACATCAGCATCGCTATACTGGAATATGGTACCAGGAGCGAATCATCATCTGTCATGGAGAGGATTTTGGGATTTTGGTTTTTGTTTGGTATCTGCATTGCTGCACTGGAATAATGCCAGGAGCAACTCATCATTTGCCCCGAGAGGATTTGGGGATTGGTTGTTTTTTTGTTTGGCATCTGCATTGCTGCACTGGAATAATGCCAGGAGCAACTCATCATTTGCCCCGAGAGGATTTGGGAGAGATTGGAATTGTTTTACGCCCGTGGATTGTATACGGTTTTGCAGGATGTATGATCCAGACCGTAGGGCCGAAAAAAATTTGGGATTTTGTCGGCGTCTGCATCGCTGCACTGGAATATGGTACCAGGAGCGACTCATCATTCGCCGTTGGGGATTGAGATTTGGAATTTGGTTGGCGTCTGCATCGCTACACTGGAATATGGTACCAGGAGCGACTCATCATTCGCCACTTGGGGATTGGGGAGCGATGGCTCAGGAGACAGGTTTAGATCCCCATCGCCTAAGGCTTTTCAATTTTATGGGCCGTGAGGGTCCCATAAAAGCATTTTCTCCCTACGAGTCGTAAGGATCCCGCAGGTGTATTTTCTCCTTAAGAGTCGTGAGGACTCCTAAGTGTGTTTTCCCTTTATGAGTCGTAAGGATCTCATGCAGGGGTTTTCTCCTCATGTATCGTGAGGACACATGAGTGGGTCTTCTCAATGGAGCATAATTCCAAAGGCGGAGACCGGCCGCGTGACTGGTGATTACGGTGGGGCCTGAGGGTGATGAGAATTATTTGAGCCCGTGGATTGTATACGGTAGTCAATTTGGGGACTAACCGTAGGGCCGGGAGAATTTTGAGAAATTGGATTTTGGTTGGCGTCTGCATCGCTGCACTGGAATATGGTACCAGGAGCGACTCATCATTCGCCGTTTGGGGACTTGGAATTTGGATCTTATTTGGCATCAGCATTGCTGCACTGGAATAATGCCAGGAGCAACTCATCATTTGCCTTGAGAGGACTTGGGATTTGGGTTTTTGGTCGGCATCAGCACCGCTAACACTGAAGCGAAATGCCAGGAGCGACTCATCATTTGCCGTTGCCCGTTGGGGAACGATGGCTTAGGAGATAGGTTTGGATCCCTACCACCTAAGGCTTTTCAATTTTATGGACCGTGAGGGTCCCATAAAAGCATTTTCTCCCTACGAGTCGTAAGGATCCCGCAGGTGTATTTTCTCCTTAGGAATCGTGAGGATTCCTAAGTGTGTTGCTCCTTTGTGAGTCGTAAGGATCTCACGCAGGGGTTTTCTCCTCACAAGGTCGAGAGGACTTTGTGAGTGTGTTTCATCTCTTTTCACGAGTTTGCGCCCTTTCGGGTTTTCACAGACTCGCCGGTAGTCCTGCTGTTTTTACTCACGGAGCCCTTTCGGGTTTTCATCCGTGCCCATTTTGCTTGTGGACATACCGTTTATTTCTGTTTTTTTTTTGTTTCTTTTTTTTTTTTTTTTTTTTTTTTTTTTTTTTTTTTGGCCGCTGGTGGGACTTTAAAGTAGTCTCACCGGCAGGATTTGGGAGAAATATGGGTCATTTACGCCCGTGGATTGTATACGGTTTTGCAGGATGTCTGATCCAGACCGTAGGGCTGATGTGCTCAATTCGCCTGCGACTTGGAGCATTCACGTGTAGTATTTCTTGAGATATCGGCCATTGATGGGTGGCATGGGCCTTTCTCCCTCCGCACTTATTAGTTGGTAGGATCCTCCGTCAAACACTTTCTCGATGACGTATGGTCCTTCCCAGTTCGGCTCGAATTTTCCCTTGGCATGTCGATTGGGGATGATCGGTCTTTTAAGGACCAACACCAATTCACCTTTCTTGAAAGCGCGGAGACGAGTTATCTTGTCATAGGCCCGTGACATTTGGGCTCGGTATAGCTCCAGATTTTGCTGCACCGCGAGCCTCTTTTCTTCGAGGGCATCGAGTTCTTCAAGTCGAAGGAGCACGTTTTCCTCTTCTGTCAACTCATGCTGAACGGCCATTCTTAAGCTTGGAACTTCGACTTCGAGGGGGAGGACCGCCTCCACTCCGAAGAGCAATGAGTATGGAGTGGACTGAGTTGGAGTACGGTGCGTGGTACGATATGCCCACAATGCCTCGTGAAGCTTGAGATTCCAGTCTCTCTTGTTGGCTGAAGCATTTTTTCTCAGGAGCTTGCATAGAGTCTTATTGAAGGCTTCGGCTAGCCCATTGGCTCTTGGATTATAGATGGAGGAATATCTCCAGTCTATCTTGTGCTGAGTAGCGAACCTTGAGACATTGAAGCTCTTGAAAGAAGGCCCGTTGTCAGAAATGATTCTTCTTGGTGTACCGAAGCGGTATAGAATATTATGCTGGAAGAATGTCAGAATATCCTTTGTCTTGACTTCTTTTAGCGGGACAGCTTCAGCCCACCTGGAGAAGTAGTCTGTCGCGGCCAGTATGAACCGGTGGCCTTTAGATGACGGAGGATCAATTGGGCCAACAATGTCGGTGCCCCAAACTTCGAAGGGCCACGACGCCACTGTAGGATGCAATGGGTTGGGATGCTTGTGAATAAAATCACCGTGAATTTGGCAGATATAACATTTCTTTGCATGCTCTCCGCAATCCCGTATCATGGTGGGCCAGTAATACCCAAGCCGTTTAATTTGAAGTCGCATCTTGGGGCCAGATTGGTGAGCACCGCAAACTCCCGAGTGGACATCTTTCATGACCTTTTGTGCTTCGGCCGACGACAGGCACCTGAGCCAGAGTTGGTCATATGACCTGCGGTATAATGTGTCATTTACAAACACGTATCGGAGGGCTCTTTTCTTCAGCTGAATCCTTGCAGATTTTTCTTCGGGCAGCTTGTCGTATCGGAGGTACTCTATGAAGGGTTCTCTCCAATCGGGCTCGTCTTGGATGATCGAAGCTTCTTCCGCAGGGCTGCTCTTCTGTTCCGCACTTTCCTCTTCTCGTAGAGAGACTGGGGGTAGAATTTGCCGGCTCCTGACTGTGATCAGAATTTCGTCCATTTCAGGATCAGCCAGTTCCTTGGCCAAGCGAGCGAGTACATCAGCCTTTCCGTTCAACGCTCTAGGGACTCTCGTTAGTTCAATATGAGTGAACCGTTTCATGAGTTCCACCACTCGACCTCTGTACCGAGCTAACTCGGGTTTGTATATCTTATAGTCGCCGCTTACTTGGTTGACGACGAGCTGGGAGTCACCGTAAACTCGTAGCCGACGGATTTCCATTTCTATGGCGAGCTCCAAACCCGCTATCAGAGCTTCATACTCAGCTTCATTGTTTGTCCGAGGCTCGGTGAGAGCAAAAGAACGCCGTAGGGTTCCCATTGATGGTGTGATGAACACCAATCCTATCCCTGCTTTTATCTCCGGGACTCTTGATTTACTGGAGGTTCTTATCGATGAGGCCCCATCGAAGTAGAGCTCCCAACATGGCTCGTCATTCTCGAGATGCAGCACTTGTTCGTCGGGTAACTCACAATTTAGTGGCGACCCTCCTGGTATGGGATGAGCAGCGAGAAAGTCTGCAAGAGCTTGCCCTTTTACTGCTTTCTGAGGAGTGTAAACTATGTCAAACTCAAGTAGCATGACAGCCCATCTTGCCATTCTGCCGGCTAGGCTTGCTTTGGTCATCAAGTGTTTGAGCGGGTCGACCTTGGAGATCAGCGTAACCCGATGAGCGAGCAGATAGTGCCTCAGCTTCTTCACAGCAAATATCAGAGCTAGGCATTGCTTTTCGATTGGGGAGTAGTTGTGTTCCGCCCCGACTAGAGTTCGACTGAGGTAGTAGAGGGCATTTTCCTTTCCTTCCTCATTATCCTGGGCAAGGAGCGCACCGAGTGACTCGTCCAGCGCGGCAGTGTAGAGAATCAGCGGTTTATTCGGAATGGGAGCGGCCAGCACTGGAGGGTGCAACAAGTATTGTTTAATGCTTTCGAACGCTGCTTGACATTCAGCATCCCAGATAAAAGGAGCTCCTTTCTTCATGAGCTTTGAGAAGGGCCTACATCTCCCTGATAAATTTGAGATAAACCTCCGTATATAAGCAAGCTTGCCTTGAAAAGATCTTAGCTGCGTCAGACTCTTCGGAGGGGGCATCTCCATGATGGCCTTTATCTTTGATGGGTCGACTTCGATCCCTCGGTGCCGGACTATGAAGCCCAGGAATTTTCCTGATGACACGCCAAAAGCGCACTTCAGAGGATTCATCTTCAGATCGTATTCCCTCAGTCTGGTGAGAACGGTCCTGAGATCTTGGATATGATCGGCCTTGGCTTTAGTCTTGACGACCAGATCATCAACATAACATTCGACGACTTTATGGATTTGGTCATCAAAGATATTAGTCATTGCCCTTTGATATGTAGCACCTGCGTTCTTCAGTCCGAATGGCATTACCTTGTAGCAATATATTCCGATCGGGGTTCGAAATGCTGTGTGCTTCTCATCCTCAGGCGACATCTTGATCTGATTATATCCAGACGAGCCGTCCATAAAGGTGAACAGTTCGTAATTTGAGGTGTCATCGACCATCATTTCCATGACCGGTAGCGGGAAGTCGTCTTTAGGACATGCCTTGTTGAGGTCCCTGAAATCGACACAAACTCGGATCTGCCCATTTTTCTTCTTCACTGGGACTATGCATGCGATCCAGTCTGCATATTTCTCTTCCCTGATGAAGCCGGCATCGATGAGCTTCTTGGTTTCCTCGATGACCTTTTCTTCCAACTCCCTTCTCATTCTTCGAGGAGCTTGTTTGACTGGCTTAGCATCAGGAGATATAGCCAGCCTATGCACGGCTACCTCAGGGGAAAGGCCAGGCATTTCTTTGTACGTCCACGCGAAGCAGTCGACGAACTCACGCAGCAGGGCAATTATCTGCTCTTTCATTTCCTCTGACAAGAGTGAGCTGATGTAGGTCGGCCTTGGATTATCGGGCGTTCCTAAGTCAATCTCGGTTAGCTCATCAAAGGTTGCTTGTCCGCCATCTTCGAGCTCTTGAGGAGCTTCTTCTGGCTCGGCTATCTCGTCATCATCATTTGATCTTTCGCTGGTCTCACCAACATGGATCATGTAGCACGCTTTGGAATCAGGTTGAATGTAGCCTATGCCCCGTCTATCTGGAATCCGTCCATCGATGAGTGCTCGGACCTGGGGCGGATACCATAGCCCTTCGTAAAACTTTGCTTCGGACTCCGTTTGATATAACCGGCATCCGCACTTCTTAAAGTATTCCCGCATCTCGGGCGCATAGTATCTGGGATTGAGGACGGCTCTTATGCCTCTCTCATAGGGAAGGCACGCGACAGAAAGGTCGTCCGGGTGCACAACGGGGTTTGACCCATAAAACAAGATGCCCTTCTGTCCACTTTTCCTCCCGGGAACGTAGAAAGTTTTCAGCTGGTCCACGGTGGAGATTGATAATGCATCGAGCTCTTTGCACATTTGCTCTGGTACCCTTGTAACGGCTAGGGACCCTTCTGCAACTTCGAAGGTCTCTCGTAGTTTCGCTTGTTGCGTGTGGGTCCAATCTGCACCGCTGTTGCACGACAGGTCCTCCTCCTCTGACTCTTCAGTGTCACTGCCAAGATGAGGGCGGACTTTGCTGCTAGATGGGCCTTCAGTAACAGATTCGTCCGTATCGCTGCCGAAATGAGGGCGAGTTTTGCGGAAGGACGGGCTTCCAGCGTCGGACTCATCAGAGTCGCTGCCGAAATGCGGGCGCACTTGGGTATTTTTGCTTTTGAAAGTGATAGCCGGCGCAGATTTGCTTTTGAGTCTTGGGGCCGTTCTATCCTCGGTCAGTTGTGGCTTGGCATTTTGGTGGTTCGTAAAGTACCGAGAATCTTCATATCGGACTTCATGCACACCGAACGGCTGGATGTCTCCGTCAATGCGTCTTTCTTCGCCATTTTTAGTGTACTTCATGCATTGATGGAGAGTTGACGGAATGATGCCGTAATCGTGGAGCCACGGCCGCCCCAAGAGAATCTTATAAGACGTGTCGGCGTCGATCACGTATATCTTAGCTTCAGTTTGCAGATCCCCAAATTTGATTGGCAGAGCTATAGACCCCAGAACTTGCTGGCAATTTTGGTTGAAGCCTTGAATGACAATCCTTTCCCTTGACAGGTGTCGGACGTCCATTGACAAACTCTTCAGAGTTCGCAAGTTCATGATGTTCACTGAGGACCCCGGATCAATCAATATGCGATTAATTCGATCTCCGTCGCTGTACCCGGTCACGTAAAGCGGCCGATTATGCTCAGCTGTTCCTAGTAGCAAGTCTTCATCCTTAAATGTGACTGCGGCGGCATACAAAGCATGCTGGGCTTCTTTCATGTTAATTTCCGCAAAGTGAGCCTGATACCGCTCGGGATTTTGCAGAGCGTGGATGAGAACATCTCTAAGCTCCTTAGATAGGACCAAGGCGTCGTAGATGCTCAGGAGAGACGGAAGCTTCCGGAGATGCGCCAAGACATTATAGTCCACCGAGGAAGGACTTATGTTTTCATCAGCCGGTTCTCTGCCATCTTCTTCATTAGCGACTTGTTTTTCCTTCCCTTTTGGGGCGTTGCCCTGATTTTGCGGTAGAGCCCTGCCGCTTCTGAGCTGGATTTGACTGGCCTTTGTGGTGAGCTCCTCATCCTCTTCGGGAAAACAGAGATCATCCTCGGAGTCGCTGCCAAGATGGATGGCGTAGCAGGTCACTACTGGGATCTCTTCATTGGAGTCTCCTTCTAACTCCTCCAGAATTTCAGCCGCTTGTACAGGGAAGAACTCCTTCAATTGAATCAATGTTCTTTCCTTTTGCTCATATTCTTCGAGGGAATTGATATACTTTTGAATGGTCGATCTCCCTGCAGACTCTTTTTCGCGCCGAGCTGCACTTTTCTTCTTCTTGAGCTTCTTGGATTTTGAGCCTGATGGAGCCGCATTGGCAGCTGGACTGGTAGGCTTCTTCTGTCCTTCCCATTCCATCCTGGGTTCTTTCCGAAGTAGCTTTATCATCTTCTTCGTCTTATTAGATATGTGCGTACTCCACGGAGGCCGCGATGAGTCAGTTTCATTTATCAGGGCAGCGGGTTCGGCTGTCTGCTCCCAGAAGGCTTCAGCTTCCGTCTGTATAAAGTTGGCGGTTGCAACTTGATTGTTCACCAACACGCTTTTGGACAGCTCGATCTCTCCAGCCTTGTACTGCTTCTCGACCCAATCCTTGAAGATATAACAATCCTCGATCGCGTGGCTCACTACTCGGTGGTACGGGCAATACAGGGGATTGTCGGTCATTTTTGCTTCTTGTGGTCTTTTCGACTCCGGCAATTGTAAGCCATTGTTCAAAGCATCTTTAAATATCTTGCGGACCTTGTCCCTTCTGAAAGAGTAAACCTTGTTCTTTTTCTCCTCTAGGGAAGGACCATCTCCTCCCAGCAATGGCTTTCGAGACCGGTTGGTTTTGGATTCGCCCGTCCTTCGCTTTTCTTCATTGTCGGAGGCATTGAAGACATTGGTACTGCTGGAACTCCCGCTTCTACGGTTGTCGTCCCGCTTGCTTTTCCAGGTTTTGTCTCTCTGAGAGTCTGGCGGGGACTCTTGCTTCGAGCGTTCCAGCATTTGGACTTTCTTGGTTAGCTCCTGAAACGTCTTGAGGCCCGCTGTACACAAGAAGGGGACCATCCAATTGCTGAGGTTCCCAATGAGAAGGCTGACGGACTGGTCCTGCTCCAGCGGCGGTTCGCACTTAACCGTGAGATTACGCCACCGGGCGATAAAGTCAGTGTTGCTTTCATTCTTCCCCGGCTTGGTCCTCACAAGGTCGGCAATGGAGATTTTATCACTGACGCTCATGAATCTTTGCCGGAACAGAGACTCCATTTGGGCAAAGGTAATGACGGACCCGTCTGGTATGCTCGCGTACCAGTCAAAAGCGACACCGGTCAGGCTGTTGACAAATTGACGAAGAAGGAGCGCGTCATTGCCCCCTGTATTTCCGCACGATGCTTTGAAGTGGGCGACGTGCTGGTTTGCATTCCCCGTTCCATCAAATCTTCCGAACTTAGGAATGACGTAGCCGCTTGGGAACTCAATCAGATCGTACTGCGCGGGATATGGCCGCCCACTACTGCCGATTTCTTTCTGAGCTTCAGCTTCGGCCACCAATGTTTTAACCTTGCTGGTGACCAAATCCATTATCCGATCCTGTGTTAGCGGGATAGTGCTATCTGGGGCCAAGGCGTCCCCAGAAGCGGAATGTAGCCGGCTTTCATTCGGCTCGACCAGTCTTGGTCCCAAAGGAACAGGCATTGGCTGCCTCGGATTGTCATCACCCGGCTGATTAGTAGCGGCTTGTGCTTGATTAGGAGGCGCTCGAGCAATTTGAGCCGTAAGCTGCATCACCACGTTCGTTAAGTCGTCAATCTTCGAATAGAGCTTGGCCATCTCTTTATCTTTGCTCCTGAGCTGTTTTCGAAGTTCTTGAAGCAGCTCTTGCTCCGCAGTCCTAGGGCGGAAAGTCGGCTCTTCCTCGCTGTCCGAGCTCGACTCTGCATGGATCGAGGGGTCTATCTGCCTATCATCCTCATCGAGAGGGTCTTCTTCATCCAGCAGGGGCGGCTGTTCTTGGGCGGCGGCAACCACATTCAGGCTAGATTGGGCTTGGGATGTGGTGGCCCCGTCCTTGCTTTTGCTGCGAAGGTTGTCGCTAGGGCGCCCGCCCGCCATATAGACCGTATGGACGATATATCCGGCCGTCTTTCTATCATTGGCAGCTGATTTCACGGATCGCTGTTTTGACCCGCTTGCTTCGGTAGCCGGTAGTCGATTGAAGGCGGCCGGCCTAACCAGGTTCTTGAATGGTGATGGCGCTTCTTTTCTGGGTTTGCTCCGCTGCTTTCGCGCGGCACAGAGTGCTTGATAGACTCTTGAAGAGACAGTGTCATACTTTTTCTGTTGGGGCCGGGACACGTCTCTTTGTGGCACTGTTCGGACCGCTGTCTTCTTGATTCTGGCGGTCATGGCATTTTTCTGAACCCACTTCAGGGGCTCGAAGGAATTGCTAATTCTTACGTCCGACTCGGCCGTCGTCGCCGGGCAACCCTGCACTTGGAACTTCGCACGATTCCATTTGGCCGAAGCCTTGGCCCTCTTGTTGGCTCGATACCTGAGCCGCTTCTGCCTTAACTTTTCTGTTCTAAGCACCTGGCAGACTTCGGCTTTTTGGGAAGATGCCGCGGACCGGTTGATGGAGGGCCTTGGAGATACGCCCGATTGTGCATTTGTTAGAGTTATCGCCTGAGCTCGTCCGCAACTTTTAATGTTTCCCTTCACATCGGAAGTCTTGCCCCCAGCTAGAGCGCCAGGGACTCGTTCAGACACCATCTTAAGTTTCGGTTGTGGTGCCTTGGCGATCACGACATTTGGCCTCTTACCCCTTGAGACCGGCTTGGCCACCTGTTCCGCCGGGATCTCCGCCAGATGAGCGCTTCCGGCAGGGTAGATGATGACGGAGCCAAACTGGCGGGGCGGCTCCTCCCATTGTCGACTGAGGCTTGCGGGGAGAACCACACGAGCGTTGATCTTGACCACGTACGGAATCGGGGTCACGTTGGAAGCTGAATTCGTCTGGGGAGACATTGTCGTCGAAGGTCGATTGCTGCATGAAAAAAAAACATCATTTCAGTATAGGCAATCGATATGTATATTGATTGAGTTCGTATGAACGTTTAACCCGAAATATGGGAGGAGAGATTGGTCCCACCGGGCGTGCCAGAATCTGTAGGGTGTTTTTCGTCACCCCAGTGAGATGGGAATACGCGCGCGCTTGTCAGGCGTACTACAGATTCCCCCGGCCTAGGGTAGGGCGGGGTTTAATGATTGTGGGGATCCGAATCTCCGGCAGCCGCGGACTAAGCTGCCGTTAATTACCCATCGCCTTTGGGGCGAGGGAACCTCCGATTAACGGGTTAAACTGGTCATGCGAACTCAACGTGCAGTATACGTGTGTTTTGAAAGGGGGTTTTGGATATATCGGGAGCCACGCAGAGTTTTTACGGGGGTCCCGCTACCCGGATAGCGGGCTGGGGGTCAAGGGGGCTAGCAGCCCCCTTGCGGGGTGCGGGGCAGCGCCCCGTTAGAAATTTTTTTCTAATAGGGACAGTGTCGTGGAGTACGTGTATGTATAAATTTGTATACATATGTATATATGTATATATGTACACAAAAAGAGGGGGAAAAGACATCCAAGGGATGCGCAGGTGCGCAAGCGCGCGCGCCACGTGTCGGCACGCGGGCGACTTGCGCACTTGCGCAGTTGCGCAAGCGCGGGCGCCACGTGTCGGCGCGGGGGCGACTTGCGCAGTTGCGCAAGCGCGCGCGCCACGTGTCGGCACGCGGGCGACTTGCGCACTTGCGCAGTTGCGCAAGCGCGCGCGCCACGTGTCGGCACGCGGGCGACTTGCGCACTTGCGCAAGCGCGCGCCACGTGTCGGCACGCAGGCGACTTGCGCAGTTGCGCAAGCGCGCGCGCCACGTGTCGGCACGCGGGCGACTTGCGCACTTGCGCAGTTGCGCAAGCGCGCGCGCCACGTGTCGGCACGCGGGCGACTTGCGCACTTGCGCAAGCGCGCAGATGAGGCACAACAGGCTTTTAGCCTAAAAAAATTTCTCAGAAGAGAAATCAGAGAGGAGTTGGACTCCTGAATGTGTTTTTCTTCTTTTTTTGAGGGTTTAGTGAAAGATGTTCTTCTTCTTCCTCCTCTGTTAGCTGGATCTTGAAGATCAAGAGATGTGGGATTTCAAAATCTTTTCTTTTTGAGATCTGATGGAAGATCTGAGTTCCCCTTGATGGGTTTTGTGGTGGAAAACTAATTTGTTTTGAAAAAGGAAGAGTAAAACTCTTGATTTAATTCAAAAGAAAGAAGAAGCTTTTGGAACCTTGGAGAAGGAAGAAAGAGCTCAGCTCTGAAACTTTTTTTGGAGAGAGAAAAAGTTGTTGGGATATTTCATTATCCTTGCCTTTATAGGCCATACATTTTACACATAGCCCCTTGGGCTTCACAAAATGGCATTTTGCCTATTTCATGGCTCATGTGCCATTTCTTTTTGCACATAAGCCATGGGCTTTACAAAAATTGGGCTTTATGCCTATTTTTCTTACATTTATCCATAAATAAAATAAAAGAAATGCAACAAAATTATTTATTACAAGATTTTTATCTTGGCATGGGGGGAGGCCGGCCGCTTCATGATCGGGCTCGACCCGGGCATGGGCCCACTGGATCTGGACTTGGGCCCACTTGGCTTGGGGTTGACTTTGATTTTGACTTGGTCAACCGGGGTGTAAATTTTTACCCCAACAACGACATTAGTGGGGATCCTGATGCTTGCATTCGCGAGAAAATATATAAGAAAATGGACAAAGAATCCGGATGCACTTTACTCAGATTTGCTTCCAAGTTCCTGAATCCGTGTTCGGGATTCAGTGTTTTGCCGTTGTAAACACTTTGATTTTTTTCACCAATGTATAAATTTCTTCGAAGTATGAATGGAAAAATTCCGTTTTCTCTTTATGCCAATGCTCATATGTGTCTCACATGAAGTTTTGTTATACATATATAAAAATCGTTGCTAGCGCCCATGTGTGATGCGTGTGAGGCGCTGCTGAGGATTTTAATCCTGAACTAGCACCGGCGCTCACATGTTATGCACGTGTGGCACCGCTCTAGTCCCGGAAAGGATCAATGCGGGCGTTCACGTATCGTGCACATGGGGCGCTGCGGATGGAGTCATTTCACCTCCTTTCTCTGATTCCCATAAATAAAAATAATGTCGACCGCTGAACGTTTCATCCCCAGCGCATATTCATATAGGCATCCTGTATCTGTACATATATTTTGTATTTTAATCTTTAGAAGTTTCTGATGCATGCATCTATACATTGGTGAACATTGGACTGAAGTGATGCATAGAATTTGGCCAGTTTCTAGCTGGCACACACGGCTTTTATTATAATTTTGATCTGAGAATATAGAGAGCGGATTCAAGCGTCTTCTCAAATCTCGATCCTTAATAAATGTAGTTCTGAACCCCGAGGCTCATAAGTTGCGCCTTTCTGTTTTTTGATGTCTTGACTTAGCGTAAAGTAGTTTATGTACTCATTTCGGAGTTTGTAGTTTATTCACTCGTTTCGGAGTTTCTAGTTTATGTAGTCATCTCGGAGTTTGTTGTTTATTCACTCGTTTCGGAGTTTCTAGTTTATTCACTCATTTCGGAGTTTCTAGTTTATGTACTCATTTCGGAGTTTATTTAGTTTACCTCCCTTAGGTTTACAGGCAAACTTGTCCTAACGTTATATATAGATAACCTCCATTCTTTATGACAGAGGTTCGTTAAGTTTTGTGGTACTAGGGTTTTGGTCCGTGGTACCGTCGTGTTGGCTGATGTATTCCTCAATATGTGGTCTTTAAGCCGTTGTTCGAGTAGCCCTACGACTGCCGTGTCTCTGATCCATTCTGGGGCTGGACAAGACGTCTTCAAGTAATCTTCTTAGGCTATATTACCGTCGGAAGAGCAAACGTTAGGAATTTTTCATGACGCTTTTTACTTGAGGTTAGGTTCAGATTGGAGCCCCGATGAGTCATAACCACTCCGCGCTGGAGTAGGATGATCTTCGATAGTCTCTAGGCTTTATATGAGTTGCCGTAAAGACCCAAAGCTAGGAATTTGTCGACACTTCATTTTTGTTTTGACGATGTCGTGCTGTTTCTTTGCTGAAGTAGGGTAGACTTCTGTAGGACCTCTATGCTGTATATGTTGCAGTTGAAGTCCAGAGCTAGGAATATGCCATTGCTCCAATTTCATTTGATAGTTGCGTCTGCATCCTGATGCAATGAGGAGGGAAACACCGAGGTAGTCTCTAGGTTGTATATACGCCGTCAAGACTTAAAGCTAGGATTTTGCCAAGGCTCCGTTTTTGTTTTGTCCCTTCGGTCTTTGTTAACGTGCGTCTGCATCGAGAAGGAACGTCGGGCTGGAGCTAGGATTTTGCCGTCACTCCATTTTTTATTTGACCCTTGGGTCTTTGTTAACATTGCGTCTGCATCATGCTAGAATGAGAAGGAACGTCGGGCTGGAGCTTGGAATATGCCATTGCTCCACTTTGTTCGACCCTTGGGTCTTTGTTGACATTGTATCTACATTGAGAAGGAACGTCGAGATGGAGGTAGGAATATGCCATTGCTCCACTTTTGTTCGACCCTTGGGTCTTTGTTGACGCTGCGTCCGTGCCGAGAAGGAACGTCGAGCTGATCTCTAGGCTGTAGATGTTGCCATTGAGATCTGGAGCTAGGAATATGTCGTTGCTCCAGTTTTATTTTGGTGATGTCATACCGATTCTTTGCTGAAGTTGGGTAGACATCCAAATGACCTTTATACTGTAAGTATCGCCATCAAGGTCCGGAGCTAGGAATATGCCATTACACCAATTTCATTTGACAGTTACGCCTGCGCCCTGCTGGAATGAGGAGAACGTCGAGCTGGAGCTAGGGTTTTTGCCATCACTCCACTTTTATTTGACCCTTGGGTCTTTGTTGACGTTGTGTCTGCATCCTGTCGGAATGAGAAGGTACGTCGAGATGATATCTAGGCTGTAAATGTTGCCATCGAGGTCCGGCTCTCCCTTTGACGGAGCCTGGTGGAAAAATATGGTTCCCTTTTTCATTTGCACCCATGGATTGTATACAGGGGTCAGTGTAGACTCACCTGTAGGGCAGAGGAATTTTCATTTCATTTCATTTTATTTTTGATTTCCGTGATACTCTATCTTTTCAGCTTTTCTTATCACGAAAGTCGCGATTGCCCAATTATTTCGGCTTTTTTATGCGCGGTGCCCAATTATTTCGTCTATATTTTTTATATTTTTACTCGTTTTTTTATTGCGAGTTGCCCAAACATTTCGGCTGTTTTTATATGCATATTTTTTGCTACTCGCTGCTGTTTTTTTATCGCGAGTTTGAAATCTGATACCAACCTTGGCATTGGCATCGCTACGACTGGAATATTGGCAGGAGCGAATCATTATTTTTCGTGAAAGAACTTGGAGTTTGACACCTGTTTAGACATCAGTATCGCTGCAACTGGGATATTGCTAGGAGCGAATTATCATTTGCCTTGAGAGAACTTGAAGTTTGATACCTTCTAAGGCATCAGCATCACTACAACTGGAATATTGCCAGGAGCGACTCATCATTTGCCTTTGTTTATTTGAACAAATTTGGCTTAGCAAACAGGGTTAGGATCCAGACGACTAAGGCTTTTTGACTTTATGAGCCGTAAGGGTCTCATAAAGGTATTTCTTCCTACGAGTCGTGAGAATTTCGTAGGTGTATTTGCTCCTTAGGAATCGTGGGGATTTCTAAGTGTGCGTTCTCCTATAAGTCGTAAGGATCTTATAAGAGTATTTTATCCTTATAAGTCGAGAGGACTTACAAGCGTCGTTCACCATATAAGGACATTTCTCATCATTGGTGGAACTTGGCATGGAAATCGTTTATTTGTGCCCATGGATTGTATACAAGGGCCAATATTGGACCGCCTGTAGGGAAACTTATGGGATACGATGGCTTACGAACAGGTTCAGATCCCTGTATCTTAAGGCTTTTGAATCCTATGAGCCGTGAGGAACTTATAGGGGGAGTTCTCCTTACGAGTCGAGAGGATCTCGATAGTGTAAAAAAATTTACGAGATTGTGTCTTTCCGGGTTTTCACAAGCTCGCCGGTAATCCTACTGTTTTTACTCATGGCGCCCTTTCGGGTTTTCATCCGTGCCCATTTTGCTTATGGACATACCATTTTTACGAGATTGCGCCCTTCCAGGTTTTCACAAGCTCGCCAGTAATTCTGCTGTTTTTACTCACGGCGCCCTTTCGGGTTTTCATCCGTGCCCATTTTGCTTATGGACATACCGTTTTTTAATGACCCATCTGTTTGCCAGTAGGACTTAGAGGTGACTTCACCGCTGGTGTAGCTGTGTAGTCAGTGGGACTTGAGCTGCAGGCTTCGCCGTTGGGTCTTTGATTGCAATATAGATCTCAAGAGAGTATAGTTTAGGGACGTTCCGGTCCATCATCTCCGCATTTGAGGCGAATTTTTAGTTTAAGGACTTTTGGGTCTATTGCCGCCATGTTTGAGGCGAATAATTAGTTTAAGGACTTTTGGGTCTATTGCCGCCATGTTTGAGGCGAATAATTAGTTTAAGGACTTCTCAGTCCGTTGTTGTCTTATTTGAGGCGAATAATTAGTTTAAGGACTTCTCGGTCCGGTATCGCCGTTTTTGAGACGAAGTTTTAGTTTAAGGACATCTCGGTCCGATGTCACCATATTTGAGGCAAAGTTCTAGTTTAAGGACATCTCGGTCCGTTATCGCCATGTTCGAGGCGAATTTTTAGTTTAAGGACATCTTGGTACGTTATCGCCGTGTTTGAAGCAAATTTCTAGTTTAAGGACATCTCGATACGTTATCACCGTGTTTGAGGCGAATTTCTAGTTTAAGGATATCTCGGTCCTTTATCGCCGTGTTTGAGGCGAATTTCTAGTTTAAGGACATCTCGGTCCTTGTCGCCATGTTTGAGTCAACGGAGCTTCTTTGTATACTACTCTCAGAGTTTTTGACTCAGGAAGATAGCGAGCGGACACGAGCGTCGTCATCTATCATTGACCTAGGTTATGACTCATTAGGCGTAGTATTTTTTGAGGAATCGGCCGTTTATTGGCCGAAAGGGTCTTTCGCCATGCATATCCATGAGCAGGTAGGCTCCACCTTGGTAAACTTTGTTTATGATGTACGAGCCTTCATAGTTCAAATTTTTCCCTGTTTTTCATGATTAGGGATCATTGGTCTTTTGACGACTAGCACGAGCTCGCCTTGGCGGAATGTTCTTGGCCTAGCCAGTCTTTCATATGACCGTGTCATCCTTGCCTTATAAGCCTCCAGGTTTTGCTTTGCTATAAGGTGGGTTTCGTCGAGGGCATCGATCTCCTCAAGCCGAAGATGGGCATTTTCTTCATCTGTCAGCTCGTATCAAACCGCTACTCGCAGAGAACGGAGTTCTATTTTCACGGGAAGCACTGCTTCCGTGCCGAATACCAATGCGTATGGTATTGTATTCGTCGCTATTTTGAACGTTGTTCGGTACGCCCAGAGAGCTTCATGGAACCTTTCGTGCCAGTCTCTCTTGTTTTTGGACACCGTTTTCTTTATAATCTTCGTCAAGGTCTTGTTGAAAGCTTCAGCTAGACCATTGGCCCGAGAATTATAGACTAAAAAGTATCTCCAATCTATTTTATGTTGTTGTGCGAAGCGGCTGATTTTATGAATTCTATAAGCCGGCCCATTATCGGAGATAATTCGTCGTGGAGTGCCGAACCGATAGTTGACATGTGTCCTGAAGAAATGGAGAATATTATCCGTCTTCTCCTCTCTTAATGGTACTGCTTCTGCCCACTTAGAGAAGTAGTCGGTCATTGCCAATATAAACCGATGTCATTTGGACGACGCCGGTTCAATAGGGCCAATTATATCGGTTTCCCACATTTCGAACGGCCAGCTAGCCACTGTTAGGTGTAGCGGATTTAGATGTTGGTGGATGAAGCCCCCGTAGATTTGGCACGAGTGACACTGCTTCGCATATTCGAGGCAGTCCTGAATTATTGTGGGCCAATAGTAACTCATTCTTTTGATCTTCAGCTTCATCTTTGGCTCGGCTTGGTAAGAACCACAGAGTTCGTCGTGAATTTCTTGAACGACTTTCTTTGCTTCCTTCAGCCCCAGGCATCTTAGCCATAGACAGTCGAACGATCTCTTATATAGAGTATCATTGACGAAGGTGAAAGATAGAGCTCGTTTCAGGAGTTGATGTCTAGATGACGCATTTTTGGGCATTCGTTGGGATTTGAAGTAGTCTATGAAGACTTCCCTCCAATCGTTGACCTTTTCTTCATCCTCTATTTGAAGGGCTGCTTGTTCGGTCGTTTCTTTTCTTTCAGATGTCTCCATCGAATTTGTTGGGGTAAAAATTTACACCTCGGTTGACCGAGTCAAAGTCAAGGTCAACCCCCAAGCTAGGCGGGCCTAAGCCCAGGTCAAGCGGGCCCATGCCCAAGTCGAGCCCGCGACCAGCCTCCCCATGCCAACAACAAAATCATGTAATAAATAATTTTTATGTAATTTTTTATACATGCATGTATGCAAAATGGGCATAAAGCCAATATTTTGTAAGCCCATGGCTTATGTGCAAAAATGAAATGGCACATGAGCCATGGGATGGGCAAAATGCCATTTTTGTAAAGCCGAAGGGGCTATATGTAAATATGTAAGCCTATATAAGGCAAAATGATGATGAATAAAGAATACTTTTCATTCTCTCCACAAAAATTTTAGATCTGAGATCTTTTGTGCCTCCTGCTCCTTCTCCAAGGTTCTAAACCTTCTCATTTCTTTAGAATTAAATCAAGAGTTTTACTCGTTCTTTTCAAAAACTAAGAAGTCTCCCACCACAAAACCCACAAAGGGGAACTTGGATCTACCATTAGATATCAGAAATGAGAGATTTTTTGATCTCACATCTCTTGATCATCAAGATCCAGCCAACAGAGGAGGAAGAGGAAGAACCCCTTTCATCAACCAAAACATTTTAGGAGTTTAACTCCATATATTTACACACACATATATATATATATAATAAATATTTCCTTTCTGAAGCATAGCTTCTGGTTCTGGGACTAAAAGTCCCTTTGTCTCGCCAGCGCTCGAGCGCAAAACGCCCACGTGCCGACACGTGGCGCGCTTGCGCTCAGGCGCACTGCGCGCGAGCGCAAAGCGCCCACGTGCCGACACGTGGCGCGCTTGCGCTCAGGCGCACTGCGCTCGAGCGCAAAGCGCCCAGATGCCGACACGTGGCGTGCTTGCGCTCAGGCGCACTACGCTCGAGCGCAAAGCGCCCACGTACCGACACGTGGCGCACTTGCGCACAGGCGCACTGCGCTCGAGCTCAAAGCGCCCACATGCCGACACGTGGCGTGCTGCGCTCAGGCGCAATGCGCTCGAGCGCATAGCGCCCACGTGCCGACACGTGGCGCGTTTGCGCTCAAACGCACTATGCTCAAGCACAAAACGCCCACGTGCCAACACGTGGCACGCTTGCGCCTGAGCGCACAGTGCTCAAGGCGCTGGCCCCACGTATCCTTTGGATTCCTTTTCCCCCTCTTTCTTTTATATATATATAAATACATATATATATATACACATATGTATACATATTTACACACACACATACTCCACGTACACTGCACATTGAGTTCGCGTGACCATTTTAACCTGTTAATCGGAGGTTCCCTCGCCCCAAAGGCGAGGGGTAATTAACGGCAGCTTAGTCCGCGGCTGCCGGAGATTTGAATCCCCACAATCAATAAACCCCGGCCTACCTTAGGCAGGGGGAATCTGTAGTATACGCCTGACAAGCGCGCGCGTATTCCCATCTCAATGGGGTGACGAAAAACACCCTACATCGAGCTCGTTTCAGGAGTTGATGTCTAGATGACGGATTTTTGGGCATTCGTTGGGATTTGAAGTAGTCTATGAAGAATTCCCTCCAATCGTTGACCTTTTCTTCATCCTCTATTTGAAGGGCTGCTTGTTCGGTCGTTTCTTTTCTTTCAGATGTCTCCATCGAGTCTGTTGGGGTAAAAATTTACACCCCGGTTGACCGAGTCAAAGTCAAGGTCAACCCCCAGGTCAGGCGGGCCTAAGCCCAGGTCAAGCGGGCCCATGCCCAAGTCGAGCCCGCGACCAGCCTCCCCATGCCAACAACAAAATCATGTAATAAATAATTTTTATGTAATTTTTTATACATGCATATATGCAAAATGGGCATAAAGCCAATATTTTGTAAGCCCATGGCTTATGTGCAAAAATGAAATGGCACATGAGCCATGGGATGGGCAAAATGCCATTTTTGTAAAGCCCAAGGGGTTATATGTAAATATGTAAGCCTATATAAGGCAAAATGATGATGAATAAAGAATACTTTTCATTCTCTCCACAAAAATTTTAGATCTGAGATCTTTTGTGCCTCCTGCTCCTTCTCCAAGGTTCTAAACCTTCTCATTTCTTTTGAATTAAATCAAGAGTTTTACTCTTTCTTTTCAAAAACTAAGAAGTCTTCCACCACAAAACCCATAAAGGGGAATTTGGATCTACCATTAGATCTCAGAAATGAGAGATTTTTAGATCTCACATCTCTTGATCATCAAGATCCAGCCAACAGAGGAGGAAGTGGAAGAACCCCTTTCATCAACCAAAACATTTTAGGAGTTTAACTCCATATATTTACATATATATATATATATATATATATATATATAATAAATATTTCCTTTCTGAAGTATAGCTTCTGGTTCTGGGACTAAAAGTCCCTTTGTCTCGCCAGCGCCCAGCGCTCGAGCGCAAAACGCCCACGTGCCGACACGTGGCGCGCTTGTGCTCAGGCACACTGCGCGCGAGCACAAAGCGCCCACGTGCCGACACGTGGCGCGCTTGCGCTCAGGCGCACTGCGCTCGAGCGCAAAGCGCCCTTATGCCGACACGTGGCGCGCTTGCGCTCACGCGCATTGTGCTCGAGCGCAAAGCACCCACATGCCGACACATGGCGTGCTGTGCTCAGGCGCACTGCGCTTAAGCGCAAAGCGCCCACGTGCTGACACGTGGCGCGTTTGCGCTCAAGCGCACTGCGCTCAAGCGTAAAACACCCACGTGCCGACACGTGGCACGCTTGCGCCTGAGCGCACAGCACCTAAGCGCACAGCGCTGGCCCCACGTATCCTTTGGATGCCTTTTCCCCCTCTTTCTTTTATATATATATATACATATATACATATATATATATATATACACATATGTATACATATTTACACACACACATACTCCACGTACACTGCACATTGAGTTCGCATGACCATTTTAACCTGTTAATCGGAGGTTCCCTCGCCCCAAAGGCGAGGAGTAATTAACGGTAGCTTAGTCCGCGGCTGCCGGAGATTTGGATCCCCACAATCAATAAACCCCGGCCTACCCTAGGCAGGGGGAATCTGTAGTATACGCCTGACAAGCGCGCGCGTATTCCCATCTCAATGAGGTGACGAAAAACACCCTACAGATTTTGGCACGCCCGGTGGGACCAATCTCTCCTCCCATATTTCGGGTTAAGCGTTCATGTGAACTCAATCAATATACATACCTGTATTTATACTAAAAATAAGGCTTTTCATGCAGATTTTCAAGCAATCACCTTCCGACGATGTCTTCGATGATGAACTCAGCTCCCGTCTCCTACACGATGAGGATAGACTCTAGGACGGTCCTTCCGGCCAGTCTCGGGCGACAATGGGAGGAGCCGCTGCTACCATTCGGCTCTATTATGTTCATGCCAGTCGGTGCCATCCCAGCTCCTCAAGCCCCGGTGGCAGACAAACCGGTCTCGAAAGGCAGGAGACCAAATGTGGTGATCTCAAGGGTGCCCCAACCCAAACGCAAGTCGGTATCTGAACGAATTTCCTTGGCCCCAGCTGGGGGCAAGGCCATCAACACCAACAAAGCTACAACGCGTCCCGAGCAAGCTCCAGCAGCGCCCCTGACAAATGCTCGATCGGGTGTCTTCTCTAAGCTCCCCGCTGATCAACTCACAATGGCTTCCCGGGTAGCGGATGCCCGCCAAGCCTTCAAAATCGAGAAGCTGAGGGAGAAAAGGCTCAGATATAGAGCCAACAAAAGGGCTAGGGCTCCTGCCAGGCTGAACCTCATGAGGTTCGAAGAACAGGGTTACCCCGCCGAAGATGAGGAAATGGCTGGGTATGTGGTCCACACTGTCTACACGGTGGGCACGCGCAGCAAGAGCAAGGACGGGGCTACCACATCTCAAACCCAATCTGGCTTGAATGTGGTGGCCGCTTCCCAAGAACAACCGCCTCTGCTGGGTGATGAAAACCCTCTTGATGAGGACGATAGGCGGAAAGACCCTTCGGTCCATGAGGAGTCGGGCTCGGAAAGTGAAGAAGAGCCGACTTTCCGCACCAGGACCGCGGAGCAAGTGCTGCTTCAAGAGCTTCGAAAGCAGCTCAGAAACAAAGACAAGGAGATAGACAAACTCTACTCCAAAATCGATGACTTGACGAATGTCGTGATGCAGCTCATGGCCCGACTTGCCTCTCAGCCGCCCAATCAAGCGGAGGGCTCTGCTCATGAACCGGGAAATGGTGTCCCGAAGCAGCCGACGCCTATTCCCTCAAATCCAAAAGTGGGCGAACTACATGAAAACCAGTCGCATCCTATCTCGGGAAATGTCTTGGCTACCGATGACAGTAGCCCGCTAACTCAAGATCAATTCATGGATTTGGTTGCCGGCAAAATCAAAATATTGGTGGTCGAAGTCGAAGCGAAAAAAGATATCAGCAGTAGTGGGAGACCATATCCTGCTCAGTATGATCTGGTAGAATTTCCTAGCGGCTATGTCATCCCCAAATTCGGAAGATTCGATGGGACGGGAAATGCGAATCTGCCTATCGCCCACTTCAAAGCCTCATGCGGGAATACTGGGGGCAATGATGCGCTTCTCCTCCGCCAGTTCGTTAACAGCTTGACCGATGTTGCTTTCGACTGGTACGCAAGCATACCGGATGGCTCCGTCACAACTTTTGTCCAAATGGAGTCTCTGTTTCGGCAGAGGTTCATGAGCGTCAGCGATAAGATTACCATTGCCGAGCTCGTAAAGACCAAGCCCAAGAGCGACGAAAGCAGCACGGATTTTATAACCCGATGGCGCAATCTCTCCGTCAAATGCGAACCGCCGATAGAGCAGGACCAATCTGTCAGTCTCCTCGTCGGAAATCTCAACAATTGGATGGCCCCGTTTTTATGCACCGCGGGTCTCAAAACATTCCAAGAGCTGACCAGGAAAGTCCAGATGCTGGAGCGCTCAAAACAGGAGTCCTCCTCGGATTCTCAAAATAACAATAGGTCCTGGAGAAACCGGAAGGACGATAATCGCAAAGGCGAAAACTCCGATGATTCTGAATCTTTCAACACTTCGGCTAACCGAAATAAGCAAGGGATGAGCGGACCTAGCGCCAACCAGCCTCGGAAGCCAATGTTCGGAGAGGGAGGAGAATATCCACTGAAAGAGAAGCTGGATAAGGTCTATTCCTTCAGAAGGGACAAAATCTGTAAAATATTCAAAGACGCCCTGAAGAACGGTCTACAACTGCCAGAGTCAAAAAGACCGCAGGAAGCGAATAGGACCGACGACCCCAAATACTGCCCATATCACAGAGTGATAGGTCATGCCATTGAGGACTGCTTCGTCTTCAAAGATTGGGTCGAAAAGCAATACAAGGCAGGAGAGATAGAACTGTCCAAAGGCGTGTTAACAAACAGTCACGCTGCAACCGCCAATTTCGTACAAATGGAGATCGAAGTTCTTCGTGAAACCGATTCTCTCAGACATCTGCCTTTCTCTGAAAACAATCGACCACCACGTCATTAAACTGGGAACAGTCGACCACCACGTCATTAAACTGGGATCAGTCGACCTCTAAGCCGTTAAACTGGGAATGTAAGAAAAATTTGTAAAAAAATGTGTAAATAAAAAGAAAAAAAAGGAAAGCCGAAATGATGGGGCAACTCGCAATAAAAATCAGCGAGTAAAATAAAGATGAAAATAAAGCCGAAATGATAGGGCAACTGCGAACAAATAGCCGAAATGATGGGGCAATCACGATCTTCGCGATAAGAAAAGATGAAATGGTAGAGCAATCGCGGTAAAAAAAAACAACAAAAAAAAAGAGAGAAAAAAAACGGCGAATGATGAGTTGCTCCTGGTACCATATTCCAGTGCAGCGATGCAGACGCCAAATAAAAATCCAGTTTCCCAAAATTCTTTTAGCTCTACGGTTAGTCCCCAAATTAACTACCGTATACAATCCACGGGCTCAAATAATTCTCGTCATACCCATGCCCCACTACAATTACCAGTTACACGGCTGGTCTCCGCCTTTGGAATTATGCTCCATTGAGAAGACCCACTCATGTGTCCTCACGATACATGAGGAGAACAAACCTTTGTGGGATCCTTACGACTCATAAAGGGAAAACACGCTTAGGAGTCCTCACGACTCCTAAGGAGAAAATACACCTGCGGGATCCTTATAACTCGTAGGAAGAAAATGCTTTTATGGGACCCTCACGGCCCATAAAATTGAAAAGTCTTAGGCGACAGGGATCTAAACCTGTCTCCTAAGCCATCGCTCCCCAACCCCAAAATGGCGAATGATGAGTCGCTCCTGGTACCATATTCCAGTGCAGCGATACAGATGCCAACCAAATTCCAAATCCCATACCCCAATGGCGAATGATGAGTCGCTCCTGGTACCATATTCCAGTGCAGCAATGCAGACGCCAACCAAATTCCAAATCCCATACCCCAATGGCGAATGATGAGTCGCTCCTGGTACTATATTCCAGTGTAGCGATGCAAACGCCAACAAAATTCCAAATCCCATACCCCAATGGCGAATGATGAGTCGCTCCTGGTACTATATTCCAGTGCAGCGATGCAGACGCCAACAAAGTCCCAAAATTTTTTTATGGCCCTACGGTCTGGATCATACATCCTGCAAAACCGTATACAATCCACGGGCGTAAAACAATCCCAATCTCTCCAAAAAAATAATAATAAAATAAAAATAAAATATGTCCACAAGCAAAATGGGCACGGATGAAAACCCGAAAGGGCTCCGTGAGTAAAAACAGCAGGACTGCCGGCGAGTTTGTGAAAATCCGAAAGGGCGCAAACTCGTGAGAAAGAGATGAAATGCACTCGACTTTGTGAGGAGTAAATTCCCACGTGAGATCCTTACGACTCACAAAGGAGCAACACACTTGGGAGTCTCCACGACTCCCAAGGAGAAAATACACTTACGGGATCCTTACGACCCGTAAGGAGAAAATGCTTTGTGAGACCCTTACGGCTCACAAAATTGAAAAGTCTTAGGTGATAGGGATCTAAACCTGTCTCCTAAGCCATCGTTTCCTAATAAGAAAATGCAAATGATGATTCGCTCCTGGTACCATATTCCAGTGTAGCGATGCTGATGCCAAACAAAAAAAAACAATTCCTAAATCCTGTCATGACAAATGATGATTCGCACCTGGTACCATATTCCAGTGTAGCGATGCTGATGTCAACCCAAATCAAATCAAACCTACAACCTCTACGGCGGAATCATGCTTCGTCCTAGAATTTACCCCGTGTCGAAATCATGCTTCGCCTCGGGATATCTATCTTCCCTGCCAGAATTATGCTCCGCCCCAGAATCAAGTCAACCAACAAGCTCTGCGCCGGAATCATGCTCCGTCTCAGAATGTACCCCGTGTCGAAATCATGCTTCGCCTTGGAGTATTTGCCTTCTCTGTCGGAATTATGCTTCGCCTGAGAATCAACCTCCGCATCGAAACTATGCTTCGGTTAGAATGTCTGCCGCCTTTCGGAAAGATGCTCCGATCTTGGAATTATGCTCCGCTCATCGGAATAATGCTCTGCTCTTCGGAATGATGCTCCGCCCTTCGGAACGATGCTCCGAACCCTGGAATTATGCTCCCCCTTTCGGAAAGATGCTCCGAACTCTGGAATCATGCTCCGCTCATCGGAATGATGCTCCGATCTCTGGAATTATGCTCCGCCCTTCGGAAAGATGCTCCGAACTCTGGAATCATGCTCCACTCATCGGAATGATGCTCCGATCCCTGGAATCATGCTCCGCTCATCGGAATGATGCTCCGATCCCCTGGAATTATGCTCCGATCCTTGGAATTATGCTCCGCTCATCGGAATGATGCTCCGATCCCCTGGAATTATGCTCCGCGCTTCGGAATGATGCTCTGATCCTTGGAATTATGCTCCGCTCACCGGAATGATGCTCCGATCCCCTGGAATTATGCTCCGCAAATCGGAATGATGCTACGACCCTGGAATTATGCTCCGCGCTTCGGAATGATGCTCCGATCCTTGGAATTATGCTCCGCTCATCGGAATAATGCTCCGATCCCTGGAATGATGCTCCGCTCTTCGGAATGATGCTCCGATCCTTGGAATCATGCTCCGCCCTTCGGAACGATGCTCCGATATCTGGAATCATGCTCTGCTCATCGGAATGATGCTCTGATCCCTGTAATGATGCTCCGATATCTGGAATCATGCTCTGCTCATCGGAATGATGCTCCGCTCATCGGAATGATGCTCCGATCCCTAGAATCATGCTCCGCTCTTCGGAATGATGCTCCGATTCTTGGAATCATGCCTCTACTCTTTGGAATTATGCTTTGACTCATCGGAATGATGCTCCGACATTGGAATTATGCTCCGCAAATCGGAATGATGCTCCGATCCCTGGGATGATGCTCTGCCCCCGGAATGATGTTCCACCTCGAAGTCCGGCTTCAAGATCCATCAATATCATGCACACAACTCAAATGTGCGGTGTGCATTCATTGATGGGGGGCAATTTGTTGGGGTAAAAATTTACACCCCGGTTGACCGAGTCAAAGTCAAGGTCAACCCCCAAGCTAGGCGGGCCTAAGCCCAGGTCAAGCGGGCCCCATGCCCAAGTCGAGCCCGTGACCAGCCTCCCCATGCCAACAACAAAATCATGTAATAAATAATTTTTATGTAATTTTTTATACATGCATGTATGCAAAATGGGCATAAAGCCAATATTTTGTAAGCCCATGGCTTATGTGCAAAAATGAAATGGCACATGAGCCATGGGATGGGCAAAATGCCATTTTTGTAAAGCCCAAGGGGCTATATGTAAATATGTAAGCCTATATAAGGCAAAATGATGATGAATAAAGAATACTTTTCATTCTCTCCACAAAAATTTTAGATCTGAGATCTTTTGTGCCTCCTGCTCCTTCTCCAAGATTCTAAACCTTCCCATTTCTTTTGAATTAAATCAAGAGTTTTACTCTTTCTTTTCAAAAACTAAGAAGTCTTCCACCACAAAACCCACAAAGGGGAACTTGGATCTACCATTAGATCTCAGAAAGGAGAGATTTTTAGATCTCACATCTCTTGATCATCAAGATCCAGCCAACAGAGGAGGAAGAGGAAGAACCCCTTTCATCAACCAAAACATTTTAGGAGTTTAACTCCATATATTTACATAGATATATATATAATAAATATTTCCTTTCTGAAGCATAGCTTCTGGTTCTGGGACTAAAAGTCCCTTTGTCTCGCCAGTGCCCAGCGCTCGAGCGCAAAACGCCCACGTGCCAACACGTGGCGCGCTTGTGCTCAGGCGCACTGCGCGCGAGCGCAAAGCGCCCACGTGCCGACATGTGGCGCGCTTGCGCTCAGGCGCACTGCGCTCGAGCGCAAAGCGCCCATATGCCGACACGTGGCGCTCTTGCGCTCAGGCGCACTGCGCTCGAGCGCAAAGCGCCCACGTGCCGACACGTGGCGTGTTGCGCTCAGGCGCACTGCGCTCGAGCGCAAAGCGCCCACGTGCCGACTCGTGGCGCGTTTGCGCTCAAGCGCAAAACACCCATGTGCCGACACGTGGCGCGCTTGCGCCTGAGCGCACAGCACCTAAGCACACAGCGCTCAAGGCGCTGGCCCCACGTATCCTTTGGATGCCTTTTCCCCCTCTTTCTTTTATATATATAAACATATATACATACATACATATATATATATATACACACACATATGTATACATATTTACACACACACATACTCCACGTACACTGCACATTGAGTTCGCATGACCATTTTAACCTGTTAATCGGAGGTTCCCTCGCCCCAAAGGCGAGGGGTAATTAACGGCAGCTTAGTCCGCGGCTGCCGGTGATTTGGATCCCTACAATCAATAAACCCCGGCCTACCCTAGGCAGGGGGAATCTGTAGTATACGCCTGACAAGCGCGCGCGTATTCCCATCTCAATGGGATGACGAAAGACACCCTACAGAGTCTTCCGAAGATATATTTGTTGGTGCGAGGGTCTTGCGGCTTTGCACGATGATCTTTATGTCATCGAGGTCTTCGTCGACTAATTCCTTAGCCAATTTGGCCAACGCATCCGCCTTACTGTTTTCTGCACACGGTATACTCTTCAGGACGTAGGAGGAGATTTTTGTCAACAGTTGTTGCACTCTTTCTCCATACTTTTCAGCTCCGGCTTGCATATCTAATAGTCACCATTTACTTAGCTAACGATCAGCTCGGAGTCTCCATATATGAGGATATCTTTCATTCCCATGTTTACAGCAATCTTAAGACCTGCTATCAAAGCTTCATATTCAGCTTCGTTATTAGTCCTCGGCTCCATTAAGGAAAGGGAGCAACACATTATCCCTCCTTGTGGAATCACGAAGATAAGGCCCATCCCGGCTTTGATTATGGGGGGTGTTTTTCCATCGCCTCTTCATGGAAGATGCTCCATCGAAGTAGAGTTCCCATCGGAAATCATTTTCTTCCTTCTCTCCTTCGATTGTGTCGAATGCATGTTCATCCGGCAACTCGCAATTTAAGGAGGAGTCAGCTGGTATCGGTTGCTCGGCGAGAAAATCGGCAATGGCCTGGCCTTTTACAGCTTTAAGGGGTCGATACGTTATCGAGAACTCCATTAGGAGGAGGGCCCATTTGGCAAGCCTTCCTGTTAGTATGTACCTTGACATCAGATATTTGAGAGGATCCACCTTTGATATGAAATGGACCTCATGTGCCAAGGCGTAATGTATGAGCTTTGTTATCGCGAAGATCAGTACCAGGCAATGCTTTTCGATAGGGGAGTAGTTTTTTTCTTCCCCCAGGAGAACTCGACTTAAATAGTACAAAGCTCTCTCCTTTCCCTGATCATTCTCTTGTGCCCATAGCACGCCTAGATTACTCTCAAGGGACGTTGTATATAGGATAAGGGGTTTTCCTTTAACCAGACCAGTCAATACCGGTGGATTTTGCAGGTATTGCTTGATTTCGTCTAATATATTTTGGCACTTTTGATCCCAGAAGAACGAGCCCCCCTTCTTCATCAAATGACTGTAAGGACGACATTTTCCAGAGAGGTTGGCTATGAACCGCCGGATATATGCGAGCTTTCCTTGAAGGGATCGCAACTGTTTGAGGGTCCTCGGTGTGGGCATTTCCGTAATCGTCTTAATCTTTGAGGGATCGATTTCGATACCCCGGTGCCGTATGATGAATACTAGGAATTTGCCTGAGGAGACTCCAAACACGCATTTTAGAGGATTCATCTTTAGATTATACTTCCGAAGACGTTGGAACACTATGTTTAGATGTTCCCAATGTTCCTCGTAAGACTAGCTTTTCACCACCAGGTCGTCGATGTAGCATTCGACAATCTCATGGATGAGGTCATCGAAGATCTTTGTCATGGCCCTCCGGTAGGTAGCGCCGGCGTTATTTAAACCGAAAGGCATCACCTTGTAGCAGAATATGCTCAGCAGAGTCTGGAAGGCGGTATGTTTTTGGTCTTCAGGATGCATTTTTATTTGGTTGTATCCTAAAGATCCATCCATGAAGGAGAAGACCTCATGGGTAGACGTGTTATCGATCATCAGGTCGGTAACAGGTACTGGGAAATCATCCTTCGGGCAAGATTTGTTAAGATCCCGAAAGTCCACGCAAATGTGCACCGTCCCATTTTTCTTCATCACCGGAATGATGTTAGCGATCCAGTTGGGATATTTAACTTCTTGGATGAAGCCAGAGTCGATTAATTTCTTGACTTCAGTGTTGATACTCATCTCAAGTTCAAGCCACATTCTTCTTGGCGTCTGTTTTATTGGCTTTATGTCTGGCGATATAGCCAGTTTATGTACTGCCATCTTTGGATCTAAACCTGGAATTTCAGAATAGTTCCATGTGAAGCAGTCTTTATATTTAATGATCACGTCTTTTAACGTGGCTACCTGTTTTTAGATAGCAGCTCACTGACGAATGTTAGCCTCGTCTCATTTTCTGTCCCTAAGTTAAATTTTCTATGGTTTTCTGCCATAGTGTGTATCCCATCTTCCAACTCTTTTGGTGCTGGTGGAAACTCTGAGATCACCTCGTCCTCATCTTCATTGCGAAGCACCTGAAGGTGTCATCTATCGTTTTGTGCCCTCCCTCTTTTGAGAGTGTTATCACATGGCAGGTATGGATTCGCTTCCATTCTTGACGTTGAGCTGGTCCTACCCTCACGGTATAGGTCCTTTTTGGCTCATGCTTTTGCAGTGGGGTCACCCTCCAGCTGTCGGATAAAGTGAACCTGTCTTGTTGGTATTAGTCTTCTACACAGCCTTTGAAGGTGAAGCAGTCTTCAAGGGGATGGCCAATGGCTCGGTGGTAGGAGTAATAATCCGGGTGATGGACCTCGTTTATTTGTTCGGGGTGCCTTCATGACAAGGTTGAATATTTTCCTTGTTTTGTCTTGAGGAAAAGAGTATTCCCGACCCATCTTCTTTATAAAGGACGGGTTCCAACCAAGTTTTTCTTGATAGCGCGGCTCCTTGGATCTGTTTTATTGTTTTCGAGCGTTGTTTTCTTTCTTCACCTTGTTTTTGCCTCTATTTCGGGATTTTCCTTCGAGGCGAGAACGTTCAGCTGGCTGAGGATGAAGGGAATTGTAGTCTTCTTTTTCCGCGGACTGCTGGTTGAGCCGTTGCGTCTTGGTCTTTTCATAAATAGCCATTTCGTGACTGTGGTTATCTCGAATCTTTTGACAGGCTTCTTTTATTAGCATGTCAATTTGTTCTTCGAACGATGGGCTTAATATTCTTAGAGCGGGATCTCATTCTGTTTCAACGTCACAGCTATTTGGAAGAGCGTTCTCTTCTTCAGCAGAGCTGTTTATGACGCAACAGCTGTAGAATCATTCCCGTTTTTTTGGACCGAACGTATCCGAGTCCAGTTGTTCCCATCTTCCCGTTGGGCATCTTTTGCTGGGTCCCAGGGATATCCTAAATCTTTTTGTAGAAGTGGGCTTGTCGAACAGTTTATTCGAAGGGTATACCTTGGCATCTTAATAGGTATTGGTTGAAGCTTGTCGAATTGGTTGAAGCTTGTCGAGTGCAAAATAGGTATTGTGCCAGACTTCTTTCTCTACTCTTGTCTCCGTAAATTGGTAGTAGAGGATTGCCTTTTCATCTCTTCGCCTGGGAGGCACATAGAAAGTCTGTAGTTCCTGTACACTATATGTATCGAGTACACTAAGTTCCTTTAATGTCGAGGCGGAACCATTGTGATTTGTAGGCTCTGATCTGCTTCGTCGAGGGTTTGCACTGACGGGCGGTTGGCGAACACTGCGTTGGCCTCATCCTCAGAGTCGTTTCCAAAGACCAGAATAGGGGTCGATGGTCTGGGCCTGTTGTTTTCTTTCTGGGGTTGCCCCGAGTAGACTATTTCTTCATCTTCCTTGGAATTGCTCCCAAAGATCGGGATAGTGGCAACGGACTTCTGTTTATCCTCCGGCTTATGACACCTTTTTGTATCTTCGAAGTGTGGTAGGAAGTACTTTGTGTCTTCGTATTTCCGGACCTCGTTTGCGGAGAACGGATTTAGCTCCCCTATGACGGTGCATTCCAAGCTATCCTTGAAATACTTCATACACTGATGTTGTGTAGAAAGGATGACGTTGTACTCATGTAACCAGGGCCTACCGAGCAAAGCGTTATAGCAAGTTTTGGCATCAATGATGTGAAATTTAATGTCAGTGACAAGCAACCCGAAGCGTAACGTCAAAATTACGGACCTAAGCATCCGTGACGACTGTGAGTCGAACCCGGAGATGGTAATTTTGTCCGGAGCCAAGTGCTGAATGTTCATGCAAATCTCCTTCAGCACTTTCACGTTGAGAAGGTTAACGGAGGATCCGTTGTCGACAAGGATTTTCCCTATCTTGATGTCGTGGCAGTACTCGGTGACGTATAACGGGCAGTTATGCTCGTACGTACCAAGGAGGAGGTCTTCATCGTTGAATGTAATGTCAGCTGTGTGAACCTCCGCCAGCTCATCCTTCATCTTCTCTTCTGCGAGGAAAGCTTGGAACTGATCGGGCTCTTGTAATGCCTTGATCAGAGACTCTAGTGCTTCTTTGTACAAGAGGAGAGCATCCAATATACTCAGTTATGAGGGTATTTTCCTCAAATGTGACAGGACGTTGTAATCCACCTTATTTTTCTTAGGCGGGTCCCTCACTGCGAGCTCTTTGACAACCCCACCGTCGAGGGCAATTTCCTCAGGGATATTTTCTTTCACTTTGTCCTTTTTGCTCGAACTTTTGTTTGAAGGTCCAAGGTTCTTCTCGGGCAGCGTGCGGTTACGCAGCTGAACATTCTCACAGTTCTCCTCCTCCTCTTCTTTTTTGGAGGTGGAGTCTTTGAAGAGAGGGCTGAGGGGTATTTCATCCTCAAAATTGCTCCCGAAAGTAAGAACTCGGGGCTTTTCCCTTTCCAGATTTGTATCAACCATATGACAGTTGCCAGTTGTTTTTTCATGCGCATCTGTCGCACCCTTTTGCTGTCGACGAGCTTCGCGCTTCATCATCTTGAAGTGTTTTTGATGGGCAACATATCCTTACCACCACTTCTTGAAGGAAATGCATTCCTCGGTGGGGTGGGTAACCTTCCGATGATATAGGCAGTAATTTGGATATGAATCCTCTCCGTTGAGGTATATGACCTCAGGAGTGTTTCTTACGAGAGGTAGCGGCTTTATCCCCATTGACAGGGCTTTGGCGAACCGCTTCTCTGCCTTGATCCTGCCCTTATTTGTCACAGGTATTCCTTGGTTTGGTTGTAGTACTTTACGACTCTACCTTGCCGCAGCTTCTTGATCCTGACGTCAACGCTTAGCCTTTTCGTATATGGTTGTTTTGCGTTCTTGGTCAGCTTTGCTTTTTTGACAGGATTTGTTTAACATCCTATCGATCGGGTCTTCTAGAAGTTCCAGGGATTTTAGCGCCGACCCTTCCCCCAGTTCCTCTGAGCTGTTTTCAGACACTGAGGGAGCTTCTTCGCCATTTAATGACGAATGGAAGACTATGTGACAACTTGCTACTTAGTTTTCGGTTTCTTCTGATGAGTCATTTTCCTCATCGTTATCACTATCTTTGTTCTCAAGAATATTCTTGAGAAACTCTTCGAGTGTGACCGGTTTCCGCGCTTTCTGGTTGTACTCCTCTAGCGCGTCAATATACTTTTGTATGTTTGTGTGCTTGTCATCATACTCGACAGGCTGCATAGGCTTCTTGGTCTTCTTCTTTTTCTTCGAGGACTTTGAAGGCTTGACTTGGGAATTTTTCCCTTTGTCAACAACTTTCGGTATGGGACACGGTTTCAGCATCCCTTCGATGATTTCAGGTTCAAGTGGGCTTTTCCACCTGACTGCCAGACATGCCTGTAGATCTTTCAACATTCTTTTGGTTTTAGCTAAAAAAACGACTTCCCATGGAGTTTCTACCACAAGCGAGCATGATACCTTCCATGCATCCACCTTTTTAGGAGTGTGCTTCTAGGGCGGGTTCACCCTCCAGTTCTTAGACAGTGCGAACTTGCCCTGTTGATACTGGTCCTCGACTTAGTTCTTGAAGGCGTAGTAATCCTCAATTGGGTGGCTCACCATTCTGTGATAAGCACAGTAATTAGGGTTGTTGATGTCGCCGGGTTGCAGTAGACGCTGTGGGTCTGGCAATGTGATGAGTTTGTTATGCATTGCCAACTCAAATAGTCTCCCCGTCTTATCGCGGGGAAATGAGTAAGTGCGTCCTTGCCTTTCTTCTAAGGATAGGCATGGGCGTGCATTATTTTGGCGAACCACCGGTTTTGGGTTTCTCGGTTGTTATTGAGTGTTGGCGACGAAGGCTACTTTCCCTTTACCCTTGGCATTTTGAGGGTCCATATTTGAGAAGGAAGGCCTATGGTCCATCTGGTCTATTTGGGCCAGTTTAACGATCAAAGCCTGGAAGGTCGTCGGCTAGAAGAACGTCATGAATTGGGACACATTCGTTTGCGGAGCTAGGGTCCTGATGAAAATGCCCACGGCGGGGGATTCTTCAATACGTTGTTCTTACTTTGACCACAGGTTCCGCCACCGGATCGCGTATTGGACCCAGGTTTCTCCCGGCTTTACCCCGGCATTGATTAATGTCGTGATCGGGGTGCGCTCGCTTGCGATGGCAAACCACTGTATGAACAGCAGTTCCATTTCTGTGAATGTTCTCACGGAGTCATTTGGGAGCTCCGAGTACCATTCAAAAGCCATTTCCGATAGGCTGCCAACAAACTGGCGGAGCAACAGTTTGTCATCGCCTCCAGTATTGCCGCACAAAGCTCTGAACCGAGCGACGTGTTGGTGTGGGTTTCCTGTCCCCTTATACATATGGAACTTGGGGATCATATATCCCAGCGGGTATTTGATTTGGTCATACCAGCCTGGATACGGTCGCCCAGTTTTGACAGTTTGGCTGGTTGCTTCATTCGCTTGATGAGCTCGTATTTGTTGAGCGATGTAATCATCAAGAGCAGCCTTGGAGATCTTTTCCGCCTTAGCTGTTGATAAAGACGGAAGATGGTTTGATGTTTACCCTCTGTCATCCTCGATAATTATCGGCGGATCCTCGGCCGGGGGTTCTAGCCGGATCATCATTCCAACCACATCCTGAAATAAAAGAGCCATCTGTTTTATGTTGGCAGCCTGCTCAGCAGCTTCCTTGTCCTTTCTTTCAAGCACCCTTAGCAGGAACTCTCTATCGGTCTCTTATTCTTGGCTCTGTTCGGCTATTGGATCCGGACTTTCTTTCTGTCCGGTGAGTGCTTCCATTTTGGTCAGCATTTTCTGGAGCTTTTGTTGTTGCTCCTGAGCTTTTGTTACCTACCGTGTTTGCGGTCAATGAGCCACGGAAGCACGGCTTTCTTTTTTTTCGGAAGCCATGTAAACCGTATGCACGATCATGGGTTCAGCCTTGGGGCGTTTGGGTCCATCGCCTTTGGAATTTGCTGCAGGCGGTAGGATTTTCTCCAGCCTCCTCCTTTTGTAGAAGGTCAAAGTTGAAGGAGCCATTGTAACAGGCACCTGTATGGAAGAAGTCCCTTACTGTATGGTGGAGGGATGGTCCTCGTCTTGTCGATCCTTCGATTTCTTCGGTCGACGAGAGTAATCTTTACTGATTACAGAGTCTTGGACTTTCCGCTAGACTCTATGAATTTGGGAGGATATCCGTTGATGGGGGCGCTCCGTCTTTGCCTGCACTATAGCTTCTGCAGGCGGGGGCGATTTCTTTAGCACCACCGTTGGAGAGTTCTTCCGTACCCTCCTGAGCAGATCAAATTTGTTCCCGGTTGGAACAACAGTATCAACTTTCACCATTGGAGCTGGCGGAGTAAGTCCAGAAGGAAAGTTGCCCCCAGCTTTTCTCACCTGGTGCCAGTGGCGACATCGAGCATGTCTTGCAGACGGGACCGCCTCAGTTTGGGAAGCGGATTCTTCATGTCCCTGGCTTTGGTGAGGGACTGTTGCCAGTGTCAGCCTATTAAAGACTGGCATCCTTGGCAGGGTTTAAGGATGGCCGGACAATCTTTTAAAGGCCGGCTTTTTGGTAGGGAAGCACCTTTGACGACTTCGCCCGTAGCAGGAGTTGGGAGGGCTATCCGTTTTGGGGCAGCCCCTTCAGGTATCACGAGCCTCTTTACGGGCCCATTTTGGTTCTTCCTAAGTCTGTTGAAGACTGAGACGTTCGAGCTTTGGCCCAGCCTCTCGAAGACTGAGACATCGGATTTGGACGGCCCGTTGAGAGGAGTCGTTGTGGTTGCAAGTCGATCGAAGACCGACCTCTTGGGAGCTTCTTCCTATGGCACTAAGGCATCGACACCCACTAGTGGGACCATAGTCCCAAAGAAAAATCCCGTAGTGGCTTGCGTAACTTGCCCTACCGGCATGAAAAGATAAAGGCCGCGTTGGGCTGTAAGTCACTCCTCCAGTTGGGGTGGAGCGGGAGTTGCTGTTGCAAGTTGTGCAGCTAAAAGTCATCGATATTCTCTTCATCTGCACAGGAGCAAAACACCAAATCTTAGTACCTCAAATCCAAGGGCAACCATAGCAAACCGCGATTTTGTTCGCGAAATATGACACACGAAGTGTGGAGTGAAAAGAGGAAAATGTCCGACCGGACGTGCCAGAATCTGTTCATCGCCGGAAGACGAGCCGGGACGTTGGGACATCTGGCCTGAATCCTGGGGGTACATGCTATCTGGATTTATCTGTCCACCTCTCCGAAAATGCCAAGTTGATTTATGGTACCGTATATCGAAGGTTTGGACGGATGCGGCCGTTGTCACAGAGTTTATCAGATTCCACCTCGTTTGTGAGGGGTTTTTGATTATGGGGATGCTCTTCCCTGCAGGCGCAAGCCCTTGCAGTTAATTACGTTACCGCATCGCGATAACCATTTTCTCCTGCTCCGGAAGTTCACCTCGTGTCGTGTATGTTTTTGTTTGTTTAGGTTACCCGTGGATTGTATACGGAGACTAGTTTCTGTCGTCGCCCGTAGGGCGTGGATTAGTCCAAATTCGTCTAATTTTAGATTTGGGTTTAGGTTGATTTAAGGATCGTTAATCTAGTTTGAGATTAAGATCAGCTTAAACATATGAGCATTCGGGCTCGATTATTTTAGTTTAAGGACATCGCGGTCCATTATCGCCATGTTTGAGGCGAAGTGTTAGTTTAAGGACGTTTCGGTCCTTTGTCGCCGTATTCGGGGGCAAGTATTAGTTTAGGTACATTTCGGTCCAACATTCCCGTTTTGGGGAAGGATGTTAGTTTAAGGACATTTCGGTCCGTTATCGCCGTATTTGGGGCGAATATTAGTTTAAGGACATTTTGGTCCATTATCGCCGTATTTGGGGCGAATATTAGTTTAAGGACATTTCGATCCGTTATTCATCTTGCGCGCACGTGTATTTGTTACGTGACGAAGTGAACAATGGAGATATGGAATGTGCCCAATTTGGGGCACGATTCGATTTGAGGCATGCGCATCAATTTGGAAGTGCATCAGCGAAAGGAGTTGTTAGTCATCGAGGCCCGCCACCTCTCTGAAAACGTTGAGGAATTACAATGACATGTATCAGAGGTGTGGAGAGATATACCCTTTTGAACCAAATCCTGTATTTGAGGGAAAAAGGGTTATTGTGGACCTAAGAATCATTAGTCGTATTTGAGAATAAGATTACTTTAGGAGACACAGGATGAATATCATTTTGGATATCATCAATGGTGATATGGAATGAGCACAATTTGGGGCACTATCCGATTTGAGGCATGCACGTCAATTTGGAAGCGCATCAGCGAAAAAGTTGTTGGTCATCGGGACCCGCCTCTCTGAAGACGTTGAGGAATTATAACAACATGTATCAGAGGTGTGGAGAGATGTACCCTTTTGAACCAAATCCCGTATTTGAGGGAAAAAGGTTTGTTGTGGACCTAAGAATCATTAGTCGTATTAGAGACTAAGATTACTTTAGGAGACACAGGATGGATATCATTTTGGATATCGACAATGGGAGACCACTAGTCATTTTTGAGACTAAGATCAGTTTGGGAAACCATGAGCCATATGATCTTGGTTGATTTAAAATCAAAGAGATTTAACTTCAGGAAACTTAGTCGATTTGGGCTGAGATATAATTAATCCACAGTGCTAAGCACTGATACATACAGTGCTCACGTGCATTTCACGTGTGTACTGGATTAGTGATAATCACTAGAGTTCTGTGACGCTCACGTGTGAAACACGTGAGGCCCCCAAATATGGGGCGATGCCCCTCTTTTACAGAAGTGCTAAGCACCTGATTAGATCTCTCGTGCAAAACACGTGGCTGCTTTCTTTTGGGACGGCTGCCTAATTGACAAAGAAGTTTTTCTTTGCTTTTTAGGCGCCCATGTGAGAATCACGTGAGGCAGCTTTGGCTTTTTTTTTTGCTTGTTTCCCTTTTTTAAGCACTCACGTGGGGAAACATATGAGGCGGTTTTGGTTGTTCTTTTTGTTCGTTTGAAGCACTCACGTGGGAAACACGTGAGACTTCATAATAGTGCTAAGTACTAACGAGTCACCAAGCTATTCTTGTGTTTTCTTAGAGATATCGATCTTCTGTTAATGACATTTTTATTCATTGATGATCATCAATATTTCGGTTTTAAGGATCTTGGATCATCATTATTTTTTTTGAAGAACTAAGTTCTTTATATAGAGTTAAACCCTAATTTTTGGAGGAATTAAATTCCCATATGCTCCTATTATTTCCTTTTCTTTTATGGCCTAATTCTTTTCCCCTAAATTTTGAATCTGCAGAACGAAATCTCCCCGATGAGAATTAAATTCTTAACTTGTAGGGAGATTTGCTTCTGCAAATCTCAACCAGAGGAAGACCTTAGTTCTTATATGAAGGGTTAAACCTTTAGATAGGTAAGGAAGAGACACTATGATCTCTGTGTATTTTTTATCTAGAGTTTCAATGAGGCAAGTCTTATTCTTCTTTTGAGAATTAAATTCTCTTTCTTTTTCAAGAGCTCACTGTATGTTTTTTGCAGAAGCTTGTGGGGAGTTCTGTGTCTTTCCCCTCTCTATTCTCTCTATCTGTTCTTTTTTTGTTCTTCTCTCATATTTATAGGATAAGAGAAAAGATCAACTTGTTAGGAAAATCTCTGATTGAGAGATCATGATTGATTTTATAATCAATCCAAAATGATCTCTCGGATCACTTGGTGAATTTTATTCACAATTGGATTTTTAATCCAAAGGTTCTTTGTTTAACAGAAAAGTTTTCTTATTTATTTAACAAGATTAGGAAATATCCTTTCCTAAGATAGAATTTTTATTTTATCAGATGATCGGTGGGTGATTTTATAATCACCGTTGGATCTTTGATCCAAAGGTCCTCTGTTTAATAGAGAAGATCTTTCTAGTTTGAGAAAGATCAAAGAAATATTTCCCACATAGAATTTAATTCTATCAAGTGGTTTGATTGGTGATATTTTATCACAATTGGATTTTAAATCCAAAATTCTCTGTTAGAGAAGAATCTTTCCATATCTGAAAGATCAGGGAAAATATTTCCCAAATAAAATTTCATTCTATCTCGCCAAATAGTGCAACAGAAGAACTCATATGTTTAACCCGTGACCCCTAGCATGGGTTTCAGCATGCTTTATTTTCAGTGCTCCAATGCATATAAACTCTTACGTGTTTAACACGTGAGGCCTGTTTGGCTTTCCAATTATTAGATTACAACGCTTATATGCTTTGCATATAGGCGCTCACGTGTTTAACACGTGTAGCACTTTTAGCCTATTTATTTTTAACTGCAGTGCCTATATGTTTTTGCATATAGGTGTTTACGTGTTTAACACATTGACTTTAATAGTGGGGAATTTTCTCCCTTTTCTTTATTTTATGAGGGAACATGATGTTTTAACTATATTATCTATTTTACGGGTTTTGACGATTAAAAATGATATTAAACCCTAATAAAATAACGAACTTTTAGCACTTATCATTCACGATAAAATCACGGGGTAACGGACAACCCCAGATTCTTGCTTGGACATATGGAACTAAGTCGTAAAGCGACTATCATAACCGGGACAATTTTTACAGGAATAAATGTAATTATTCTACGGTATTAAATAAAGGTTATCGATAATTAGTTCCATAATTATTAAAATATGGAAAAAAAATTATAGTAAATTTTTATGTATTAGTTATTTTAAAATAAAATTGATGGTAAACATGTAAAACCATATTTTCACTAAAATGGGTATTTCACAAAAATACCATCAACTCCTAAGAATTTATATTTTCAGTAAAATACCACGAACTTTGGAAAAATAATATTTTCCTTACAATACCCCAAATATTTCTAAGTGATATTTTTATTAAAATACCATGAAATTTTCTGAATCATAATTTTTACGAATATACCATGAACTTGGCAGAGTAATTAGTTTTATTAAAATACCCTGAACTTTTAAAAACTAGGGTTTTCTTGTAAAAATCAATAATAATCCTAAAACTAGATTTTTACTAAATACCTTTAAGAAGTAGTGAAACCTTACGAAAAATACCTCTAATTTTGAAAGTTAAGCTTTTAGAATTTCACTAAAATACTCTTACC
This sequence comes from Agapanthus africanus, assembly GCA_030015575.1. Taxonomy (NCBI): domain Eukaryota; kingdom Viridiplantae; phylum Streptophyta; class Magnoliopsida; order Asparagales; family Amaryllidaceae; genus Agapanthus; species Agapanthus africanus. The sequence goes on along the minus strand of JASDDO010000024.1, from coordinate 369,592,282 downwards.
TTTTTATAAAGGAGGTTCTTTTATTAAAATACCACAGCCTCTATAATAAAAGATAATTTACACTAATATATCATATAAATACCATAATCTTTTATAAAGGGTTACTCTTATTAAAGTGATACAATCTTTACCCTAAAATACCATGGCACTTCATAAATCAATATTTTTCCCTAAAAATACCATTGTTTTTATATAAACAATAATTACGATAAATTATAAACTAAGATTTCTATAAAATACTATGTTTACCTTACAACTATAATGGAACGAGATATAACCCACGACTGTGGAAGTCCATATCAACTGAGATATCATCTACTTAAATCCAACTTTTGACACATCACACGACATGACCTACGATACGGTTAGGGTTAGAATGCACGAACCTAGGTATGGAATACTATTAAAAATGAAGATCTCTGTAGACAGGATGAACAGTCCTAACATGGACAACTTGTAAGTCGATGTCGTGCACCTCGCAGTTTCACGGGGAGGCGGAATTTAGAAAAAACGATTTTTACAAGCTCCGCAACACCGACTTGAACTCCAGGATCAATACGGTAACCTTAACTAGCAAACTACTTGGAGGTTTAACTACTATGAAGAGTTTTATACCTCCTACTTTCAAGTCCTTCGGGTCTTCTTATCCTCTTCTTGAGCTCCTCAAGTGTACAGATCACGCTTGATCGTCGGCCTCCTCGTGTCAAAGACGATCCACCCGAGAGTATGTACTTCAAGCTCCAACCTCTAAACCGAGATAAGTAGGATGCCTAGTTTGCTAAGCTAAATAGCCTAGAAGATGTAGAGAATGATTATGGATTAATTTTTCTCAATTACCCTAGGTTTCTCAGCTCATGAGAGCTATTAGGGTTTTAGGAAGAAGAAGAGAGCCTTGGAGGAGAGAGAGTGTTGAAGAGATAATGATATGATGAATGGTTAAGGGTTGATGATAATGAAACATATAATAAATCAATAATGAATCAACCATGCTTCAATAGTCATCAAAACAATGAGTCACCCAAGTAGCCATACTTCAATCATGTACTTAATAACACCTCATACCTTCACCTCATTATCCATTTAAGTAAATGGATTAAAGCACAAATGAGGTGTCTTCTTCTAGAAGCACTCTTGTGAAATTACAAGAATACCACTCACCGTATATACATACCCGTATTCATATTCCGAAAAATACGAATACCAAGAGATGAAAATAATCCAATAATATAATATTAGGATACGGCTTAAACCAAAGCCCACTAGTATTATCCGTCCGAACATCATCCATGCACAAGTACACGTATATGATCGGAACCCTGCCATAAAACCATACGGACTCTATATCGTTTCGCCCAAAGCAGGGAAACCCTCTTTGCGGGACTCTAAAGACTCGACAGTACGCTGGCAGTGGGTTTAACCACAAGTCCGTCAGTGGTACTAGCTGCATGTAACGGCTATCCAAGTATCTGTCGATAAGAAGGCCGATGAGCAAACTCATCCGAACTCCTACTAAGCCTATCTGTGACAATCTCCATACAGTCCGGTCTGTTCTTCTAAGATACTCGCATATAGGGCCTAGGGGGTGGTAACCGTCAGATCTCTAATAGCGCAATTAATCGTGCCGGGGTAGAGCCCAAAACACCCTGATAAACTACTGGAGTACCTACCAGTAAATCTCGCTTGCCCTGACCAGGGACTTTGTGTAATGGCTTTCCGAACACAACGCGATATCAACCCCCAATACCGAGAGAGACGAATCCTATCTAACCACTACTGCCTTCTAGTACTTCAGGACTGCACCCAACGACTACCTGTTTGCACGATTCATTTGAGCCATGGTAGGGTAGTGATCTAAGTACAGTAGGAACACACTCGAGATGAATAGTGATGTCAAGTCAACGGACTAAGCTGTACTCATGTCACCTGGGAACTACTAACTAATGATTGGTATAATACCAACCAACAGTTCCTATCGAGTCCGTCCAGTGTAACTCATAACCCAATGAGCACATGTATACTATCTCCGGTATCGGATACCAATGGCTGCGGGATAGGCCATCTCCCGAACTGGGATGAGAAGCGTATACACCAATCTACTCTGGAGTATCGATGCCCTGTCTCGATAATCCTATGACTAGGGACCTGTATAAGGATATGTTTTTAGACTACCCAGCCCCCACTAGTATGACTGCCATCACAACGCTGGTAGTCAAGCAAAAAGCGATATGCTAAAAGAAACATATACATATATTAAGATAGAATCAAATCAACACTACTACAAATAAGGGTTGCCCCTACAGATTTATCCGTAGGGGCAAACCACTGCCCCTACGGATATCTGCGTAGGGGCGAAAAAATAATCTGTAGGTGCAAACACCGTAGGTGCAAGTTGAAGTCCTGAACTTGCCCCTACGGAGTTATGTGTAGGGCCAGTTTCACCTACGGAGTAGGACGTAGGGTAAAAAAAGTTATTTTATTTACGGTTTTTTAAATATATTAACTGTACCTACGGATATATCCGTAGGGCCAAGTGATCTCCCCTACGGATATATGCGTAGGTACTTATCCGTAGGGGCAAAATATCAGGATTTCTGATATTTTGCCCCTACGGATAACTCCGTAGGGGCCTTTGTTTGCCCCTACGGATATGTCCGTAGGGGCACTCCCAACCCCCTGGTACTGAGATCACGGGGGAAATATCAGTTACTGCTGATATTTTGCCCCTACGGTTTAATCCGTAGGGGCAACATGTGTACCTACGGATTAATCCGCAGGTACACATTATCTGTATTTTTTTAAAAAAAAGGGCTGCCTGATTTTTTCCCGCCCTGTGCACAATAATATATATATATCAATAAAATATAAAATTAATCATCACACAACATATATCGCAGTATTCATAATCACATCTCACGCATATAATATACAAAAGAAACCCAAAAACTGAATATGATATAAATATAAACCAATATCAATATCAATATCATTTCAAAATGTAGTACAATATGTATGATATAAATAAATACATGTTTCAAAAAATATGAATCAAAAAGCTACCCTAGCTCGGTCCAGCTCCACCTCTGATAAACGATAGAATCAAGCGCGCCTGCTCCTCGGTCAATAAACCATGCAATTCGGCTCGTGCGGGAGTCTGAGCGGCCTGTGGAGCTGGCGATGTGGTCTGCGCAGCCGCCGTCGAGGTAGTCGCTTGCGGAGCCGCGGCTGCGGGAGTCTGAGCTGGCGGTGGAGCTATAGGAGCTGTCTGCGGAACCGCAGCCGATATAGTGGCTTGCGGAGCCGCAGCCGAAGGAGATGCATGTGGAGGCTCGGCCGATGTCCCCTGTCGCGTCTGGACCTAACGTGTGTAAGAAGTGTGTAAGAACTGTGTATTATTCGAATTCGTATCATTATCAAGTTATTTCGAAACCCCATTTGGATATCTAGTTTGGAAAACCGTTGTTTATTTTAATTACATATGTATGTATGATTAATCAAACCTAAGTCTAAAACCAAATAAGCACAAGCTACGTACTAATTATGGATATGTTGATATCTATAATATGACATGATATTTTATTATAAAGTAGTATACATACCAACATCTCCTTCAACTCCTGAACGGTGGCCCTCAAGCTCTCCAGTTCCTGGTGGACACATCGCTCACTAGAGACGGAGGAAGTAACCGCCGGGGTGGAGTCCAACCTCATATGGGCCCTGCTAGGGCCCAGTCCCCGGCCTCTCTCCCAACCTCCGTGGTGCCCTCCGTGTGCGGCGTCCAGAACTGGGGTCAGCAGCCTCGGATCACTCTGTCCGGTAAAATCGATCCCCGAGGCCTCGGCCTGCTCAACCACCCGCTCCTACACCCACATTAAGCAGTAAAGTATAAGTATAAAATTTAAACTTGAACCTTCCAAAACTAAAATTTCAAATATGGGTAAAATAAATATTAACACTTACGCAATACTCCTGGGTAGCGACGTCGGGATATCGAAGCTCGCCAGTGGCGGGATCTGTCGAGGTGCCGTGGACGGCAAGATATGCGGACAACACGCTTGGTGTACCACCTGACGCCACGGTCCGAGCTGTCTGCAATATTAGAAAATAACTCTTAATATTAGAAATATTAGAAAATAACTCTTAATATTGTAGAATATCACATAGGTCGGTCTATTGTAATTTACCGATAACTCCATGGCTCGAGTAATATTCCTCGAGCCACCTGTGTAAGTAGGGCGACCCCTCTTTGCCGACTTCCTGTTCTCTGTATTCTGAGCGGCCTGTTTCTGCACAACGCATTAACATTTAGTCTTCTAATTAAGGAACACAAAAAATAAATTATATCCTAAACAATGAATTACATTTAAAATACATACATGTTTGCGTTGGGAGTCGAAATATTCGCACAATAGAGGCCATGTCTCTACGTCGACTCTCGCAAACACCGGAGTAGATAGGAGGGCCGCTCTCTCTGCCTCGGGGGTCGCCATTCACAGGGAGTAGCAGTCGGCCTTCAGCTCATTCCTGTTGTATCGGACCTTGGCCTGCATGTTCTTCATCAAGCCATTGTACAGAGCATGAAGGTCGAGCACCCTCTCCGGGTGATCAGGGTCGGCTACAGGCTGAAAATCGTAATCCAACTGAAAATACAAAAAAAACATTGTTATTAGATTGCAAGTGTTAATAATAAATATATTGGATAGATCAAATGAAAATATATATTAATACGTACCCGAGCCTGATCAAAGAAGAGGGCGAATGAGCGCTAGTGCTGCTCGCCCCACTCAACGTGAAGTGGATAGTTCTTCACGAGCCGGCTCTCGTCCCCCATATACCGGCCGAACCTCTCGGCATGAGGACCGGTATAGCGATAGTCAAGGGTAAAAAGGAGGGGGAATGCTGCCTCCCCCCTAGCTCTGTCAGGCCTCAGCCTATGGGACTGATTCGGTCCTCGAGTCCCCCTCTGGGGATGGGGAGGCCCTGCGTCTGCACGAAATATCAAGACAATCAATATTAAGACAAAGTTGTATTAAGAAATCAAGGTTAAACGAAAATTGAAGTGTGATATATACCTCCGGTGACTATCGCACGAGCCTGGGCCCGGGCAGCAGCACGAGCGGGACGATAGTTCCTCCGGTGAGGAATGACCGGGGTCCCGGATGAGGACGCATCCCCTCCAACTAGAAAATAAGCATTGCCTCTAAATTTCCATGAAGTTCATATTTATTCTATAGAGCATATGTAAAATGAATAAATATTTTATATTTATTCATACTAACCTGCAGACGATGAGGAGGGTATGGAAGCGGCAGGAGTGTCCCCTGCGGAAGATGTGGACGCACCACCTATAATTAGACAATTAAAAATAGATTATACAAGTAATTGCAAAAAGAATGTGTAGATCAATAATATAACGTTCTAAATCAATATGCATGCACTATAGGATATATAAACATACCCGCAGGTGCGGTGGTGTCACCTCCTACAGCTAGACAATAATAAAAATTGCTAAGTAAGAGCAAAAGGAATGTGTGTATTTATGATATAGCATTCTAAATCAATATACATGCACTATATGATATATAAACATACCTGGAGGAGCGGGACTGGCCTCTGTCCCAAATGTGGACGCATCACCAACAACTAGACAATCAAACATTGACAATATAAGTAATTTTGATATAAACAGGCATGAATATCTATAATATTACATTCAAAATGGATATGCGTGCAGTATACCTGGAGATGTGGCAAAATCCACATGGAAGGAGGCATCTGAAGGGGTCTCCGATCTGGGTGCAAGACCAGCCCTCTGAAGCTCCCTACGGAGCTCTCCGGGCGGCAGAACCGCTCTGCCTCTGCCTCTGCCGTGGCTGGAGCTCCTGCCGCCCCTCGCTGCTCCCGACATCGTCATCAAATCTAGATAAACGGTTCGTGGACGCATTAGACAATCATTAAAAGTATTGACTATATATGTATAGAGCGTAAAATGTGAAGTAATAATATAACATTACTGATAACCTTTTTCGTTTCGTGGGCATTATACATATCTACTTGGATTTCATCGTCGATGTCATTTCTAACCCACGTAACTTCATGATCGGTCGAAGATAACCCGTCCTTCGAAACAGACGGTCGGAGCACTTTAAGCCTTCTCTCTTCTTCGTCCTCATCGCTGTCCTCGAATTCTGGGACATCGTAGACATCTCTGGGTTTCCATCGGCATAAAACACTCCATCCCGGATGCTTTAAACACTGTGAGTAGTATACTTGGAACGCTTGGTTCGGAAAGATAAACGGATCTTCCTGACCGTAAAATTGAAGTGTGTTCACACTAGTCAATCCATATTCATCTTTCCAAGTCCCAAGATTGCTTCTCCATCTGTCCGTATCGGTTCGCGTATCGTACCAAGTACATTGGAATATATAAAAGGGTTCTGATCGTCCGGGATAGTGGATGCCGAGTATACAATTTAAGTACCCATAGTATATCACACCGTCCGATCCTACCGTCGCAATCCCACTATTCTGAGTGGTTCTAGATGTTTCTATGTCCTTAACTTCGAATTTGTATCCAAGGACACCAAATCCTTTGTAATATGCAACCTCCATACTAGGAAATTGAGCTAAACATCTTGAATCACTCTCAAATGATGTAGACAAGTTCGGATCGTGGATCTAACAAAACAAATTTTACGACAAATACATAACGATACAAGTTTAGATTAAAACTGGTAGCAATAAAATGTTATTCGAATAACTTACATGATCTGTGACTCAATCACAAAAATTATCCTGATGATATTTTTCCAAACGTTCTTCATTGCAATCAGGATGCCCCTCACGTACCTCGTTAAAATGAATTCTGTTTTCGACAAATAATTGTGACATTAATATTATATCATTTCATACACACACAAACACAGATATAACAATTAATCCAAAAAAACTTACTCTTTAATTTGTTCAAGACATGCGCAATTAAGCAAGATAAACCGGTATATCTTGTTGATAAACATAGTTTCTACCCTCTTATACTCGGCTTTACCATATGGCCCGTCTTGAATTCTTCATGGTCGGTTAAGCCTTGTCTCAATGTTCTCGTTCAGATAGCGGGAACAAAATGTGGTTGCTTCATCAAGAAGATAACCTTGCATGATAGAACCCTCTGGTCGATTTTTATTGTGTATATACTTCTTAAGAGTGTAGAGGTACCTAATGAAAATATGTTGAATAAATAAATACGGGCATAAAGGACAACAATAAATTTATAAATTGCGCGAAACGAAAAATTACACGTACCTCTCGACGGGATACATCCATCGATATTGTACCGGTCCGGCTAACTTCGCCTCAGTTGCAAGATGAACCGTCAAGTGTATTATGATATCGAAGAATGACGGTGGGAAAATACGCTCAAACTTGCAAAGTATCAACGCAATAGAATTTTCTAGTTTATCCAGCGTCACAACCTCCAGTGTTTTAGCACACAACTCCCTGAAAAAACAACATAGGTCGTTGATTACTAGACCAACCGAGTCGGGGAGAGAAGTCCTGAGGGCTAATGGAAGAAGGTGCTCCTCGATAACATGGCGATCATGACTTTTCAGCCCATCGATCTTGCCCTTCAAAATTTTTATTTTCTTGCTGAATGATCCTGAGAAACCTGTGGGGACTTTCAAATCATGCAACACCTGCAGGAATCTTTTCTTCTCCGGTTGTGACATATGATAAGCGGCATTGGGAAGTATAAACTTGCCCGGTTTACCCGCTATCGGTCTAGGGTGCAATTCACTTCTTATTCCCCACTCTTGTAGATCCATCCGAGCATTCATGTTGTCTTTCGATTTCCCGTCTTTACAAAGAAGCAAGTTAAGTATGTGCTCTGATACTCCCTTCTCTATATGCATGACGTCCAGACAATAACGCACTGAATTTGTAGACCAGTACGGAAGCTCGAAGAAAATGCTTAACTTGTTCCAATATGGTGGTTTGACCTGTTTCGTCGGATCCATCCCGAAGGTCACGTTATTGTAACCATCCCATTTAGCAGTCACGTCCTCTCCGGACAATGGGGATGGAGGTCCAAGAAGCTCCTGATGACCATCAAAGTGAACCGTGTCTAACCTATAGGGGTGATCTGGAGGCAGGAAACATCGATGGCCACAATAACAAACCTTCCTGCTAAAATTCAAGAATTTCGATGTTGTGTGTTCATGGCAATGAGGACATGCTTTGTGACCTTGTACAGACCAACCTGATAGCATTCCATACGCAGGAAAGTCATTAATTGTCCACATTAAAGCCGCACACAGTATGAAGGTTGTATTTGTGTTTGCATCATATGTCTCTACACCATCAATGAACAAAGATTTCAACTCCTCGATCAGAGGTCGGAGATAGACGTCGATATTGTTCCCCGGTGAGTTTGGTCCGTCGATAAGAAGAGGCATCATAAAGTATGATTGGTCCATTGCCAACCAAGGCGACAGATTATAAATTATCATTACAACGGGCCATGTGCTGTGACTTCCAGCCATATAGTTGAATGGGCAGAAGCCATCAGTAGCCAGTCCGAGCCAAACATTGCGAGGATCGCTACTGAATATTGTGTGCCTCCTATCGAAATCCTTCCATGCCGGTGAATCTCTTGGATGGCTCATTTTTCCATCTTCGCTTGGAGGAGCACGGTGATGCCAAATCATTGCCTCGGCTATTTTCTTGCACCTGAATAACCTATGTAGCCTCTGTGTTATGGGAAAGTATCGTGCTATCTTCACAGGTATATCAGGCTTCTTATCAGAATCTTTCGGCTTATACCTGGCCTCTCCGCATGTTGGACACTCTTTCAAATCTGAATTCTCTTTCCGGTACAACACGCAATTTTTAGGACATGCTTGAATCTTCTCGCACTTTAGACCCAAATCAGACATCATCTTCTGGGCTTCGTACCAGCTGTCGGGCACATTATTTTCCGGAGGCATAGAATCTTTCAAGAACGAAAGAAGCATTATGAATGACTTGTTGCTCCATCCATTTAGGCACTTAATCTGGAAAAGTTGGACGAACCATGAGAGGGTGGAATACTTCGCATTCTCATAAATTGGTTTCCTAGCATCATTCATGAAATTTTCATATTTATCCGCACGCGGTCCTTGACCGGAAGGAATGTCATCTTCGGTACGAATAGATTCACCTAGGGCAGCCTCTACCATATCCTCCATTTCTTCTGATGGAAATAAATTACCGTCTTCTCCTTCTGCCGCATTACCGAATTCTTCTTCTTCTCCTGCCGCATTATCGTGTTCTCCTTCTTCTTCTGCCGCAGTACTGCATTCTTCTCCTTCCCCGTGATATTTCCAAGTTGTATAAAATCTAGTAAACCCATGTTTTACAATATGAAGCTCTGCCAATTCTACCTTCTGCCAGTACTTATTGTCACATCTATCGCACGGACAGAGAATCTTCTCTATTATGATCTTATTATGTGCGCGTGCAAATTCAAGGAAAGCAGCAACTCCTGCGACAAACTTAGGTTGCATACGTTGTTTCCAATCCACATACATCCAGTCCTTAACTCTGACGTACTCATGGGCCATGTTAGACTGTATAACATATAAATTGTAGGTTATGTTGACTATATTAAGAAATATAAGAACGGGATAGTTACTGACAAAGGAGAAAATCCGTGTATATGCTTTGTGTGTGCGTTTGTCGTTGAAAAGAATAAATTATCGCACGTATGATAACCGATAGACGGGGACTAAGTGGCGCTTTTAGTTTCATATATAAGTATCGATGAGAATATGAAGGTTTCATATTATCATATATTGGTTTTAACTTGAACATCTCGAATCACTCTCTAATTATGTGTTTGTTGTGTATTCTTGTTGTATGTGTGTGTTCCGGCTGTCGGGGGTAGGCTTCTATCCCATTAAGATAGTATAGAGCGAAGACCCATCACTTGTGCTTTCAACCGTTTCGAGTAAATTTCGGCAGCACCTCCCCGCTGTCTCTGAGTACACTGTAATAGAATAGATAATCATTTCAAAGCTGTGAAACAACGTTGAAATGAACATCTAATCTATCTTTGTACACAGAGAACCAGCGGAAAGGTACCGACAAAATATCTCGAATCAGATGAAAACACAAGTGAATGAAGGCGTTTGCTTTATACATTCTTAACTTGTCCACACGGGACAAATCTATGGGTTACCATACGATTGAATTTTCTCGTCGCGTAGACTATATGACGGTTGTTAGTATCGAGCTATACTGTCCGATATTTAACAACTTTCGTATAGTTCTATGTCACGACGAGCATCGCACGTATGTTAACCGATAGACGGGGACTAAGTGGCGCTTTTAGTTTCATATATGAGTATCGATGAGAATATGAAGGTTTCATATTATCATATAGTGGTTTTAACCTGAACATCTCGAATCGCTCTCTAATTATGCGTTTGTTGTGTATTCTTGTTGTATGTGTGTGTTCCAGCTGTCGGGGGTAGGCTTCTATCCCATGAAGAATGTATAGAGCGAACACCCATCACTTGTGCTTTCAACCGTTTCGAGTAAATTTCGGCAGCACCTCCCCGCTGTTCTCCGAGTATACTGTAATAGAATAAATAATCATTTCAAAGTTGTGAAACAACGTTGAAATGAACATCTAATCTATCTTTGTACACGGAGAACCAGCGAAAAGGTACCGACGAAATATCTCGAAACGGATGAAAACACAAGTGAATGAAGGCGTTAGCTTTATACATTCTTAACATGTCCACACAGGACAAATCTATGGGTTACCATACGATTGAATTTTCTCGTCGCGTAGACTATACGACGGTTGTTAGTATCGAGCTATACCGTCCGATATTTAACAACCTTCGTATAGTTCTTTGTCACGACGACCATCGCACGTATGTTAACCGATAGACGGGGACTAAGTGGCGCTTTTAGTTTCATATATGAGTATCGATGGGAATACGAAGGTTTCATATTATCATCGAGTATCATATATTGGTTTTAACCTGAACATCTCGAATCGCTCTCTAATTATGCGTTTGTTGTGCATTCGTGTTGTATGTGTAACATGATTTTAAACCATTGAGATCAAGATTTAAGAAATTTTATAAGTGGCCGTTAACATGATAACAATCATCTCTTCTTATCAGTCCATATCTGAATTCTAAAGGGCAATATATTTGCTATTAAAAGATCATGTTCAACTCTAAAGCAAGGGAAAAACAGAGGAATATAGATCTATTAAAGTCAAGCCATAAAGCTAATCACATATTTACAACATTGCAAATACATTAACGCAAAACATAGTTATGATGCTTCAAAAGAATCAATTATCAAGGATGAAGAGAGCTTGTGATAAAGCAATCAAATTTAGCTTTTGCATTAAAATGGTTTATGATAAAACTTTTAAGATCCTTCAAGAAAGTTATGGCACTGTGAGGTTCCACAACTTATCATAACCAATTGCAAATTTTCATGGTTCTTTACTGGTATAAGAATTGTACTTCTATGAGGCGGAGTAAATAAATTTGTCGAGAGCTCGTGATGCATGTGTAATGATAGAATCCAACAAAAATTATTCTCATGTACTAATAATAGCATCCCAATTGCAACTTTTTTATTCAATACGATAGCACATTTGCAAGAGTGCATCATTTACATTATGTTTTACTCCCTCCAGGGCCACCAAAATATACGGTATTTATAGGATGGCTATTGTCAATGGAGTAACAGTCGGGTCTAACTTGGCCAATTTGAAAATCATTATCTCGGTGTTTATATAGATTACCGCTATTATTTGTAAATCGTATATTACTTATATATGCTAAGCCTCCCGCTGCAAAACGGCCGCTCTCCATTGGCGGACTCAATTCACCATTGTTAAAGCTCACTACTCCAATATTGATACGGGTTAATCTCTTGAAGAGAGTTTTTGGCCAATATCCCTAACCCTAACCGAACCCTACCCCCAGCCCCAGCCCCAGCCCCAGCCCAACCGAGCTCGAGCCCTAGCCCCAGCCCAGCCCCAACCCCAAACCCCAACTAAACCCCAGCCTAGCCCCAGCCCAGCCCCAGCCCCAAACCCAACCCCAACCGAACCCCACAACCTAACCCTAACCCTAACCGAACCCGATCGAAGCCGACGCCGACGCCGATTCCCTCACCCCTACCCGAAGCTAGCCTGAACCCTAGAGTACAACGTCAAAATTAAAAATTATTTCAGATTTACTTACAACCGTGCGCGCGGTGGAGGAGACGGTAGAAATTGGTGGTCGCCGATGATCGGCGAAGGTGGCGACGAGGCGCGGGAAGTCGACGAAGGTGTGGGGAAGACCGACGAAGCTGGCGCAGGCTCGCGAGCGCGGTGGCGACGAAGCTCGGGAACGGGCGACGAGAGGCGCGGGAGTGAGAGAGAGAAATTTGGGAACGATGAATATAATTTTTTTGTGCTTTTTTTATTTATTAATAACCTATGTTGATGCCCCTACGGACATAACCGTAGGTCCCTGGCTTGCGGCTCCGTAGGGCCAAAGAAAAAATTAGAACGTAGGGCACCGTAGGGAGTTGTCCCTACGGATAAATCCGTAGGGGCAAGAAATATTTGCCCCTACGGATTTCTGAGTCCGTAGGGGCAACCTCATATTGTAGTAGTGCAAGTAGCATACTACCATTTTGAACAAGACTGTTATTATAACTGTGAATATCCCAAGCTTCCAATATATAATATACAATCTAGTATGATACAATAATGGCCTCTAAGGCATATATTACTAACACGACTACTACGAATGAATTGAACAATCCCAACATGGAAAAATGACATTCCTGTTGGGGTGTGGGCGTAAGCCCGAACCCAAATCCAAGCAAGTGGACCCATATCCAAGTCGAGCCCAAGTATGAAGAGGCCGCCCCCCATGCCAAAGAAATAATGTTAAAGCATAAATAGGATTAATGTAATTCTTATGAATAAATGTAATAAAATGGGTAACAAACGCAAATTATGTAAAAGTCCATGGATTATATGCAAAAGAAAGAAAACACATGGTATGCGAAAAGCACATGTGCCATTTTGAAAAGCCCAAGGGGCTATATATAAAAATTTATAGCCTATATAAGGCGTCATGATGGATGATAAAAAAAAGAGATTCTTCTAAATTCAACCTAGGATTTTATGCCTCCTTCTTCAAGGTTCAAAGCCTCCTACTTTTCTTTTTTTGAATTAAATCAAGAGTTTAACTCTTTCTTTCTCAAAAGGAAATATTTTTCCACCATAAAACGTTTGAAAGAGAGCCTAAATATCCTGTCAAATTCCTAGATGGGGAGATTTTAAATCTCACCACTCTTCTCCAAGACCCGAAAAAAAAGAGGAGGCAGAAGAAGACTCATCCCTAAAAATAAAAATAAAAAACCTCACCTTGGGATGGATCCAAGGCTCAAAAAAAGGGGCCCCTTCTCATCATCCAAGACATAAATCTTGAAATTTCATGAAACTCCCTTTTGGTCTTCTTTTCAAATAAAATTATTTTAAGGAGTTTAACTCCAAAATAAAATATTTTGGGAGTTTAACTTCAAATAAAATTGTTTTAGAAGTTTAACTCCATATAAAACTTTTTGGGAGTTTAATTCTAAATAAAATTGCTTTGGGAGTTCAACTCCATATAAAATAAATTTTGTTGGGGTCAAAAATTACACCCGGTTGATTAGGGCAAAGTCAAAGTCAACCCTAAGCCAAGTAGGCCCAAGCCCGAATCCAAGTCCAAGCAAGTGGACCCATGCCCAGGTTGAGCCTAAGCATGAAGAGGCCCTCCATGCCAAAGGAATAATTGTTAAAGCATAAATAGAGTTAATGTAATTTTTATGAATAAATGTAGTAAAATGGTCAACAAATCCAAATTATGTAAAAGCTCATGGCTTATGTGCAAAAGGAAAAAAAGCACATGATATGGGAAAAGCACATGTGCCATTTAGAAAAAAGCTTAAGGGGCCAAATATAAAATATAAAACCTATATAAGATACCATGATGAATGATAACAAACAACATTCCTCACATATCAACCTACGGTTTTGTGGCTCCTTCTTCAAGATTCAAAGCCTCCTTCTTCTTTTCTTTTCTTTGAATTAAATCAAGAGTTTAACTCTTGTTTTCTCAAAGGAAAATAGTTCTCCACCATAAAACCTTTGAAAGGGAGCCCGAAAATCCCGTCAAATCCCTAGAAGCTGAGATTTTAAATCTCACCATCCTTCTCCAAGATCTGAAAAAAAAGAGGAGGAAGAAGAAGACCCTTCCCTAAAAAAAACCTCACCTTGGGACGGATCCAAGGCTCAAAGAAAAGAAAAGGGTCACTTTCTCATCATCCAAAACATAGATCTTGAAGTTTCAAGAAACTCTCTTTTGGTCTTCTTTTAAAAAAAATCCTTTTTAGGAGTTTAATTCCAAAATAAAATCTTTTGGGAGTTTAACTCCAAATAAAATTTTTTTGGAAGTTTAACTCCAAATAAAACCTTTTGGGAGTTTAACTCCAAATAAAATTGTTTTGGGAGTTCAACTCCATATTTTAAATTTTCTTTTTTTGGAGTTTAACTCCATAATAATAATAAGAAAAAGAGAATCTTATGAAGTTTAACTCCAAACCCGTGAGCACCCTCCATTCCCTTTCCCCCAAGTGAGTGGGGGTTCCCCTCCTCATATAAGGGGGGAGGAAGGTCCTACTATGTAGGAGCCCCTTTTTTTCTATCACATGAGGGGGAGGCTCCCACTTTGGAAGCCCCCTTTTTCCCATCACATGAGGGGATGGAAGGTCCCATTCAGTGGGAGCTTCCGCTTAATTTTTTTTTGGAGTTTAACTCCATATAAAAACTTTTGGGAGTTTGACTCCAAATAAAATTATTTTGGGTGTTTTATCTCCAACTAATTTTTTAGGAGTTTAAATCCATATAAATTTTTTTGGGAGTTTAACTCTAAATATATTTTTTTGGGGAGTTTTAACTCCAAATAAAATTGTTTTAGAAGTTTTAACTCCAAATAAAATTGTTTTGGAAGTTTAACCCCATATAAAAACTTTTGGGAGTTTAACTCTATATAATTTTTTTGGGGAGTTTAACTCCACAATACAAATTCTCTTGCGAGTTCAACTCCATTTAAAATCTTTTAGAGTTTAACTCCATAATAAGGTCTTTTTCGGGAGTTTAACGCCAAAATAATATATATTTTTTTGAGTTTAACTCCATATCCGAGAGTTTTGCTCTCTTTCTGGTTCGCGCTCATGCTCCACGAACAAGTGCCGTACACGTACCCCGCGGGCACTGTCACGACCCAAAATAGCACGTGACTGGCCTTTGAATCATATGAAATCTATAGGACCTCATCTAATTCAAGTAAGCCAAAAGCCCAGAAATCTAAAACCATTTTAAGGAGTAAGTAAAGAAAACATGTTTTAAGAGCAAGGTTTTTAAATAAGTAAGCCGAATATGCATTTTTAAAATCTCAAGTCTTTTCTGAAAATTTCGGCAGAGTTTCCTTTGTAAATACTGGCCCCGAACTGGGTACAACATGAATAATATATACATCAATGATAAAAGGCATCCCCAAGCGGGAGCTAGCTCTTCGTCAATCGACGGTCACAACCACACAAGTAATATAATATACAACGCCGAAGGGCGAGGATCAAAACTCAAAAGGAAACTCAAAATCATTAAGAAAACCATGCTACTACAACGCGCGACTCTAAGGTCGAAATAAAACACAACTGGTTTCCTAAGTCTGAAATAAATATACAAGTCTGGTTGATGGAATTTCTAGATACAACAATGAAAATAAATAAGTACAATGGTGGTCACGATGCGAGTGAACCCACCTACCAAAGTAATCACCCAGAAAAGAAGCAGTGTTCCAGAAAGCCGCAATGAAACCTGTACGGCAAAACCGGCAAGAACTGTGGCACAACGGGGGTGAGTTGCCAACTCGTGAATAGAAAACATCACAGAGCAGAAATCGTATGTATGACTCAATCCTAGGTTAATACGATCAGTAATATATATCCTCAATATGAATAAGTCTGAAGCATGATAAGGTGGCAAGGGTAAACATCTATACATAAGTGTAGTACCAAGTGCTCGTGCCAGTGCCTCAGGTAGCAACATATCATAAATATGAGATTTAATCAATATAATCAGTGTCAACTATATCATGAAGTCTATGAGTATGTGAATATCATCCAACTATCTAATCAATGTCTGTATGTATGTGGATCTCGTCCACGTGTCACCCAATGACACAAAACATCATGCATGTAAATATCATAAAGCATATGCATAGAAGTATGAGGATGTAAATCAATGTGTGTCCCTCGCGACACATCAAAATCATGGAACCTAAGTGTCCAGCATCGACACTCGAAAACATCATGAAACCCATGCCCAGCATTGGCACGTAAATCCTCATATATCGGGCTCCGTCAGTCCGGATGGGCCAACGGGCTCCGTCAGTCCGGATCGGCCCATATCATCTCTCGAATCCGGTCGGTATCCTCCAGATATCCGCCGAGCCCAAATACAATCACTGGTGGGTAGTAGTCCCTCTGCCAGGCTCACCGTCTGTATACACAGCATCCCTTTCTTGCCCCGGGTACCCTACCGGGCCCCACCATGTACCCGCACACGGCTCACGACTCCTCCTCGCATGGGGTATATACATATCAGAACCGATAAAACTCATGGTGGACGCACTGAAATATCATATCAAGAGAAACCGGGTTTTTTAAATAATGCATACTTTCTTTTGAAATGACCACGGTTCTCAAATCCAGAAATCTCATGAAAACGGCATATCTCAATGTGCAAAATCATAAAGCATGATGTATGCGACATATGGTAGAAATGTAAGAATATTCGTATATCATGCAACATAAAACAATAATATGCACACATCGAGGGAAAAACCGCTCTATTAAAATGAATCCAGTTTTAAAATATATCTTGTGGTTCCCAAATCTTCAAAATAAAGCCAGAATCATCTATGTATGTGCAATTACACATGTGTGCAAGTATGGGAGTACAATATGCGTGTACGCAAATATAGATGTACAAGTAGTCATATCCTGATGCAACAATCCTACTGTGTAGTGACATGGCAATTATCGATGATGAAGTGTGTGAGCCGGCAAGTAGGTGTACGTGGAACATACGCATCATCGATAATGGTGCTAGTGTCCTGTCAGCATGGATTTAATATAACAGTAAACACATTTGCACATGCAATGCGATGCGAAAAGCATGAATATGCGGAAATCGAATAATAAACGCAACAGTGAAGAATCTACATCAATATGTAAATGTCATACAGTTTTGCCATTTGAAATAAGAAGAATCGGGGTTTTTAAAAAAATAAAGACTACGGTGTTTTTAAGAAAAGATGCGTCTTTTAAAATTATCTGTAGAATCCCTTTGCCTATCTTTAAAATACTCACGATTCGTTAGTTTTGAAATAGGTATGACTCGGGTCTTGTCTAACATCTACTAAATAAACTACAGATCTAACTAACAAGCTAATCGGAAGGGTATGGAAACCACCTAAATCTGAGTCGATACATATATACATATAATAGTCGGTGATCCCGCCTCAATAGTACCGCGTACGATACAATATATCATATGACATCCTTGAGTCATGAGTGTGGATCTATCATCAATATATAGCTCATACGTAAATCCGTCGTACGGCATCCTAAATCTGGGTATGGGTCAAATATCACATTCATCTCATCATTTATCTGGTATCCTTATCATCATATCTCATGAACTGGGGTACTGATATAAGTCTAGTACAAATTGATACCATCTATATAGATATATGTGCGTGTATGAAAACACACGCCTAAAGGCCCGCTATAACTCATGTCGTATCTCATAATACGAACCACATCATATCACCGATCTCATGGCACCATGCCCAAACTCATCGACTCATCTCCGAAGATCATCCACTATCCTCATCATCATACTACAGGTATACGTGTGTATATATATATCGTCCCATACCTATGTGTGTGTATATATATACATATCCCTATATACGCATAAGTATAACAAGTAAGTATGTGTGTGCGTGTGGTTGTAAACCTATTCTAGGGTTCGCAACTAAGAAGCTATACTAGTTCACTTCTAATAACCCTAATCTAACCATTGAACACCTAATCATATCCTGAATATCCATATCACACATAAAGCTATCATATATATATATATATATATATATATATATATATATATATATATATATATATATGAGATTAATGGAGGGAAGAGGCCATAGGAGGGGATTCCCTCCTATGGCGTCGAAAAAATACCCCCTCTCTAATTTTTTCCGACGATCGGCACCAACCATCTTCATCGTCATCATCTAAGATGTGGGTACACCAAATTTCATGTGATTCTACAACTTTTTCACCGTTGATTTAGTGGGTTCAAAATTAACGGTTTGCCGACAATAGAACTTTTTACATTGCTAAATCAACGGTGAAAAAGTTGTAGAATCACTTGAAATTTGGTATACCCACATCTTAGATGATGACAATGAAGATGTTGGGTGCCGATCGTCGGAAAAAATCATGAAGGGGGTATTTTTTCGACGCCATAGGAGGGAATTCCCTCCTATGGCATCTTTCCTCCATTATTCTCTCTCTCTCTCTCTCTCTATATATATATATATATATATATAGTATATATAGCATACTAAACATCGAACTGCGGGGGTGCTATACACCATCCACCCGACTTCCCCCGTAGATATAATCTACTCACCTTGCATCTTGCGTGTCGGTGTCGATGTCGCCATCATCTTCTTCATCGTATAAAACCCACATGAAGGTACCTACATAGATAACATGTAAGTCTGCGGTAGCGCCCCGGCCGTCAAACAGACGCCAAATGCGGAACAAAAACTTTTTAACTGGCGCCATCGTATGCTATAACCCGGATCTGCCATTATTGCTAAACTAACAAACTGTAAAGAGGGTAGAAAGGTTATACCGAACAATCCGAGTCCTTCGTTCTTTAACCATCATCCCACGCTTTGTTGCGGCTGCTCCGATATCGTCGATCTCCGATCTGCTCGTCAAGGCGGCACCACGTCAACGGATCTTTAAACGGCTCCCGCCTCTGACTCGAGGCAACTCGGTCGTCAAGTTTGCTAAAAGAGATGACCAAGATGGATGTAGAGAATGAGTAGAATACTTTGTCTCACTTCGTCCAAAGCCGTGGACGAACGGTTAATGAAGTTGCCACTCGAAATGAAATGGAATGAGAAATGAGTTATCAAATTTCCATACACTCAAAACCATAGTCTTTTTAATCAAAATCAATCTTCTTCTCAAGGGGAGGGGCCGGCCAATATATATATGGAGCAAGGGAGATGAGGGTAAGAGCAAAGAAAGAGGGTGACAATAAACATGAAGCTTATCATAACCATGAGTCATGATACACCAAGTATGAACACATTAAATGAAACTAATGAATCACTTAACCTTGTCACCAAAATCATTAATGCAACATATGAGTCATAAGCCTTATCACCACTTCTAGAACCTTCTAGAAGCATGACTCACCCTTATCCGAGAAAAGATAAATCCTTCTTTAATGGAATGTTAAAAGACGGGCGATAGAAAACTGGAAACTGGAAACTGGCAACATCCAAAAGCGATCCTGAAACAAATTTCAGGATAACCCCGTAACAGTATAAACATACTCGCATTTGTATTACGACCGAATACAAATGCAACTGAGACAAAGATATTATATCTACACAGTATAATACTCGGATCCGGCTTAAACCAAAGCTTACCAGTATTATCTGCCCGAAATATGACACGTGTGTAAACGCACGTGCATTTTCCGAACCCTGCCATAAAACCATACGGCCTCTACAACATTTCGCCCAAACTTGGGAAACTATCTGTGGGGGACTCTAATGACTCGTCAGTACCTTGGCAGTGGGTTTTAACCACAAGCCGTCAGTGGCACTAGCTGTGCGTAACGGCTGCCCATGGACTGACCTCAAGGGTGGCTGATGAGTGAACTCATCCGGAAACCCTACTAAGCCTAACAGTGACAATGTATATACAGTCCGGTCCGTTCGTCTATGAGTATCGCATATCTTCCTAGGGGACTAGAAACGTCAGACCCCCAATAGCAGTATAAGTCGTGTCGGAGTGCAGCCTAAAAACACCCTGAGATACTACTGGAGTACCTACCAGTAAATCTTCTGCCACGGCCGTGGGCTTTATGTAATGGCTCTCCTAGACACAGCGCGATCTCACCCCCAATACCAGGAGAGACAAATCCCCTGCCGATCCGCTCACGTGCCTCCATGTGGCTCAGGACTGTACCCAAAAACTACCTGTTTGCACGACTCCTTTGAGCCGTGGTAGGGTAGAAATCAAAGCACAGTAGGAACTCACACGAGACAAATGACGACCTCAGGTCGATGAACTAACCTGTACACGTGTCACCAGGGAACTGCTATCTGACGATATGTATAATACCAACTAGCAGCTTCCCGGCGAGTCATGTCCGGTGTACTCATTACCCAATGAGCACCTGTATACATCTTAGGTGATCCAACTGACACCAGTGGCTTGTGAGACCGGACACCTCCCCTCGTCGGGGTCTCGACTGTATACACTAGTCTACTCCGGAGTATCGATGCCCTGTCTCGAAACTCCAACGACTAGGGACCACAATTAAGGATATGCTTATAAACCACCCAACTCTCACGTATATGATCGCCATCATACTTTTGGTAGTAAAGCAAGATCCTAAGGGCTCTATCAAAGTGTAATAGTGATCAGTCACCTGAACCTGTACACGACTGATAAAGGCAAACTAGATAGCATACTATCATCTCGAGTAAGACTGTCCTACCGGTATAGGTCCTCCGCAATCATTGCAATCACGTACCTGCGATTCAATAATTGACTCTGAGGGCACTGTCTCCAACATAACACAATCGCAAATGTGTATTAAAATCATATCGGAAAGCCAAAACGACACGCTAAGGCCTATAGGTTAGAACCTATGGACCACGCCTTCAAAACCACCAAATAACACCCGATTTCGTTGTACAAACGTCAAGTGATCGAATACATCACAAATCACAAAAACCCAGAATATAAAATACGCAAAACAAAACCCTGAATCCAAACAGCTACTCTTGTAAATGGTCCCAGATTTTACCCTAGGTCAAATCAGACAATTTTGCATATGCCAAGGGTCAAATTTACAGGAGATGGAGCTACAGAACCAACACGAATCCAATCCAACCTACTCTGGCCATAATTTGCGGCCAGAAGGATTAAATCTGCGGCCTGAAGGTAGAGTCAGGGGCTGTGGTCTTGGGTCTAGGGTCTAGGTTGTATGCTGATCTCTCTGTGTTTGCAAAATAATTTTCAGAGGCTCCGGGTGTTAGCAGATTTCAATATGCACACACAGAATCCACAATTCTTCTGATATCGGGTTTCTAAATCCGTATTTCGGGGTTCTAGTCTCTGGTTTAGGTCAGAATTCTAGCACTAGGGGGTTTGTGTGGCTTCTACTGAGCTCAATTACACATCACAACTCAAAAATTCCATAAACCCTAACTAGAATTTTCCAAGTCTCATTAAACGATACCAAATCATTTCTAAACAAGCATGGCATGGATGTAAAAGCAATGGAAATACTAGGCTAATGGTTAAGAGAATACCTCATTTGGCAACTCAAGAAATTTCTTGAGTTGCCCCAAGTATCCAAAATGCAAGCTTTCTTGGTCCAATGTGTTGCTAGTGAGCTCATGCACATTTTTAATGAAGTGGGGATTGAGTTTTGAGGTTGTTTTGATGGTGTTTTGTGAGTTTGAAGATGGTGGAGGAGAGGTGTAACAACCCTAATTTTCCTATACAAATTTTTTCAAATATTTTTTTTCAAAATCCATAAAAAGGTATTTATTGCCTGAACACAAGACTTAAGTAATTAATTAGCAATATAATTACAAGAAGGAGCTTGTAGCTCATTGGTAATACCTTGCACTGCTGAACCAAGCCACCAGAGTTCAATTCCGCTGCCCCACATTATTTTTTTAATATTATTTTGTTTTAAATTCTTAGGAAGCCCAACAGTCCACCTGAGATAACTCCCAAAACTTGAACTGCACCTGAAAATATGAAAGTACCAGTAAGAAGGTAAGACGACGGCGCCCCTCCCCACAACCGGACTCGGCCTGGATCGGCTGAGTCGGCCGGCGGACCGGCTGACTCGGGCCGACACCGCCGGCCGGACTCGGCCGGACCGCCGAGTCCCCTGAATGAAAATTTTGGCTTTTCCACTTATCTAACCCTCTGCACACTCCAATTACTCAGATCGGTTCCAGAATGCCCATTAACACCTAATTACTCCAATTTTTAATGAATTTCCTATAATTTTTTACAATTTTTATTTAAAAACCCTTCATCTACCCTGTTTACCGCCGGAAACCAGGAAAGACTGACGTCTTGCCTGAATCTGGGGGCAGATGCTATTTGGTTTTATCCGTCCACCTCTCCGAAGATGCCAAGTTGATTTATGGCACCGTGTATCGGAGGTTTAGACGGATGCGGCCGATGTAGCAGACTTCGTCAGATTCCTCCTCGCTTGAGGGGTTTTTGATTGTGGGGACGCTCTTCCCTGCAGGCGCAAGCTCCTGCAGTTAATTATGTTACCGTAACGCGGTAACAACTTTCTCTTTCTCCAGAATTTCACTTCATGTCGTGGGTGTTTGTTTTGTTTGTGGTTTCCCGTGGATTGTATACGGAGACTAATTTATGTCGTCGCCCGTAGGACGTGGATTAGTCCAAATCCGTATTTTCTTAGATTTGGGTTTGGGGTTTTGGTTTAAGGATACGTTAGCCATTTTTGAGGCTAAGATCAACTTAAACGTTTGTTAAGGACACGTTATTCTGATTTGAGACTAAGATCGACTTAACGGGATCGTTTAGATCCGACAAAAGAGCATTTGCGGGCTCTATTGTTCCAGTTTAGGGACGTAGTGGTCCATTGAATGTATGGCCATTGGGACCCATCACCTCTCTGACGACGTTGAAGGATTACAACGATATATGTCAGAGGAGTTCGGAGATGTACCCTTGAACCAAAGTTGATTGGGAGATCTATAGTCCAATTTGGGACTAAAGTTTGTTTGAAAGGTTTAAGGATACGTTAGCCATATTTGAGGCTAAGATCAATTTAAACGGGATCGTTTAGATCCGACAAAATATCGTTTAGGGGCTCTATTGTTCCAGTTTAGGGACGTAGTGGTCCATAGGTAGTTTAGGGACATTGCGGTCCATTGCCAATTTAGGGACATGGTGGTCCATAAGTAGTTTAGGGACATTGCGGTCCATTGCCAGTTTAGGGACATGGTGGTCCATTTGTTTAAGGACGCTTGAGTCCAGGAGTTTAAGGACGCTTGAGTCCATGAGTTGGTTTAAGGACGCTTGAGTCTGGAAGTTTAAGGACGCTTGAGTCCGGGGGTTTAAGGACGCTTGAGTCCGGGAGTTTAAGGAAGCTTGAGTCCGGGAGTTTAAGGACACTTAAGTCCGGGAGTTTAAGGACGCTTGAGTCCATGAGTTGGTTTAAGGACGCTTAAGTCCATATTGATGTGTGGTTGTCGGGACTCGTCACCTCTCGGACGTCGTTGAAGGATTACAACGACAAATGTCAGAGGAGTTCGGAGATGTACCCTCGAACCGGGTGTAAATTGATTTAGGAGAGCAATCGTGCTCAGTCAATTTAATTTCAGGACTTACGGCCATGTTTGGGCTAAGTCCAGTTGAGAATATTCAACGTTTTTATCTTTGGCCTATTAGGCCTGTGCTAGGGCTTTGCCCCTGTTTAATAATGCACTGCATTTTCTTTTGGCCTGCTAAGCCTTTTTGATTTGGACTCTATCATTTTTAAATGATGCACAGCATCTGTTTTTGTTTGGGCTCTGCCCTTTTTAAAGTAATGCATTGCATTTTATTCGGCCTGTTAGGCCTTTTTTTAATTGGGCTTGGCCCTTCTGTAAATAATGCAGTGCATTAATCAAACTGACAGTGGCCATGTGGCCTGTCAGGCGCTTTGCGCCAATTATTGAGCGCAAGCGCATGTGGAGGTGACACGTGTCATGCTCTGGTGAGCACAAGCGCGGTGCGCTGCGCCAGTGCGCTGCGCTATTGCGCTGCTGACACGTGTCGTGCTCTGGTGAGTTGCACCAATTTCAGAGAGCAATGCTCTATCTTAAAAGCGTATAGCGCAAGTGGTTTTTGGAGCTGACACGTGGCGCTCTCTGGTGGCTTGCGTCAACCCAAGAGCGCAACAGTGCAGATTTTCAAGTGCAAGGCACAGTTTTAATATCTTGATCCAATTTTGGACTCAAGAAAAGAATCTTTAAGATTCCAGAACCAATGGTTCATAAAAAAAGGCAATGCCTTTGTTATTATTATATTTTTATATTGAAGATCCTTGATCTTGTTATTAGATCAATGATCTTTTCAGAAGAAATTCTTCTTTTTTTATCCAAAGGTTTTACCTTTCTCTGCTTTTTGAGTTCTTCTCAGAGTTCTTTAGAGGAGTTCTCTCTTTGTTTCTATGTTTTTCTATCTCTGTGTTGTGTTTTAGACTTGAAGTCTAGGGGCCTTTATATAGTGCCATTTAGTTTGTTAAATTGGTTAGAGAGATCTTTCTCTGAGTGATTTGGGGATTTTTCCCCACCGTTGGATCTTTGATCCAAGAGCTTCTGTTTTACAAAAGGCAATTTTCTTGTTTTTAACAAGATTGAGAAAGATCTTTCCAGAATTTTTTCTGTTTTGGTGCTATCATTGGCGCAAATACATTTGCGCTTGACACGTGTCGTGCAGCGCAGCGCAACTGCGCTGCCACGTGTCGCGAAGCGCAGCGCAACTGCGCTGCCACGTGTCGCACAGCGCAGAGCGCAAGTCAGCTGAAGCGTTGCTTCATTTATTAAACTTTGAATTTTAAACAGAGCTTTGCTCTGATTGGGGGAAACAGAAGCGTTGCTTCATTTCCCGCCTTGGGATTTGAACAGAGCTTTACTCTGAAAGGGAGATTTTCTCCTTTATTATTATTATTATTTATTTATTTATTTATTTATTCTTTTATTGTTATTATTTTATACGGAGCGGATTTTGAGCCAAAATTTTGGCGGGAACAAATTCCCCCCATTACTTTGCCCACGTGAGTATGTACGTGGGTGAAGTAGTGCAAAGTTATGAGTCGCCATGGAACCGAGGGCTTAGGAGACAAGTTTAGGGTCCTTGTAGCCTAAGATTTTTCAACTTTATAAGCCGTGAGGGTCTCACAAAGACTTTTCTCCCTACGGATCGAGAGGATCTCGTAGGTGTATTTTCTCCTTAGGGGTCGTGAGGACTCCTAAGTGTGTTTTCTCTTATAAGTCGTAAGGATCTTTATAAGAGAATTTCCTTCTTACAAGTCGAGAGGACCCGTAAGCAGTTGTTTCCCTCCTTGTCGAGATTCGACTTTGGAGAGTGTGACCCGTGGATAGTATGCAAGAGACCATTTTGGATCGACTTGCAGGGCCCCAGTGCTTAGGCAAACAGTTTTTTTTTAATCCTTACTGCCTAAGGCTTTATCTTACGAGTCGAGCCGCATCGAGAAGTTCTCGCAAAGACATCTATTTCCTCACAAGTCGAGACGAATCGAGCATTTCTCGCAAGAATATCCTAACGTCACAGTTAACCTCTGCTCTTTACGACAGAAGTCCGTTAGGGTCTGTGGTACTTAGGGTTTTGGCCGTCGTACCGTCGCATCAGCTGATATATTCCTCGATAGGCAATCGTGCTGTTCGAGTAGCCCTGCGACTGCCGTGTCTCTGATCCCTTCGGGGGCTGGACAAGACGTCTTCAAGCAATCCTCCTTGGCAGTTTGACCGTCGGAAGAGCAAGCGTTAGGAATTTTGCCATGCCGCTTTTTACTTGAGGTTAGGCTCATTTTGGAGAGCCCTGATGAGTCATAACCACTCCGTGCTAGTGTGGGATGATCTCCGATAGTCTTTCAGGCTTTATATGACTTGCCGTCAAGACCCTGAAGCTAGGAATTTGGCATTTGCTTCATTTGCAGGCATCGCGTCTGCTGTATCGAGACGAATGTCGCAGTTGTCTCTAGGTTGCTGGTGAACCTTTGAGGTTTGGAACTAGGGATTTTGCCGTGGCTCCGTTAGTTTGATTGTCGCGTTTGAACCCTGCTGGAGGAAGAACGCTGTGGTGACATCTCGTCTGCTGTATCGAGACGAACGTCGAGGTGGAGCTGGGATTTTGCTATGGCTCCGTTTGTTTGATTGTCGCGTCTGATCCCTGCTGGAGGAAGAACGCTGGGGTGACATCTCGTCTGCTGTATCAAAACGAATGCCGAGGTGAAGCTGGGATTTTGCCATGGCTCCGCTTGTTTTGTCACGTCCGAGTCCTGTTGGAGGAAGAACGTTGTTGTGACATCTCGTCTGTTGTATTGAGACGAACGCCGAGGTGGAGCTGGGATTTTGCCATGGCTCCGTTTGTTCGATTGTCGCGTCTGATCCCTGCTGGAGGAAGAACGCTGGGGTGACATCTCGTCTGCTGTATCGAGACGAATGCCGAGGTGGAGACCACTCCGCGCTGGTGCGAGATGATCTCCGATCGTCTTTCAGGTTTTATATGAGTTACCGTCAATACTTGGCTCCGTTTCTGATGGAGCATGGGGAGGGAAGTTGTGTCTCCTTCTTTGTTTGCGCCCCTGGATTGTATACAGGGATTGCTATGCTATCGCCTGTAGGGCATAAATTTCATTCATCATTTTTTTTTGTATTATTATTTTATTTCCGCGATGCTCTATCATTTCAGCTTTTATATCACGAAGGTCGCGATTGCCCAATCATTTCGACTATTTTTCGCGGTGCCCAATCATTTCGGCTATTTATTTTATTTTTACTCGCTGCTTTTTATTGCGAGTCGCCCAATCATTTCGGCTGTTTTTTTTATTTTACTCGCTGCTTTTTATTGCGAGTTGCCCAATCATTTCGGCTATTTCGTATGCATGTATTGCTCGCTGATTTTCTTTTATCGCGGGTGTGGAATTTAGAATCTGCCGCCAATCTCAGCATCAGCATCGCTACAACTGGAATATTGCCAGGAGCGAATCATCATTTGCCGTGAAAGGACTTGGAATTCGATACCGGTTTAGGCATTAGCATCGCTACAGCTGGGATATTGCCAGGAGCGAATCATCATTTGCCTCTGTCGATGTCGAACAAAGGTGGCTTAGCGAACAGGGTTAGGGTCCTGTCGATTAAGGCTTTTGACTTCATGAGCCGTAAGGGTCTCACGAAGGTATTTCTCCCTACAAGTCGTGAGGATCTTGTAGGTGTGTTTTCTCCTTAAGAATTGTGAGGATTCCTAAGTGCATGTTCGTCTGTAAGTCGTAAGGATCCTACAAGAGGGTTTTCTCCTTGTAAGTCGAGAGGACTTATAAGGGTTGTTCGCCATATGGACATATCCCTAGTCACGGATGGGACTTGGTTAGGGAAATGTTTATTCGCGCCCGTGGATTGTATCAAGGGTCAGTACTGAGCCACTTGTAGGGCCATATCGAAGGTTGGGGGGGTTTGCTTAAGCACAGGTTTAGGTCTCTGTAACTTAAGGTTTTCAATTCTTATGAGCTGTGAGGGTCCCATAAGAGAGTTCTCCTTACGAGTCGTGAGGATCTCGCAAGTGTATTTTCTCCATAGGAATCGTGAGGATCCCTAAGTGTGTTGCTCCCTTGTGAGTCGTAAGGATCTCACGCGGGTGGTTTCTCCTTATAAGGTCGAGAGGACCTTGCAAGTGTCTTTTAACGAGGTTGCGCCCTTTCGGGTTTTCACAAACACTCGCCGGTAGCCCTGCTGTTTTTACTCACGAAGCCCTTTCGGGTTTTCATTCGTGCCCATTTTGCTTATGGACATACCGTTTTTTTTTATTCTGTTTTTTTTACGAGGTCGCGCCCTTTCGGGTTTTCACGAACACTCGCCGGTAGCCCTGCTGTTTTTACTCACGGAGCCCTTTCGGGTTTTCATCCGTGCCCATTTTGCTTATGGACATACCGTTTTTTTATTTTTTTATATTTTTTTTATTCTCTCTTTTTTTTATTTCGTCGGCCTGAGGATGCTGCGGTAGTAGTTTAAGGACGTTTCGGTCCTCAGCTAGTTTTAGGACGTAGTGGTTCGTCATTAGTTTAAGGACGTTTTGGTCCGCCATTAGTTTAAGAACGTTTCGGTCCACTGTCGCCGTATTCGAGGCGAATCTCTAGTTTACTGACTTTTCGGTCTATGGGGCTTTCTCTATGACTGAGCATGATGCCCCCGGCGTATCCATCTTTCTCGGAGCGTGCGGTTGTGGCAGGTTCACCTTCCAGTTTTCGGAGATGACGAACTTGCTCTGTTGGTATTGGTGTTCAACCCAGTTTTTGAAGACGTAGCAATCCTCGATCAGGTGACTTACCGTTTGGAGGTAAGGGCAGTAATTGAGATCGTTAACATCACCTGGCCGCAATGGACGTTTTAGACTTGGCAGATTGATGAGTCTGTCGCGCACTGCCAGCTCGAACAGTCTCCTTGTTTTATCTTGAGGAAACGAGTAAGGACGTTTCAACTTTTCATGGAGGGGTTGCCGCTTGTTGTTTCGGCAAACAACCGGTCTAGAGCCACTCGATTGCTGTTGAGTGTTAGCTACGAGGGCTGTTTTTTCCTTCCTTTTATCCCTTTTGCTCGATCCTTTGTTTGCGGGGCCGAGATTTTTTTCGAGTAGCGTGCGATTGCACGGTTGAACGTTCTCGCAACTCCTCAATTCTTTCATTTTTGAAATGGATTCCTTGAGGAGAGGGTTGAGGGCAGCTTCTTCGTCAGAGTCGCTTCCAAGGGTGATAATTTGCGATCCCTTGGAGTCGGCTATGTGACAGTCGGCGGCGGCTCCTCTGCGCTCATCTATCGCATTCCTCTGATGTCTACGAGCTTCACGCTTTGTCCTGCTGAAGTGTTGCTTTTGAGCGACATTCCCTTGCCACCAACACTTAAAGGAGTCGCAGTCTTTGGTAGGATGTATGATCTTCTGATGAAATAAGCAGAAGTTAGGATGCATCTCTACTCCACCGAGAGTATTTTCTTCAGAGGGTGGTAGCTTCATTCCCACTGACAGGGCTTTAGCAAACCTTTTCCTCGTCTTGAATTTGTTTTTATCCGCAGTGGATGACTTTTGATTTGACGGGAGTGCCTCGACTCTTTGGTCTAGTCGGCGGTGTTTGGCTTCTTCCAGTATGGACATCTCACGTTCTTGATTGGCTTTAACTTTCAGACGAATCTCATTCAGGAAGGCATCGATCATCTCGTCTGACGGCCGCAGAATTTCTGGTTCAGGGTCCGCCCTCGGTTTCTCGGCGCAAGGAGCCTCTTCATCATCCACTAATGAGTGAGAGATTACATGACAACTCGCTACGTAGTCTTCGGATTCATCTGATGAGTCTTCTCCGTCGTTTTCGTCCTCAACAAAAGAACAAGCTGCCCCCGGCGTGTCTGTCTTCTTTGGAGTGTGCGGCTGTAGTGGGTTTACTTTCCACTTTTCAGACAGCGCGAACTTGCCTTGTAGGTACTGATCCTCGATCCATCCCTTAAAGACGAAGCAATCCTCGATCGGGTGACTTACCGTTTGGTGGTAAGGGCAATAATTGAGATCGTTAACATCGCCCGGCCGCAACGGACGTTTTGGACTCGGCAGATTGACGAGTCTGTTGCGCACTGCCAGCTCAAATAGTCTTCTCGTTTTATTCTAAGGAAACGAGTAAGGACGTCCCAATCTCTCCTCGAGGGATGGGCGTGGACGCACGTTGTTTCGACGGGCAACCAGCTTCAAGTTGCTTGGCTGTTGTTGAGCATTGGCGACGACGATCACTTTTCCTTTCCCCTTCTCATTTCGAGAGTCTGGTTTTGGAGGAGACGGTCCATGGCCCATCTGGTCCATTTGGGCTAATTTGTCGATCAAGGCTTGGAAGGTGGTCGGCCTGAAGAACATCATGAATTGCGAGATGGTCGCTTGCGGATCAAGAGTGCCCACGAACATGCCTACCGCAGGTGCTTCTTCGATGCGTTGTTCACATTTCGACCATAGGTTCCGCCATCGTGTTGCGTATTGAACCCACGTTTCGCCTGGCATTATCCTGGCGTTGATCAGCGCTGTTATCGGGGTGCGTTCACTAGCACTCGCGAATCGCTGAGTAAACAACAACTCCATTTCAGCGAAGGTCTTGAGGGAGTCATTTGAGAGTTCAGAGTACCACTCAAATGCCGTCTCTGATAAGCTACCGATGAACTGGCAAAGCAACAATTTATCATCACCGCTGGTATTGCCACAAAGAGCCCTGAACTGGGCAACATGTTGATGTGGATTCCCCGTCCCTTTATATACATGGAACTTAGGGATCGTATATCCCGGCGGGTAACTGATTTGGTCATACCAGCTCGGATAGGGTCGTCCGGTCCTAACAATTTGCCCAACCGCTTCACTCGCCTGATGAGCTCGTATTTGCTGAGCTATATAGTCATCCAGTGCGGTCTTGGAAATGGTTTTTTTTCCTTGGCTGCTGAAAGAGACGGAGGAGGATTCGATGTCTCTCCTTTCTCATTTTCAAGGACAATCGGAGGATCTTCAGCAGGAGGATCTTGCTGGATCATCATCCCTACCATATCTTGGAAGAGAAGCACCATTTGTTTTATGTTAGCTGCTTTCTCTGCGGCTTCTTTGTCTTCTTTTCGAGGACTCTGCGTAGGTAGTCAGCGTCAGTTTCTTTTTCATGATGCTGCTCTGATGATGCCTCCGAGCTTTCTTTTGGCCCGGTAAGTGCGTCCATTGCAGTCATCATCTCCTGAAGCTTCTGTTGCTGCTCCTGGGCTTTCGTCACGGATCGGGTGAGCGGTCAGTGACCCGTCGAAGCACGGCTTTCCTCCTTTCCATAAGCCATATAAACAGTGTGCACCACCATGCCCCCAGACTTGGGGTGTTTGTGCTCAGCGCGTTTACGGTTCGCCATGTTCACAGGGGCTTTTTGCGGCCTCCTTTTCTTTTGAGTGGTTGAAGTTGAGGGGGCCGTTGTAGTGGGCACCCAAGTAGCCGTTGCTTTTTGTGGCTTGACGGAGTAATCCTTCCCCTGCCGAACCTTCATCGTTTTCTGTCGGCGGAGATAGTCTTGATCAATCACCGACTCTTGGATCTGCCGCCAGACCTTGTAAATTTTAGAGGGTAGCCATTGAGGGGGCTGCTCCAGCTTCTTCTCTGGAGTATCCTCTATAGGTGCAGAAGTTCTCTTCAGCACCGCAGTAAGAGAGTTTCAGCGCACCGTGTTCAGCAATTCAAAGCTATTCCCTATTGGAACAGCAGCATCGATCCCCACCGTTGGAGCTGGCAGAGTTATCCCAGAGGGGGAGTTGCCCCCAGCCTTCCTCACTCGGCGCCAGTGGCGACGTCGAGCATGTCGAGCGGATGAGATCACCTCTGTTGTTGGATAAGCTTCTTCATGCCCCCTGCTTTGAGGAGAGACTGCTATTGGTGCTAGCCTATCGAAGACTGACACCCGTTGAGAAACAATGTCTAATCTGTCAAAGACAGACCTCTGAGCAGGGAAAGTAGCTTTGAGGACCTCGCCTGGAGCAGCAACCAGAATGGCCAGCCTTGTAAAAACCGACTTCTTGGAAGGAGGAGCCTTTCCAATGATTTTGTCCGCTTGAGCCGGGGTGGCTATCCGCTTTGGGATGGCAGCTTCGGGTATCGCGGGCTTGCAGACGTTCTGGCCCTATCTGTAGAGAACTGAGGTATTAGAGTTGGGCGACCCGTTGAGTGGGGCTGCGGCAGTGGTAAGTCGATCAAAGACCGACTTCTTTGGGGCTTCTTACAACTTCATTGTGGCATTGAAGCTCAAGGGTGGGAGCATGGTCCCGAAGAATAATCCAGTGGTGGCCTGAGTTACCTGCTCCACTGGCATCTTGAAAAGGGAGGCCGCTTGGGGCCCATAAGTCACTCCTCCAGCAAGGACCGAGCGAGAGTTGCAGTTACAGGTAGTGCATTTTGAAGCCATTGATCTTCAGTTTTCTGCACATAGCAAGACACCAAATCTTAGTACCTCGACTCCACAGGTATCCACAGCAAACCGCGATTTGTTCGTGAACACGACACACGAAGTGTGGAGTGGAAAGAGGAAAAGGTCCCACCGGGCGTGCCAGAATCTGTTTACCGCCGGAAACTGGGAAAGACTGACGTCTTGCCTGAATCTGGGGGCAGATGCTATTTGGTTTTATCCGTCCACCTCTCCGAAGATGCCAAGTTGATTTATGGCACCGTGTATCGGAGGTTTAGACGGATGCGGCCGATGTAGCAGACTTCGTCAGATTC
Source organism: Agapanthus africanus (assembly GCA_030015575.1). Taxonomy (NCBI): domain Eukaryota; kingdom Viridiplantae; phylum Streptophyta; class Magnoliopsida; order Asparagales; family Amaryllidaceae; genus Agapanthus; species Agapanthus africanus. The sequence goes on along the minus strand of JASDDO010000024.1, from coordinate 369,559,795 downwards.
CCCCTCGCTTGAGGGGGTTTTAATTGTGGGGACGCTCTTCCCTGCAGGAGCAAGCCCCTGCAGTTAATTACGTTACCACATCGCGGTAACAACTTTCTCCTTCTCCAGAATTTCACTTCATGTCGTGGGTGTTTGTTTTGTTTGTGGTTACCCGTGGATTGTATACGGGGACTAATTTATGTCGCCGCCCATAGGACGTGGATTAGTCCAAATCCGTATTTTCTTAGATTTTGGTTTAGGGTTTTGGTTTAAGGATACGTTAGCCATTTTTGAGGCTAAGATCAACTTAAACGTTTGTTAAGGACACGTTAGTTTGATTTGAGACTAAGATCGACTTAACGGGATCGTTTAGATCCGACAAAGGAGCAGTTGCGGGCTCTATTGTTCCAGTTTAGGGACGTAGTGGTCCATTGAATGTATGGCCATCGGGACCCATCACCTATCTGACGACGTTGAAGGATTACAACGACAGATGTCAGAGGAGTTCAGAGATGTACCCTTGAACCAAAGTTGATTGGGGGATCTATAGTCCAATTTGGGACTAAAGTCTGTTTGAAAGGTTTAAGGATACGTTAGCCATATTTGAGGCTAAGATCAATTTAAACGGGATCGTTTAGATCCGACAAAAGATCGTTTGGGGGCTCTATTGTTCTAGTTTAGGGACGTAGTGGTCCATAGGTAGTTTAGGGACATTGCGGTCCATTGCCAGTTTAGGGACATGGTGGTCCATAGGTAGTTTAGGGACATTGCGGTCCATTGCCAGTTTAGAGACATGGTGGTCCATTTGTTTAAGGACGCTTGAGTCCGGGAGTTTAAGGACGCTTGAGTCCATGAGTTGGTTTAAGGACGCTTGAGTCATGAAGTTTAAGGACGCTTGAGTCCGGGAGTTTAAGGACGCTTGAGTCCGGGGGTTTAAGGACGCTTGAGTCCGGAGTTTAAGGACGCTTGAGTCCGGGAGTTTAAGGACGCTTGAGTCCATGAGTTGGTTTAAGGACGCTTAAGTCCATATTGATGTGTGGTTGTCGGGACTCGTCACTTCTCGGACGTCGTTGAAGGATTACAACGACAAATGTCAGAGGAGTTCGGAGATGTACTCTCGAACCGAACCGGGTGTAAATTGATTTAGGAGAGCATTCGTGCTCAGTCAATTTAATTTGAGGACTTACGGCCATGTTTGGGCTAAGTCCAGTTGAGAATATTCAACGTTTTTATCTTTGGCCTATTAGGCCTGTGCTAAGGCTTTGCCCCTGTTTAATAATGCACTGCATTTTCTTTTGGCCTGCTAAGCCTTTTGATTTGGGCTCTATCCCTTTTAAATGATGCACAGCATCTGTTTTTGTTTGGGCTCTGCCCTTTTTAAAGTAATGCATTGCATTTTATTCAGTCTGTTAGGCCTTTTTTTAATTGGGCTTGGCCCTTCTGTAAATAATGCAGTGCATTAATCAAACTGACAGTGGCCATGTGGCCTGTCAGGCGCTTTGCGCTAATTATTGAGCGCAAGCGCATGTGGAGGTGACACGTGTCACGCTCTGGTGAGCGCAAGCGCGGAGCGCAAGCGCGGTGCGCTGCGCCATTGCGCTGCTGACACGTGGCGCGCTCTGGTGAGTTGCGCCAATTTCAGAGAGCCATGCTCTATCTTAAAAGCGCATAGCGCAAGTGGTTTTTGGAGCTGACACATGGCGCTCTCTGGTGGCTTGCGCCAACCTAAGAGCGCAACAGTGCAGATTTTCAAGTGCAAGGCACTGTTTTAATATCTTGATCCAATTTTGGATTCAAGAAAAGAATTTTTAAGATTCCAGAACCAATGGTTCATAAAAAAAGGCAATGCCTTTGTTATTATTATATTTTTATATTGAAAATCCTTGATCTTGTTCTTAGATCAATGATCTTTTCAGAAGAAATTCTTCTTTTTTTTATCCAAAGGTTTTACCTTTCTCTGCTTTTTGAGTTCTTCTCAGAGTTCTTTAGAGGAGTTCTCTCTTTGTTTCTATGTTTTTCTATTTCTGTGTTGTGTTTTAGACTTGAAGTATAGGGGCCTTTATATAGTGCCATTTAGTTTGTTAAATTGGTTAGAGAGATCTTTCTCTGAGTGATTTGGGGATTTTTCCCCACCGTTGGATCTTTGATCCAAGGGCTTCTATTTTACAGAAGGCAATTTTCTTGTTTTTAACAAGATTGAGAAAGATCTTTCCAGAATTTTTTCTGTTTTGGTGCTGTCATTGGCGCAAATGCATCTGTGCTGGACACGTGTCGCGCAGCGCAACTGCGCTAGCGCAACTGCGTTGCCACGTGTCGCGAAGCGCAGCGCAACTGCGCTGCCACGTGTCGCGCAGCGCAGAGCGCAAGTCAGCTGAAGCGTTGCTTCATTTATTAAACTTTGAATTTTAAACAGAGCTTTGCTCTGATTGGGGGAAACAGAAGCGTTGCTTCATTTCCCGCCTTGGGATTTGAACAGAGCTTTGCTCTGAAAGGGAGATTTTCTCCTTTATTATTATTATTATTTATTTATTTATTTATTTATTCTTTTATTGTTATTATTTTATACGGAGCGGATTTTGAGCCAAAATTTTGGCGGGAACATACCCTAACCCTAGCCTACCCTATAAATACATCCCCTACCCTCTACCCTCTCACCCCAAAATCCTGATCCTACTCTCTCAAAAAAATTTCCAAGAATCGTGTACTTTGAAAACAAGCTCGAGGCGAAGCTCCGACGAATTCCCGGCGGAACTTCCGGCGATCATTTTAGGAACTACCGGCGACGACGTTACACATCGGCAATCCCTCTAGTCCCCTCTCACTCTTTTGCGTAATCCAAAACCCGTAAGTCCCTTTTCTATCTCTCTTTTCCATTCTCAAAATACGAAATTACAAAACCCGACGGAATCGGAACAAATCCGATTTCCGATTCAGTTTTCTATAAATTCCACTTCTCACTAATACAATCATAATTAAACTTCCTCATGTTGACTATAAACACTAATCAAACAATTTGATCAAGTTTTATCACATGAAATGATAGCTATCTCAATTTATCGTATTTTTCACTTAAATACCACATTGTTTCAATCCTTCATTTAACCCTATTAAACTTGCTATACATTTAAAGTAGATCATGAGGTAACGACCTACCTCCTCACACACTTACATACAACATAACACGATACCATCGAAAACTTAGAATACGAGAAAACAACATTTTCATTTAAATACCTTATACTTAATAAAACTATTTCTAAAAGATTTAGTGTTGATACACTTTTAAATGAATACTTCTTATTATGAAAATACGATAAGTTGTGGACATCAGTCGTTTATCTAAACCTGACTTTGTGGTGTCTACGCTAGGCCAGTGAGAAAGGTAACTTTAAAGGCCCGTCTCACGGTGATTCGTGAGCGGATCCCTCCTTTCTTCACTTGTACTTACCTGGCCACAATTGGCGGTGAAGAGACGATTTGAGGCATCTAACAACTTGTCGTTTGGACCAGTTAGGAATAGACTAGTTAACTTAGAAGAATCTAGAACATACAATACGGAAAATATACATCTTTACAAATAAATACCAATTACTTCATAAAACCGTTTTTTAAAGGATTTAGTATTTTACAATCTTTGCAAAGCGCCGCTACAACCCATTTTGGGGAACCCGTTCGGGATGGTGCGGTTTATCGCACACCCTCGGGCTTAGTATTGCGAGATTCAGACCTCTGCAAGGAGCATTCGGTCTCGAAAGATTTAAAGTACGACATCTTAAGAAAATGAGATTTTTAGGATATAATAAATATATTATAATTATTTTTGTATAAATATATGTATATTTATCATTAAAATACTTATTTTGTTATGATATAAATATTCCACCTTTTTCTAAAAATCACAAGAACAAATTTTACACTAAAATACCATGAATTCCAAATAAATCAGTATTATAAATAAATACCTTTAATTATGAATCTAAGATATTTTCACTAGATATATCATAATATAAAATCCACCTTCATTACAACTCTAAAGACGAATAATGAACACTTGAGGTGTATTTTGAAAAGTATATAAAAGTATTTTTACATAAAACCCCCTCAAGTTTTATAAATTACCCTAAGGACCCTAGCAATTATAGGTTTAAGGAATAATCAAGACCTCAATTTACATTTCTAATTGTCTGACTCGGGTTTGAGTCTGATTAATCTGACTTGAATATGATTCAAGTACAATTTACAATCTACAATTTTCAACATGAATTCATGAATCCAATTATCAATCTATACGACTTGACTGAACCGAACCATGGATATACATACCACTTACATGGTTCTCCAGTTATTCCATTTACATATTCTACGGTTATATCCGTTTACCGATATCATGGTTTCGGTCAGTCAATCAATTATACAATCAATACAATTTACAAGACAAATAATACAATCAAAACACTACGGGGTTTAAGGGGTAGATTGGTACGGAAGGTGTTAAAAGTGGCATGGGGCGGTAAGATTAAGACACCTAACCTATATTCCGTTGTTTTTGTACCGTGGCTTAACGGTTCCTTGTACATTCTGTTTGCCCTGGTCTCTAGCATATAGAGACCCCTCTCGTATACACTGGTATCCTTCTGTACCAAGATATAAACAACAGCGTTAACACAACATTACAACAATATTATACAACTTTAAAAGATATTTTCTTATTCTGTCTATTCTACTTTCCTCTTATCTTTGGGACTTACCGAGCGACATGTTTGCTGACAACATTCTATTTCTTTCTTCTTGAATGTCGTCAGGTGATCTGGACCCGGCAGAGATCGGGCCATCTGCAGAAGACTTGGAACAGTTTGCTGAAGAACCAGAGCTCTAGTTCATTGTACATTTTCCATTCAGTATTTTTCATTTCCTGTTATGCCATTGTTTAGGCATCGCTTTTATTTCTGTTGTATTTCCTTTTCATGCATTGTACAAAAGAATATTAATAAATAAAAGTTGTTGTTTTTATTATATCTTGTCTCTTGTGTATTTATTTTTATATTGCTTAGATACGCTTAGCGTATGTATTTCTGAGTATATACGTAGCGGACCAGTCCCGTCTTCTTCGCCGTATACCGGGAAGCAGGACGTAACAAGAGGGTGCTGCCTTGGGCTGAAGAAGGAGGGAAAAATGAAGGAAAAGGATGGAGGAGAGAATGGCCAAGTCAACTAAACCCTCACATTTCTCTCTCTCACCCATACCAAATATTATATTCATATCCTTTTCTTTTCTTTTCTTTTCCTCTCTCCTCAATAGTATACCCAAAACAAATACCCATACACCCCAAATCATGTAGGAAACTGTAACAAGTGCTAAAATGACATGTGCAAGTCATGTGCACAAAACACGCTTAAAGCCTGATTAGCGATTTTTAATCGCGATTAGCACTAAATTAGTGTATAATTAATCATAAAAACTTAAAATTTGCATAATTCACATAAAAACACCCTCTTTTTAGTAATTTCCATAATTTTCCAAATTTTTCCCAATTTATCGGTATTTAATTATACCGCCCTATTAAAATATTCAATATTTTATTATTTAATTATAAAAATTCTCAAAAATAATAATTTTTTTTGAATGTTACAATCTTCCCACCTTAAAGAAATTCAGTCCCCGAATTTAAATTTTAAATCCCTCAATACTAAAACATTTCAGTAAAAAGTCCAAGTCGTCGGGGCTCCGAAATCATCAATACATAAAATGCATCATAGCGCAATGCATGCGCATGAACAATGAGCAGATAACTCAAAATAAAAACTCCGTCAAGCATCCCGCAATCATCGGAATCATGGTGAAGACACAAATGTCAAATCCAAAATGAAACCAATATAATATAAATCAAATTATACATGTAACCATCAAATCTGTACATGTAAACATCTGAAAGAAACATATGCCAAACTTTTCATGTTGCCGTGCGATGCGCGTATCGCGGCACAGTGGCGGACGTCTATTATAAGAAAATAACTGTAAATATACTTATCCTTTGTTTAATATGTACGGCCCGCCGTTTTGAAAAAATAATTTAGAAGGCTTTCTTGTTTTAAACGTTTCATGTCATATCAGACACGTAGGTAAATACTGAGACTATTGCTCCCCGTTTTGGAAATCCCTCCGATAACTATCAATGCATGCAAAATATATCCAAGTAGTGTCCTCTGACAAGTCCTGCTCAGTACGAAAACAAATAGCAAATATCATAAAAACGTATTGCTCCATAAGAAATCAATCCCAAAATGTGCATAAGAATGCTACGTGCGTATGGTGCGCACGGAAATCAAAATCCATATATGTACCATACATGTGCACAGAAACAACATCTAAGTGCAACGGGTGTGCACGAAACACCTGTCAGAGACAACGTGTGTGCCTGACAGCAAAATCAGGTGCATCAGATATGCACGAAGAATCCCGATTTAGTGTATCTGGTGTGCACCGAAATCGCATCTCATAACATGCGCCCAACATGCGCGAAAATCCCAAATCAGGTGCATCCATCATGTACGAAATCATGAAATCCAATATCAAGCGCCGAACATGCGCAAAATCTAATCTAAGCGCGCCAAATATGCGCAAGAATCCAAATCAATGCACAGAGTGCATGAAATCAACATCAATATCAGAATCGAAATCGACGGTATACAATAAAGCTCAATCCAAATCAGGTATACCGCGGTATATAATCTCACAACCACGTGCATCAGCGTGCAAAAATCAAATCAAAACACTAAAAGTGCATGAAAACTATGCCGAAAGCATAAGTCAAATCACATGCATAACATACGCATGAAATCAAAATCAACATATTGAATGACATCAATCCGAAGTCATGTGCAACCGTGGTGCACAAAATGTAAACCCAGTGCAACAAACGCACAAAATATAAATCCGGTGCAACAAATGCACGAAATACAAATAAATGCATCATGTGCACAAAATACAAATCCAGTGCATCTGGTGTACAAAATATCAATACAGTGCATCCTGTGCACAAAATACTAAACATTAACTCAAATGCGTAAATAGCAACACCGAATGTATCAAGGTGTAAAAATCATTAACGTGTGCAACTGCGTACACAAAACACATATCAATGCACTACAAGCACATATAAGCTATATCGAGTGCAAAAACCAAATCGTGTGCATACCATGTGCACAAAATCAACCCAACTGTATGAAATCCATGAAATCATAAACATGTGCGACCAAGGCACAAAACGATATTAAGTGCAATCACTGTGCACAAATCATCAATCAACACAACGGTGTATAAGGTATATCTCAAGGGTAATAACTAAGCACAAAATATGAATACCCAGTAGGTGAAACCATGGTGCATGAAAACAAATATCATGAAACTCAGTCATCAAGCCTAAATCTTGCGGATAGACCGCCCAAAATACCGAAATCCAAGATGACGGATACGTGATAATCGAATCACCAAATCACAAATCACAAATCATAAATACCGTCGTCGATATTTCCCCCTTCAAAGTCGAGAAGGTGCCGGTGCATCCAATGCTAGCAGAGCAAGATATCTACTTGCCTCTTGTTCATGATCTGGCGCCTGGTGCTTTTAGGCTCTTGTCTCTCACTGTGCATTGCTAGATATATAGCTCCTCGGCTCAATGGCCCGATATGGAATGACGACGGAAACAGTCCCGCTCTGGCACATCCTCTACAGATCTCTGTCCAACCATCTCGTCGATGATGCCGAACTCTGGCCTGCTGGGTGTACGCAATATGACCGCTCCTGGGTCCAAGTCTTCTCGTATTATTCCAGAAAGGTCCTGTCGAGGTCTCTTCCAAATCTCGTTTCTGCCGAATTGCCCGGAAGTTGCCACCCTTTGTTAAATCTGTTTCTTGTTCCGGAACGGTTGCATACTCATCGCGACTCCTTCTGGAAGATATATCAATAATCAACGCCTTTGCATGCGTATCACATCTCTGACGTCGGCGGAGTGGAATGTCATCTCATCGAAATCTCGTGCGAACTCCTTACTCCATTTTTTTCTCTAATGTTGACTGCTTCGGACTCGTCTCTTCGTGGCTGCATGGACTGTGCTCCGACAGCTATACTCGTATCTGGAGTCTCCCAAGCAATGCATCCCATCACATGATATCCGAATGACGTCGAACCTTTCGATCGATTCGTTAAAACCTCATAATCACCCAAGAGCTCTACATCTTGAGTACAGTTTAATAGTATTCCTGTACATGCTACAGCACCTGTGGACCAACCGTAGAAGGGCAAACCCAAGCCTCACTAATGGCGCCGTGGAATTGCCGCAAACCCTAAGGTTCAAAGGCTTTCACACGGTCATTATGTCGAGTTAGGGTTTCATTCTTCTAAAGGGTCCATAAAATTGCTTGCATGTCCTTCCGAATACTTTAAACTTGGAATATAGGTTTCTGACATTCGATCGCCTCTATCGACTCTCAACGTACCTGCGTGAAGTCGTCTCTAGCTGGAATCAATCAATCTGATGACCTCGCGTCGGGGTAAGCGAACGAACCACATGTCCTAGTCATTCATCCTCGGGTGACTAGCGACCTTCCATCATATCTCTAAGTACATACTCATGCTGCAGTAGCTCCAACATCTGGGCGATATCTCGTCATTTGCAGCAACAACTGGCTCATTCGTCTGCACGCTGAACAGTGCCTCAATCATCATGAATAAGCGATACATCGATTGTCATCATATTCTGGCTGGCCTCTAGCAGTAGCCTGATCCTTTGGTGCTGATCTGCACGTCCGAGCAATCTCGTGGAAGCGATCCATCAAACGCTCAAGGCGTGAAAACACAATAACACGGCGCATCTATGCAAATCGTATGTCCCTGGAATCACGCCCTGGTCAGTCCTCGTCCGTGACAAGCTCGTGCTAACCGCAACTCTAGCCGTAGCTCTCTCTGCCCGCGATCGTGGCAGCAAAACCATAACCAATATCGATGAGGATAGATCATAGGAATGAATATAATACTGTGCAAGGAAACGTACATCCTAAGGCTCCTTAAGCGGAGTAGCGTATCGCAAGTATGCCGTGGAACATACACACGGTATGTCACTCTACTGAAGTCACCTACTCCATCAACTAAGGTCAACCTATGCAACGAAAATTCGGGTCTAATACCCCCTCGACTAAGTCTAAATTCCGTAAGGTCAAACCTAAGTTCCGAATATATACAAACACTCTAGGCTCCACATAGTCAAACTTAGACTCGAACCAAGATTAACCTAGCGCTCTGATACCAACTTTGTCATGACCCGAAATAGCACGTGACTGTCCCTTGAATCATATGAAGTCTATAGGACCTCATCTAATTCAAGTAAGCCAAAAGCCCAGAAATCTAAAACCATTTTAAGGAGTAAGTAAAGAAAACTAGTTTTTAAGAAGTAAAGAAAACATGTTTTAAAAGCAAGGTTTTTAAATAAGTAAGCCGAATATGCATTTTTAAAATCTCAAGTCTTTTCTGAAAATTTCGGCAGAGTTTCCTTTGTAAATACTGGCCCCGAACAGGATACAACATGAATAATATATACATCAATGATAAAAGGCATCCCCAAGCGGGAGCTTTCTTGATGATTTTGAGTTTTCTTTTGAGTTTTGATACTCACCTTTCGGCGTTGTATATTATATTGCTTGCGTGGTTGTGACCGTCGATTGACGAAGATATACAAGTCGCTACTCTAAGGTCGAAATAATACACAACTGGTTTCCTAAGTCTGAAATAAATATACAAGTCTGGTTGATGGAATTTCTAGATACAACAATGAAAATAAATAAGTACAATGGTGGTCATGATGCGAGTGAACCCACCTACCAAAGCAATCACCCAAAAAGGAAGCAGTGTGCCAGGAAGCCGCAATGAAACCTGTACGGAAAAACCTGCAAGAACTGTGGCACAACGGGGGTAAGTTGCCAACTCTTGAATAGAAAACATCATAGAGCACAAATGGTATGTATGACTCAATCTTAGGTTAATACGATCAGTAATATATATCCTCAATATGAATAAGTCTGAAATATGATAAGGTGGCAAGGGTAAACATTTATACATAAGTGTAGTACCAAGTGCTCGTGCCAGTGCCTCAGGTAGCAACATATCATAAATATGATGTATAATCAATGTAATCAGTGTCAACTATATCATGAAGTCTATGAGTATGTGGATATCATCCAACTATCTAATCAATGTCTGTATGTATGTGGATCCCGTCCACGTGACACCCAATGATACAAAACATCATGCATGTAAATATCATAAAGCATATGCATGGAAGTATGAGGATGTAAATAAACGTGTGTGCCTCGCGACACATCAAAATCATGGAACCGGAGTGTCCATCATCGACACTCGAAAGCATCATGAAACCCGTGCCCAGCATCGGCACGTAAATCCCCATATATCGGGCTCCGTCAGTCCGGATGGGCCAACGGGCTCCATCAGTCCGGATCGGCCCATATCATCTCTCGACTCCGGTCGGTATCCTCCGGATATCCGCCAAGCCCAAATACAATCACCGGTAGGTAGTAGTACCTCTGCCAGGCTCACCGTCTATATACACAGCATCCCTTTCTTGTCCCGGGGTACCATACCGGGCCCCACCATGTACCCGCACACGGCTCACGGCTCCTCCTCGCATGGGGTATATACATATCAGAACCGATAAAACTCATGGTGGACGTACTGAAATATCATATCAAGAGAAACTGGGTTTTTTAAACAATGCATACTTTCTTTTGAAATGACCACGGTTCTCAAATCCAGAAATCTCATGAAAACGGCATATCTCAATGCGTAAAATCATAAAGCATAATATATGCGACATATGATAGAAATGTAAGCATATCCGTATATCATGCAACATAAAACAGTAATATGCACACATCAAGGGAAAAACCGCTCTTTTAAAATGAATCCAGTTTTAAAATATATCTTGCGGTTCCCAAATCTCCAAAATAAAGCTAGAATCATCTATGCATGTGCAATTACGCATGTATGCAAGTATGGGGGTACAATATGTGTGTACGCAAATATAGATGTACAAGTAGTCATATCCTGATGCAATAATCCTACTGTGTAGTGATATGTCAATTATCAATGATGAAGTGTGTGAGCCGGCAAGTAGGTGTACGTGGAACATACGCATCATCGATAATGGTGCTGGAGTCCTGACAGCATGGGTTTAATATAACAGTAAACACATTTACACATGCAATGCGATGCGAAAAGCAAGAATATGCAGAAATCGAATAATAAACGCAACAGTGAAGAATCTACATCAATATGTAAATGTCATACAGTTTTGCCATTTGAAATAAGACGAATCGGGGTTTTTAGAAAAATAAAGACTACGGTGTTTTTAAGAAAAGATGCGTCTTTTGAAAATATCCGTAGAATCCCTTTGCCTGTCTTTAAAATACTCAAGATTCGTTAGTTTTGAAATAGGTATGACTCGGGACTTGTCTAACTTCTACTAGGTAAACTACAGATCTAACTAACAAGCTAATCGGAAGGGTATGGAAACCACCTAAATCTGAGTCGATACATATATACATATAATAGTCGATGATCCCGCCTCAATAGTACCGCGTACGATACAATATATTATATGACATTCTCGAGTCATGAGTGCGGATCTATCATCAATATATAGCTCGTACGTAAATCCGTCGTACGGCATCCCAAATTTGGGTACGGGTCAAATATCACATTCATCTCATAATTTATCTGGTATCCTTATCATCATATCTCATGAACTGGGGTACTGATATAAGTCTAGTACAAACTGATACCATCTATATAGATATATGTGCGTGTATGAAAACACACGCCTAAAGGCCCGCTATAACTCATGTCGTATCTCATAATACGAACCACATCATATCACCGATCTCATGGCACCATGCCCAAACTCATTGACTCATCTCCGAAGATCATCCACTATCCTCATCATCATACTGTAGGTATACGTGTATATATATACATCGTCCCATACCTATGTGTGTGTGTATATATATATGCATCCCTATATACGTATAAGTATAACAAGTAAGCATGTGTGTGCGTGTGGTTGTAAACCTATTCTAGGGTTCGCAACTAAGAAGCTATACTAGTTCACTTCTAATAACCCTAATCTAACCTTTGAATACCTAATCATATCCTGAATATCCATGTCATACATAAAGCTATCATATATATATATATATATATATATATATATCGTATATATAGCATACTAAACATCGAACTGCGGGGGTGTTATACGCCATCCACCCGACTTCCCCCGTAGATATAATCTACTCACCTTGCATCCTGCATGTCGGTGTCGATGTCGCCATCATCTTCTTCATCGTATGAAACCCACGTGAAGGTACCTGCATAGATAACACAATCGCAAATGCGTATTAAAATCACATCGGAAAAGCAAAACGACACGCTAAGGCCTATAGGTTAGAACCTATGGACCACGCCTTCAAAACCACCAAATAACACCCGATTTCGATGTACAAACGTCAAGTGATCGAATACATCACAAATCAAAAAAATCCAGAATATAAAATACGCAAAACAAAACCCCGAATCAAAACAGCAACTCTTGTAAATGGTCCTAGATTTTACCCTTGGTCAAATCAGACAATTTTGCATATGCCAAGGGTTAAATTTACAGGAGATGGAGCTACAGAACCAACACGAATCCAATCCAACCTACTCTGGCCGCAATTTGAGGCCAGAAGGATTAAATCTGCGGCCTGAAGGTGGAGTTAGGGGCTGGGGTCTTGGGTCTAGGGTCTAGGTTGTCTGCTGATCTCTCTGTGTTTACAAAATAATTTTCAGAGGCTCCGGGTGTTAGCAGATTTCAATATACACACACAAAATCCACAATCCTTCCGATATCGGGTTTCTAAATCTGTATTCCGGGGTTCTAGTCTCTAGTTTACGTCAGAATTCTAGCACTAAAGGGTTTGTGTGGCTTCTACTGAGCTCAATTACACATCACAACTCAAAAATTCCATAAACCCTAACTAGAATTTCCCAAGTCTTATTAAACGACACCAAATCGTTTCTAAACAAGCATGGATGTAAAAGCAATGGAAATACTAGACTAATGGTTAAGAGAATACCTCATTTGGCAACTCAAGAATTTTCTTGAGTTGCCCCAAGTGTCCAAAATGCAAGCTTTCTTGGTCCAATGTGTTGCTAGTGAGCTCATGCACATTTTTAATGAAGTGGGGATTGAGTTTTGAGGTTGTTTTGATGGTGTTTTGTGAGTTTGAAGATGGTGGAGGAGAGGGTGCTGCCTTGGGCTGAAGAAGGAGGGAAAAATGAAGGAAAAAGATGGAGGAGAGAATGGCCAAGTCAACTAAACCCTCACATTTCTCTCTCTCACCCATACCTAATACTATATTCATATCCTTTTCTTTTCTTTTCTTTTCCTCTCTCCTCAATAGTAAACCCAAAACAAATACCCATACACCCCAAATCATGTAGGAAAATGCAACAAGTGCTAAAATGACATGTGCAAGTAATGTGCACAAAACACGCTAAAAGCCGGATTAGCGATTTTTAATCGCGATTGGCACTAAATTAGTGTATAATTAATCATAAAAACTTAAAATTTGCATAATTCACATAAAACACCCTCTTTTTAGTAATTTCCATAATTTTCCAAATTTTTCCCAATTTATCGGTATTTAATTATACCGCCTTATTAAAATATTCAATATTTTATTATTTAATTATAAAAATTCCCAAAAATAATATTTTATTTTATTTTTTGAATGTTACAGGAACCCTCCACTTCCCTACGTGAGGGGGAGGTTCCCACTTAGTGGGAGCCCTTGCTCCTTCACGTGAAGGGGAAGGAACCCTCACGTGAGGGGGAGGCTCCCACTGCTTCCTCACGTGAGGGGGAGGCTCCCACTTAGTGGGAGCCCCTCCTCCCTCTCATGTGATTGGGAGGGGTGCTTACCCCTTCTTTTTTTCCTTCTTATAAAATAAAAATAATAAATAAATAAATAAATAAAATAAAAATATATAAATAATAAATAAAATAAAACCTTTTTTTATTAAAAAAAACGTGTTTCTTTGAATAAAAAAATCTATTGTCACAAATAGGATAAATAAAAAAAAGAAATAAACATGCCTTTCTCCATTGTTTTCAAACACCGACACTTCACATTGAGTTCGCATGACTATTTTGACCCGTCAATCGGAGGTTTCTTCACCCTGAGAGCGAGAGGTAATTAACGACAGCTTAGTCTGCGGCTGCCAGAGTTTCGGATCCCCACAATCAATAAACCCCAGCCTATCCTGGGCAAGGAGAATCTGTACACGCCAGACAAACGCGCGTATTCTTATCTCAATAGGGTGACGAAAAACACTCTACAATTGCATGCCTAAATGATATACACACTAATTCTAATTCGCAAAACCTTCATACTAAATAAAACGGGGTGGGTAGTTTGATTTGATACGGACTCGGATTCCCCTATTACTCGATCAGATCCGGGAAAGTGGAACAGTACATTTCACCTTCCCTAACCGTGTTCCGTAGTTAGAACGAAATAACCTTGAGAACCTGCTACCCTTGTCTAACAAACTAAATGAACATATTACCTGTAGTTGTCGTACGCAGTATACCTTAATTTACCAAATACCTACAATATATATATTATACCTCTACACACATATGACATCATATATTACACATACTTGTTCTCTTTATCATTACTTTCTTTCATGCCCCGCATCCCAGAGTGCGCAAACTATGGCACGTGACAAAGACAACCATGCTACCTGTGGATAGGAAAGATCCCTCCACAGTCACATTACGGCTGTCTATAGGATATCAAGAACAGTAAAATATAAAAGTTATCTAGTACATGTCCATTTGCCACAATAAAATTGTCAAGAAAATATATAAGCGAAAACGAATGAAATAGACAATATCTAAAAGTACGTCCCAATATGGGCTCACATCAAGAAAATAAAACTACTGAAATAAACTAAACTAAATATCTCTAAATAACAATTATTCAATTCCTTACTGCTCGGCTTAACGGCTAAAATACTCTTGTTCAACCTGCGAAAAAGATAGAGGAACTGGGCCATACAAAATCCAGACGTCAGTGCATCATAATACCAAATAACAGTGATAATCCAGGATATAATGATATAAGTAAATATGAATATAAATGAATAGCATGGATATGTGAGGTATGTGTGTGTATGTAAGGTGTGATGTGTAACCAAAAACTGTGCTTCTAAATTATCTATTCTAAAAGTCTTCAAAATCAATTAATGTAATTCTCATCGTAACCCAACAGTCTATGTCCCGTTCATTCCCCACGGGACCATGGTAACATGATTATTCTGTAACGCCCGGTAAAACGGCAAACATAATTATTTCGTAACGCCCAGAAAAACGGTAAACATGTAACTATTCCGTAACGCCCAGAAAAACGGCAAACAGGATTATTCCGTAACGCCCGGAAAACGGAAAACAAGATTATTCCGTAAGTATTAGGTATTGCCAATATAGATCTAATGTCAACACAGGATCAAGCAGGTACAGGTTTTCGTCTATGCAGACAACAAGTAACGTCCGTCAGGAAAACAAGTCAGGATTGTTGGCATTAGTAATTAGATCCAAGTAATGAGTCAAGTAGTGGGTCGTAAACATGTCATGTGATACATATGTATCAAATAGATACCCAAATGTGAAACTGTAACGAATATCTGAACACAGTAAGCACGAGGATGTCAGGATACATATGTATCTATCTGTAATAACCTATATACATATTCATGCCTGTGTATGGTACAACTAGATAGCATGTTGCACTGATATAGAAGTAATATGATATAATTAGGTTCCGGCATGTAGCTAGATATGCGATTGTCAGTACGGACACGAACGGGTATCGAAAAACGGTAAAACTATAATGTTTGATGCATAATTAAAACACATGTATTATTTTTATTCATATGGATATAAATATATTAATATAGCATGTTGCAAGATAAACTTGCCTGATCGGATCCCACGACGGGGTACGTACGTCACGTTTGACGTCGGGTAAACGTCGTGATGCAACTATGCGCATACAGGACTGGACCTGGCTGATCAAAGACGTGACCACGCTGGAAGACGATGATGATTGGGTAGTCCGGATCGTCGACGACGTGCGCGACTCCGGCGAAACGGCCGGAATAACCAAGAAAGCAAGAAAAAGAAAGAAAGAAGAAAAGAATGGGGTGTTGCGTCGAGCTCTAGGTTCAGGGGCAGAGGACAGAGGTAAGGCAACGATGGGTTGGCGTTGACGGCGAAGTCTAACGACGATGGCAGTGGGTTTCTTGGGTTCTGTAGTCGTGGTCGGGGTCTGTCGAGGGTGCAGGGTACTGGTGATGGTTGGGTGTCAAGGATTGGAGAGGGAGACGAGGTGAAGGCTGGGGTTAGGACGACGGTGAAGTCTTTGGCAATGGGTTCTTGCAGTGGTCGTCGGGGTTTGCAGGGATTTTGGGTTGCAGTTGCAGGGTGCTCGGGAGAAAAGTGAAGTAGTGGTGGAGGTGGTGTTAAAGTCGGGGTAAGGCCGAGGACGAGGTTGACGAGGGTGTTGACGGTGAGGGTTTCTTGGGTTGCTGGGTTGCTCTGGTATGGGGTTCATCGGGGATTGGGTTCTCGGGATATCGAGGGAAGAGAAGGGAGAGGAGGAGAAGGTGACGAGGTTGTGGGGAGGTGATGAGGTTGGGATGGTCGACGGCGAAGTCAAGCGCGAGTTAGGGTTCTTAGTTAGGTTCGTCGCGGCGAGGAAGGAGAGGAAAAAAGAGAGAGATGAGGTATATTGTATAATAATATATTGGATTGTATAATATATAGGGGAGAGAGGCAGAGGAGAGAGAAAGGCAGTGCGAGAGGAGAGAGGGAAAGGGTGAGTAGAGAAAGAAAGGCAGTGAGATTAATTAGTTAAAATATTTATTATATATTCGTATATATATTAACTGTTAAGGTTTTAAAAATAATATTATAATATATATTATAGGATTTTAACAGCTAATATCAAAATACTCCGAAAAATATCCGGGTCTCTTCTAAAATTCTAGTTTTAAAATATGAATAATACACGTATTAGCCGAAACCATAATGCAATGTCCGGTTAAATAAAATGCATACCCCCAAGAACGGATGTACGTAAAATACATAGCGATCCAAACGAGTCTTTTTTGACAGTCTGGACAGGATCACGATGTATGAATGCAATCATAAGGTATGGGGTATGATAACAGGCCATGCTAGATATTAAAATTATTATCCGGCTATAGTTTGTATTATTTAACGATATGCAGATACCAACCATAGTATACATGCATATAGAACATAGATGTACACGGATTCTCTGTACTAGTAATTATATGACGTAATCTAGAATCAAAATGGGTTTCAAACATGCGGGTCGGGTCGGATAATATCCACAGATACCAAATGCGCTATCCGTGCCCAAAACAATAATAAACAGGAAAAATGTCGCAAGATTAGGAAAACTCCAAATAAAATATGATATAAATGCACTAGGTTGTTACACTTTCTGTTGAGAAAATCCTATCCGAGTGTAACTTACTGATGGACTTCTTTTCCCTTTCTCTATCCTTGGAACGCCCGTTAGATGAGTGATTGATCTGCTAAAAAGTGTTTTCGTAAAGTAACCGCAATCAAGACAGTGTCGCTAGTAGCTAGCCGCGATGAGTACGGGTCGTCCGCAAGGAAACGTGAACTCTTTTCTTGTTTTAGACGAGTTGATAAAAGAAGGGTGATTGTTTTTCGTTACGGATATAGAATTTATAAAGAAAAGGCCTGTAGGGTTCATACGACTTAGTAGTAATGGATAAATAATTAAAAATGACTCCTTTTATGTTTTAATAGTTTAAAACTAGATCGATAGTGATGAATGCAGATTAGGGTTCTTGGAAGAAACTAGGGTTTCCCCACTACTAACCCTTGTCCTTGCATTGATCTCTATTCATGTCTAGCCCCTAACAAAACAAGTGTTAAACCAATCACAAATCGTGGTCGTGCCTAGCAATAAATTGGTAGCGCGCCCGATAAGGATGTTAACATTTATTTTGCTAAAATTTATAGACTTTAAAATGTATAAAAGAGATTAAGAGATTTTATCATCCATTGTTCTACCCTATCCTACGAACCCTAGCAAGCTAGGAATTACTCGCTCATGTTTAAAGTAGAAGAAAGGATGAAGAATAGTGAAAACATAGTTAAGATGCAGAAAGTAAGTGCGGAAATTAATTGCAAAAGGAACAATAAAAACACTACCTTTATTAATCAACTATTGTATTTACAAATCCTTTGAAAGTAGATTACAAGATGTTAGTTGTATGTATGCCCTAGAGGCCAGTTTGTACAGATGATGTATATTATATTGGATGCTTGGACATATATAGAGAGTACTTTCTTGCTCGATATGATAGTATGCTATCTGGTTGCTCTTTACTTTAACATGTATACATGTCTCTTTATACTGTCTTATAGTTACATGTTGGTAAAGCCCTTAGGATGTGTACTTGACTACCTGGACTATGATGCGGATCATACTAGTGGGGACATGGTAGTCCATAAGTACATCCTTCAAGGTCCCTAGTCGTGGGAGTATTGAGACGGGGCATCGATATACCAGAGTAGACTAGCGTATACGCTTCTCGACCCATGAGATGGGCGATGGATGATCCCATATCCATTGGTGTTTGACATCAGAGATGGTATACGGGTGCTCAGTGGAGACTGGGTACACTGGACGAACTCACCGAGAAGTCTCAGATGGTATTATACCTCACGTCAGATGGCAGTTCTCTCGTGACACTTGTGCAGGTTAGTCTGTAGACCCGAGATCGTCATAGAGTCTTGTGTGATTCCCACTGTGCTTTGATTTCCACCTTACCACGTCCATGAGGGCGTGCAAAACGGTGGTTTTTGGGTACAGTCCCGAGTCACATGGAGGCAATGAGCGATAGGAGGGGTTTCGTCTCTCCCGGTATTGGGGGTTGATGTTGCGTTGTGCTCGATTGGCCGTAACAGGGAAGTCCCTGGCCAGGGCTGATTAGAGATTTACTGGTAAGTGTTACCAGTAGTTTCTCGACCCGTTATGAGCCTCACATCGACACGGCTTATCGGTTATTGGGGTCTAACGTTTACCACCCCTAGACTTGATATGCGACATATCAAACGAGGAGACCGGACTGTACGGGAAGTGTTACCGGCAGGCTTTTACAGGAGTTGGAGCGGGCTTGCTTGCTGATCTTCTGATCGCTCAATACCCGGGTAGCCGTTACGTCCAGCTAGTACCGCTGACGGCTTGTGGGTGCGTGATGTGATCATCACCTACTGCCGGCGTATTGACGAGTCTGTAGAGTCCTACATAGAGGTTTTACTGGCTCAGGCAAAACGAAATAGGAGCGCATATGTGATATGTGCGGGACCGAGAATAATGCGTGTATGTGATACCGTATTCTATTCTCGCGACTTCTTGTATCGGTCGGTTATATATGATATGACCGGGTTATCGAATCAAGTGTTGATTCGATAAGACGATACGATGAATGTTAGTCGGTTATATGAGATATGACCGGATTATTAAGTCAAGTGTTGATTTAATAATTAAGTGTATAATTGTATATTAGATATACTAATTTACATTTACTAACACTTGTTCACTTTAGGGTTTTTCTCACAAGAACACTTGAATATATATATGTGATATATATATATATATATTAAAAGTGTTTTCTTTTGTATCATAGTTGATGATACACTATACATGGGTGTGCAAGACATACACCATACTATTTTGGATGGTGGTTAATATTTATTTAAACAAATTACAAATTAGTGAAGCTTATGTCATAAGCATGAAGTTTGTAGAAGATTTTGGATGCTTTGACAAAGTCCACTTAATTTGTTTTTCTTTAGATTTTTATTAACCTAACCAACTTGACTTAGCCATGGTTATGTCCCACCATGAGTTAGTATATGATACTCACTCACCATAGTTAGCATTCTCACTTGATCATTATCCTCTTCACTTTCTTTTGTTCATCATCTTCTTCATTGAACAAAAAGAAAAAGCAAGCTAGGGTTTGATCCAAAGTGAGAATCCTTGTGAGAAACAAAATTCTAAAGAGAACCCGCTTCCTATTTCTCCATCCTCTACTAGACTAGCCCTTTAGTATAGGGTGTTTGCTTCACTAATTCTCAAGTTAGTGAAGTAGGAGCTTGAGTCGGAATTCCCTCGATGTAGATCATCTTCGGCCTCGGAGACTTCAAGCAAGGTCGCATCCTTCGCTTCGTGAAGCCATGCAAGAGCCCGGGAGAACCTTGGTCGCAGCGAAGGGACTTCAACAAGGAGCAAATGAAGTGGAGGACCGATCTACAAAGGTTGTATATCGCGTTCCCTTTAGTGTAAAGTTGTTTACTTGTCATTAGTTTTGCCTAAACTCTAGTTAACGATCTTGCTTAAGGTTGTGCAGCACATAAAAATTTAATTTTGGCATGGTCGATGCCTTGTAGAGCCTTGTTAGTGTGCCTAGTAACCCTACAGTGGTATCAGAGCCTAGCTAGAGCATTAGACGATGCGTTAACGAAGTTAAAACTCCGAACGAACCCGAATACGACAAAACGACCCCCTCTCTGGACAATTTTCAAAATCTGGGATTTTTGTGAATTAAAAATATCTAAAAATATCAGCAGGGTTTTATAAGAATTATTGTGCAAAACGAGGACGTGAATCGAACAGTTGACCGCGGTTCCGCAGCAAATCCCTGCTTGTGCCGCGGAACCGCGGCAGTATGGTGACCGTTGGATCTTCTGTTTGCACAGTAATTCTAGATTCGGTGATTGTTAATTTCTGGGTATTTTTAATTTGAATTAAGTGTTGAGTATTCAGGGGTTCATTTTGTAATCGCCGATTCGATCGGAGAATTTAATTTTGTTTTGTTATTCCGGATAATTTAGAAAGTATTAAAATGTTCGAACGGATATCATTAACTCAATTTTTTCCCGGCACGAAAAACATTCAAGTGTTGAATTTTTATCGGGTTTTTAAATCTTTTGGAAAAATGTGCATGTGATGTGACGAACCCTCTAGAAGACAACAAACCTTAACTCGATTATGTGACCGTCTTGAACTGCCCTTTGAACCTTAGGGTTTGGGGCAGTACGGCGTGCCACATGTGAGGCGTTGGCTTGACCCTTCTACGGCTGGACCATTGCTACTGTGACGTATTCTGGAATTTTTGAACTCCGCTCAAGTGTTGAGCTATTGAGGAAATCTTGGGTATTTGATTATTCGATCGGAAAGTTTAATACTGTCTATTTATCTGGAATGTGATACAATATGTGGAATTCATACAGTTAGGCATGAAATGCGGAATATGTGATATTTCGGATTTACGATCTCTAAAGAGATTGTGGATTCCAAATGTTGTAGTTTTACACTTTCTTTTCTGTGACCGTAAGTGTAATATGTGATATCGCCGGTTTCGTTGCTATATGTCAACGACAATTGGGATACGCATATTTACTTACATTGATGACATGTGATGTTATGTGTTGCTGGATATGTTATATTGGATCGTCGCGTTTTGAATAGCCGGGGTTTTTTTTATGTGAGATGAGAGTTTTTATTTTCATTCATGTAAATTTAAATGTATGTAGTATTCTTTTATTGGGGCACTTCCGGGATGAGGTTGATGTCACCATTTGTATATTATTTACTTTTCCGCACTAGGATAGACCCAAGGAGGGGAGCACAAGTAACCGGGTTCTAGGGTCCAGTGGGAGACCAACTCAAGGAGTCGAGTCCGGGTCTCCTAACCCTAGAATTGGAAGGGTTGCTTGCCGCTCTCGTAGGGGTCTAGGGGTGTGGGTTTGGCTATTCGTCGCGACCGTGGAATCCGTGTTTTATAGAGGCTCAAAATAAAACATGGACGTCCTAGTATATCCAATGTTTCATATGTTTCTTCTGCTGCGATATCTGTGATGTGGTCATTTGATGTTCTATGATAAATACTGTATATAGTATATATAATATATTATATAGGCGTTACTTATGTTTTACACCCGTGCTAGCCCTGCCCTGCTCTGCCGTTAGTTACCTAACCTAACGGTGCACGAGGGGACATCGAGGCGAATGCGGATGGCATAAGTGTACGTCGTATTTATCTGTGATGTTTAGGTGACTTAAATGATGGGACTTCATTAATGTGATTAATGAAAGAAAAGAAACCTAAAAGATGTTGTAGAATCAAATTTTAATAAAAAAAAGGGTAGCTACAGTTTTTCTTTGCATAGCGGTATATATGATATACCCTGCACCTTATTCGATGAGGAAAGAGCCGAGATCCCTTCACCGGGAGTGACCTCTTTAGCAAAACTGGCAGATGCTATAACACTCGGTTTGACTTTTGACTGCTTTTGGAGTTTTGCTTTGAATGGTGATATATATGATATATCATGCACCTTATTCCATAAGGAAAGAGCCGAGATCCCTTCACCGGGAGTGACCTTTTTAGCAAAACTAATAAAAGCCTCAAAATCACTCCATTTCAAAATTCATGCGATTCTACGACGATATCAAGTTCATTACGCAATAGGTTTTCAGAAAAACCTGTCGTAACCCTCCGTCATTTCAGATAAGTCCTACTTAGTATTCGTTCTGCGTTTGTTGACCTTGTCAAGGTGTAGTGTGCGGTAGCTGACCAGTATTTATCTGTTTATGCATATGATGCAGATTGTTTTAGGGTACTCGTACGGCCTTGTTGACCTTGTCAAGGGTCGTGCGGGTGGGTTTAATTCAATCAAGAAATGACGGGTTGAACTTGACTTACGGTCTATGGTTTGTTGACCTTGTCAAGGTCATAGATCGTTTGGGGCAAAATATTATCGAGAATTTCAAGTGTTGAAATTTGCAATGAGATTGCATACCTTCTATGAGATAGTTGGATCCCGATACCCACTGCGAGTAATTGTTACTCCCGGGAGAGTTTTACACAGGACAATTAGCCGATCAAGTAGATGTCTAGAAAGGTGTCAATGGGGTTACGCCTCTGGGAAAACGAGGTTTACTTTAATTAGGTCCGTGCGAAAGCACGGGGAACCTCCTTCAAAGTACCGACACTGGCCTGGCTGAAAGATTGGTGAAGTTGTAGGGTGTAATTAATCCCGGCTAGTCTTTCCTTTTAGGGTTTGAAGGAAGATTTGATAAAAACAGTGGGAGCCATCCCGATTAGATAAGATAATAACCAATCTGATCTTGCAAGAGCATACGCTAAAGTGTTTTCTTCTCTCTCTCTCCAAGTAGCGACTATATCATGCCTTAATAAAGATAATAATATGGATGTATTAACCGAACCTGCATGTTATACTGTGCTGGGGAACGTTGGTTCCGTTCTTTCTTATAAGAGTTATATGACTGATCAGGATATAGGGGAATACCAGGATTCCCATGCCACCCGTATTAAGAAAGTGCATGTTGATGCATTTTCTTCGGGTGTGTTCGTTACAGAGAACTGTTTCTCCATTTCCTCTAGGTCCTGGGTATTAGATACCGGGTCAGAATCCCATATTTGTAATCAGTTACATGGGCTTAGGAAAGGTAGAGAACTTGGAGAAGGTGATAAAGACATAAGGGTTGGAAATGGTGCAATTGTTGCAGCTAAAACCGTCGGGGAATATCACCTTGTATTGCCAACTGGTAATACATTGATTCTGAATGAATGCTATTACATGCCGAACCTGATATGCAACATTATATCGGTTTCTTTGTTGAGTAAAGAGGGATATAATTTTGTATTACAGGATAATGTTATGAACATTTTCCTAAACCAAAAGTTGGTTGGATCAGGCACGATGTGCAATGGCATTTATGTTCTAAATCAATCAACAGTTCTGAGCATAACAAACACACACAAGAGGAAGAGTTCAGAAATGAACGAATCCTTCTTGTGGCATTATAGACTGGGTCACATCAATACGACACGACTAGCTAAGTTGCATAAGGATAGATAAATCCGTTTGAATTTTCATCTTATGACACTTGCCAGTCATGTCTCAAAGGCAAGATGACCAAAACTCCGTTTACGGGACACGGAGAGAGAGTTACGGAACTCTTGGGACTGGTACATAGTGATGTATGCGGCCCCATGTCTACACATGCCAGGAATGGTTCTGCGTACTTCAATACATTCACTGACGATCTCTCTAGATTCGGATATGTGTTCCTGATGAAACACAAATCAGAAGCTTTTGAGAAATTTAGAGAATATAAACAAGAAGTCGAGAACCAAACCGGGAAAAGTATTAAAATCCTTCGATCTGATTGAGGAGGTGAATACTTGAGCAATGAATTCCTGGACTTCCTAAAAGAGAATGGGATTCTCTCTCAGCTGACTCCTCCATATACACCACAGCACAACGGTGTATCTGAACGGAGGAACCGCACCTTATTAGATATGGTGCGCTCTATGATGAGCACAGCTGAGTTACCTATTTCCTTCCGGGGGTATGCGCTGGAGACAGCAGCATACCTATTGAATCAAGTTCCATCTAAATCTGTACCTACCACACCATATGAGATATGGAGTAGGAAGAGACCATATCTTAAACGAGTTAAGATATGGGGTTGTCCGGCCTATGTCAAAAGACAAAATCCGGACAAACTCAAGACACGGTCAGTTCTTTGCAAGTTTGTGGGATATCCAAAGAACTCATGTGGGTATTTTTTCTACCACAGTGAGGAACAAAAAGTGTTTGTTGCTCAACATGCCACCTTTTTAGAAAAGGAATTTCTTGTAAAAGAAATTAATGGCAAAGTGGTAGAGCTGGAAGAGGTTCCAGATACACAAACTCCAACTGAAGATTTAGTGGAACCAGAGGATTCGGTAGTTCCCAACGAACCTCAACCTCTCCGCCGATCTAGTAGGGTTCCTCACCCACCAGAGAGATACTACGGTTTTCTCATGGATGGTGGGAGCGAGGATTGCATCATGGTTGATGATGACCCAACTAGCTTCGAGCAGGCCATCACAAGTGGGGACTCAGTGAAATGGCTGGATGCAATGCGGTACGAGATGGAATCCATGTACACCAACAAAGAAGAGGTTCCAGATACACAAACTCCAACTGAAGATTTAGTGGAACCAGAGGATTCGGTAGTTCCCAACGAACCTCAACCTCTCCGCCGATCTAGTAGGGTTCCTCACCCACCAGAGAGATACTACGGTTTTCTCATGGATGGTGGGAGCGAGGATTGCATCATGGTTGATGATGACCCAACTAGCTTCGAGCAGGCCATCACAAGTGGGGACTCAGTGAAATGGCTGGATGCAATGCGGTCCGAGATGGAATCCATGTACACCAACAAAGTGTGGACTTTGGAAGTTGCTCCTGAAGTGGTAAAACCCATTGGGAGCAAGTGGATCTTCAAGAAAAAACTTGGTGTAGATGGGAAAGTAGAGACTTTCAAAGCTAGACTTGTTGCAAAAGGTTTTCGTCAAAGACCAGGTGTGGACTATGACGAAACCTTTTCTCTAGTGGCTATGCTTAAATCCATCCGGATCATGCTTGCCATCGCTGCATATCATGACTACAAAATCTGGCAAATGGATGTTAAGACCGCCTTTCTAAACGGTGATTTAGAAGAGTGCGTGTACATGACTCAGCCATAGGGCTTCGTAGATAGTGGGAGCAGTGGGAAGGTGTGCAAGCTGCTTAAATCCATTTATGGATTAAAGCAAGCATCGCGGAGTTGGAATATCTGCTTTGACATCGTTATCAAAGAGTTTGATTTCATCAAAAACGTAGATGGACCTTGTATCTACAAGAAGGTGGCAGAGAGTAAGGTTGTCTTCCTCGTATTGTACGTAGTCGACATACTCTTGATAGGAAACGACATTCCTATGCTGCAATCGGTCAAGCTCTTCTTATCACAAAGATTCTCAATGAAAGATCTTAGTGATGCCTCCTGCATATTGGGAATTATGATCTATAGAGATAGATCTAAAAGGATATTAGGATTGTCCCAATCCAGGTACATTGACACCATACTAAAGAGGTTTAGTACGGAAGAGTCCAAACGTGGGTTTTTACCCACGATCTCAGGGCTTACTCTATCCAAAGAGATGTCTCCCAAGACTGATTTGGAGAGAGCTCGCATGCAAGGGATACCCTATGCTTCGGCTGTAGGCTCTATCATGTACGCGATGCTATGTACCAGACCCAATGTAGCGTACTCACTAAGTGTAGTGAGTAGGTATCAAGCTGATCCTGGAGAGAGTCACTGGACAGCTGTGAAGAGCATTCTCAAGTACTTACAAAGGACTAAAGAGATGCTCTTGGTGTATGGTAACGGAGAACTCCAAGTCGAGTCCTTTACCGATTCGAGCTTCCAGAGTGATAAGGACGACTCTAAGTCGCAGTCGGGATTTGTCTTTACCCTTTACGGAGGGGCGGTTAGCTGGAAGAGTTCCAAGCAGGAAACCATGGCAGACTCGACGATGGAGGCTGAATACATCGCTGCCAACGATGCTGCCAAAGAGGCTGTCTGGATCAAGAAGTTCATTACTGAACTTGGAGCAGCTCCATCCATTGAGCATCTAATACCTTTGTATTGCGATAACAATGGAGCAGTGGCTTTGGCCAAGGAACCCAGGTCCCATCAGCGATCCAGGCATATTCTGAGACGGTATCACCTGATCCGGGAGATAGTTGATCGCCGCGAGATCGAGGTCAGGAGGGTTGACACGAAGAATAACACAGCGGATCGACTCACGAAGGCCATTCCCTAGATACAGTTTGAGAGACTCTTCGGGATGCTCGGTATGCGATATTACAGCAGCTGGCCCTAGTGAAAGTGGGAGATTGTTAGTTGTATGTATGCCCTAGAGGCCAATATTGTACAGATGATGTATATTATATTGGATGCTTGGACATATATAGAGAGGAATTTCTTGCTCGATATGATAGTATGCTATCTGGTTGCTCTTTACTTTAACATGTATACATGTCTCTTTATACTGTCTTATAGTTACATGTTGGTAAAGCCCTTAGGATGTGTACTTGACTACCTGGACTATGATGCGGATCATACTAGTGGGGACATGGTAGTCCATAAGTACATCCTTCAAGGTCCCTAGTCATGGGTGTATCGAGACGATGCATCGATATACCAGAGTAGACTAGCGTATACGCTTCTCGACCCATGAGATGGGTGATGGATGATCCCATATCCATTGGTGTTTGACATCAGAGATGGTATACGGGTGCTCAGTGGAGACTGGGTACACTGGACGGACTCGCCGAGAACTCCCAGATGGTATTATACCTCACGTCAGATGGCAGTTCTCTGGTGACACTTGTGCAGGTTAGTCTGTAGACCCGAGATCGTCATAGAGTCTTGTGTGATTCCCACTGTGCTTTGATTTCCACCTTACCACGTCCATGTGGGCGTGCAAAACGGTGGTTTTTGGGTACAGTCCCGAGTCACATGGAGGCAATGAGCGATAGGAGGGGTTTCGTCTCTCCTGGTATTGGGGGTTGATGTTGCGCTGTGCTCGATTGGCTGTAACAGGGAAGTCCCTGGCCAGGGCTGATTAGATATTTACTGGTAAGTGTTACCAGTAGTTTCTCGACCCGTTATGAGCCTCACATCGGCAGGACTTATCGGTTATTGGGGTCTGAAGTTTACCACCCCTAGACTTGATATACGACATATCAGATGAGGAGACCGGACTGTACGGGAAGTGTTACCGGCAGGCTTTTACAGGAGTTGGAGCGGGCTTGCTTGCTGATCTTCTGATCGCTCAATACTCGGGTAGCCGTTACGTCCAGCTAGTACCGCTGACGGCTTGTGGGGGCGTGATGTGATCATCACCTACTGCCGGCGTATTGACGAGTCTTTAGAGTCCTACATAGAGGTTTTACTGGCTCAGGCAAAACGAAATAGGAGCGCATATGTGATATGTGCGGGACCGAGAATAATGCGTGTATGTGATACCGTATTCTATTCTCGCGACTTCTTGTATCGGTCGGTTATATATGATATGACCGGGTTATCGAATCAAGTGTTGATTCGATAAGACGATACGATGAATGTTAGTCGGTTATATGAGATATGACCGGATTATTAAGTCAAGTGTTGATTTAATAATTAAGTGTATAATTGTATATTAGATATACTAATTTACATTTACTAACACTTGTTCACTTTAGGGTTTTTCTCACAAGAACACTTGAATATATATATATATATATGATATATATATATATATATTAAAAGTGTTTTCTTTTGTATCATGGTTGATGATACACTATACATGGGTGTGCAAGACATACACCATACTATTTTGGATGGTGGTTAATATTTATTTAAACAAATTACAAATTAGTGAAGCTTATGTCATAAGCATGAAGTTTGTAGAAGCTTTTAGATGCTTTGACAAAGTCCACTTAATTTTTTTTTCTTTAGATTTTTATTAACCTTACCAACTTGATTTAGCCATGGTTATGTCCCACCATAAGTTAGTATATGATACTCACTCACCATGGTTAGCATTCTCACTTGATCATTATCCTCTTCACTTTCTTTTGTTCATCATCTTCTTCATTGAACAAAAAGAAAAAGCAAGCTAGGGTTTGATCCAAAGTGAGAATCCTTGTGAGAAACAAAATTCTAAAGAGAACCCACTTCCTATTTCTCTATCCTCTACTAGACTAGCCCTTTAGTATAGGGTGTTTGCTTCACTAATTCTCAAGTTAGTGAAGTAGGAGCTTGAGTCAGAATTCCCTCGACGTAGATCATCTTCGGCCTCGGAGACTTCAAGCAAGATCGCATCCTTCGCGTCGTGAAACCATGCAAGATCCCGGGAGAACCTTGGTCGCAGCGAAGGGACTTCAACAAGGAGCAAATGAAGTGGAGGACCGATCTACAAAGGTTGTATATCGCGTTCCCTTTAGTGTAAAGTTGTTTACTTGTCATTAGTTTCGCCTAAACTCTAGTTAACGATCTTGCTTAGGGTTGTGCGGCACATAAAAATTTAATTTTGGCATGGTCGATGCCTTGTAGAGCCTTGTTAGTGTGCCTAGTAACCCTACCCAAGAACCCTAGTTGCTCTAAATCTCTTTCTTGTTGGAGGTAGATGACTAACTGATGATCACTCGGATACGTGGATCGCTTGGACCTCTTGATCTCTTCGATGATGATTTTTAATGTGCAGCTCTCGGTCCTATATATAGTCCAAGAAACTAGAAACCTTAGATGCCATATGTGAATATGTACTGTTACAATGAAATCCCCAAAATCTCGTACCTTTGGCTATAAATGATCAACGGAACCGCCGCATATAACCTTGTTTGGCCGTGGTTCCGTGGCGGTTTGGTAGCTTCAGTTTTTAGGATTTTTTCTGATATTTTATCATGATGTTTGGAGATCTTCTCGATGTCTAGATTCTGAAAATAATGCTCCGAGTCTCTGCCGTTCCTGGATCTCTCGATTTGCTTCTAAATTTTGGCAGATTCAGTTTCGATACCCCAACTTGACTCGGATCTCTTGCTTGGATTCCAGGTCTGAGCTAATATCTGCACAATATCTCAAATCATTGTGTTAGTAGTATTTAGTATTTTTGAGATATTATCCTAACCATTTATATGATATAATATATTAAGAATATTGATTAGAATTATTTGATATGATATGCATATTTTAATTACTAAGATTTCATATAAATATTATATGCATATATTTTCCCTCATTATATTAATTATAATATAGAAACATATAATAATAAACTTTTTACACAAAAACCCTCATATGTTCTATAATTACAATAAACACCTTTTAGTACTTAATAATAGTGGAGAAAATATTCATTCAGATGTGCGATATTTTAGACTAATCAAATATCATTTGATTGATCAGCTAAAAAGTGTTTTCGTAAAGTAACCGCAATCAAGACGGTGTCGCTAGTAGCTAGCCACGATGAGTACGGGTCGTCCGCAGGGAAACGTAAACTCTTTTCTTTCTTTAGACGAGTTGATAAAAGAAGGGTGATTGTTTGTCGTTACGGATATAGAATTTATAAAGAAAAGCCTTGTAGGGTTTATAGGACTTAGTAGTAATGAATAAATAATTAAAAATGACTCCTTTTATCTTTTAACAGTTTAAAATTAGATCGATAGTGATGAATGTAGATTAGGGTTCTTGGAAGAAACTACGGTTTCCTCACTACTAACCCTTGTCCTTGCATTGATCTCTATTCATATCTAGCCCCTAACAAAACAAGTGTTAAACCAATCTCAAATTGTGGTCGTGCCTAGTAATAAATTGGTAGCGCGCCCGATAAGGATGTTAACATTTATTTTGCTAAAATTTATAGACTTTAAAATGTATAAAAGAGATTAAAAGATTTTATCATCCATTATTCTACTCTATCCTACAAATCCTAACAAGCTAGGAATTACTCGCTCATGTTTAAAGTAGAAGAAAGGATGAAGAATAGTGAAAACATAGTTAAGATGCAGAAAGTAAGTGCGGAAATTAATTGCAAAAGGAACAATAAAAACACTACCTTTATTAATCAACTATTGTATTTACAAATCCTTTGAAAGTAGATTACAAGAACCCTAATTGCTCTAGATCTCTTTCTTGTTGGAGGTAGATGACTAACTGATGATCACTCGGATACGTGGATCGCTTGGACCTCTTGATCTCTTCGATGATGATTTTTAATGTGCAGCTCCCGGTCCTATATATAGTCCAAGAAACTAGAAACCCTAGATGCCATATGTGAATATATACTGTTACAATCAAATCCCCAAAATCTCACATCTTTTGGCTACAAATGATCCATGGAACTGCCGCATATAGCCTTGTTTGGCCGCGGTTCCGCGGCGGTTTGGTAGCTTCAGTTTTTAGGATTTTTTCTGATATTTTATCATGATGTTAGGAGATCTTCTCGATGTCTAGATTCTGAAAATAATGCATTGAATCTCTGCCGTTGCTAGATCTCTCGATTTGCTTCTAAATTTTGGCAGATTCGGTTTCGATACCCCGATTTGACTCGGATCTCTTGCTTGGATTCCAGACCTGAGCTAATATCTGCACAATATCTCAAATCATAGTGTTAGTAGCATTTAGTATTTTTGAGATATTATCCTAACCATTTATATGATATAATATGTTAAGAATATTGATTAGAATTATTTGATATGATATATATATTTTAATTACTAAAATTTCATATAAATATTATATGCATATATTTTTCCTTATTATATTAATTATAATATAGAAACATATAATAATAAACTTTTTACACATAAGCCCTCATATATTCTATAATTACAATAAACACCTTTTAGTACTTAACAATAGTGGAGAAAATATTCATTCAAATGTGCGATATTTTAGACTAATCAAATATCATTTGATTGATCTGCTAAAAAGTGTTTTCGTAAAGTAACCGCAATCAAGACGGTGTCGCTAGTAGCTAGTCACAATGAGTACGGGTCGTCCGCAGGGAAACGTGAACTCTTTTCTTGCTTTAGATGAGTTGATAAAAGAATGATGATTGTTTGTCGTTACGAATATAGAATTTATAAAGAAAAGTCTTGTAGGGTTCATAGGACTTGGTAGTAATGAATAAATAATTAAAAATGACTTCTTTTATCTTTTAATAGTGTAAAACTAAATCGATAGTGATGAATGTAGATTAGGGTTCTTGGAAGAAACTAGGGTTTCCCCACTACTAACCCTTATCATTGCATTGATCTCTATTCATGCCCTAGGCCCTAACAAAATAAATGTTAAACCAATCTCAAATCATGGTCGTGACTAGCAATAAATTGGTAGCGCGCCCGGTAAGAATGTTAACATTTATTTTGATAAAGTTTATAGACTTTAAAATGTATAAAAGAGATTAAGAGATTTTATC
Source organism: Agapanthus africanus (assembly GCA_030015575.1). NCBI lineage: Eukaryota > Viridiplantae > Streptophyta > Magnoliopsida > Asparagales > Amaryllidaceae > Agapanthus > Agapanthus africanus. Next base: position 369,527,766 of record JASDDO010000024.1, on the reverse strand, counting down.
ATACATTGTTCTACCTTATCCTACGAACCCCAGTAAGGTAGGAATTACTCGCTCATGTTTAAAGTAGAAGAAAGGATGAAGAAGAGTGAAAACATAGTTAAGATGCAGAAAGTAAGTGCGAAAATTAATTGCAAAAAGAACAATAAAAACACTACCTTTATTAATCAACTATTGCATTTACCAATCCTTTGAAAGTAGATTACAAGAACCCTAGTTGCTCTAGATCTCTTTCTTGTTGGAGGTAGATGACTAGCTGATGATCACTCGGATACGTGGATCGCTTGGACCTCTTGATCTCTTCATTGATGATTTTTAATGTGCAGCTCTCGGTCCTATATATAGTCCTAGAAACTAAAAACCCTAGATGGCATCTGTGAATATATGTTGTTACAATCAAATCCCCAAAATCTCACATCCTTTGGCTACAAATGAGCCGCGGAACCGCCGCATATAGCATTGTTTGGCCACGGTTCCGCAGTGGTTTGGTGGCTTCAGTTTTTTCGGATTTTTTCTGATATTTTATCATGATGTTTGGAGATCTTCTCGATGTCTAGATTATGAAAATAATGCTATGAGTCTCTGTCGTTGCTAGATCTCTCGATTTGCTTCTAAATTTTGGCAGATTCAGTTTCGATATCCCGATTTGACTTGGATCTCTTGCTTAGATTGCAGACCTGAGCTAATATCTGCACAATATCTCAAATCATAGTGTTAGTAGCATTTAGTATTTTTGAGATATTATCCTAACCATTTATATGACATAATTTGTTAAGAATATTAATTAGAAATATTTGATATGATATGCATATTTTAATTACTGAGATTTCATATAAATATTATATGCATATATTTTCCTTCATTATGTTAATTATAATGTAGAAACATATGATAATAAACTTTTTACACATAAACCCTCATATGTTTTATAATTACAATAAACACATTTTAGTACTTAACAATGGTGGGGAAAATATTCATTCAAATATACAATATTTTAGACTAATCAATGAGGACGAGATTGATGAAGAAGGAGACGATGGAATGTACCCATTAATGAAGACTGCGTGGAGTTGACGCAAGAGTATTATGATTGCTCTTTTATTGCCCACCTGTTTAGGGCTTGCTATGTTTTAATCAATGTAATCAAACTGTTTAGTTTGCTTTCTGTACTTTTGGATATAATAATTTTAGTTAATGGAAATAAATACTTCTGCTTTTATTATCAGTTTTGGTACATTGCCTATATAATTTATTTATACGCTTAACATAACTTTATTGAGAAAAGATCACCCTCGATACAGTTAGGTTATGGACCTTGGCACGTCACTGTTTCCGTACTTTTGGGAAGCGGAGTATGACAAAACTCGCGAATTCTTTGCCCTTCTTCTCCGCGTCGGACATCTCCGTGACCGATCGTAATATTAAACCTAAAATACTTATAAGAATCAAAACACAAACGTTACTAAAATTATAGCTCACATAGATTAGGGTGTACGATCGATGTATTCTAACACGTGTTATCTATATCGAACTACCTCTCGGAAATAACGAAAACCAAAACGTAAGTTTTTAAAACGTAAAACATTGAAATTTTATAGGATACATGCTCCAGATTTTTCTACAGGTAACCTAGAACAAAAAGAAGTATACACTAGTCTAATTGGGATGTTTAGGAGCTACAGAGGAAATCCCAGACCCTAACTCCTCATCATGGCCATAAATTGCAGCCATATCTATTAAATCTGCGGCCAAAAATTCTCTAGATGGATGTGGGCTTTGGGTGTGGTCTTTTATGGTTCTCACCATCTCAAAAAAACTCTTAGAAAATTTTTCAGAGTTCTCAAGTTATAGCAAATTCCATTTAAGTACTAAAACCTTACAAACAAAACGTTATTTTTCTGATACCAAACAAAATTTTTGAGATTTAAACACTTAGATAACTTATAAAAGATGGGTTTTTTTTTTACCTATTTAGATGGATGCCAAAGAAATTCTAAGCTCATGAATACTTGAAACTTCTTGAAGTTGTATTGGCTTTGCTTTGAAGTTTTGAACAATTTTTCATGAAAACTTCATCAATTTCCTTATGATGTGGTGAAGGAATAGCAAAAGTTTATGATGAAACTTGAGGGAAGTGATATGTTCGGTTTGAGGATGCTAAAATCATACGAATTATGAAAAGAAATGTAGGAGGAGGTGTATGTAGAGCAAGGTGGAGGTGGAGGCTTCATGGTGTGTTGTGTGTAAGGTTTAACATAACCTATCACCAACTAACTCTTTCACATTTGCAAATAAAACCATTTACAATTAAAAACCTTTTACAGATAAATACCTTCTACAATTAATTACTACTACAATTAACTACTATAATTTTTAATAAAACCATTTTATCGTTATTTAAAATTCTAAAATAACATTTAAATTTTTTCTGAAATGTTACGTAATGACTCTAAACGGTTCATAATATCATCTGAGTTCTTGAAGAAATATTCAAGCGTTATGATTTGGTGCACTAAAATTACATAAAAGAGAAAATTATAAGAAAAGGCGATTCGTCCATTCTGAATCCGACGAACGAGATTACTGGGCCACAATGACCTGATGTAAAGTTGGATGATCGGGATGTAAAACTGAAATTTTGCACGGAGTCACATATGCATGACAAAAAAACTAAGTGTCGTCTTCTCCCATTTAAAAATTTCATAATTTTCACATACGGTGTCATAATTAATTCAAACTTGGCTCATTAGATTCGTATTGAAATTCTCTTTCAAATGAGTACCAATTTGACATATTTCATATTGTTATTTGACAAGTGGAATATTTTTCTTTCCAAGTGGTACTTTTATATTTTCAAGTGATGCTTTTATGTTTCCAAGTGGAACTTTAAAATTTTAAGAATGAGCATGCATACACATAAAAAAAAAGTGAGAGAAAGAAGAGAGTATTAAATGTCTTTTTTGTCTTATCAATTGTGCTTGTTGAAAGAGACATGTGCCGCGTCTCGATTGGTCCAATTCGATGTAAAACTAATCTCCTACTTAAAAATTTCATAACTTTTACATACGGTGTTAGAATTAACTCAAACTTGGTTTATTAAACTCGTATTGAAATTCTCTTTCTAATGAGCACCAATTTGACATATTTTGGATTCGGTCCAAATCAAAATGTACCATTTAGAAAGTCCCATTTAGTATATCCTGCCTAGTAAACAAAAAGTCTCACTTAGAAGAACAAATAATACCAACTGGAGAAATTCTCGGTGAAAATTTGAATTCTTTTATTTAGACTATTTTATCATCATATATCAAATCGGTACAATTGAATTTGAAAAGAAAAATACATATTTATGACTCAAAGTTCAACGTTGATTGGTTAGATAACATGTAAAACTATTTAGGCTGATATGCACCAGTTAAGATTGAACTATAAGTCCTATATACGTATTTTTAAAAAAGAAATCCAACCATACCGATTTGATATATGGTGATAAAATAGCTTAAATAAAAAAATTCAATTTTTTTAAAGTTCATCTGGGCATCGATCATAAGATTTTAAGATTATTTTTTCTTTCTGCATTAATTTTGTGAGATTATGATCAAGTAACAAATGGACTTCAAATCAAGTAATTTTTGGTATGTAGCCTATTTATGTATTGTAAAATAAATCCGTAAGGTTGAAATTGAATTTTTGCAAACGGGTCTTGAGAATTTAGCCGTTACAATTATTAAATTCAAATAATTATATCAAAAAATGTATGAATAAAAACGAAATTACAACCGTACGGATGAGATCTATGATGTTAAGATAGTTTACATTAAAAAATCAAATAATTTGAAGGACATTTGTCTTTTGATCATAAGCTCACAAAATTAGTGCATAAAGAAAAAACAATCTTAAACGCTTATGGTCGAGACCTAGATGAACTTCAAAAAAATTGAATTTTTTTTATTTAAGCTATTTTATCACCATATATTAAATCGTTATGTTGGATTTAAAAAGAAAAAAACATATTTATGACTCACTGTTCAACCTTGATTGGTAAGATAGCAAGTAAAACTATTTAGGCTGTTATGCACTAGTTAAGGTATAATCTTAAAAGCATATGGTCGAGATCCAGATAAACTTCAAAAAATTGAATTCTTTTATTTAGGCCATTTTATCACCATATATCAAATCGGTTGTTATCTTACCAATCAAGGTTGAACTTTGAGTTATAAATATGTATTTTTTTAAATCCAATATACCGATTTGATATATTGTGATAAAATAGTGTAAATAAAAAAATCCATTTTTTTTGAAGTTCATCAGAGTCTCAATGATAAGCTTTTAAGATTATTTTTTCTTTGTGCACTAATTTTGTGAGCTTACAATCAAGAAACAAATGACCTTCACATCGGGTAATTTTTGGTACGTAACTTATTTATGTATTGTAAAATATATCTGAAAGATTGAAATTGAATTTTTGCAATCGGATCTTGAGAATTTATCCGTTATGATTATTAAATTCAAATAATTATATCAAAAAAACTATGAACAAAAACGAAATTACAACCGTACGTATGCGATCTACGATATTAAGATAGTTTACACAATAAAATAAAATAATTTTAAGGTCATTTGTCCCTTGATCATAAACTCACAAAACTAATGCATAAAGAAAAAATAATTTTAAAAGTTTATGATCGAGTACCAGATGAAATTCAAAAAGATGAATTTTTTATTTAGATTAGTTTATCACCATATACCAAATCGGTACGGTTGGATTTTTTAAAAATAAATACCTATATAAGACTCAAAGTTCAACCTTAACTAATGCAACAAACTTTACAAGTTATCTAACTAATCAAGGTTGAATTTTGAGTCATAAATATTTATTTTCCTTTTTAAATCCAACCATACCGATTTGATATATGGTGATAAAATAACCTAAATAAAAAAATTCAATTTATTTGAACTTCATCTGGGCCTCGATCATAAGCAATTAAGATTGTTTTTTCTTTGTGCGTTAATTTTGTGAGTTTATGATCAAGAAACAAATGGCCTTCAAATCAGGTAATTTTTGGTACATAACCTATTTATGTATTGTAAAATATATCCGTAAGGCTGATATTGAATTTTTGCAATTGGATATTGAGAATTTAGCCGTTATGATTATTAAATTCAAATAATTATATCAAAAAATTTACGAATAAAAATGAAATTACAACCGTACGGATGCAATCTATGATGTTAAAATATCTTACACAAAAAGATCAAATAATTCGAAGGTCATTTGTCCCTTGTTCATAAACTTACAAAATTAATGCACAAAAAAAATCTTAAAAGTATATGAGGGCCAGATGAATTTCAAAAAAATTAAAAAAATTTAGGCTGTTTTATCACCATATATTAAATCGGTATGGTTGGATTTAAAAAAAAATACCTATATAGGAGTCAAAGTTCAACCTTAACTAGTGTGTAGCAGCCTTAGTAGTTTTATATGTTATCTAACTAATCATGGTTGGCTTTGAGTCATAAATATGTATTTTTCATTTTAAATCTAACCGTATCGATTTGATATATGATGATAAAACTGTCAGAATAAAAAAATTAAATTTTTTTGAAGTTCATCTGGGTTTCGATCATAAGCTTTTAAGATTATTTTTTTATTCATTAATTTTGTGAGTTTATGATTAAAGAATAAAGGGTCTTCAAATCAGGTAATTTTTTGTACGTAGCCTATTTATGTATTTTAAAACATATCCGTAAGGTTGAAATTGAATTTTTGTATTCAGATATTGAGAATTTAACTGTTATAATTATTAATTTCGAATAATTATATCAAAAAATTTATGAACAAAAATGAAATTACAACCGTACGGATGTGATCTACGATATTAACATATCAAGTATTTAAATTAATGTGTATTATAGATTTTTATGAATTGTAAAATATATTCGTAAGGCTTAATTGCTGTAACGTTTTCAAGTGGGACTAAAAATTTATTAAGTGAAGTTATAAATATTGCAAGTGGAATTATTAATTTACCAAGTGAAACTATTAATTTAACCAATTTAGAATGAATTTTTACTGAGAACTTCTTCAGATGGTACTATATGTTCTTCTAAGTGAGACTTTTTTGTTTATTAAGTGAAACTTTCTGTTGAATAAATGAAACTTTTTAAATAAGACTTTTTGATGTGAACCGGATCCAAAATATATCAAATTGGTGATCATTTGAAAAAGAATTTCAATATGAATCTAATGAACCAAGTTTGAGTTAATTCTGACAACATATGTGAAAACTATGAAATTTTTAAGTTGGAGATTTATTTTATCACGAATCGGACTAACACAACATATGTCTTTTTCAATAAGGACAATGGACGGGACGAAAGAGGCATTTAATGCTCTCTTCTTTTTCTATCATGTGTATGCATGTTCATTCTTAAAATTTTAAAGTTCACTTAAAATTTAAAAGTACCACTTGTAAAGAAAAATGTTTCACTTGTTAGACAACAAATTTCATTTAGTTTAATATATATAATAAAGAATAATAGTTTCACTTAGTTTAATATAAAATTTTAAGAATGGGTATGCATACACATGATAGAGAAAGGAGAGAGCGTTAAATGGCTCTTGTATTTTATCCATTGTCCTTATTGAAAGAGATATGTGTCATTTAAATTAAAAAAAATAAAACCCAACTATCTTTAAACCTGCTACAACAGGTCATAATTATTTTCGCAATTTAAAAAAAAAACATTTTTGGTACCCAGAATCATAACCCAAGATTCAAACATTGACGAACACTTAAATTCTTAAATTCTTAGCAATCTTGTTTTAAAAAACTGTAAATTCTTATTCTACCAGCTTTAGGATAAATCCATGAGGTTCATGATGGAGGTCTGGATCTCCTTCAGATGTTGTACTCCGTCGATCTGTCACGGGCGTTGATGAAGGGTTGAGATTAACGTTGATGGTTGTTTTCTTGAGCGTGTGGATCTCAATAGGTTGATTTCGAGGTGAAGCCGAGTGTTCCCGCCAAAAATTTCTGCGCAAAAGAGCCCAAGATATCAAATAGCAGTGATACGCTTAAGAAAATGCGAACCAGTATTTTTCGGGCTGTTTTTTGACAAACTCCCAAAAGAGAAACAACTAAATTCTGATGGTATCGAAAGCGTCTCGAAAATCCCTTCGATTTGATATATTACGGGCCTCATAATTCATCCGGGATCAAAAGTTATGAGGCATCACGTGCCCACACGTGACCGGGCATCACGTGCCCACACGTGACCGGGCATCACGTGCCCACACGTGACCATTTACAGGCAAAGCCTGTAGGCACTGAATAAAATAAATAATTAAATGGGGTCACATGCCAGCACGTGACAGGCTTTAAAAGCCTTATTGTGTAATAGAATTTGATTAAAAATCAGGAATTACCTCAATGAGGTATCACGTGCTCACACGTGACCAATGGTCACGTGTTGACACGTGATAGTTAAAACAGAAATAAAAACAAACGGTTGAAGGAAATACCTCAATGAGGTATCACGTGCTCACTGTTAACACGTGATGGTTAAAACAGAAGCATAAATAAGCGGCTGAGAAAAGAACTCAATTGGGGTCACGTGCCCCCACGTGACCAAGGGTCACGTGCCAGCACGTGACAGGCTTTGAAAGCCTTACGGTTTAATAGAATTAAATTCTAAATTCTTCTAAATCTTTCCAAATGGAAAAGGTTAGAGGGAACCATTGGATTAAAAGTCCAAGGGTGATGCAAAATGTTAGTTATATGTATGCCCTAGAGGCCATTACTGTACATTGGATGTATATTGTAGTGGATGCTGGGACATATATAGGTAGGACTTTCTTGCTCGACATGATAGTACGCTATCTGGTTGCTCTTTATCTTAACGTGTATACTTTCCGTCTCTCTGTTACATGTTGATAAAGCCCTTAGGATGTGTACTCGACTTCCAAGACTGTGATGCAGATCATACTAGTGGGGCCTGGATAGTCCATGAGTACATCCTTGAAATGTTCCTAGTCGAGGGAATATCGAGACGGGGCATCGATATTCCAGAGTAGACTAGCGTATATCTTCTCGACCCATGCGATGGGCGATGGATGATCCCATATCCATTGGTGTTTTACATCAGAGATGGTATGCGGGTGCTCAGTGGAGACTGGGTACACTGAACGGACTCGCCGAGAACTCCTAGATGGTATTATACCTCACGTCAGATGGCAGTTCTCTGGTGACACTGGTGCAGCTTAGTCTGTAGACCCGAGATCGTCATAGAGTCTTGTGTGTCTCCCACTGTGCTTTGATTTCCACCCTACCACGGCTCTACTGAGTTGTGCAAACAGGTGGTTTTTGGGTACAGTCCCGATTCACATGGAGGCAATGAGCGATAGGAGGGGATTCGTCTCTCCCGGTATTGGGGGTTGATGTTGTGCTATGCTCGACTGGCCATAACAGGAAATCCCTGGCCAGGGTTGCAGTGATATACTGGTAAGAGTTATCAGTAGTTTCACGAATGTTATGGACCTTACGTCGGCATGACTTATCGAGCTATTGGGGTCTGACGTTTACCACCCCTAGGCGAGATATGCGACATATCAGACGAACAGACCGGACTGTACGGTAAGTGTTACTGGTTGGATTCACAGGAGTGTGAGCGGGCTTGCTCGTCGATCTTTTGATCGCTCAATACCCGGGTGGCCGTTACGTTTAGCAGACCGCTTGCGGCTTGTGGGTGCTTGATATGATCATCATCTGCTACCGGCGTATTGACGAGTCTTTAGAGTCCTACACAGAGGTTTCCTGGCTCAAGCGAAACGAAATAGGAGCGCATATGAGATATGTGCGGGACCGAGAATAATGCGTGTATGTGATACCGTATTTCATTCTCGCGATGAATGTGTCGAATGGTTGTATGCGATATAACCTAGTTATCGAATCAAGGATTTATTCGATAAGCCGATACATTGGATACTAGTCGGTTATATACGATATGACCGGATCGTTAAATCAAGTGTTGATTTAATGATTTAATGTATAATTATGTATTTGATATATTACTTTGCATTAACTAGTATTGGTTCACTTTAAATGGATTTTCTCACTTGAATTGTGCAAGTTGTATATGTGATATACTTTTGTGCACATGATTGTATCATGTTTGATGATACATGCTTATTTGGTTAAGTGTAAAGAATTAAACTATGGTTAAGTTAATGATTAGGGTTTTATTTACTTAATTACTTATTCATTTATCTTATTCATTTATTCATTTTGGAAAATGAAAAGGATAAATGAATGGTCACTTGTTTTGTTTTTAGTTGAATATTCTTGAAGTTTTGACTTAGTCTCCATTCTTATCTTATACTTAACCCTAACCATTTAAACTAACCCTAATTCATTCTCTACACTTAACTAAGGTTAGAAGATGAAAAGAATGAATTCTTTTTCATTTTTCAAGAAGAATCATCATATCTTTTTCTTCTTCTTCTTCATGAGCAAGAAGAAGAAAAGCTTTCTACACCAATGGCAACTTGAGAAATCAAGTGAGAAATCCAATTCTAAAGTCTACCCACTTCCTATTTCTTCATCCTCTACCTCTTGCCAAGTTGTATAGGGTGTTTCCTTCACAAGTTTTCATGGCTTTGTGAAGTTGGAGCTTGTTCTTGTGATGCCTCGACGTAGATCATCTTCGACATCGAACCGACGATCAAGCCCGCCCATTCTTCGATGATGCCGATGCTAGAGTTATGGGTTCGATTTGGACAGCGGAGGGAGATCATCGCGGAGTTTAGGAAGTGGTGGACCGGATCTACAAAGGTTGTAGCCACTTCCTTTTAGATAAAGTTGTTTATTTGCATCGTTTCGCCTAATTATCTAGTGAACGATCCGTATTAGGGTTTGTAGGCACCCGTAAAATTAGAAATTGGCATGTTTGATGCCTTGTGAGACCTCTTGGGAGTGCCTAGGAACCTTACAGTGGTATCAGAGCCTATCTAGAGCCTTAGGCAAAGTCCAGACGGAATTAGAACTCCGATCGAATCAAAACCCAAACCCTAATATTGCTCTCTGGACTTTTTCTGAAATCGTGGTTTTTTCGAAATTAAAAATATGCAGAAAATTCAGCAGGTAATCTTAAGAATTACTGTGAAATTCGAGAGCATGATTCCTCTAGAGTGCGGCGGTTCCGCGGCCAAGTTGTTCCATCATCTGTTTAAATTTTCACAGTAACTCCTTGTTTTTAGTGATGGTTTTCCTGGGAATATTTTAATATTTATTCCAGAGTTTTATTTTCTGGGTTGTATTGGGGACTCGGTGTATTCGATCGGACTGTCTAATTTTTGTCGGTGTGCTTTTCCGGGTATTTTTAGAATATGTTAAAAAAGTTCGACCCGATATAAATACCCACTTTTTCCCCTGTCGGGAAATTTCCATGTGTTGGATTTTTCCGTAGTTTAACGACGTTCTAAGTAGTGCAAGTAACGCGATGGACCCTCTAGAAGACAACAAACCTTAACTCGATTATGTGACCGTCTTGAACTGCCCTTTGAACCTTCGGGTTTAGGGCAGTACGGCGTGCCACATGTGAGGCGTTGGCTTGACCCTTCTACGGCTGGACCGTTGGTACTGAGGCACGAACTGAATGTTGTTAGACTTATTTCATGTGTTAAGCTATATCGGGAAAACTTGGGTGTTCGATTGTTCGATCGAAAAGTTTAGCATTTTCTATTTATCCGGAATGTGATACGATACTTGGAATTCGTAAAAAGTTATGAGATGACTTGATGAATGTTATAAACATAGCAGTTTAGTCTCACTTGATCGGTTGCCACGGAATTTTGATGCGATCAAAAGTCCGTTGCAATCACGTAGCGTACGCGGATACTCGCCGGGTAAACTTAATAGACAGCTACACCCCATAGCCCCGACCAAGTGACTGTAGGAGAACCCCGTCGCCGAAAGCATCCGTTCGGGTGCTCGCAGTAGCGGTGTTCCGCCTTGGTGCACTTGGTCGACGGCGTCGGGGGTGCAGACGCCTACTAAAGTTTGCGACGAGCATTCGATCAAAATGTCGGGAATCCTGTTGAATTGCCCGACTTGGTATTGAAAAGTGTTTTCGATAATGAGACTAAAATGCGGGGTCTATGATTGTTAGGCATGCGATGTCTAAAGAATTCATTTGGTCAGGCATGCGATGTCTGAGATGGTTGCGAATTCCAACTGTTGTAGTTTTACACTTTCTTTTCTGTGACCGTAAGTGTAATATGTGATATCGCCGGTTTCGTTGCTATATGTCAACGACAATTGGGATGCGCATATTTACTTACGTTGATGACATGTGATGTTATGTATTGCTGGATATGTTATATTGGATCGTCGTGTTTGAATAGCCGGGGGTTTTTATGTGAGATGAGTGTTTTTCATTTTCATTCATGTAAAAACTTGTATGTAATATTCTTTTATTGGGGCACTTCCAGGTTGCGGAAGATGTCACCGTTGATGTATATTATTTACTTTTCCGCATTAGGATAGACCCAAGGAGGGGAGCACAAGTAACCGGGTTCTGGGGTCCAGTGGGAGACCAACTCGAGGAGTCGAGTCCGGGTCTCCTAACCCTAGAATTGGTAGGGTTGCTTGCCGCTCTCGTAGGGGTCTAGGGGTGTGGGATTGGCTATTCATCACGACCGTGGAATCCGTGTTTTATACTGGCTCGTATTGAAAACACGGACGTCCTAGTATATCCAATATTTCATATGATTCTTTCTGATGCGTTATCTGTGATGTGATCATACGATATTCTGTGCTCTGTTCAGATAGATGTAGTATATAGTATATATGATATATTATATAGACGTTGCTTATGTTTTACACCCGCGCTAGCCCTGCCTCGCTTTGGCGTTAGTTACCTAACCTAACGGTACAGACGGGACATCGAGGCGAATGCGGATGGCATAAGCGTATGTTATATTTATCTGTGATGTTTAGGTGGACTTAAATAATGGGATATTCATTAATGAGATTAATAAAAGAAAATAAACCTAATTGATGTTGTGGAATCGAATTTCAAAATGAAAACAGGTAGCTACAGTTCTTGCTTTGCATCGCGGTGTTCCTTGTAGAACATCATGCACCTTATTCGATAGGGAAAGGACCGAGATCCCTTCATCGGGAGTGACTCCTTTAACAATAACTGGCAGATGCTACATCACTCGGTTTGTCTTTTGATAGCTTCTATAGTTTCCGCTTTGCACAGTGATATATGTGATATATCCCGCACCTCATTCGACGAGGAAAGGGCCGACGATCCCTTCACCGGGAGTGACCCCTTTAGCAAAACTAGAAAAGCCTAAAAAACATTCCATTTAAAAACCATTTGATTCCGCAACGAGATCAAGTTCAAAGCGTTAAAGGTTTTCACAAAAACCATTCGCAACCCTCCGTCATTTTAGGAAGTAGAGTACTTAGTATTCGTGCTGTGTTTGTTGACCATAGTCAAGGCACAGTGTACGGTAGCTAAGTGATGTCTTCCTACACCGCATATGATGCGATTAGTTAGGACAGTCGCGTGACTTTGTTGACCTTAGTTAAGGGTCATATGGGTGGGTCTAATTAATCACGAAATGACGGGTAGAACTTGACTAGTACTTATGATTTGTTGACCTTAGTTAAGGTCATAAGTGCTAGGGGTAAAAACCATTATCGGGAGTTTCAAGTGTTGAAACTTGCAATGAGATTGCATACCTTCTATATGATAGTTGGATCCCGATACCCACTGCGAGTAATTGTTACTCCTGGGAAAGTTTTGCACTTTGCAATTAGCCGATCAAGTAGGTGTCTAGAAAGGTGTCAACAAGGTTACGCCTCTGGGAAAACGAGGTTTACTGTAATTAGGTCCGTGCGAAAGCACGGGGAACCTCCCTCAAAGTACCGACACTGGCCTAGCTGAAAGATCGGCGAACTTGTAGAGTGTAATTAATCCCGGCTAGTCTTTCCTTTTAAGGTTTGAAGGAAGATTTGATAAAAACAGTGGGAGCCATCATGATTAGATAAAATATATAACCAATCTGATCTTGCAAGAGCGCACGCTGAGTGTTTTCTTCTCTCTCTCTCCAGGTAGCGACCATATCACGCCTTAATCAAGATAATAATATGGATGAATTGACCGAACCCGCTTGTTATACTGAGTTGGGGAACGTTGGTCCCGCTCCAACTTATAATTGTTATAAGACAGAGCATGGAATTGGGGAATACCAGAATTCCTATGCCGCCCAAACGAAGAAAGTGCATATGATGCATCTCCTTCGGGTGTGTTCATTACAAAGAACTGTTTCTCAGTATCCTCTGCATCCTGGGTATATGATACCGGATCAGGATCCCAGATATGTAATATGTTACATAAGGCTATAAAAAGGTAGAAAAACTGAGAACGGGTGATAAGTTTCATGAGACAGAAAACGGGGCAAGTGTTGCAGTCAGGTCTGTTGGTCACTGTCACCCTGTATTACCAATACATTGATTCTGAACAAATGCTATTAGATACCGAACCTGATATACAAAATCATATCAGTCTCTTTATTAGTAAAGAAATGATATAATTTTGTATTGTTGGATAATGTTTTGAACATTTCCTATATCAAAAGTTGATCGGTTCAGGCACGTTATCTAAAAGCATTGACGTTCTAAATCAAACTACAGTTCCTAGTATATAGAACACACACAAGAGGAAAAGTTCAGAAATGAACGAATCATTCTTGAGGCATTGTAGACTAGGTCATATCAATGCGACCGGACTGGCTGAAGTTACATTTTAGATGCATATTTAAATCAGTTTGAATTTACATCTTGTGAAACTTGCCAGTCATGTCACAAAGATGAGATGACCGTAGCTCAGTTTATTGGAAACAGAGGAAGAGTTAGTAAACTCTTGGGACTGATACATTATGATGTATGTAAGGTCTCCTGTCTACACATGCCAGGACTGGTTCTTTATACTTCATTATATTCTCTGATGATCTCTCAAGATTCAGTCATATGTTCCTGTTGAAACATAAGTCCGAAGCTTTTGAGGTATTCACAGAATATAAGTTAGAAGTAGAGAACCAATAACCGGGTATAAGTATTATGTCCTATGATGAGATCAGGGAGGAGAATACTTGTGCATAAAATTCCTGGACTATTCTAAAAGAAGAATGAGATTATCTCTCAGTGTTACTCTTCTGAATACACCACTGCACAACGGTGTATCGGGGTGGAGCAATCGCACAATATTAGATATGGTATGCTCTATGATGAGTACTACTGAGTTTCCTATTTCCTTTTGGGAGTTATGCGCTTGAGAAGCTGCATACATATTGAATTAGGTTTGAATCAAATCAGTGCCTACCACTCCATATGAGATATGGTATGGAAAGAACCCATCTCTTAAGCGAGTTAAGATTTGGGGTTGTCCGGCCTATGTTTAAAGCAAAATCCGGACAAGATCGAGGCAGGATCAGTTCTGTAGAACTGGAAAGGTTCCAGCTATACAAAACTGCAGTTGATGATTTGACAGAACCAAAGGATTCTATAGTTCCCGACGAACCTCAGCCTCTCCGCCGATCTAGTAGGGTTCCTCATCCGCCTGAGAGATACCTCGGTTTCTCGATGATAGTGGAGAATGCATCATGAGATGATGACCCAACTAGTTTCGAGCAGGCCATCAAGAGTAGGGACTCTGTAAGAATGGCTGGATGCTTAGCGATCTGAGATGGAATCCTTATACACCAACAAAGTATGGACTTTGGTTGCTATATCTGAAGGGTTAAATCCCCATCAGGAGCAAGTATATCTTGAGAAGATTACTTGGTGTAGATGGAAAAGTTGAGACTTTCAAAACTAGACTTGTTAAAGGTTTTCGTCATCGACCAGGCATGGATAATGATGAAACCTTTTTCCAGTAGCTATGCTTAAGTCTATCCAGATCCTACTTACCACGGCTACATACCATGACTACGATATCTGGCGGTTGGGTGCCATGACTGCTTTTCTAAATACTGATTTAGAAGAGAACGTCTATAAGAACACAGCCAGAGGGCTTCGTAAACAGTGGGAGCAGCGGAAACGTGTGCAAGTTGCTTTACATAATGAAGCAGGCATCGCGGAGTTGGAACGTCTGTTTTGATGTGATAGTCAAAGTGTTTGACTTCATCAAAATGGTAGACGAACCTTGTATATACAAAAGGGTAGTAGAGAGTAAGGTGGTCATCTTCGTATTGTACGTAGACAACATACTCTTGATAGGAAAAGAGTTTCCTATACTACGATCAGTCAATCTCCTATTATCACTAGGATTCTCCAAATAGGATCAAAGTGATACCTCCTAAATCCTGAATTTTCATCTATGAGATAGATGTAATTGGATGCTAGGATTCTCACTAGATGTAGTGAGATGGTATCAATCGATCCTGGGGAGAATCACTGGAAGAGTTCCAGGGTGATAAAGACGACTGAATGTCAGTCATGGGCATTGTCTTTACCCTCAGTAGAGGGACGGTATATTGGAAGAGTTCCAAGCTAGATACCGTAGCAAACTAGACGATAAAGGCTGGTAACATCGCTATTGAAGATATTTCGAAAGAGGCAGTTTGGGTGTATATTGGTTCATAAGATGAACTAGGTTCCTGCCATTGTATGACAATGGAAGTGTGGCTTAGGCCCTGGAACCCTGGTCCCATCAGTGACCCAGACAAATTCTGAGAAAGTATCACCTGATCATGGAGATAGTTGATCTCCAGGTTGATCGAGGTTGGGTGAGTAGACTCAGAGGACAACACGGCGGATCCACTAACGAAGGCCTTTTCCCAAAGAGAGACTTTTAGGGGATGGTTGAGTATGTGATACTGCAACCACTGCTACAGATGGCCCTAGTGCAAGTGGAAGATTGTTAGTTATATGTATGCCCTAGAGGCCATTACTGTACATTGGATGTATATTGTAGTGGATGCTGGGACATATATAGGTAGGACTTTCTTGCTCGACATGATAGTACGCTATCTGGTTGCTCTTTATCTTAACGTGTATACTTTCCGTCTCTCTGTTACATGTTGATAAAGCCCTTAGGATGTGTACTCGACTTCCAGGACTGTGATGCAGATCATACTAGTGGGGCCTGGATAGTCCATGAGTACATCCTTGAAATGTTCCTAGTCGAGGAAATATCGAGACGGGGCATCGATATTCCAGAGTAGACTAGCGTATATCTTCTCGACCCATGCGATGGGCGATGGATGATCCCATATCCATTGGTGTTTGACATCAGAGATGGTATGCGGGAGCTCAGTAGAGACTGGGTACACTGAACGGACTCGCCGAGAACTCCCAGATGGTATTATACCTCACGTCAGATGGCAGTTCTCTGGTGACACTGGTGCAGCTTAGTCTGTAGACCCGAGATCGTCATAGAGTCTTGTGTGTCTCCCACTGTGCTTTGATTTCCACCCTACCACGGCTCTACTGAGTTGTGCAAACAGGTGGTTTTTGGGTACAGTCCCGATTCACATGGAGGCAATGAGCGATAGGAGGGGATTCGTCTCTCCCGGTATTGGGGGTTGATGTTGTGCTATGCTCGACTAGCCATAACAGGAAATCCCTGGCCAGGGTTGCAGTGATATACTGGTAAGAGTTATCAGTAGTTTCATGAATGTTATGGACCTTACGTCGGCATGACTTATCGAGCTATTGGGGTCTGACGTTTACCACCCCTAGGCGAGATATGCGACATATCAGACGAACAGACCGGACTGTACGGTAAGTGTTACTGGTTGGATTCACAGGAGTGTGAGCGGGCTTGCTCGTCGATCTTCTGATCGCTCAATACCCGGGTGGCCGTTACGTTTAGCAGACCGCTTGCGGCTTGTGGGTGCTTGATATGATCATCATCTGCTACCGGCGTATTGACGAGTCTTTAGAGTCCTACACAGAGGTTTCCTGGCTCAAGCGAAACGAAATAGGAGCGCATATGAGATATGTGCGGGACCGAGAATAATGCGTGTATGTGATACCGTATTTCATTCTCGCGATGAATGTGTCGAATGGTTGTATGCGATATAACCTAGTTATCGAATCAAGGATTTATTCGATAAGCCGATACATTGGATACTAGTCGGTTATATACGATATGACCGGATCGTTAAATCAAGTGTTAATTTAATGATTTAATGTATAATTATGTATTTGATATATTACTTTGCATTAACTAGTATTGGTTCACTTTAAATGGATTTTCTCACTTGAATTGTGCAAGTTGTATATGTGATATACTTTTGTGCACATGATTGTATCATGTTTGATGATACATGCTTATTTGGTTAAGTGTAAAGAATTAAACTATGGTTAAGTTAATGATTAGGGTTTTATTTACTTAATTACTTATTCATTTATCTTATTCATTTATTCATTTTGGAAAATGAAAAAGATAAATGAATGGTTACTTGTTTTGTTTTTAGTTGAACATTCTTGAAGTTTTGACTTAGTCTCCATTCTTGTCTTATACTTAACCCTAACCATTTAAACTAACCCTAATTCATTCTCTACACTTAACTAAGGTTAGAAGATGATAAGAATGAATTCTTTTTCATTTTTCAGGAAGAATCATCATATCTTTTTCTTCTTCTTCTTCTTCTTCATGAGCAAGAAGAAGAAAAGCTTTCTACACCAATGGCAACTTGAGAAATCAAGTGAGAAATCCAATTCTAAAGTCTACCCACTTCCTATTTCTTCATCCTCTACCTCTTGCCAAGTTGTATAGGGTGTTTCCTTCACAAGTTTTCATGGCTTGGTGAAGTTGGAGCTTGTTCTTATGATGCCCCGACGTAGATCATCTTCGGCATCGAACCGACGATCAAGCCCGCCCATTCTTCGATGATGCCGATGCTAGAGTCATGGGTTCGATTTGGACAGCGGAGGGAGATCATCGCGGAGCTTAGGAAGTGGTGGACCGGATCTACAAAGGTTGTAGCCACTTCCTTTTAGATAAAGTTGTTTATTTGCATCGTTTCGCCTAATTATCTAGTGAACGATCTGTATTAAGGTTTGTAGGCACCCGTAAAATTAGAAATTGGCATGTTTGATGCCTTGTGAGACCTCTTGGGAGTGCCTAGGAACCTTACACAAAATCACCAACTTATGGAAAAATCCTAAACAAGGAAAGATCTCCCCAAATCTCACCGAAATAACAAACAGAATATCTTTGGATTGAAAATCCAACGGTGAATAAAATTCACTGAATGATCTAAAGGATCATATTAATTATGAAAACAAATCAAATCTTTCAATGAAAGATTTATTAAACAAATTGATTCTTTTCCTTCTCCTATAAATAGGAGCCAACAGGAGAAGAAGGAGATAAAATTTTTGGATCTTGAAATTTCCTAAAGGCAAAAAAAAGCAGAGAGAAAAGAAAGGAGAATTCAATTCTCAACAAAGAAAACCTAGGTGAGAAAGGGGGAAAAGATCAAAACTTCAAAATGAGAATTTAATTCTCGATCTAGAGTTTAACTTTTCTGCAAAAGAACTTAGTTCTTCATCTAGTTGAAGATCTGCAGAAGCCCATCTCCCCATAGGTTGAGAATTTAATTCTCATCGGGTTGAGATCCTGCCATGCAGATCCAAAACTTAGAGGGGGAATTGAGTTTAGAGAATTTAATTCTCCCAAAGATAAAACTAAGGTTTAACCCTATATGAGAATTTAATTCTCCCAAAATTATAGGAATTTAATTCCTCCAAGATAAAACTAGGGTTCAACCCTATATGAGAATTTAATTCTCCTAAATTTATAGGAATTTAATTCCTCCAAAGAAAATTAGGGTTCAACCCTGTATGAGAATTCAATTCTCCCAAAATCATAGGAATTTAATTCCTTCAAGACAGAACTAGGGTTTAACCCTATATAAGAATTTAATTCTTTCACATACATAGGAATTTAATTCCTCTAAAACCATAATTAGGGTTTAACCCTACAGAGAATTTGATTCTTAAGAATTAAAAGACTTGAAAGATCTCCATGCATGCAAAAAGCTAGGTCATGTGTCCCCACGTGATCCCTGAACAGATCTCCCAAAAATGAGAAGAAAAAGCTTTGAGGCAATGCCTCACGTGCTCCCACGGGACCTCCAAAATAACAGATTCTAATTTGGGCGCTTTCACGTGTTACCACGTGACCCCTTGATAAACGCTTTAACAATCAGCGCATAAATCTCCATCACGTGCCACCACGTGATGACCAGAGAATCAAAAGTGTTTAACACTTATTTGCAGAACAAAGTAAAAGGGGATCTGGCCCCACATTTTGGGCGCCCTCACGTGTCCCCACGTGACCCCTTAATAAACACTTCAGTAATCAATGCATGGCTACCCATCACGTGCCAACACGTGATGGTCTGAAGACTAAAAGTGTTTAACACTTATTTGAATATTCTGATAAAAAAATAAAGGAGGTCTGGCCCCATCTTCAGGCGCCTCACGTGACCCCACGTGGCCCCTTCCTTTCTAGTATTTAACACTATTTTGAGCATTTTGTCTCCAATGTTTAACACTGTTTTAAATACATCACATGAGGACACGTGACCGCCAGATGTTCTCTAGTGTTTAACACTATTTTCAAATCAGCTTAGCCCAAATTGGCTAAGTTTTCCAAAGGCAAATCTCCCCTTCAAATGAGCCTTAAAATCCAGAACTATAATGTTTAAGTGCTCGGCCAAAGACAAAATATCATCAGAGCCTTCAAACTCTTGTTTAGCATTGCTAAATAATGAGGGGCTGAACCCAGGCAAATGTTCAACAGTCCGACAAAGTGCTAACATTTCAAATGTAATTGGACTTAGCCCAAGTTGGTCATAAGTCCTCAATTCAGATTTAATTGAGCCAATGCGCTCATAATCTAATTAATTGGTCTTAGTTCCAAATTGGACTACAGATCTCCCAATCAATTTTGGTTCAAGGGTACATCTCTGAACTCCTCTGATATTTTTCGTTGTAATCCTTCAACGTCTTCAGAGAGGTGACGGGTCCCGATAACCAATCATTCCATGGACTGTGGGGTCCTTAAACTCATGGACTATGATGTCCTTAACCTTGACTGTGAGGTCTTTAAACTCACGGACTATGATGTCCTTAACCTGGACTGTGGGGTCTTTAAACTCATGGACTATGATGTCCTTAACCTCGACCGTAATGTCTTTAAACTAACATTGGACTGTGGGGTCCTTAAACCCATGGACTATGATGTCCTTAACCTTGACCGTGATGTCTTTAAACTAACCTTGGACTGCGGGGTCCTTAAACCCATAGACTATGATGTCCTTAACCTTGACCGTAATGTCTTTAAACGAACATTGGACTGTGGGGTCCTTAAACTCACGGACTATGATGTCCTTAACCTCGACCGCGATGTCTTTAAACTAACAATGGACCACCATGTCCTTAAACTGGAAATTGACCGCAAAATCCCTAAACTAGAACATTAGAGCCCAAATGCTCTTTTGTTGGATCTAAATGATCCCGTTAAGTAGATCTTAGTCTAAAATTAGACTAACTTATCCTTAACAAATGGTTAAGTTGACCTTAGTTTAAAATTAGACTAACGTGTCCTTAACAAACTGTTAAGTTGATCTTAGTCTAAAATTAGAATAACGTATCCTTAACAAACGTTTAAGTTGATCTTAGTCTCAAATGAGACTAACGTATCCTTAAACCCAACCCCCAAACCCAAATCTAAGAAAATACGGATTTGGACTAATCCACGTCCTACGGGCGACAACATAAATTAGTCTCCATATACAATCCACGGGCAACCAAAAACAAAACAAACATACACGAAACGAAGTGACCATCTGGAGATGGAGAAAGTGGTTACCGCGATGCGGTAGCGTAATTAACTGCAGGGGCTTGCGCCTGCAGGGAAGAGCGTCCCCACAATCAAAAACCCCTCAACGAGAGGGAATCTGACGAAGTCTGCTACATCGGCCGCATCCGTTTAAACCTTCTATACATGGTGCCATAAATCAACTTGGCATCTTCGGAGAGGTGGACGGATAACACAAATTAGCATCTGCCCCGAAATTTAGGAAAAACGTTCACTGCGTCTCCGCCGCGTCTTTCGGAGGGGAACAGATTCTGGCATGCCCGGTGGGACCTTTTCCTCTTTCCACTCCACACTTTGTGTGTCGTGTTCGCGAACCAATCGCGGTTTGCTAATGGTTGCCCTTGGATTTCGAGGTACTAAGATTTGGCGTTTTGCTTGGTGCAGAAAGCGAAAGATCAATGGCGTTCACTTGTGCAAAGTGTTCCAACTGCAGTTGCAACCCCCGCTCTGCCTCATCTGGAGGCATAGCTTGTGGGCCCCAAGCGACTTCCCTGTTCACAATGCCGGTGGAACAGGCCACTCAAGCCGCCACAGGATTGTTTTTCGGGACCATGCTCCCGCCAACGAGCTTCACCGCTCCTATGCCAACGCCAGAAGCTCCCAAAAAGTCGGTCTTTGATCGGCTTGCTACTACTGCGGCCCCTCTGAACGGGTCGTCCAACACCGGCGCCTCGGTCTTCTCCAGATTGGGCCAAAGTTCAGGTGGGCCCATGATGAAGCCTGCACCTCAGGAAAAGGTTATTCCGAAAAGAGTGACCAACCCTGCTCCCGAAGTCGTCAAGGCGGCTTCTCCAACCAAAGGATTGGATACTGCTACTCAACGGACGTCGGTCTTCAAGAGACTGGTACCGGCATCGCCTCACCTGAACAGGGGGCAAGACGAAGTCGCCCCTCAAGCTGAAACCATCCCAGTAGCTCGACACGCTCGACGTCGCCACTGGCACCGAATAAGGAAGGCCGGGGGCAACTCCCCCTCTGGGCTAACTCCACCAGCTCCAACGGTGGAAGTTAATGTTGTTGTTCCAACCGGAAACAGTTTTGAGCTGCTGAAAAGGTACGCAGGAACTCGCCTACTGCCGTACTGAAAAAATCTCCGCCACCGGTGGAGACTGTCACAGAAATAAAGCCGGAGCAGTCCCCCCAACGGCTGTCTTCCAAAGTTTACAAAATCTGGCGACAAGTCCGAGAGTCAGTGGTGGATCAAGACTATCCCCGCCGGCAGAAGAAGCTGAAGATCCGACAGGAAGAAAACCGTCTTGTTAAGCCACAGAAAGCATCGGCTACTTGGGTGTCCATTGCAACGGCCCCCTCAACATCAACTGCTCATAAGAGGAGAAGGCCGGAGAAAATCCCCATGTCTACGACAAATGTAAAAGGCACTGAGCATAAACGTCCCAAGTCTGGGGGCATGGTGGTGCATACCGTCTATATGGCATCCGGAAAAGAGGATAGCCGTATCTCCACAGGTCACCGACCGCTTACACGATCAGTGACTAAGGCTCAGGAGCAACAACAACAAAAGCTCCAAGAGATGTTAACGACTATGGCCGCACTTACGGGGCCGAAAGCAAGCCCGGAGACATCCTCGGAGCAACGTCACGAACAAGAGACTGATGCTGAATTCCTTCGGAGAATGCTCGAAAAAAAGGACAAGGAGGCTGCGGAACAAGCAGCCAATATAAAGTAAATGGCTCTTCTGTTCCAAGACATGGTGGGCATGATGATCCAACCGGACCCTCCAGCTGAAGATCCTCCGATTATCCTCGAAGATGACCGAGGGGAGACATCGAATCCACCTCCGGCTCTTTCAGCAGCCAAGGAGGAAACCATCTCAAAAGCTGCCCTGGATGATTATATAGCTTAGCAAATACGGGCTCACCAGGCAAATGAAGCGGCTGGCCAAGTCGTTAAAACTGGGCGACCGTATCCAGGCTGGTACGACCAAATAAAGTACCCGCTGGGATACACAATCCCCAAATTTCATGTGTACAAGGGGACAGGCAATCCCCATCAACATGTCGCTCAGTTCAGGGCTCTCTGCGGCAACACCGGGGGTGATGATAAGCTTTTGATTCGCCAATTCGTCGGCAGCTTGGCAGAAACGGCCTTTGAGTGGTATTCGGAGCTGCCCAATGACTCTGTCAAGACATTCGCAGAGATGGAGTTGCTATTCACCCAACGTTTTGCCAGCGCTAGCGAACATACCCCAATCACGGCGCTTATCAATGCCAGGGTGAAGCCAGGCGAAACTTGGGTCCAGTACGCAATAAGGTGGTGAAATTTATGGTCGAAATGCGAGCAGCGCATCGATGAAGCGCCAGCAGTGGGCATGTTCATGGGCACTCTTGACCCTCAAGCGACCATCTCGCAATTCATGATGTTTTTCAAGCCAACCACTTTCCAGGCCTTGATCGATAAGCTGGTCCAAATGGATCAGATGGGTCATAGACCATCTCTTCCAAGGATGGACTTTCGAAATGAAAAAGGGAAAGGAAAAGCAACTTTCGTCGCCAATACTCAACAACAGTGTTCATATCAGATTTTTGCATTTTTATACCGCCCAATTTATATCACATTGCTTATCGGTAGGTACTCTTGAGCCGTGTTTGCTAGTTAATTGCAGGATACAAGTTCTCAGCTCTAAACAATGAAATTCATGGAAAAGCACGATAAAATCCGGATTACTGCCAACCATAGATAAAACACAGGTCTCCGCTCTCTATCCGTATGTTGTCGCACACCAGTTTAAGGGACAAAATGGCAAATCGATGTCATTTTCATGCACAAAGCTCAATGTCGACACAAGATCCAACATATCTATGCGGAGCTCAAGAAAAATCATGACAAAAGATCCACATCACATTACCTTTTGTTCTGCTGAAATTCTGGAAAAATTGTGAAGAGCTTCTGAGAAACAACATATACCACACTGAAGGGTACTGCAAACCAAGGAAAATCACCAAAATTGAAGGCCTAAGTCTCCTAAATGGCCGTGGTTCTGCGGCATAAGCACGCTTAGGCCGAGGAACCGCGGCCATGCTAGCTCGTCAGATGGAAACTTTTCAGGGGCTGTTTGGTCTTTTCATGATGATCCAGAATGTTGCCCTAGAATTTCTGTTGCCTGCCTATAAATAGTCCAGAACTTGCCAAAGCCAAGGGTGCTTATTCTTGTGTAAAATTTAGGATATACTTTGTTCTTCTTCTTCCTCTTTGTCATCTTTTCTCCATCAAAATCTTGTAGTGAGGTTTCATGAGTGAAGTGATGAATAAAAGAGTTCCTTTTGTTATCATGCTTATCTTGTTATGTTGTTAATTATAATTGCTTATAATCTTCAATTGCTAATTTAGTTGTTGTTATTTGTTTTTTGTTTCTTTCTTGTTCTCTTTTTCTTTATCCTTAACAACAATGATGCTTAAGCTTGATCCTTGCCAAGGTGAGGTCTCAAATAGCTAGTTGTAATCTCCTAACCTCCTTCTTTCTATCTTCTTCCTTTTGTTGTATTTTCTTTTTCTTATAATGGGTGAGTAGTTTTCTTACTTGTTAGGGTAGGATAAGGAAAGTTTGAAAGAAGGAAATCTTTCTCACTCTTTTCTTACCCAACATCTTAATTCGGACTCCCGTTAATTGAACCACAATCCGCTCCCTACGGCACCCTATCCTACATGATAGCGGTGATTCCTTAGTGAGACCGGTTGTGGTTGAATTAACCGGAGGTTAAGGCTAAGAGCCAAGAACGGACGGACAAGCACCAAAAGAAAGAACTTAAGCGTTGGAAAGCCTAGCTTATACTCGCAAGTTCCTTCCTAGTCGTGCTAATCCCCGTTGTTGCCGATTACCATAACACCGATATTAAGAGTGGCAACGAAAGAAGTGAGCGACTCCTAACTCAAACTAACCTAATCCTAACCCTAACAAGCTCTTTTTATATATCATTTTAGCATATAGTTAATCTCAAAACAAACCTAGACATTTGGACTTAACTCGTTAAAGCACATAGAAAAAGATTCACATCTCCCTGCGGACGACCCGTACTCAACCGGCTAGCTACAAGCGAAACCATCTTGATTGCGGTAATTAACTAAGCACGCAAAAACTCTACCAATCAAACAGCCGAGCAACTTAAAGCCAGTTGTTCGCCAAAACAACATGCGTCCACGCCCATCCCTCGAGGAGAGACTAGGACGCCCTTACTCGTTTCCCCAGGATAAAACGAGGAGACTGTTCGAGCTGGCAGTGCACAACAGACTCATCGATCTGCCGGATCCAAAACGTCCGTTGCAGCCAGGCGATGTCAACAATCCTAATTACTACCCTTACCACCAAGCAGTAAGCCATCCAATCGAAGATTGCTTCGTCTTCAAAGGATGGATTGAGGACAAATACCAACAAGGCAAGTTCGCATTATTCGAAAATTGGAAGGTGAACCCACCACAACCTCACGCCCCTAAAAAGGTGGACATGCCGGGGGCATCGTGCTCATTCATAAGGGAAGCCCCATGGGAGGACGTTCTTTTAGCCAAGACGAAAAGAATGCTGAAGGATCTCCAAACATGCCCGACGACCAGGTGGAAAAATCCACTGGAACCCGAGATCATCGAGGAAATGCTGAAACCGCGCCCAACTCCAAAAGCTAGTGGTGATGGTCAGAGCGCTCACACCCAGCCGTCAAAGTCTTCGAAGAAGAAGAAGAAGACCAAAAAGCCCGTGAAGCCTGGTGACAAGCGCACGGACCTGCAAAAACAGATTGACGCGTTGGAAGAATATAATCAGAAGGCGCGGACCCCAGTCACACTCCAAGAATTTCTCACCCACGTCCTTGTGGACAAAGATGATGACAATGGAGAATACTCGTCGGATGAGTATGAGGATTATGCGGCAAGCTGTCATATGATCTCTCACTCGTTAATAAACGGTGAAGAAGCTTTGGATGTAGAAAAACCAGGTGCAAATCCTGAGCCTGAACTTCTAAGACCATCAGACGAAATGATTGATGCATTCCTAAACGAAGCCCGTCAGGAAAGCAAAGCCAATCGAGAGCATGAACTGGCTATATTTGAAAGTGCCAAACGCCGACGACTGGAGGAAAAGGTCGAGACACCCCTACTGGAGCAAAGCATCCCTATCGCCAGCAAAAGCAAGCTTAAAGTAAGGAATCAATTCGCTAGGGCCCTGGCAATAGGAATGAAGTTGCCCTCTCTCAAAGGAAATTCCCCTGTCAATATACGTCTTGATGAAGCGGACATACATCCTAACTTCTGCCTATACCATCAGAGGATTGCACACCCCACCGAGGAGTGCATAGCCTTTAAAAACTGGTGGCAGGGATATGTTGCCCATCGACGACACATTCAGCGAGTGAAGCGCAAAGCTCGTCGAGAACAGAAAAGCACAACAGATGAGCGTGAAAGAGCTGCTGGCAACTGTCACATAGCCGACACCAAGGGATCGCAAGTTTTTGTTTCCTAATTTAAAATCAGAAAAGCTTATGGAAAAAGCTTCAGAAGAGGGTCACGTGCTTACACGTGACCAGCAGTCACGTGTTGGCATGTGACATCTAAAAGCACCAGCAAGGCAAATTCAGCTTCCCGACTAGGTCAAAGAAAAGGGGCTTCAGAAAGGGTCACGTGCTCCCACGTGACCTGGGTCACGTGTCGGCACGTGACATTTAAAAGCAGCGGCAAAGACACAACGGTTCCTAGATCAAATCAAGAAAAAGGCTTCAGAAGAGGTCACGTGCTCCCATGTGACCAGGGTCACGTGTTGGCACGTGCAGCAGACTTGTTCTCCGGGTAAATCAAGAAAAAGAGCCCAGACGAGGGTCACGTTGTCACACGTGACCAGGGGTCACGTGGTGGCACGTGACGGTTAAGCAGCAACCAGAAGACAGCGCAAAAAGAAGGAAGAAGGCTCGTGCCAAGGGGGTCACGTGCCCACACGTGACCAAGGGTCACGTGCCCACACGTGACCAAGGGTCACGTGCCCACACGTGACCAAGGGTCACGTGGCTACACGTGATCGACTTCGAAGCCCATTTATCAACAGAATTAAATTCTGAGAAAAGACCTCTCAAATCTTTCCAAAAGCAATCGATTAAATTAAAGATTTAGAGGTAATTAAATATCATCTATCTATGGGAAAATCTCGAATTTGGAAAGATTTCCCCTTTAAATCTAACAGAAATAACAAAGGAGAATCCCTGGATTTGAAATCCAATGGTGAATAAAACTCACCTAATAATCCAAAGGTCCAAAACGAATGATGGATGCAAATCAAATCTCTCAATGAAGATTCGTCAAAAACTAATTGACTCGGCTGCTTCTCCTATAAATAGGAGCCAAGAGATACAAAAAGGATAGGGACGCAGAGGGAAGAAAAGGGAGAGAGCCTTGATACTTTGAGGAATTTGGATCTTCTGCAAAAGAAAACCCTAGGTAAGAAAGGGAAGGCTCCTTGAAAGAAAAGAGAATTTAATTCTCAACAGAGTTCAACTCTGATGTAAAACAGAAGAACATATTTCTTCTCTCTTTGATAGAGGATCTGTAAAGCGCACATCTCCTCTTGAAGTTGAGAATTTAATTCTCAATGGGTTGAGATCCTGCCATGCAGATCCAAAGCATAGAGAGGGAATGGAAGCACGAGAATTTAATTCTCACAGAACTATAGGAATTTAATTCCTTTAAAATAAAATTAGGGTTTGACCCTGTGTTATGGGAATCTAATTCCTTCAGAATGAAAAGAAACAGGGTTTAACCCTAGTTAAGAACTTAGTTCTGTTGAAACAACGGGAATTTAATTCCCTTAATCATAAT
The DNA here is from genome assembly GCA_030015575.1 of Agapanthus africanus. Lineage (NCBI taxonomy): Eukaryota > Viridiplantae > Streptophyta > Magnoliopsida > Asparagales > Amaryllidaceae > Agapanthus > Agapanthus africanus. Next base: position 369,500,043 of record JASDDO010000024.1, on the reverse strand, counting down.
TCTTTAACAGAGAGTGGGAGTTTACTTCCTTAAAGCTTTTATTAGGGTTTAACCCTATTCAGTTCTTCACATATATGAGGAATTTAATTCCTACAGAAAATTCAGAGTTCAACTCTATCCCAGAATATAAATCTTCAAAAGGAAGTAGGAATTTAATTCCTCTATTGTCAGGGTTCAACCCTACAAGGAATTTAATTCCTGAAAGGGATTAACAGATCTTCCAAACAACTACAGAAAAGAAAGGTCACGTGTCACCACGTGACCCCCCCCAAAAAAGATCTACAGAAAGCCCCTTTGAGGCAGTGCCTCACGTGACCCACGTGACCCTTGACAGAAGCTTTAACACACAAGCGCTTGAATGCCCGTCACGTGATGGCACGTGATGCTCTAGAAGATGCAATAGTCTCAGAAGAACAAATGAAGGGAGGGCGCTCTCACGTGTTGCCACGTGACCCCTCCTGCCTTAGTGTTTAACACTAAATTAGAACCCCTGAATTCAGTATTAAAACATTGTTGGGTCTTAGTGTTCAATACTAAGCAAAGAACTTTACTTGCAGTGTTCAACACTGATTACCTTAGTGTTCAACACTAGTTTGGGACTTCTGTTGACAGTGTTTAACACTGATCTGCTTTAGTGTTTAACACTAATTTGAAAGCCTTGTTGCTGGTGTTTAACACCAATTATCTTTTAGTGTTAAACACTGACTTATCAATCTCATTCCCAGTGTTCAACACTGATTGGTCTTTAGTGTTTAACACTAGGCATTGGCCCAATTGGCTAAATGGATAGAGGCAAAGCCTCTCCTTCAAGGGACCAACAAGAAGCTAATATTCCAGACATGATTGGACTTAGCCCAAGCTGGCCATAAGTCCTCAATTCGTAATTAACTGGGCTAATGGGCTCATAACATAATTAATTGGTCTTGATCCCAAATTGGGCCAAAGACTATTTAATCCACTCCGGTTCCAGGGTACATCTCTTCACTCCTTTGATACTTAGCGTTGTAATCCCTCAACGTCTTCAAAGAGGTGACGGGTCCCGATGACCACGCATTGATATGGACTGTGGGGTCCTTAAACCCATGGACTACGACGTCCTTAACCTCGACCGAGATGTCTTAGAACTAACAATGGACTGTGGGGTCCTTAAACCCATGGACTACGACGTCCTTAACCTCGACCGAGATGTCTTAAAACTAACAATGGACTGTGGGGTCCTTAAACCCATGGACTACGATCTCCTTAACCTTGACCGAGATGTCTTAAAACTAACAATGGACTGTGGGATCCTTAAACCCATGGACTACGACGTCCTTAACCTCGACCGAGATACCTTAAAACTAACAATGGACCGCAATGTCCTTAAACTACCCATGGACCGTAATGTCCTTAAACTATCCATGGACCGCAATGTCCTTAAACTAGCGATGGACCACCACGTCCCTAAACTGGAACAATAGAGCCCCGCATGCTCTTTTGTCGGATCTAAACGGTCCCGTTTAAGTTGATCTTAGCCTCAAAAATGGCTAACGTATCCTTAAACCTTCAAACAAACTGGACTATGAATCTCCCCCAATTAACTCTGGTTCGAGGGTACATCCCTGAACTCCTCTGACATCTGTCGTTGTAATCCTTCAACGTCGTCAGAGAGGTGACGGGTCCCGACGGCCATACATACGATGGACCACTATGTCCCTAAACTGGAACAATGGAGCCCAAACGCTCTTTTGTCGGATCTAAACGATCCCGTTAAGTTGATCTTAGTCTCAGGCCGGACTAACGTATCCTTAACAAACGTTTGAGTTGATCTTGGCCTCAAGTATGGCTAATGTATCCTCAAACCAAACCCCCAAACCCAAATCTAAGATATTACGGATTTGGACTAGTCCATGCCCTACGGGCGATGACATAACTCGGTCTCCGTAAACAATCCACGGGCAACAAAACACAAAACAAACACACACGACGCGAAGTGACCATATGGAGAAGGAGAAAGTTGTTACCGCGATGCGGTAGCGTAATTAACTGCAGGGGCTTGCGCCTGCAGGGAAGAGCGTCCCCACAATCAAAAACCCCTCAAACGAGGGGGAATCTGACGAAGTCTGCTACATCGGCCGCATCCGTTTAAACCTTCGATGCACGGTGCCATGAATCAACTTGGCATCTTCGGAGAGGTGGACGGATAGCACCAATTAGCATCTGCCCCGAATTTCAGGCAAGAGACGCCATGTCGCGCCGTCTTTCGGAGGGGAACGGTTATCACCTTTGGAAGCGACTCTAACGAAGAAATCGCCCTCAGCCCTCTCTTCAAGGAATCCACCTCCGGCACAAAACATGCGAAGATTTGCGGCAAAATCTAGCTGAGTAATCGTACGTTGACCTATGACCGAAACGTCGTTAAACTACTACCAACCCGCGGTATCCCCAGGCTGACGTGGTAAAAAAAAGAAGCAAAAAAAGGGGTACGTCCACAAGCAAGAGGGGCACGGATCAAAACCCGAAAGGGCTCCGTGAGTAAAAACAGCTGGACTACCGACGATGTTTGTGAAAACCCGAAAGGGCGCAGACTCGTAAAAAAAGGGGGGTACGTCCACAAGCGAGATGGGCACGGATGAAAACCCGAAAGGGCTCCGTGAGTAAAAACAGCAGGACTACCGACGATGTTTGTGAAAACCCGAAAGGGCGCAGACTCGTAAAAAAAAGGGTACGTCCACAAGCGAGATGGGCACGGATGAAAACCCGAAAGGGCTCCGTGAGTAAAAACAGCAGGACTACCGACGATGTTTGTGAAAACCCGAAAGGGCGCAGACTCATAAAAAAAAAGGTATGTCCATTAGCAAAATGGGCACGGATGAAAACCCGAGGGCTCCGTGAGTAAAAACAGCAGGGTTACCGGCGAGTGTTTGTGAAAACCCGAAAGGGCGCAACCTCGTTAAAGGACACTTGCAAGGTCCTCTCGACCTTGTGAGGAGAAACCACCCGCGTGAGATCCTTACGACTCACAAAGGAAGCAACACAGTTAGGAATCCCCATGACTCCTAAGGAGAAATTACACTTGCGAGATCCTCACGACTCGTAAGGAGAACCCTCTTATGAGACCCTCACGGCTCATAAGATTCAAAAGTCTTAAGTTACAGGGACCTGAACCTGTTCTTAAGCGCCCCTCCCACAACCTCCAATACTGCCCTACAAGCGGTTCAGTATTGACCCTTGTATATAATCCACGGGTGCGAATAAATATTTCCCTAACAAAGTCCCATCCGTGACTAGGGATACGTTTACACGGTGAACAGCCCTTGTAAGTCCTCTCGACTTAAAGGAGAAAGCGCTCTTGTAAGATCCTTACGACTTATAAGAGATCATGCACTTAGTAATCCTTACGACTCCTAAGGAGAAAATGCATCTATGAGATCCTTACGACTTGTAGGGAGAAATACCTTTATGAGACCCTTACGGCTCATGAAGTCAAAAGCCTTAGTCGACAGGATCTTAACCCTGTCTACTAAGCCACCTTTGTTCGATATCGACAGAGGCAAATGATGATTCGCTCCTGGCAATATCCCAGTTGTAGCGATGCTGATGCCAAAATCGGTGTCTAATTCCAAGCTTGCAGCGAAAAGCCAACGAGCCACACATGCATACGAAATAGCCGAAATGATGGGGCAACTTGCAACGAAATCAGCAAGTAAAAATGTATGCATACAAAAACAGCCGAAATGATTGGGCAACTCGCAATAAAAAGCAGCGAGTAAAAAGAAAAATAGCCGAAATGATTGAGCACCGCGAAAAATAGCCGAAATGATAGGGCAATCGCGGTTTTCGCGATATAAAAAGATGAAATGATAGAGCATCGCGGAAAGAATAAAAAAAATGATGAAAGAATAAAACTTTTTGCCCTACAAGTGAGATCACATCGATCCCTGTATACAATCCAGGGGCACAAACAAAGAGGGAACCATACCTTCCCAACAGGCTCCATCAGAAAGCGAAGCCAAATCTCGACGGTTCATAGAAAACCTCGACATTTGTCGCAATATTACAGACACAATGTCAACAAACGAAGCAAAAGAAGATCCCTAGCTTCAGGGTCTCGACGTCAATATCGACAACGAAACACAGCTATGGCAAAGTCCTTAGTTCCAAATATCAATGGCCACATCTGCAGCCTGGAGACCAACAACAGTGTGCCTCCTCATTCCAGTAGGACACAGATGTTACACCATCAAATGGAGTGACGGCGAAATCCCAGCTCCACCTCAGCATTCGTCTCGTTACACCAGACGCAATGTCAACAACGGCGTTCCTTCGTAGTCCAGCAGGATGCAGATGCAACGTCAACAAAAGACCTCACGGTCCAAACAAAGCGGAGTGGCGGCGAAATCCCAGCTCCACCTCGACGTTCGTCTCGATACAGCAGACGTGATGTCACCCCAGCGTTTTTTCCCTCAGCAGGATGCAGACGCAATGTCAACAAAAGGCCCCATGGTCGAAACAAAGCGGAGTGACGGCAAAATCCCAGCTCCACCTCGACATTCGTCTCGATACAGCAGATGCAGTGCGAGCAAATGAAGCGAAGGCCAAATTCCTAGCTTCAGGGTCTTAGCGGTAACTCATATAAAACTAGAAAGACTATCGGAGATCATCCCACATCAGCGCGGAGTGGTCACCACCTCGACGTTCGTTTCGATACAGCAGACGAGATGTCACTACGGCGCCCTTCCTCCAATAGGATTCGAATGCGCCAAAGCAAACGAAGCAAAGGCCAAATTCCTAGCTTCAGGGTCTTGACGGTAACTCATATAAAACCTGAAAGACTATCGGAGATCAACCCACATCAGCGCGGAGTGGTCACCACCTCAACGTTCGTCTCGATACAGCAGATGAGATGTCACTACGACGTCCTTCTTCCAACAGAATTCGGACACGCCAAAGCAAATAAAGCGAAGGCCAAATTCCTAGCTTCAGGGTCTTAACGGTAACTCATATAAAACCTGAAAGACTATCGGAGATCATCCCACATCAGCGCGGAGTGGTCACCACCTCGACGTTCGTATCGATACAGCAGACGAGATGTCACTACGGCGTCCTTCCTCCAACAGGATTTGGCCACGCCAAAGCAAATGAAGCGAAGGCCAAATTCCTAGCTTCAGGGTCTTGACGGTAACTCATATAAAACCTGAAAGACTATCGGAGATCGTCCTACATCAGCACGGAGTGGTCACCACCTCGACATTCGTCTCGATACAGCAGACGAGATGTCACTACGACGTCTTTCCTCCAACAGAATTCGGACACGCCAAAGCAAATAAAGCAAAGGCCAAATTCCTAGCTTCAGGGTCTTGACGGTAACTCATATAAAACCTGAAAGACTATCGGAGATCATCCCACATCAGCGCAGAGTGGTCACCACCTCGACGTTCATCTCGATACAGCAGACGAGATGTCACTACGGCGCCCTTCCTCCAATAGGATTCGAATGCGCCAAAGCAAACGAAGCAAAGGCCAAATTCCTAGCTTCAGGGTCTTGACGGTAACTCATATAAAACCTGAAAGACTATCGGAGATCATCCTACACTAGCGCGGAGTGGTCACCACCTCGACGTTCGTCTCGATACAGCAGACGAGATGTCACCCCAGCGTTCTTCCTCCAACAGGGTTCAGACGCGACAATCAAACAACGGAGTCACGGCAAAATTCCCAATTCCAAGCCTCGACGGTTCACCAACAACCTTGAGACAACCGCGACATTCGTCTCGATACAACAGACGCAGTGCCAGCAAACGAAGCAAAGGCCAAATTCCTAGCTTCAGGGTCTTGACGGCAACTCATATAAAACCTGAAAGACTATCGGAGATCATCCTACACCAGCGCAGAGTGGTTATAACTCATCGGGGCTCTCCAAAATGAGCCTAACCTCAAGTAAAAAGCGGCATGGCAAAATTCCTAACGCTTGCTCTTCTGACGGTCAAACTGCCTAGGAAGATTGCTTGAAGACGTCTTGTCCAGCCCCCGAAGGGATCAGAGACACGACAGTCGCAAGGCTGCTCAAACAGCAAGATTGCCTATCGAGGAATACATCAGCCAACGCGACGGTATGATGAACAAAATCCTAGTACCACAGACCCTAACGGACCTTTGTCGTAAAGGGCAGAGGTTAACTGTGACGTTAGGACATCCTTGCGAGAACTTCTCGATTCGTCTCGACTCATAAGGCAAAGCCTTAGGCAATGGGGATTAAAAAAAACTGTTTCCTAAGCACTGGGACCCTGCAAGTCAGTCCAAGATGGACTCTTGCATACTATTCACGGGCCACACTCTCCGAAGTCGAACATCGACAAAGAGGGAAACAACCACTTACAAGTCCTCTCGACTTGTAAGTGGGAAAAATTCTCTTGTGAGATCTTTACGACTCTCAAGAGAAAACATACATTTAGGAGTCCTCATGACTCCTAGGGAAAAAATACACCTATGGGGTCCTCTCAACTCGTAGGGAGAAAAGTCTTTATGAGACCCTCATGGCTCATAAAGTTGAAAAGTCTTAGGTGGAAGATCCTAACCCTGTCTCCTAAGCCATCACGGCCCTACAGAGAGGTCAAGATGGACTATCTATAGGCCATATTCTCTGAAATCAAATATCGACAAGAAGGGAAACAATCACTTATGAGTCCTCTCGACTTGTAAGGGAGAAAATTCTCTTGTGAGATCCTTACGACTCTCAAGAGAAAACGCACTTAGGAGTCCTCACGACCCCTAAGGAGAAAATACACCTGCGGGATCCTCTCGACCTGTAGGGAGAAAAAAATCTTCTTGAGACCCATACGGCTCATGAAGATGAAAAAAGTCTTAGGTTACAAGAACCCTAAACTTGTCTCTTAAGCCATCAATTCTATTGCCATGCGTAACTCTGCACTACTTCACCCACGTACATACTTATGTGGGCAAAGTAGTGGGGGGCATTTGTTCCCGCCAAAATTTTATGCGCAAAAGAGCCTAAGGTATCAAATGGTAGTGATACGCTTAAGAAAATACGGACCAGTATTTTCCGGGCTGTTTTTGACAAACTGCCGAATGAGAAATAGCTAAATTCTAATGGTATCGAAAGCGTCTCGAAAAGCCCTTCGATTTGATATATTATGGGCCTCATAATTCATCCGGGATCAAAAGTTATGAGGTATCACGTGCCCACACGTGACCGGGCATCACGTGACCATTTACAAGCAAAGCCTGTAGGAACTGAATAAAATAAATAATTAAATGGGGTCACGTGCCAGCATGTGACAGACTTTGAAAGCCTTATTGCGTAATAGAATTTGATTAAAAATCAGGAATTATCTCAATGAGGTATCACGTGCTCAAACGTGACCAATGGTCACGTGTTGACACGTGATAGTTAAAACAGAAATAAAAACAAACGGCTGAAGGAAATACCTCAATGAGGTATCACGTGCTCACACGTGACCAATGGTCACGTGTTAACACGTGATGGTTAAAACATAAGCAAAATTAGCGGCTCAGAAAAGGACTCAATTGGGGGTCACGTGCTCACACGTGACCAAGGGTCACGTGCCAGCACGTGACAGGCATTGAAAGCCTTACAGTTTAATAGAATTAAATTCTAAATTCTTCTAAATCTTTCAAAATGGAAAAGATTAGAGGGAACCATAGGATTAAAAGTCCAAGGGTGATTAAAAATCACCAACTTATGGAAAAATCCTAAACAAGAAAAGATCTCCCCAAATCTCACCGAAATAACAAACAGAATATCTTTGGATTGAAAATCCAACGATGAATAAAATTCACTGAATGATCTAAAAGATCATATTAATTATGAAAACAAATCAAATCTTTCAATGAAAGATTTATTAAACAAATTTATTATTTTCCTTCTCCTATAAATAGGAGTCAACAGGAGAAGAATGAGATAAAATTTTGGGATCTTGAAATTTCCTAAAGGCTAAAAAAAGCAGAGAGAAAGGAAAGGGGAATTCAATTCTCAACAAAGAAAACCTAGGTGAGAAAGGGGGGAAAGATCAAAACTTCAAAATGAGAATTTAATTCTCGATCTAAGAGTTTAACTCTTCTGCAAAAGAACATAGTTCTTCCTCTAGTTAAAGATATGCAGAAGCACAACTCCCCATAGGTTGAGAATTTAATTCTCATCGAGTTGAGATCCTGCCATGCAGATCTAAAACTTAGAGGGGGAATTGAGTTTAGAGAATTTAATTCTCCCAAAGATAAAACTAGGGTTTAACCATATATGAGAATTTAATTCTCCCAAAATTATAGAAATTTAATTCCTCCAAGATAAAACTAGGGTTCAACCCTATATGAGAATTTAATTCTCCTAAATTTATAGGAATTTAATTTCTACAAAGAAAATTATGGTTCAACCCTGCATGAGAATTCAATTCTCCCAAAATCATAGGAATTTAATTCCATCAAGACGGAACTAGGGTTTAACCCTATATAAGAATTTAATTCTTTCACATACATAGGAATTTAATTCCTCTAAAACCATAAATAGGGTTTAACCCTACAGAGAATTTGATTCTTAAGAATTAAGAGACTTGAAAGATCTCCATGCATGCAAAAAGCTAGGTCACGTGTCCCCACGTGACCCCTGAACAGATCTCCCAAAAATGAGAAGAAAAAGCTTGGAGGCAATGCCTTACGTGCTCCCACGTGACCTCCAAAATAACAGATTCTAATTTGGGCGCTCTCACGTGTTACCACGTGACCCCTTGATAAACGCTTTAATAATCAGCGCATAAATCTCCATCACGTGCCACCACGTGATGACTAGAGAATCAAAAGTGTTTAACACTTATTTGCAGAACAAAGTAAAAGGGGATCTGGCCCCACATTTTGTGTACCCTCACGTATCCCCACGTGACCCCTTAATAAACACTTCAGTAATCAATGCATGGCTACCCATCACGTTCCAACACGTGATGGCCTGAAGACTAAAAGTGTTTAACACTTACTTGAATATTCTGAAAATAAAATAAAGGAGCTCTGGCCCCATCTTCAGGCGCCTCACGTGACACCGCATGACCCCTTCCTTTCTAGTGTTTAACACTATTTTGAGCATTTTGTCTCCAGTGTTTAACACTGTTTTAAATACATCACGTGAGGACACGTGACCGCCAGATGTTCTCTAGTGTTTAACACTATTTTCAAATTATCTTAGCCCAAATTGGTTAAGTTTTCCAAAGGCAAATCTCCCCTTCAAATGAGCCTTAAAATCCAGAACTATAATGTTTAAGTGCTCGGCCAAAGACAAAATGTCATCAGAGCCTTCAAACTCTTGTTTAGCATTACTAAATAATGAGGGGCTGAACCCAGGCAAATGTTCAACAGTCCGACAAAGGGCCAACATTTCAAATCTAATTGGACTTAGCCCAAGTTGGCTATAAGTCCTCAATTCAGATTTAATTGAGCCAATGCGCTCATAATCAAATTAATTGGTCTTAGTTCCAAATTGGACTACAGATCTCCCAATCAATTTTGGTTCAAGGGTACATCTCTGAACTCCTCTGATATTGGTCGTTGTAATCCTTCAACGTCTTCAGAGAGGTGACGGGTCCCGATAACCAATCATTCCATGGACTGTGGGGTCCTTAAACTCATGGACTATGATGTCCTTAACCTTGACTGTGAGGTCTTTAAACTCACGGACTATGATGTCCTTAACCTGGACTGTGGGGTCCTTAAACTCATGGACTATGATGTCATTAACCTTGACCATAATGTCTTTAAACTAACATTGGACTGTGGGGTCCTTAAACCCATGGACTATGATATCCTTAACCTTGACCGTGATGTCTTTAAACTAACCTTGGACTGTGGGGTCGTTAAACCCATGGACTATGATGTCCTTAACCTTGACCGTAATGTCTTTAAACTAACATTGGACTATGGGGTCCTTAACTCACGGACTATGATGTCCTTAACCTCGACCGTGATGTCTTTAAACTAACAATGGTCCACCATGTCCTTAAACTGGCAATTGACCGCAAAGTCCCTAAACTAGAACATTAGAGCCCAAATGCTCTTTTGTTGGATCTAAATGATCCAGTTAGGTAGATCTTAGTTTAAAATTAGACTTACGTATCCTTAACAAATGGTTAAGTTGACCTTCGTTTAAAATTAGACTAACGTGTCCTTAACAAACTGTTAAGTTGATCTTAGTCTAAAATTAGACTAACTTATCCTTAACAAACGTTTAAGTTGATCTTAGTCTCAAATGAGACTAACGTATCCTTAAACCCAACCCCCAAACCCAAATCTAAGAAAATACGGATTTGGACTAATCCACGCCCTACGGGCGACAACATAAATTAGTCTCCGTATACAATCCACGGGCAACCAAAAACAAAAAAAATATACACGACACGAAGTGACCATCTGGAGAAGAAGAAAGTGGTTACCACGATGCGGTAGCGTAATTAACTGCAGGGGCTTGTGCCTGCAGGGAAGAGCGTCCCCACAATCAAAAAACCCTCTACGAGGGGGAATCTGACGAAGTCTGCTATATCGGCCGCATCCGTTTAAACCTTCGATACATGATTCCATAAATCAACTTCGCATCTTCGAAGAGGTGGACGGATAACACCAATTAGCATCTGCCCCGAAATTCAGGCAAGACGTTCGCCGCGTCTCCACCGTGTCTTTCGGAGGGGAACACCGAGCAACCTGCAAAGAAGTCCCGGGGTGGTTGTACCACCGTAGACCCTCCAACGATCAAGTTAGCCGAGGAATTTGAGCAGAATAGCGGCTTGTTGGATTGAAATTTCCTTCCCTGATTCTTCTAAGAGAGGGGTTTTTATCGTGGTCGCTTGGAGCGAGATGGCGCGAGATCTTCGCTGTCGATTACGCCCCTGACGTTACACCTCCGTGAATGATGGGATCCCCCATTAATGACGGGATACGCTCGTTAATGGAAGGATACGACGGCGTGGAATGCGGGATGTTGGGTGGCGAATTTCACGCTTCTGGCGAGATACGCGGAGTCGTGGCGGAGGCGCTTCGGCTCTGCGTTCTTGGTTTCTTGGTAGAACCGGGGAGGCTTAGCTCAGCGGGAGGCTTGGAGGCAAGCGGGAGGCCGAGGAAGCTCGGTTCTGTGATAGCTCGGAGGCAAGCTAGGAGGGCTAAGGAAGCCCAATGTGTAGGAGAGCTCGGAGGTGAGCCGATGGTTATTTATAAGGCGAGCATAAGAGTGTTCTGGGAAGCCATCGAAGGTCGGGTCAATCATCGGGGCGAAGGCCCGGGGAATGCCTTCAATATATCATGTTTGCTCCATTCCTATGAGCCCCAGGACATGTCATCTACCACGTGTCATGATCTGGGGAATTCCTACTTATGAGTATCATCATTCTTCCCCCACTCTCGTCCTGACCTATTTATGATTTGGGTCGAGAGTGGTCTGATCGGTTTTCTGGGCGCAGAGTGTTGCCAAAAATCTATCGGCGCGGATTTCCGGGGCGACTTAGTATGGGGCAGTCGCGTCGTTCGGATTTACAAGCCCGCATGGCGTATCCCGGGTGCTTGGATCTTCGAGCGCATCTTTGATGACATCAGCGGATCGGGGAAATGATCGTGCTTTAAAGAGGGGGCGCCGATTCGCTCGCACGTCTGTTGAGGTGCAGGCCATGTGTCCGACACGGATTGGGGGATGCAACAAGCTGTCACTGTCGCCTACGGCCGAAGGGACGTCTCCAATGGTCGTTCGACACGTGGGGCTTCGACGGCTGGCAGACGCGACGCTTCGTTTTGGAGGGAAATGATCGGGGCCGTCAGATGCTTCCCCCGAGTTGTATAAATAGGAGGGGAACCCTATAGTGTTTACACTTCCGCCACTATTTTCTTTCGTTGCGAGAAATTGTTCGGTGCTCCTCCTTATTTTCAGATCAGATCTCCAGCACCTTTCCTCGGCGAAATCTTCCTTTTGAATCGGGTTAGATGTCTTTGTCTGGGGAGTCGGTAGAAATTGTTAGGGTCGAGTCGGGCGATGAGGCTCCAGTTGTTGGAGCTGAGTCCAGGGTGTCTTCTCCCTCCTCTTCGGTTGCCCCATCTGCATCGGGTTCCCCCATAGAGTTAGGGCTACCCATGCCACTCGTCGCTAGGCGATGGCAAGGGCCCCTAAGGTGCGCATCAGGAACGCTCGTGATGCACCCTCCATATTGAGAAACGTGGATGAGCTTACCAAGATTTGGGCTCTCTTCCTCATCCCCCCTAGCTATTCGCTTCGTTTAGCCAGGGTGGATGAAAGGGTGGATGAAAGGGTGCAGGGTAAGGAGATTGCCATGTATTTGGATGCATTCTGGGCTGGAATGCGTCTGCCCTTTCCACCCAAAGTATGTGGGCTACTTCGCTGCTTCCAAGTCGCCCCGGGCCAGCTAATGCCGAACTCGTAGAGAATTCTCCTAGGGTTCCTGGTCTAGTTGAAACTTGACGACATCCCTTTCAGCCTGACCCTTCTTACTTCCTTCCTATGTTACAAAAATCACCCTAGCACCCACAAGGATGAGTCGAGATGGGTGTATATTTCTTTCAAAAAACGCAAGGGGGGCGGCCGGGTCGGGAGTAGTAACCGTTCCTTCTTCCATTCATGAATGGAAGGAGAAGTTTGTGTTCGTCGGGCCACCCGAGGGCGAGAATTGGCATGTGCCTATACAGTGGCACAAGGCTGACTGCCCGCGGGCGAAGCAGTTGTCATCTCCCGAGGTGAGGGCGGTGTCCATGTGGGAGCCGATCCAGCGGGCCGACGTCTTGCTTTCCGCGCAGGTCCTTAGCTGGGCCGGGCTCAACCCCGCGCGCTTCGTGGGTAAGTTAGGAGCTTGGATGATCTGTTTAGATTTGAATAATTTCCTTTTCCCCTTCTTGCATTACTAACTTTTTTGTGTATTCTCCTTTTGCAGGACAAATGGACCGATCCAGGATCCTAGCTGCCATAGCCGCTTCTTCCCAGAAGAAGGCTGGGGGTGTGACCCTGTCCCGAGCCGGCCCGAGCTCGACCCTGAGACTGTCACCATCGGCGAGGCCTTCCACATCTCCTTGAGCCCCTAATGATCTCCGCGGGGGTAGCTAGAAGCACGCGGGGGACCCGGAACCCCGAGCGATGGAGGAAGAGGGGGAACCGAGGTTCCCCTCAAGAGGAAAAGCATGGTCTTCCGCACGCCGTCAACTGATATTCCCGAGGGGATCCCCATGCAAGAAGGGGAAGTCTGCTTCGTGGTCCCCTTCGGGCTTTCCGTCGCCGACAACTTGCTCATAGACATGGAGCAGTCAGGCGGGGGACCTTAAAAACCCATGTGGCCACTATTGCTCAAGAGGCAATTCAGGTTGGTATCCGTTTAAGTATTATCTTAAGTGCCTTTTCTTGGTCTGAACACCTGTAAATCCACCTGCTGCTTTCCTTAGGTCCTCCAACATTGCGCCCTTATCGTTAACATGGAATCTGAGGAGATTGCCCCGGCCATGAGGAAGGCTGGGGAATCGTCTTCGGAGGTGGAGGATCTGCGCCTTCAGCTGCGAAAGGAGAAAGAGAAGACAGCCGCCCTCGAAACCCGGTTGGCCATCGGGGAGCTCATGATCTCCAAGAGCCAGAAGTCCCGCCGACTTCTGAGCGAGCCCCACCGAGTCATCGAGGCCAAGTTGGAGGAGTTGGGCATGCGCTATGCCATAATGAAGAAGGCGAGGGACGCCAGCAAGAGGGAGACCGAGGCTGTGCTTGAGGCGGCGAAGATCGCCGAGCTCCGAGCTCACAAGTTGGTGGACAGGTACAAGGCGTTAGACCCGTTCTATGCCAACATCAGCGAAGCCTCTGCCATTATTTAGCATGAAGCTCTTGATGCTGTCAAGGCGTTAATGCCGGAGTTTGCCGATGGTGAGCTCTGTGCTCGGGTCCCGCTTTCAGTGGACACATCACAGGGGCCAGCGTCGGGGGATGGGAGATTGCGGAAGTAGAAGCTCCGGCCCCTGAGGGCGGTGCCGAGCAACACGAGATCCGGGCAGAGCCTGCAGCCTGAGCTTTTTGTTTTTCCCAAATTTTGTAAGCCTTCGGGCACTTTTTGTAAGGCTGAGGAGCCCAGAATACCTTGTAAATACTTTCGGAACATGAATAAAACTGGGTTTTTTTGCATGACAATGTGTTTCTTGTGTGAGTACTTGAGCTTGTCGGTCTTTTCCTCGATGCAAGTGTTAGGCCGTAGGTCGATGACTGGCATTTTAGATGATGATCGCGCGTCGAGTGTAGGTCAATTAATCGCCAAGTGCAGGAAGGTCGGTGGCCTCCGTCCCCCGGAGTCGAGGTAGCGATCGTTCACTTAGAATACGTCGGGAGGTCCCTCAGTGTAGGAGGGTCGGTATCTGCCCATTCCTTAGAGTCGGACCGACGACCATGTCTCTTAGCGTGAGTTGAACAATAGCCAAGTTACCCGCTAAGGATTGACCGAGCAGGGAAACAACTCGGTGGCCTCTTGGTGAGGGCTTCGATCCTTAGCGTAGGCGGGTAGGAAGTTACCCGCTAAGAATTGACCGAGCAGGGAAGCTACTCGGTGGCCTCTTGGTGAGGGCTTCGATCCTTAGCGTAAGTGGATAGGAAGTTACCCGCTAAGGATTGACCGAGCAGGGAAGCTGCTCGGTGGCCTCTTAGTGAGGGCTTCGATCCTTAGCGTAGGTAGGTAGGAAGTTACCCGCTAAGGATTGACCGAGCAGGGAAACTGCTCGGTGGCCTCTTGGTGAAGGCTTCGATCCTTAGCGTAGGTGGGTAGGAAGTTTGTCACGCCCCGCTTCCAACTGTACGGGCAGAGGACGGAACGAGGCTGCTACGTATTTACTCAGAAGTAAACACGCTAAGCGTATCTAAGCAATATAAAATGTAATGTACACAAGAGACAAGATATAAATGAACAACAACTTTATTTATTAACATTCTTTTTACAATACATCTGAAAAGTAAATATATGGAATGGAAAGCAATGCTTAAATAGTGGCATAACAGAAATCGAAAATACAGTATGTAAATGTCTACAAGGAATCCAAAGCTCCAGGTCGAAAGCTAGTTGGTCCAAGTCCTCGCTGCTGGGCTCGATCTCCAGTGAGTCCGAAACACCTGACGACATTCCAAAGAAGAAGAAAGAGAATGTCGTCAGCGATCAAATCGCTCGGTAAGTCCCGAAGATGAGGGAAAAGTAGAATAGACAGAGAGAGAGTATAGTTTTATAATATTGTATTATATTGTTAACGCTGTTGTTTGTAGCTTGGTACAGAAGAGGCCAGTGTATACGAGAGGAGTCTCACTAGACCAAAGACTATGGTATATAGAGTAAAAGGAACCGTTCAGCCACGGTACAACGGCAATTGAATTCAGGTTAGGTGTCTTTATGGTTGCTGTCTTGTGCCACTTCTAACACCTTCTGTACCAATCTACCCCTTATAAACCCCGCGATATCTTGATTGTATTGTTTGAATTGTATATTGTATATAGATGGATGACTTACCGAAACCATGATATCAGTAAATGGATGTAACTGGAGAATCATGTAGATGGATGTATATCCATGGTTCGTTCGATTCAGACAAGTTGTATAGATTTGATAGATTGAATATATGGATTCATGGATTCATGTTGAATTGTAGTTTGATACTCGAATCATATTCAAGTCAGATTGATTATATTGAGACTTGGTCTGAGTCATACAATTAGAAAAGAAATTGAATCCCGATTTATGTTATGGTGCTATCGGTAACCACTGCATATGGACGGCAGCATTTGTGTCTTTTTCAAAGACTATTACCGTGTTGATAACACTGTTTGTTAAGTTGTCTACCTTAAATAGGCAAGCACCCATATCTCCGGCTTCCTGAGGCTTAAGAGTCCGGTCCCGCTTAAACCTATATTTACTAGGGTCCTTATTATAATTTAGTATAACTTGAGGGGTTTTTATTTAAAAATAATTTTGTATAATTTTCAAAATACACCTCATGCATTTAATTATCATCTTTAGGGTTTTCATGGATGTATATTTTATCAATATGACATTTCTAGTGAATAAAGCCTAATTTCATAATATATGGTATTCATTTGTAATATTGGATTTGTATGGTATTTTCTTGTAAATGGAATGTTTTTTTCTTGAATTTTGGAAATGTGGAATATTATAAATATTATAAATAGATATTTTTATATTAATTACATATATATTTATTTATTAAAAATATAAGTTTTATTTATAATAGAAATCACATTTTCTAAAGAAAAATGTATTTTAAATCTTTTGAGATCGTATGCTCCTTGCGGAGGTCTGCATCTCACTCTACTAAGCCCAAGGATGTGCGATAACCCGCACCTTTCCGAACGGGTTCCCCGAAATGGGTTGTAGAGGCGCATTTGCAATGATTTATTAAAATACATTTCTTGTAGAAAAAGTTTTTTTTATAAGTCGGAGGTAGTTATGTGTAAAATCGTATTTTCCCCAAAGCTATGTTCCCCAATTTCATCATGCTATGTTAGATATGTGTGTTGTGAGTAGGTAGGTCATTACCTCATGAGTTTTCTAGGGTAATACGGTTGTTAAAGTTCAAGCATGTCGAAATGAAACATGAAGGTATTTTAATGTAAAAATTGCGATAAAAGATGCATATAATGATCTTTTGTGATGAAACTTATTAAAGATGTTTATTAAAGTTTAATGAACAATATGTGATGATATGAAGGTATCTTGATTAAGAAAAATTGTAGTTTTTAAAGAAAACCGAATCGGAAGTCGGACTAACTCCGTTTCCGTCGGGTTTTAGTTTTGAAAGTTTTTAGAATAGAGAAAAGAAGGAGAAGTAGGGACTTACAGGTTAATTGATTAGAAGAGAGAAGGAGGAAGAGGTAGGAGGTGCCGTTGCGTCGTTTCGTCGTCGGAATCTACTCGGATCGTCGTCGGAAGTTCGTCGGAGCATCGCCCGTTGCTAACTCCACTTGCACACAAAAGACTTGGGAATTTTTCTTGAGAGTTTGGGCAGGGATTTGGGAGTGAGGAAGGGTGATTTTAGGTGTGGTATTTATTGGAAAAATTAAGATTTAGGGTAGTGAAAGGGTGTGATAAAAATTGTATTTAAATTTGCATTAAAAAGGATTAAAAGTGGGTAGTTTAATTCTCTGGTTAATTGCAGAGAATTTAAACAGTGCAGGGGGAGTGGGGTAGGCCAAAGGGTGCAAGGGAAAAAAATGTGGAATCGGGCCGAGTTAACCCGCAGCGCCGGCCGAGTCAACCGCCGAATCGGCCGAGTCGGGGTCCATCTCTTCGCCATGTGTCCCTGACGCTTGGACTTGACTCGTGGACTCATTTATTTATTCTGTAACTTACCCTATTACGTGTAGTGCACGTGTAGACTCTTGGGCTTCTAAAAGATTAAAAGAATTTTAAATAAAAATAATGTGTGGTTGATGGGATTTGAACTCTGGTGCTTTAATTCAGCAGAGCAAGGCCTTACCATTGAGCTACAAGCTCCTTCTTGCTGTTCAAAAGTAAATCAAACTTATAACTTGTACTCAGGCTCAAGTATCCCTTTCTGTATTCTTTGAAAAAAAAATTGTACAGAAAGTTTAGGGTTGTTACATTCTACCCTCCTTATAAAAAATTTCGTCCTCGAAATTTGTAAAAGAAAAATGTAACGGATTCAAGGAAAGTTTGGTGATAGAACTATTGGTAGTGTATGGAAAAATATGTGAGTAAATGAAAGAATGCGAGAGATTTGAAAAGAGTTGAGGAAATTACCAGGTTTACCTTGGTCTACGGCCTCTGCTTCTTTGGCCGCTAAAAGGAAAACCTGACGCCGTGGTACATTCCTCCTAACTGGGGGCACATTCCTCTGTCCTTGAGGAATGTTTCTCTGCCCTCGAGGTATGTTCCTCAGTGCTTGATGGAATTGATGATTAGGCTGTGCAGGTGGTGGAGCTGTGAGTGCAAGACGAGGTGCGGGAGCCTGGATAGCTGGCCGCTGTGGGTAGTTGGTGGGTGTGTGAGTTGGGTTGCGTCTATAAGGACAGTTTCCAATTCTATGATTAGATGCGCCGCAAACTAGGCACAAGCCTTTTGCGCGCCTACAGTCCTTCCACAAGTGTCCATCCTTCTTGCAGTAAAAGAAAAAACTTGGACTTGACTGGTTAATTGTTTCTTTCTGTCTCTTGGGTTTTGAAGGTTGTATAGGATAGGCTCCTCCTGCCATCTGGGTGGCAGAGCGCTTTATACCGGTTGCTTCCTCTTCTGGTCGGTTCAATAATATAGCAGTCTGTTGCTGCAGTCCTTCCAAGAGGCTTCGGATTGCCTCAAGCAGAACCGTCTGCTCGTTGATCGGAGCAGCGACGACAGGTGTGAGTGGTAGTGGTGGGGGAGTGTTGTTGATATTTGTGCTGGTGTTGTTTGGGGAATCCATAACCTTGGAAGAAAGATTTGGGTTAGGGTAGATTCAAAATATATGGAATTGGAAGATTCGAGGAATTTGAATTGTAAAGAATGTTTTCAGTTGCTGGTTCTTGTGTTATATTGCTTAGCTTGTCCACGCAGAACTGAACTGCATAGTAGGGTTCCATACAGCTCTGACCTGCATGGGCCACCAACAAAACCTGCCACGCCCCGCTTCCCAGTGTACGGGCAGAGGACGCGATGAGGCCGCTATGTATTTACTCAGAAGTAAACACGCTAAGCGTATCTAAGCAATATAAAATGTAATGTACACAAAAGACAAGATATAAATGAACAACAACTTTATTTATTAACATTTTTTTACAATACATCTGAAAAGTAAATATGGAATGGAAAGCAATGCCTAAACAGTGGCATAACAGAAATAGAAAATACAGGATGTAAATGTCGATAAGGAATCTAAAGCTCCGGGTCGAAAGCTAGCTGGTCCAAGTCCTCGCTGCTGGGCTCGATCTCTAGTGAGTCTGAAACACCTGACGATATTCCAAAGAAGAAGAAAGAGAATGTCGTCAGCGAACAAATCGCTCGGTAAGTCCCGAAGATGAGGGAGAAGTAGAATAGACAGAGAGAGAGTGTAGTTTTATAATATTGTATTATATTGTTAACGCTGTTGTTTGTAGCTTGGTACAGAAAAGGCCAGTGTATACGAGAGGAGTCTCACTAGACCATAGACTACGGTATATAGAGTACAAGAAACCGTTCAGCCACGGTACAACGGCAATTGAATTCAGGTTAGGTGTCTTTATGGTTGCTGTCTCGTGCCACTTCTAACACTTTCCATACCAATCTACCTCTTATAAACCCCGTGATGTCTTGATTGTATTTTTTTTATTGTTTGAATTGTATATTGTATATAGATGGATGACTTGCCGAAACTATGATATCAGTAATTGGATGTAACTGTAGAATCATGTAGATGGATGTATATCCATGGTTCGATTCAGTCAAGTTGTATAGATTGGATAGATTGAATATATAGATTCATGGATTCATGTTTAATTGTATTTTGTTACTTGAATCATATTCAAGTCAAATTGATTATATTGAGATTCAGTCTGAGTCAGACAATTAGAAAAGAAATTGAATCCTGATTTATGTTATGGTGCTATCGGTAACCGCTGCATATGGACGGCAGGATTTGTGTCTTTTTCAAAGACGATTACCGTGTTGATAACACCGTTTATTAAGTTGTCTACCTTAAATAGGCAAGCACCCATATCTCTGGCTCCCTGAGGCTCAAGAGACTGGTCCCGCTTAAACCTATGTTTACTAGGGTTATTATTGTAATTTAGTATAATTTGAGGGGGTTTTACGTAAAAATAATTTTGTATAATTTTCAAAATACAACTCAAGCATTTAATTATCATCTTTATAGTTTTCATGGATGTATATTTTATCAATATGACATTTCTAGCGAATAAAGGCTAATTTCATAATATATGGTATTTATTTGTAATATTGGATTTGTATGGTATTTTCTTGTAAGTGGAATGTTTTTTCTTGAATTTTGGAAATATGGAATATTATAAATATTAAAAATAGATATTTTGATATTAATTACATACATATATATTTATTAAAAAAATAAGTTTTATTTATAATAGAAATCACATTTTCTAAAGAAAATTGTATTTTAAATCTTTCGAGATCGTATGCTCCTTGTGGAGGTCTGCATCTCACTCTACTAAGCCCGAGAATGTGCGATAATCCGCACCATCCTGAACGGATTCCCCAGAATGGGTTGTAGAGGCGCATTTGCAAAGATTTGTTAAAATACATTTCTTGTAGAAAAATATTTTTTTATAAGTCGGAGGTAGTTATGTGTAAAATCGTATTTCCCCCAAATCTATATTCCCCAATTTCATCGTGCCATATTAGATATGTATGTTGTGAGGAGGTAGGTCATTACCTCATGAGTTTTCTAAGGTAATACGGTTGTTAAAGTTCAAGCATGTCGAAATGAAACATGAAGGTACTTTAATGTTAAAATTGCGATAAAAGATACATATAATAATCTTTTATGATGAAACTTGTTAAAGATATTTATTAAAGTTTAATGAACAATATGTGATGATATGAAGGTATCTTGATTAAGAAAAATTATAGTTTTTAAAGAAAACCGAATCAGAAGTCGGACTAACTCCGCTTCCGTCGGGTTTTAGTTTTGAAAGTTTTTAGAATTGGGAGAAGAAGGAGAAGTAGGGACTTACAGGTTAATTGATTAGAAGAGAGAAGGAGAAAGAGGTAAGAGGTGACTTGCGTCGTTTCGTCGTCGGAATCTCCTCGGATTGTCGTCGGAAGTTCATCGGAGCTTCGCCCTTTGCTAACTCCACTTGCACGCAAAAGACTTGGGAATTTTTCTTGAGAGTTTGGACAGAGATTTGGGAGTGAGGAGGGGTGATTTTATGTATGGTATTTATAGTAAAAATTAGGTTTTAGGGTAGTGAAAGGGTGTGATAAAAATTGTATTTAAATTTGCTTTAAAAAGGATTAAAAGGGGGTAGTTTAATTCTCTGGTTAATTGCAGAGAATTTAAATAGTGCAAGGGGGAGTGGGGTAGGCCAAAGGGTGCAAGGGAAAAAAGAAAATGTGGAATCGGGCCGAGTTGACCCGGTGGCGCCGGCCAAGTCAACCACTTCGCAGGCCCGAGTCGGCCGTGTCGGGGTCCATATCTTCGCCATGTGTCCCTGATGCTTGGACTTGACTCGTGGACCCATTTGTTTATTCTGTAACTTACCCTATTACATGTAGTACACGTGTAGACTCTTGGACTTCTAAAAGATTAAAAGAATTTTAAATAAAAATAATGTGTGGTTGATGGGATTTGAACTCTGGTGCTTTGGTTCAGCAGTGCAAGGTCTTACTAATGAGCTACAAGCTCCTTCTTATTGTTCAAAAGCAAATAAAATTTATAACTTGTGCTCAGGATCAAGTACCCCTTTCTGTATTTTTTGAAAAAAAAATTGTACAGAAAGTTTAGGGTTGTTACAAAGTTACCCGCTAAAAATTGACCGACCAGGGAAGCTGCTCGGTGGTCTCTTGGTGAGGGCTTGGATCCTTAGCGTAGATGGGTAGGAAGTTACCCACTAAGGATTGACCAAGCAGGGAAGCTACTCGGTGGCCTCTTGTTGAGGGCTTTAGATCCTTGGCATCGGTGGATAGGGAACTCTCCGCCAGGGATTGACCGAGCAGGGAAGCTGCTCGGTGGCCTCTTAATGAGGGGTTTTTAGATTTCTCTTCGCCTTCATGGGGCGTCGTTCAATCTCCCTTGACCCGTAAAATCTGGAAGAGTGAGCGTTGCAGACAACACGTGGCAGAAACGCACAGGCAAGGCGCGACGCTCCATGGTTCGTGTCGTTCCAACTCCCATTGACCGCTTAGGGGCTCGTGAGGATTGGCATGGTCGCCACGTGGCAGCTTTGTATTGGGAAAATTGAAAATATCCAATGATTCGCGTTGCTGCGTGCTCAAATTTAGGCCTTTAGGGATTCTGTTGGGGCTATAAATAGCGAATGCATGCTGGTTTCTTTTAACCTTGCGTTTCTGAAGATGGCTGGGCATCCGTGTGTGCTCATCAGCGAGATGATTTCCTGGGATGATGTGTACTTCTACAACCTCGATCGGTCCAAACAGACGTACGAGGTGGTGATATACCGCGTAGAGGCCCACTTTGGACGCCTTCTTCCCCGGCGATCTCCACTCCTCCAAGTGCTTATTTATGCGATCTAGGGAGGTCCCCAGGTCTGCACAATGCCATGTCTCCATAGTTGAGGAATGAGGCGATCGAGAAGTTGCACTCGCTTTATCATCTCGGCCTGATCTCGAAGAGCAGGAGGGACCGATCAGCGGGCTTTCTTCTGGAGTGTTTCAAGAAGAAGCAGATCGTTGATTTTTGCCCAGCGGGTGGCGCTTCAGAGGCAGCCGAGGAAGCTAGGGCTCAGCTGGCGGAGATTTCGTCAGAGTATCATCAACAATGCTTCTTCAATCCCCGGCCCCCTTTGCTGTAATAATCTCTTTTATTTTTGTACGGCTGAGGAGCCTATAATACCTCGTAATGAATAAAATTCTTCTTTTCCGATGTGTTTTTTTTCCTTTTATCCCTTAGCACATTTGATTTGTACGAAAGTGTGTTTGTAGAATAACCGCAATCAGAACGGTGTCGCGTGTAGCTAGACCGAGGTGAGTACGGGTCGTCCTTAGGGAAACGTTGAACCTTTTATTCTTACTTTAGATGTGTTGAGAAAGAGATGATGGATAAAGAATTTTGAAGAATGGTTTCTAGATTTACGTTAAGAAAGAATGCAAAAATATAGATCTAGATTATCTACGGATGTATGTTTATATAATAAGGCAGTTTGTAGGGTTCGTTAGGATTTAGTAGTCATGGACGATTAATTAAAAGTTACCCTTTTTATCCTTTAATAGATTTAAAACTAGAACGACGGTGCTGCATGTAGATTAAGGTTTCTGAAGGGAAAAGGAATCCCACTCTTAACCCTTATCTCGACACGGAACTCCGTTCATATCTAGCCTTTACCAAAATAATCATTAATCTAATCTCTAATCGCGGTCGGAACTAACAAAGAATTGTTAGCGCGCCCGATTAGAATGTTAATGATTCTTTTGATAAAGTTCATAAACTTTATAGGACTTAAAAAGGGTTTAGGGATGTTCATCATCCATTAGCCTACCCTAATCCTACGAACCCTAACAAGCGGAGAATTACTCGCGCATGTTGGGAGAAGAAGAAATGGAGAGAAAATGCATAATTAAACTACGAAGAAATAGAATAAGAAAAAGAACTACCTTTATTAATCAACAATATTCATTACACTTTGATCCTTAGAAAATGATTACAAAGACTAACTTGCTTCTCGATCTCTTCCAAGGAGGTAGACGAACAGTTGATGATCAGCATGGATGCGTGAGCCGTCTTGGACTTCGTGATCGCGTCAACTTGATGATTTTTCCAAGAGGCTCTCGGTATTTATTTATAGACCCAAAGTCTAGAAATTTAGCTTCCAAAATTGGAAGTTAACAGCAAAGATTCACCCCCAAAAAGTGCAGACCCTAACTCCTCTTACTTGCCGCGGATCCGCGGCCAACAGGGGGGTTTGGCCGCGGATCCGCGGCCAATGGTTAATATCACTTTATCATTTTTCTGGCCTTGCATCTTTGTGACATGTGGTGATATCTTGGACCTTTGGAATTTGGGAATCTTCTCGTAGTTACTGCCAGACTTGATTTCTTCATTTTGATTTCTTAATTGGGCAGGTTTTCTTTAACAACTTGATTTCCTTGATTTTAGACCTGAAAATTCTGCACAATAACTTAACAAATAATATTTAGTAGACTTTTTTCTACTAGGATTTGGTCAATGATATTATTTGCATACATTTTCCTACCAAATGCTAATTATAATATATCAACACATGGAAAATAGTATTTTTATAAATAAACCCTCATATGTATGATATATTATAATAAAGACCTTTTTAAATATGGAAATGGTAGGAAAAATGTAATAACAAATGTGCAGTTTTATCAACTGAACAAATACCCCCAAACTTATCTTTAATCGTTCCGAGCAAACTAGTTTATTCAAGAGAAGGAGAAAAAAGAAAGGAGAAAACTAAGCACACTTTTGTAGGTAAACACGATTGCACTGAGCACGTGCAACAAGCCGTTAAACCTCTAGGTGTCCCTAGTAGGAGGAGTGTTGTCTCCTGAGGGTTTTCAGCGGATTACACCTACAAAATCCTATAATAAAAGAGAGATGGTGAAATTTACATATAAAGATAAGAACCATAAAAGAAAGACTTTGAAAATAAGAGTTTCCAACTATACTAGCTTTTTAGTTGTCATGAACCCTATCTTAATAGTCATGAAAAGATGTTAGAAATCACATCATCCCTCAATAAAATATCGTCTTTATTCTTCATTCCTACCTTTCATCCAAACATCGATCATATACCCCTACGTGTATGAAATGGACATCCCTACACTCGGAGAATTCAATTCAAGCTATCATACTCTTGTCCATCTACCTCAATACCTTTTAATTTGATGAATATTTATGGAATTTCTCACACATTTTCATGCGACCGTTAATACTTCTTGAGGTACTAACCGACCGATTACTCATGTGCTTGCTGATTAGGTGATAATATTTTCCTCGTCTTGCACCACCTAAGGCTTAGCACTGACTCCCAGACCAGTTGGCCTTAGGGCACTAGGTGATGAAGCACCCTCGCTATATTTTTTGATTGTTGGCTTGGCGATAACAAAACCAGTGTTCATTTTTCTTTTCACCATTTTTATATTTTTCTTCATTTATTATTTCCTTCATACTTTTGGCTTTTAGACAAGAGCATTTCAAGGTATCCTCTACTATCCCGAGTTTCAAGACGTGTGTAAGTGCATATAGTAGGGTATCAACATTCAAATGTTTGGCTTTCAGAATAGAAACTATTTTTCAGACTTATTTTTATTCTCAGATTAGTGACTTCCTTCATCTTACTAACTCTTGGGACAACAACTCATAACTACTTATTACTAGTTCGTTTAAGAAAACTTCTAATTTTCTTGGTTTTCTTAAACTATTCCTATCTTTTGGATGTAATTTTTCACTTTCTACTCTTTTGTTATAAAAAAAATTAAAATTTTTGAAAATGTTGTGCTTATGCAAAGTATGATGAAAATTGATGTGTAAATAAGCACAAACCTCCCCCAAACCTGTTTACAGCAGTGTCCTCGCTGATGTCATTCGTTAAGCTCAAAAACCTGTAAACTTGGGAGAAAATTATTAATGGGGGCAAGAATATATGAAAGTGAAAATCCTCCCCCAAACTTATTTTTGGCTCATAAATTTGAGGACAAAAGTTATGTTCAAGAGCCAAAAATATACCCCCCCTCAAACATGAGTTAGACAATACGAAGCATTTTAAGAGGGGGTGAGTCATTTGGTCAAAGTAAGACTTTACAAAGACCAAAAATTAACACCAACCATTCAAAGATTTTATCAGTATAGCGTATAGGTTGGTGGAAGAATGTGTTGTATCGAGTCAAGAAAAAATGGGGAAGAGATAAGAGGTGGTCTGGAAAGGGTTTGAAATTAGAGAAAAGAAAGAATGAGGATGAATGTGAATGATTAGGAAGAAGGAATGGTGACGATTCAACCTCTATAGGTGGAGATTGATCAATCACAAAATCCGTATTGTTTAGAAATTCAAGTTCGTCAGCAAAAAGTTCTTCAAAACTTTTATCAATGGTATGATTGAACATTTTGCTGTCAAAGAGTTTTGTTCCAGAATTTATCCTACTTGATTCATAAAAAATCATTGAGGTAGAGGACTCGAAAAACTCATCTACCTCATTTTCAAAAATATCCAAATCAAGTTGAATTTATGGTATTATTGAACTTGAATTAACGGATTGTGATTTATCAAAACTCACTGAAACTATATGAACAGAAGAAGAACCGGAGAAAGTAGAAGGTGAAATGGGTAAACAAATTGGTGTGTCGAGTGTTGCTGAACCAGATGTGGAAGATGGAGGCTGTATTTCGGTCTGATCTTCGGGTATACCATTATCATCAACTTCAAGACATATTTGGGGTTCGGGAAGAATTAAAGGCTCAAGATGATGACCACAAGGACGTGAAAGGATTTGATGAATTGGTGGGACAAAATCATCCAAAATTTCGGGTTCATCAATTAATATATCCCCAACGTCAATCACCTCATTCAAGTGAAGGTTAAAATTCTCAAACACCTCATCAAAAGTATGGTTTTCAATCAATTTTGGTTCAAGAGTGGAGGTGTAGAGATCACAAGGGTTGGGTATGGTTTCACTTGAAATGGACCCTTCACAGTTGGGTAAATCAAACACTACAAAGTCATACAACTTATCAGACATTCTATTTGGTGTACTTGATGAATCTATGAAACTGGAGTTGTGGATTTCAGTTTGGAATGGGGAGGTTTGATTAGGAAGGGTGTATAGTTCTGTCTCACTACCCAAATCCTTCCTAATTTGGTTCGACAATTCCAGAAATTTTTCTAATGTCTGCTCCAGACCAGTCTTGGGTTGATAAGGGGTTTCAGTATAAGATTGAAATTCCTGTGGATAATTAAAACTCCCAAATGACTGATTAGAAGAACTGTCTAGAGAAGGTGGAAAAGTCGGATTGGATTGATAGGAATAGAATGGTTGCGAAACTTGGGTAGGAGTAGGATCAATTTTATGATAAGAAGAATATTGATATGGGTTGGTTGGTTGGCTATTTTCAATAGACATCTTATATGCCACAAACCGCCTATCAAACTCTTCTCTGGACAGTGGTGGTGATGGTTGATATTGGTCCGGGTTAAAACTTTGGCCTCTAGCCCTAGCTATGTGCTCAGCAATGGACATTCGTCTAGGGGCTTCCTCACTCTGGGTATGAACTGAAACAAGTGTAGGATTAGGATACGGTTGATAAGACCTAGACTGAGGTGGCCAACTGTTTCTTCCTGCTTGTTCTATATGATCTCTTAAGGATATGGAAGAGCTGGACGGTATACCGAAAGGATTACGAAAATAAGAGATATCTGGTTGTGGACAGCAAAGCTCGGCAAGAGATTGTCTGTTTGGGCACCCATTATAAGAAGAGAAGAACGGGGAAGGGGTAAAAAGGGGAGAAAATAATTGGTTTGTTTTGAAAAATGACGGATTTAGACAAATCACACAAAAATGCACAAACAACCCTAGAACTATGGTTACCTAGGTCCAGTCTCTAGACCGCTCCTAGACTTCCAAAGGACAAGCCGCAGGATAAATCCTCTACCGTCTCTTTACTACTCTTGTAGCCAGGTAAGTGCTAGGTGAGTGGGAGGCTCCCCACTACGAAAGTAGTAGTCCTAATTAAGTAACCACTCATCTTAGACACACTTGCCTAGGCACTACAAAAGTAATGTGGATAAGCGATAGATTACCCACGACATTCCTCTGTCCTTATTGAGCGCGACAGTCCTTAGAGTCTGGTCTAGATATTTTTTAAATTAATGTAGGGTTGATGCAGATGCTCGGTTTGTGATTTGTGGGGCTTAGCAAGGGTGATGAAATCCCCACCTAATCTGGATTTTGGTCTTGCCCCTTAAAAATCCGTATTAAAATATGCAAAAACAAACCGCAAAACAAAACTTTGCAAAAAGATTTTTGAGCGGCGATATTTTACAAAGAATCCTGCAGAAAATAGATTTTATTGGATTTTAGAGGAGAGAGAAAGAGGTTAGAATCTTACCAGAGAAATGTGGAACCTTAGATCCTCTAACTGGTCACGCTTCCGCTGCAAATGAGCTCCTTTGCCGCGCTTCCGCTGCGGAATAGATGGATCAGTTGATGAAAATTTTTATGTGGCCTCCTGTACTCCTCTAGATCTCGATGAATGTCTCTGTCTTTCTGTTTCCTCAAGTTTGTGACTCCGGATTCCCTCGCAAAATTCACACAATAATCGTTAAATATACAATTTGCAGTTTTGTTTTAATTATGATATAGATCGAATAAGAATTCAACACAAATAGTAAAAATAAAAAATTACGCACGTATCCCTGGCAATGGCGCCATTAGATTTATATGAAAGTGTGTTTGTAGAATAACCGCAATCAGAACGGTGTCGCGTGTAGCTAGACCGAGGTGAGTACGGGTCGTCCTCAGGGAAACGTTGAACCTTTTATTCTTACTTTAGATGTGTTGAGAAAGAGAGGAGGGATAAAGAATTTTGAAGAATGGTTTCTAGATCTACGTTAAGCAAGAATGCAAAAATATAGATCTAGATTATCTATGGATGTAAGTTTATATAATAAGGCAGCTTGTAGGGTTCGTTAGGATTTAGTAGTCATGGACGATTAATTAAAAGTTACCCTTTTTATCCTTTAATAGATTTAAAACTAGAACGACAGTGCTGCGTGTAGATTAGGGTTTCTGGAGGGAAAACGAATCCTACTATTAACCCTTATCTCGACACGGAACTCCGTTCATATCTAGCCTTTACCAAAACAATCATTAATCTAATCTCTAATCGCGGTCGGAACTAACAAAGAATTGTTAGTGCGCCTGATTAGGATGTTAATAATTCTTTTGATAAAGTTCATAAACTTTATAGGACTTAAAAAGGGTTTAGGGATGTTCATCATCCATTAGCCTATCCTAATCCTACGAACCCTAACAAGCGGAGAATTACTCGCGCATGTTGGGAGAAGAAGAGATGGAGAGAAAATCCATAATTAAACTACGAAGAAATAGAATAAGAAAAAGAACTACCTTTATTAATCAACAATATTCATTACAATTTGATCCTTAGAAAATGATTACAAAGACTAGCTTGCTTCTCGATCTCTTCTAAGGAGGTAGACGAACAGTTGATGATCAGCCTGGATGCGTGAGCCGTCTTGGACTTCGTGATCGCGTCGACTTGATGATTTTTCCAAGAGACTCTCGGTCTTTATTTATAGCCCCAAAGGCCAGAAATTTAGCTTCCAAAATTGGAAGTTAACAGCAATGATTCACCCCCAAAAAGTACAGACCCTAACTCCTCTTACTTGCCGCGGATCCGCGGCCAACAGGGGGTTTTGGCCACGGATCCGCGGCCAATGGTTAATATCACTTCATCATTTTTCTGGCCTTGCATCTTTGTGACATGTGGTGATATCTTGGACCTTTGGAACTTGGGAATCTTCTCGTAGTTGCTGCCAGGCTTGATTTCTTAATTAGGCAGGTTTTCTTTAACAACTTGATTTCCTTGATTTTAGACCTGAAAATTCTGCACAATAACTTAACAAATAATATTTAGTAGACTTTGTTCTACTAGGATTTGGTCAATGATATTATTTGCATACATTTTCCTACCAAATGCTAATTATAATATATCAACACATGGAAAATAGTATTTTTACAAGTAAACCCTCATATGTATGATATATTATAATAAAGAACTTTTTAAATATGGAAATGGTAGGAAAAATGTAATAACAAATGTGCAGTTTTATCAACTGAACAACATTTTACATATTTTCTCAAAACGAATCTACGGATCTGGAATCCGAGGAAGAAGAAAATATATCGAAGAAGTCTCTTCTAATTCAGGAGACTTAAGAAAAATTACATAGCTTTGAAAAGAAGAAAATACATTCATTTGTAGTTTGAGTTTTTCAGCGTTGTGGGGTCGAAGAAACTTGCGTCCCCCTGCGTCTTGTAAGCGATAGGCTCCACGGGGCAATATTTTGGAGACGAGGAAAGGGCCGTCGCATTTCGAGGAGAACATGTGCAGTTTGCCCTGATCTACAAATTCGTTCCACCTTAAGACCAAATCTCCCGTCTTGAAGGCGCGATGCTTAACTCGCGCGTTGTAGTAGAGAGCAGTTTGTTGTTGGTAAGCGGCCGCTTTGATCTGTGCTCGGCCCCGTTTCTTTAGCAAGATGTCCAAATTGGTCCGAAGCACCGAGGTGTTGGCTTCGTCATCGAAGTGTTCGACTCTGTAATTGGGCAGTCCGATCTCCGTTGGGACCATTGCCTCAGTACCATAGCAGAGGCTGAAGAGGGTCTCTCCCGTGGGCGTTTTTTCGATGTGCATAAGGCCCACAATACCTGTGGTAGTTCCTCGACCCAGCTACCCTGCATTCCTTCCAAACGAGCTTGAAGACCTCGGATGACATCTCGATTAGCAACCTCGGCCTGTCCGTTGCATTGAGGATGCGCGACCGCGGCAAACTTCATTAGTATGTGGTATTCGTTGCAAAACTCTTTGACATTGTCATTTTTGAAATTCGTTCTGTGGTCGGTAATGATGCACCTTGTGATCCCGAATTGAGAGATTAAGTTGTTCTGTAGGAACTTTATGGTAGTGGCGGCGTCCGGTCTTCTGATGGGGATGGTCTCAATACACTTCGTAAAATAGTCTACTGCGACGAGGATGTACTTGTGCCCGCCCGTACCAGTGAGGAGTTGGCCCACCGTTTCCATCCCCTACTGGGCAAACGACCAAGGGGAGGTGAGGGCCGTTAGCTTGGTGGCTAGAAGACGGGGTATGCTGCCGTGGAGTTAGCAGCTTTTGCATCTTCTGACAAGCTTCTGAGCGTCTAGGTGTATCGTCGGCCAATAATATCCTTGGAGCAACGTCTTCTGGACTAAGGTACAGGCCCCTTGATGCGCTCCACCGACCCCTTCGTGTATCTCACACAGGACATAGTCGGCTTCGTGATGGTCGACGCACTGAAGTAGAGGCTGTGTGTATGACTTTTTGTAAAGGTTTCTATTGCTCCAGATGAAGTGGCGGGCTTTGGCTCGAAGGCGGCGCGCTTCCCCTCGGTCTTCTGGAAGTATGCCATCCTTCAGGAACTCCACGAGGGGCTTCCTCCAATCCTGGCCTTCTTCTTAAGCAGTGTATACTTGAAGCGTCACCTCTCTGTCTTCCACGATGGGCCGTGGCATGAATTCGAAGAGGATATTCCTCTTATTATTGGCAGTATGGGAAGAGGCAAGTTTGCTTAGGGCATCGGCTTGGGCATTCAGGTGCCGGGGAATCTGTTCCACTTTGACTTTGTCAAAACTTTTTCGTAGTCTTTTCACCTCGGCCAAGTACTTCACCATGAGCGGCTCTCGGGCCTCGAAGCTCCCGGTCACTTGGCTGGCGACTAGGGCAGAGTCGCTGCGAATCCGAATCTTCTTTAGCCCCACCCCGAAAGCGGTTCGTAACCCAGCCAGCAAGACCTCGTATTCCACAGCATTGTTTGATGCTCTGAACCCGAGTTTCAAAGAGTACTCCATCTCCTCCTTATTCAGGCCTCGAATGATAAGGCCAGCCCCACTCCCTTCCTCGATAGAGGACCCATCGACGTAGAGAACCCAATCGGGGACGGAGTCGGGTACTTCCTCGACCGAGGATTAGGGTCTACCGTCCAGTATTGTCGCTTCTTCTTTAGTAGGAATAGTACATTCGACCACGAAGTCAGCTAGGACTTGAGTTTTGATGGCCCGCCGGGGCGGTATTTGATGTCGAATTGGGATAACTCCCACCTCCATTTTTCTAGACGACCTGACGACTCGAGGGAGGCGAGAATTGTCCCTATAGGACGCTTGGTGAGGACGGAGATGGTGTGCGCTTGGAAGTAGTGCCGGAGTTTTCTTGAGGTGACGACAAGAGCCAAGGCTATCTTTTCTATGGCCGGGTACCTTGTTTCCACGTCTTTGAAGACATGGCTTACGTAGTAGACCGGCTTCTGTAGTACCGAGCCAGCAGCATGATCGGAGACCGCAAGGTATAATAATAGCTCGTCTCCGTCGATTGGTTGGGTGAGCAGTAGGGGAGTTGCCAGGTGTGCTTTGAGCTGCTCGAAAGCATTTTGACATTCCTCCGACCATTCGAACTTTGGGATCTTTCTCAGGGCTTTGAGGAATGGGAGGTACTTTTCTCCGGATCTCGACATGAAGCGACTCAGAGCGGTCACTCTCCCCATGATTCGCATGATCTCAACGTTGCTCTTTGGTGTGACCATGTTGAGAATGGCGCTGATCTTTTCCGGGTTGGCTTCGATTTCTCAGTGGGTAACTATGAACCTGAGGAATTTCCCGCTGGTGACTCCGAACGAGCACTTGGCTGGATTCGGCTTCATTTTGTATTTGCGGAGGATGTCGAATGTCTCAACGAGATCTTTGGTGTGCTCGTCCGATAAGCTTGATTTCACGAGCATGTTGTCGACGTAAACCTCCATGTTCTTCCCGATCTATGGTTTGAACATTTTGTTAACTAGGCACTAATATGTAGCCCCAGCATTTTTGAGGCTGAAGGGCATCACTTTGTAGCAGTATACCTGTAGGGTTGCTAGGCATGCGCACAAGGGTCTACGAGGCATCAACCATGCCCGATTAAAAAATTTGCCGTGCCGAACAACCCGAATACGGATCTTTAAACTAGAGATTAGGCGAAAACTAACATGTTAACAACTTTAACACTAAGTGAGAGGGATTGCAACCTTTGTAGATCCGGTCCTTCACTTCATTAGCTCCGTATTGTGGTCCCTTCGCTGCGATCATCGGGTTCCGGACTCTCGAGAGGGTTCACGAAGAGAATGATGCAACCGTTGCTTCCGATCTTCGATACTAAGATGATCTACCTTGAAGTTTCGTTAACACAAGCTAACACTCATGAAATGATGTGAACACCCTCATCTAAATGTCAAGGAAAGATGAGGATGATGAAGTAGGATTTTTGCTCTCTTTATTTATCTTTTTCTCACATTTATTCATCACTTGGAAAAAAGCTAGCAAGCTTTTTCCATGAAGAAAGAAGAAGGAAGAAGATGATGAATAATAGAATTATGATAGAATTCCTTTTGTGATGAATAATACAAAGAAGATAATGATCAATAATGCAACCATGGTTAACATAATCTTTGTAGAGAATTAACCAAGGCTAGGGTTTGGGTTAGGTTAAGAATGAGTCACTTGAAAATATCCTTTCCAAAACAAAAAAGAAAACCTTCTAGAATCTACTAGAAGTCATTAACCCAAATCAAACCCTAATCTTGATTAATCTTTACTAAACATGTTGCATTAGTTATCATATCATGTTACAATATTATATATCACATATATAATATTTATTGTAACCAAATAAAATAATACAATTAACATATATCGCATATATATCAATGTATTACCCGAGTGAGAAAAAGAATCTTTTAGTGAGCTAATATTAGTTAATGTAATTTAATATATCATATATATTATTATACTTTAAATTATCGAATCAACACTTGATCCGACAATCCGGCTATATCGCATATAACCGACTAATATTTATCCGTACCTGATTCACCAAATCAACACTTGATCCGATGACCCGGCTGATATCAAATATCGTGAGAATGGAATATGGTATCTCATATCGTATTATCCTCGGTCCCGCACATATCACATATGTGCTCCTACTCCGTTTTGCCTGAGCCAAGAAACCTCTGTGTAGGACTCTAAAGAATCGTCAATACGCCGGCAGTAGATGATGATCATTTCAAACACCCACAAGCTGCAAGCGGTCAGCTAAACGTAACAGCTACCCAGGTATTGAGCGCTCAGAAGATCAACAAGCAAGCCTGTACATTCTCCTGTGAATCCAAACAGTAACACTCCCGTACAGTCCGGTCTCGTCGTCTGATATGTTGCATATCTCGCCTAGGGGTGGTAAACGTCAGACCACAGTAGCTTGATAAGTCGTGTCGATATGAGGTCTATAACAGTTTGAGAAACTACTGATAACACTTACCTGTAAATCTCAACAACCCTGGCCAGAGATTTCCGGTTATAGCCAATCGAACACGGCACAACATCAACTCCCTATACCGGGAGAGACGAATCCCCTCCTATCGCTCATTGCCTCCATGTGATTCGGGACTGTACCCAAAAGCCACCTTTTTGCACGCCCTCTTGGACGTGGTATGATGGAAATCAAAGCACAGTGGGAATCACACAAGACTCTATGACGATCTCGGGTCAACAGACTACTCTGTACCAGTGTCACCGGAGAACTGCCATCTGACGTGAGGTATAATACCATCTGGGAGTTCTCGGCGAGTCCGTCCAGTGTACCCAGTCTCTACTGAGCACCCGTACACCATCCTTGATGTCAAACACCGATGGATATGGGATCATCCATCGCCCATCATATGGGTCAAGATGCGTATACGCTAGTCTACTCTGGTGCATCAATGCCCTGTCTCGATACACCCTCGACTAGGAACAGTTATAGGATATACTCGTCGACTACCGTGGCCCCACTAGTATGATCTCATCATAGTCCCAGTAGTCGAGTACATATCCTAAGGGCTTTATCAACATGTATATAGAGACAATCAGAGTACATGTTAAGATAAAGTACAACCAGATAGCATACTATCATGTCGAGAAAGAAAGTCCTCCCTATATATGTCCTAGCATCCACTACAATATACATCGTATGTACAGTAATGGCCTCTAGGGCATACATATAACTAACAATCTCCCACTTTCACTAGGGCCATTTGTTATGGTATCGCATACCCAACAATTAGCTGCGGTTGAAGTATCTCATACTCAACCATCCCATAAAAGTCTCTACTGGGAAAAAGGCCTTTATGAGTGGATCCGCGCTGTTTTCCTCTGTATCTACTCTCCTAACCTCGATCTCCCTGGAGATTAGCCATCTCCATGATCAGGTGATACTGCCAAAGAATTATATCTGGATTTCTGATGGGACGGTAGTTCCAAGGCTAAAGCCATAACTCTATTGTCACACAATGGTAAGAACGAAGTTCATCGCATGAACTTATATATATCCAGACTGCCTCTTTGGTAGTATCCTTGGTAACGATGTATCTTGCCTTTAATCGTCTAGTAAGTCACGGTATCTAGCTTGGAACTCTTCCAACATACCGTCCCTCCACTGAGGGTAAAGACAATGCCTGCGATTAACATTCAGTCGTACTTATCACCCTGGAACCTTTCCAGTGATTCTCCCCAGGATCGATTGATACCATCTCACTACAACTAGTGAGTATCCTAACATCCAATTAGATTTATCTCATAGATCCAAAAACCCAGGATTTAGGAGGTATCACTTTGATCCTATATGGAGAATCCTTGTGATAAGCGGAGATTGACCGAGCGTAGCATAGGAAACTTATTCCCTATCAAGAGTATGTCATCCACGTACTCTACGAGGATCACCACCATACTCTCTACTACCTTTTTGTATATACTAGGTTCATCTACCATTTTGATGAAGTCAAACTCTTTGACTACCACATCAAAACAGATGTTCTAACTCCGCGATGCCTGTTTTATCATATAAAACATCTTGTACACGTTTCCGCTGCTCCCACTGTCTACGAAGCCCTCTGGCTGTGTACTTATAGACGTTCTCTTATAAAACATCATTTAGAAAAGCTGTCATGACACCCAACCACCAGATATCGTAGTCATGGTATGTAGCCGTGGCAAGCAGGATCTGGATGGACTTTAAGCATAGCTTTGAAAGTCTCAACTTTTCCATGTACACCAAGTAATCTTCTCAAGATATACTCGCTCCTGATGGGGATTTAACCCTTCAGATAAAGCAACCAAAGTCCATACTTTGTTGGTGTATAAGGATTCCATCTCAGATCGATAAGCATCCAGCCATTCTTACAGAGTCCCACTCCTGATGGCCAGCTCGAAACTAGTTGGGTCATCATCTCATGATGCAATCCTCGCTCCCACTGTCATAGAGAAACCGAAGTATCTCTCAGGTGGGTGAGGAACCCTATTAGATCGGCGGAGAGGCTGAGGTTCGTTGGAAACTATTGAATCCTTTGGTTCTACCAAATCATCAGCTGCAGTTTGTATAGCTGGAACCATTCCAGTTCTACATAACAGACCTTGCCTCGAGCTTGTCCGGATTTTGTTTTTAGACATAGGTCGAACAACCCCAAATCTTAACCAACTTAAGATATGGGCTCTTCCCTTTCCATATCACATATGAAGTGGTAGGCAACTGATTTGATTTGAACCCTATTCAATAGGTATGCATCTTCTCAAGTGCATAACTCCCAAAAGGAAATAGGAAACTCAGTAATACTCATCATAGAGCACACCATATCACATAGGGTGCTATTGCTCCGTCCCGATACACCGACATGCTGTGGTGTATACGGAGGAGTAATGCTGAGAGAGAATCTCATTCTCCTTTAGAATAGTCCAGGAATTCCGTGCTCAAGTATTCTCCTCCTTGATCTCATCAAAGCAGATAATACTTATACCCGTATTTTGGTTCTCTACTTCTAACTTATATTCTGTGAATATCTCAAAAGCTTCGGACTTGTGTTTCAACAGGAACATATGCCTGAATCTTGAGAGATCATCAGAGAATGTAATGAAGTACAAAGAACCGATCCTGGCATATGTATACAGGGGACTTTCATACATCAACATGTATCAATCCCAAAAGTTCACTAACTCTTTCTCTGTTTCCAATAAATAGAGCTGTGGTCATCTTATCTTTGTGACATGACTGGCAAGTTTCACAAGATGTAAATTCAAACAAATTTAAATATGCATCTTAATGTAATTTCAGCTAGTCGGGTCACATTGATATGACCTAGTCTACAATGCCTCAAGAAGGATTTGTTCATTTCTGAACTCTTCCTCTCTCGTGTGTGTTCTGTATACTAAGAACTGTAGTTTGATTTAGAACGTCAATACTTTTAGATAACGTGCCTGAACCGATCAACTCTTGATATAGTAAATGTTCAAAACATTATCCAACAATACAAAATTATATCACTTCTTTACTAATAAAGAAACTGATATGATGTTGTATATCAGGTTCGGTATCTAATAACATTCGTTCAGAATCAAACTTATTCAGGTAATACAGGGTGATAGTGACCAACAGACTTGGCTGCAACACTTGCACCGTTTTCTGTCTCATGAAACTTATCACCCGTTCTCAGTTCTTTACCTATCTATAGCCCATGTAACAAATTACATTTGCGGGATCCTGATCCGGTATCACATACCCAAGACGTAAAGGATACTGAGAAACAGTTCTGTGTAATGAACACACCCGAAGATGATGCATCAGCATGCACTTTCTTCGTTTGGGCGGCATGGGAAATCTGGTATTCCCCAATTTCCTGCTCTGTCTTATAACAATTATAAGTTGGAGCGGGACCAACGTTCCCCAGCTCAGTATAACAAGCGGGTTCGGTCAATAATCCGTATTATTATCTTGATTAAGGCGTGATATGGTCGCTACCAGGAGAGAGAGAGAGAGAAGAAAACACTCAGCGTATGCTCTTGCAAGATTAGATTGGTTATCTAATATATCTAATCAGGATGTCTCCCACTGTTTTAATCAAATCTTCCTTCAAACCCTAAAAGGAAAGACTAGCCGGGATTAATTACACGCTACAAGTTCGCCAATCTTTCAGCCAGGCCAGTGTCGGTACTTTGAGGGAGGTCCCCCGTGCTTTCGCACGAACCTAATTAAAGTAAACCTCATTTTCCCAGAGGCGTAACCCCGTTAACACCTTTCTAGACACCTACTTGATCGGCTAATTGTAATGTGTAAAACTCTCCCAGGAGTAACTCTTACTCGCAGCGGGTATCGGGATCCAACTATCTCATAGAAGGTATGCAATCTCATTGCAAATTTCAACACTTGAAATTCCCAAAATATTTTACCCCTAGCGTCGTATGACCTTGACGGAGGTCAACAAACCATAGGCTACTAGTCAAGTTCAACCCGTCATTTCCTGATTGAATTAAACCCACCCGTACGACCCTTGACGGAGGTCAACAAGGCCGCACGACTACCCTAATCCAATCTGCATCATATGCATAAGCAGATAAATACTAGTCAGCTACCACACACTACGCCTTGACGGAGGTCAACAAACGTAGCACGAATACTAAGTAGGACTTATCTGAAATGATGGAGGGCTACGACAGGTTTTTAAGAAAACCCTTTGCGTAATAAACTTGATATCGTTGTAGAATCGAGTGATTTTAAATGGAGTGTTTTTGAGGCCTTTCTAGTTTTGCTAAAGGGGTCACTCCCGGTGAAGGGATCGTCGGCCCTTTCCTCATCGAATAAGGTGCAGGATATATCATATATACCGCTGTGCAAAGCAAGAACTATAGAAGCAATCAAAAGACAAACCGAGTTTGTAGCATCTGCCAGTTATTGCTAAAGGAGTCACTCCCGGTGAAGGGATCTCGGTCCTTTCCTTATCGAATAAGGTGCTGGATGTTCTACAAGGAACACCGCTATGCAAAGCAAGAACTAGAGCTACCAGTTTTTAAACAAGTTTCTACAACATCTTAGGTTTCTTTTATTTCATTAATCTTATTAATGAAGTCCCATTTTAATATGCTTCGCAAGCATCACATTTGAAACGAAATCTGCAATATAACATATATCTCATATATATATAATATAAACATTCGTCTCAGGCAGTAATATGATCTCATCACAGAACATTGCAGCAGAAGAACATATATGAAATATTGGATATACTAGGACGTCCGTGTTTTCAATACGAGCCTGTATAAAACACGGATTCCACGGTCGCGATGAATAGCCAAACCCACATCCCTAGAACCCTACGAGAGCGGCAAGCAATACTGCCAATTCTAGGGTTAGGAGACCCGGTCTCGACTCCTCGAGATAGTCTCCCACTGGACCCTAGAACCCGGTTACTTGTGCTCCCCTCCTTGGGTCTGCCTAATGCGGAAAAGTAAATAATATACATCAACGGTGACATCTTCCGCAACCTGGAAGTGCCCTAATAAAAGAATATTACATACAAATGAATTTTACATGAATGAAAAAGAAAAAACTCTCATCTCACATAAAACCCCCGGCTATTCAAAACGCGACGATCCAATATAATATATCACAGCAACACATAATATCACATATCATCAACGTAAGCAAGTATGCGTATCCCGATTGTCGTTGATGTATAGCAACGAAGCCGGCGATACACCACATACTACGCTACGGTCACAGAAAAGAAAGTGTAAAACTACAACAGTTGGAATTCGCAACTTCTTTAGACATCGCATGCCTAACCAAATGAATTCCTTAGACATCACATGCCTAACAATTATAAACCCCGCATTTTAGTCTTATTATCGAAAACTCTTTTCAATGTCAAGTCGGGCAATTCAACAAGATTCCCGACAACCTGATCGAATGCTCGTCACAAACTTTAGTAGACGGCCGCACCCCCAGATGCCGTCGACGAAGTGCACTAAGGCGGAACACCGCTGCCGCGAGCATCCGAACGGATGCTTTCGGCGACGGGGTTCTCCTACAGTCACTTAGTCAGGGCTATGGGGCGTGGCTGTCTATTAAGTTTACCCGGCGAGTATCCACGTACGCTACGTGATTGTGACGGACTTTTGATCACATCAAAATTCTGTGGCAACCTATCATCTGAGACTGAACTGCTAGATTTATAACATTCAAATCAGTTATCTCATAACTTTTTTGTGGATTCCAAATATTGTATCACAATCCAGATAAATAGACAAAGTTAAACTTTCCGATCGAATAATCAAACACCCAAGATTTCCCCGATATATCTCAACACTTGAAATCAGTTTAAAAAACATCCATCACATGCCACAGTACCAATGGTCCAGCCGTAGAAGGGTCAAGCCAACGCCTCACATGTGGCACGCCGTACTGCCACAAACCCTAAGGTTCAGAAGCAGTTCAAGACGGTCACATAATCGAGTTAAGGTTTGTTGTCTTCTAGAGGGTCCACCGCGTTACTTGCATGACTTAGAACGTTCTTAAACACGAGAAAAAATCCAACTTTTGAAAAAATTTCCGACAGGGGAAAAAGTGAGTTATTGATATCCGTTCGAACTTTTTAACAGTTTCTAAAATTATCCGGACAAACTAAACAAAGTTAAATTATCCGATCGAATCAACGATTCCCCAATACAACCCTTGAAAACTCAACACTTGAGTGGAATTAAAATATTCCCAGAAAAAATTGCCAAGAAAGGACTTAAGAATAATTAAGTGAAATTTCAGGGACTAAGTCCAAATTTTGCCCGCGGAACGGCCGCAAAACCCATGGTTTTGC
The DNA here is from genome assembly GCA_030015575.1 of Agapanthus africanus. Taxonomy (NCBI): domain Eukaryota; kingdom Viridiplantae; phylum Streptophyta; class Magnoliopsida; order Asparagales; family Amaryllidaceae; genus Agapanthus; species Agapanthus africanus. The sequence continues at coordinate 369,459,911 of JASDDO010000024.1, read as the reverse complement.
CGCGGTTCCACGGTCAAATAGTCGACTTAGGGGACCGTACTTCACAGTAATTCTTAGTTTTTCCTGCTTGTTTTTCTGAGAATTTTTAATTCAGAAAAAATCAACTTTTTGAAAAATGTACAGAGAGGGTTCCGTGTCGGGGTTTCGGCGTTCGATCGGACTTTAAACATCGTCTAGACTTCGCCTAAAGCTCTAGCTTGGCTCTGATACCACTGTAGGGTTGCTAGGCACGCGCACAAGGGTCTACGAGGCATCAACCATGCCCGATTAAAAAATTAGCCTTACCGAACAACCCGAATACGGATCTTTAAACTAGAGATTAGGCGAAAACTAATATGTTAACAACTTTAACACTAAGTGAGAGGGATTACAACCTTTGTAGATCCGGTCCTTCACTTCATTAGCTCCGTATTGTGGTCCCTTCGCTGCGATCATCGAGTTCCGGACTCTCGAGAGGGTTCACGAAGAGAATGATGCAACCTTTGCTTCCGATCTCCGATACTAAGATGATCTACCTTGAAGTTTCGTTAACACAAGCTAACACTCATGAAATGATGTGAACACCCTCATCTAAATGTCAAGGGAAGATGAGGATGATGAAGTAGGATTTTTGCTCTCTTTATTGATCTTTTTCTCACATTTATTCATCACTTGGAAAAAAGCTAGCAAGCTTTTTCCATGAAGAAAGAAGAAGGAAGAAGATGATGAATAATAGAATTATGATAGAATTCCTTTTGTGATGAATAATACAAAGAAGATAATGATCAATAATGCAACCATGGTTAACATAATCTTTGTAGAGAATTAACCAAGGCTAGGGTTTGGGTTAGGTTAAGAATGAGTCACTTGAAAATATCCTTTCCAAAACAAAAAAGAAAACCTTCTAGAATCTACTAGAAGTCATTAACCCAAATCAAACCCTAATCTTGATTAATCTTTACTAAACATGTTGCATTAGTTATCATATCATGTTACAATATTATATATCACATATATAATATTTATTGTAACCAAATAAAATAATACAATTAACATATATCGCATATATATCAATGTATTACCCGAGTGAGAAAAAGAATCTTTTAGTGAGCTAATATTAGTTAATGTAATTTAATATATCATATATATTATTATACTTTAAATTATCGAATCAACACTTGATCCGACAATCCGGCTATATCGCATATAACCGACTAATATTTATCCGTACCTGATTCACCAAATCAACACTTGATCCGATGACCCGGCTGATATCAAATATCGCGAGAATGGAATACGGTATCTCATATCGTATTATCCTCGGTCCCGCACATATCACATATGTGCTCCTACTCCGTTTTGCCTGAGCCAAGAAACCTCTGTGTAGGACTCTAAAGAATCGTCAATACGCCGGCAGTAGATGATGATCATTTCAAACACCCACAAGTTGCAAGCGGTCAGCTAAACGTAACAGCTACCCAGGTATTGAGTGCTCAGAAGATCAACAAGCAAGCCTGTACATTCTCCTGTGAATCCAAACAGTAACACTCCCGTACAGTCCGGTCTTGTCGTCTGATATGTTGCATATCTCGCCTAGGGGTGGTAAACGTCAGACCCCAGTAGCTTGATAAGTCGTGTCGATATGAGGTCTATAACAGTTCGAGAAACTACTGATAACACTTACCAGTAAATCTCAACAACCCTGGCCAGGGATTTCCGGTTATAGCCAATCGAACACGGCACAACATCAACTCCCTATACCGGGAGAGACGAATCCCCTCCTATCGCTCATTGCCTCCATGTGATTCGGGACTGTACCCAAAAGCCACCTTTTTGCACGCCCTCTTGGACGTGGTATGATGGAAATCAAAGCACAGTAGGAATCACACAAGACTCTATGACGATCTCGGGTCAACAGACTACTTTGTACCAGTGTCACCGGAGAACTGCCATCTGACGTGAGGTATAATACTATCTGGGAGTTCTCGGCGAGTCCGTCCAGTGTACCCAGTCTCTACTGAGCACCCGTACACCATCCTTGATGTCAAACACCGATGGATATGGGATCATCCATCGTCCATCATATGGGTCAAGATGCGTATACGCTAGTCTACTCTAGTGCATCGATGCCCTGTCTCGATACACCCTCGACTAGGAACAGTTATAGGATATACTCGTCGACTACCGTGGCCCCACTAGTATGATCTCATCATAGTCCCAGTAGTCGAATACATATTCCAAGGGCTTTATCAACTTGTATATAGAGACAATCAGAGTACATGTTAAGATAAAGTACAACCAGATAGCATACTATCATGTCGAGCAAGAAAGTCATCCCTATATATGTCCTAGCGTCCACTACAATATACATCGTATGTACAGTAATGGCCTCTAGGGCATACATATAACTAACAATACCCTCCGGTCCGTAGTGAACGCGGTAATTTCTTCATCTGCCGGGTTTGTACGGATCTGGTTGTATTCGGAGAAAGCGGCCATGAAGCTGAGCAATTCGTGGCCTGCCAAGCTGTCCACCAGCTGGTCTATCCAAGGGAGAGGATAGCTGTCTTCCGGACTGGCCTTATTTAGTTCTGTGAAGTCAACACACATGTGCCACTTCCCGCTCGCCTTTTTAACCATGACTACATTCGCCAGCCAATCCGAGTAGTCAACGTTTCGAATGAAGTTGGCTGCGAGCAATCTATCGATATCGTCCTCGATCGCCTTTTGCTTGATCGGGGCGAAACTATGCTTCTTTTGTCTGACGGGTCGGGCCTTCGGGTCAACCCTGATCTTGTGCGAGATTACTTTGGGGTTTATCTCGGGCATGTCAGCAGGCGCCTAGGAAAACACGTCCGCGTTCCCTCGAAGAAAGCGGATCAAGTCTTCACACCGGGTTCCTGTCAAAAGGGATCCGATCTGGACGGTCCGTCCCTCATTCCCCTCGACGAGGGGGACTTCTGTTAGCGCCTCTACCGGGGCTCCTCGGATTTCTTTATGTTCATTGTGGTTTTCTAAGGACCCCTGGAAATCATTTGCGTCTTTGAGGTCGTCGCTATGTTCTCCGGTGGTGGATGTCGCGGTGAAGCAAATCTTGGCGATTCGCTGGTTCTCGTAGGCCCAGCCTATCCCCCTTGATCTAATAGAAATTTGATCACGAGGTGGTAGGTCAAGATCTGAGCCGGGGGCGTTTAATGTCGGGCGTCCCAGGAGGATGTTGTAGGATGAGGGGATCCTAGCGACGATGAATTCCACCGGTACGGTCCTCATATGGCCCGCTTCCTTAATGTTGAGGAGCAGGGTGACTACTCTCTCAGCCGGGATTGAGTGGTTGGTAAACCCCGATAGGACGTGGGATGTTGGCCGTAGGTCGCACGGCCCTAGCCTCATACGCTAGAAGCAGTCATAGAAGAGGATATCTGTCGAGCTTCCGGAATCGACCAGTATCCTCTGAACCTCGTAACGGTGGACCCGTGCCGTAATCACGAGAGGGTCATTGTGAGACACGAATATACCGTGGAGGTCTTCATCAGTGAAGATGATGAGCTCGGCGGTCCTGTATTTCTTCTGGGGCGGGCAGCTTGTTCCCTCGACGGGTAGGAGGCGGTGAATCTCGCCGGCTCCACGGGCAGACCCTGAGGAAACGACCATGATTTGGTCGATCGTTAATTCACCGGGAGGGGGATGGTTCTCGTGCTCCTTGTCTGCCTGTCGCTTGTCTCGCAGGTACTTCGCTAGGTGGTCAGAGCGGATCAAATCCTCGATGTAATCGCGGAGTTGTTTACAGTTCTCGGTCGGGTGGCCCTGCGACCTATGGAAGGCGCAGTACGGGCCCCGGATATGTTTAGCCGCTCTATGGGTGACCAACGGGAGCTTGAAAAATCGCTCGCCCTTCGCCTCCTCTAAAAGCTCGGTCTGGGAGATGTTGAGAGGAGTATACTCCTGAAACTTTGGGGAGTATGGTTTTGGCCGGTCGAACTTCTTCATCCCTTCTCTGGCCCTCTTCTTTTGGTCGGCTTGGTCGCCCCGGTGCATGTTGGCGTTCACCTCAGACTCGAGTTGGATCTCTCGCTCGGTCCAAGCTTTTACCTCGGCCATAGACTTAGGTTGCACTAATGCAAAAGAGCGGAGCCACTCTTTGTGACTAAGACCCGACCTTAGGGCGGTGATGACAGTTTCGTCCCATTGTTTAGGAACTCGAGAAGAGCGTTGTAGAAGCGAGTGAAGTATCCCTTGAAGGATTCCTTGTCCCCGCTCTTTATGGTGAAGAGGTAATCGACAGTCCGCTTCTGTTGCCTGTTTCCGATGAAGTGACCGAGGAACTAGACGACCAACTCATCGAAGGTAGAGATGGAGCGTGGCGTGAGTCCTCGGAACCAGTCCCGTCCATCCCGGATGAGGGTGGTGGGAAAAGCTCGGCATTGGGCAGCGTCGGAGTTATCCTGGAAGCTCATGCCCACCGTAAATGAATCCAGATGGTCTTTTGGGTCGGATTTCCCGTCGAAGAGGGCCACCTTGGGAGGCTTGTTCCTGGACAAGACGTGTACGGCGAGCAACTCCTCGATGAAGGGCTTCCTAAGTGAGTCGGCGGCGTACCTGTCTCCTTCACCGGATGTATGACCCTCCCGATGTATACCCTCGATTTTCTTTTTGAGGGCGTCGAGGCGGTCGTGATACCTCGAGGATTCGACGTAGTCAGAGTGGCGGCCTTTCCCGCTTGTGGTCTACGCCAGGTTGCGACTCCGATTCCGTTCTATCAAATTACTTAGGTCTTCTGGCGAGGTCCTTCTTGAGACTTCGCGGCGAGTGTCGTTCGTGCGATCCCGTCGAGGGAGAGAGTGTCGGTCATGCCTGGGAGAAGGCGAGCTGACCGATAGCTCCTAATTGATACGTTTTCACCATGTCGTATTTAGAAAGAATTTTGAAATTACCGCAATAAAAAACGGTGTCGCGTGTAGCGAGCCGTGATGAGTACGGGTCGTCCGCAGGGAGATGGTAGGTTTTTTGGCTTGTTTTAACGAGTTAATACCGTGTTTTGGTTTGTTGTTTATACTAAGTGTTGTAACAATGTTATGTTTAATAAAAAGACTTGTTAAGGGTAGTTTTAGGTCAGCTTGCATGAGGATGTTTGCCGATTCCTTATAGACCCAATTTTGATATTGACACTAAGGCAATAGGTAACAACGTGGATTAGGGAACTTGAAATACGGTATTTGCGGTTTTCCACTAAATCCGTATTCCTTGTCCCTTGTCCTTCCGTTGTTATCTCTTGATCTTAGCCTTCGGCAAACCACTTGCAATCCGGTCACGATTAGGATTCACCGCTACCGTGGTAGGATAGGTTGCCTATCGGAACGGAATTGCGAGTGGTTTGCTCGGAGTTTCAATTGCAAAGTTAAGGTTTTTTTAAGGTTTTAGCAAGCATATTTCCTAACACAAATTAACCATATTCCACCCTTAACAAGTAAATAAATTACTCACACATATTCACAATAACACAATAAAAAGGAAAAGAGTAAGGCAACATAATAAGAATTAATAAGAAAAGAAAAGACAAGACAAAGAGAGAACCGATAAAACATGCAAATTTCTTCACTTGTTCTTGAATCCAGTCTAATTGTGAAATCAAAATACCAAACTTTAAGGTTGCAAGCTCGCTAAAGAGGTTGCAAGATCAAAGTAAAGTAATGATTTCACAAGTTCCAAATATGTAGAAGGCAAGACATATGAAATGAGAACTTTTTATTGAATTTCACACAAGTTACAACTATTCTTGAAATCAAGAACCTAAGCCTTAAGCTTGCAAGTTCAATGGAGAAGTTGCAAGGTCAAGACAAACGGGCAAGAGCTCAAGAGTTTAAAGAGAAAGCAAATTACAAATTACAAGAGTTCTAAAACAAAGCTAGAGCAAAAGGTATCCACTCCCCTTGCTCCTTGGCCTGGTATTTATAGGCACAAAAGAAATTTAAACAAGTAATATAAATAAGGTGGCGCGGCAGTAAGGGACGGGCCACAGAAAACTGGGACTTTTGGGGGCAGATAGGGCCGGCCGGCTCGGATTTTTTGGGCATGTGGCTGGCCCAAAATCGAGGAAGAATCCTCGTATTTGTTGTGATGATTTGTGTGCTCTCCCATATCACTCTGGTGCTGCTAGTTTTGTCTGTAGAGGCCTTGGATGCACTCAGAGTTTTGGAGGGAAACTAGATGCTTCAAATCACATCATAATCTTTAGCATTCAATGCTCATTTAATGCACATCACACCCATACATGCTCCTTTTGTGCCAAGGCAGCCCCCCATCATGATCTAGTGTCACACATGTATTGTGTTAGACCAAAAATTGTGTGCACACTTGTTTAATGCAAAAAGAGTCCTTTGGATATCGGTTGGTTCTCTGTTTTGATTGCAGTGTTGGCTCCCAAATATTATATCCGTGATATTGAGTGTGTTTTCAGTGTTGTATCACGAATACCTGTAATCTGTAATTACTGAGCAGACAGTGGTTAATAACACCGATATATAACAGAATAGATAATGAATGAGCGGTATTAAAATGCAGTTTTCTGAGATGAACAAATACCCCCAAACTTATCTTTTGCTCGTCCCAAGTAAAACAAAAAAGAATTCTAACCTCATTTTCGTAGGGAACGCGGTTGCACTGAGCTTATGCAACAAGCCGTTAAATCTCTAGGTGTCCCTAATAGGAGGAGTGTTGTCTCCTGAGGGTTTTCAGCGGATTTCACCCACAAAATCCCGTCAAGCTAGTTTTGCGAAATACTATGATTCTATATGTCTTTACGTGTAGTGCAAATAGTGTCGTAAAGTTTTAAAAGGATCGATTAAAGTTTATCATGTCACAAAATAAAGCCCAGATAAAAACTTAAAAAGGATCACACAAGTTTTATAAAGAGATAAGTGCTTCTCAAGTTTTATTTTCCAGTTAGGTTTCAAATTCAGAATTTCTATCTTCCTTAATAGAAAACTAGGTCTTATTTTTCACTCCACCTTTTACTTATTTTCATTTCATACACACCTTCGTGAACGTGCAATAGTCTTCATCATAGGATAGAACCTTCATATCTCCGTTAATTTTTTTTTATAAAAAACTTGTCTTTTGTCAAGATTATTCTCACACAAAGAACCGTTAGGAATTTTAACTCGGAGAGAATACTTGCTTGACTTTGTTTTAATTTGGAATTTCTAGGTTTCTTAGTGAGGTTTGGGCCAATGCACTCAAACCAGTTGGTTTTAGGGCATTAGGTGTAGAGACACCCTGGCAGACTTAATTACTCAAGTTACCCAGACCCTAAAACAAAAGACCAATTTTAGCGTGAAAATCATAACGATTTAATGCGAATGGAGACATAACTGGTTGTTCAATTATTTTTAGGATAAAAGACGTGTTTAGTGGGTTAGGTGCGTAATCACTCCAATCAAGTTCCAGATGGGTTATTCTTCAGAATTAATTCTTATTAAGGCATCTATAATATCCCTTCATATCCCCTTTACTTCCGAAACTATTCTTGATAGTACTTATTTCAGAACAAATCTATTTGATCCTCTAAAAATAGTTTATCAATTTAAAAGTTTTCAGACATATTAGACTTGCCATCTAATTTTCAAAACTTATGACACGTGTAATGTGGTGTAAAGACGTATTATAGCTATAGTTAAATTCAAAGGAGGGTTATCTTTCAGGCTTTCAAAATCTAACGATAGGATCTAGTTGTTCCTTTCTTATTAAACAAAAACCATCGAAATATCGAATCTAAGTTCTCCCACTAGCTAACTTGACGACAAAGTTTTTATATTTTTGCAAAATTTTCTCGATTTTTTATGGGTTTTTAAATATGTATATAAATGCATAATATACAAATGCATGCTAAGGGAGAAAGCTTACCGAGCGTACCCCCAAACTTAAACTGGACAGTGCCCTCACTGTCAATGTACATCAAGAAGAAAAAATAGATGTAGGGTCAAAAGCGGCGGTTTCCTCTTTTTTTTATGAAATGAGCAAAGACTGAGCATCACCAGACAAGCTTGTTCGTCAAAAATAAAAATGGATTTGCACCGGACAAGAATATCCACATATATATACCAAAAATAGTATATACATACCCCCAAACGTGTCTCCACTGTTTTTGGCTGGATAACCGAAGTTTGGTGGTAAATAGAAGAAGATTATACAGGGTAAACCGGCTCCTGCAAGATCAGGAGCTCTTCTGATGGTTTTGCGCTAAGGTACGGTTTTAGTCTATGTCCGTTTACTATGAAAAAAGAACTGTCCTTCGGATTCTCCAAATCCACAGCACCGTGCGGGTACACACCGTACAAGAAAATGTCCCTTCCAGTGAGATCGAAACTTACCGGGATGGTAATGGAGTCGGGTGTCATAAAGAAGTACCTGTTGTCCAGGCGTGAAGGTTTTGTGCGTAAGGTGTTTATCATGAAACACTTTCGTTCGGTTCTTTATAACAACCGCGTTGTCGTAAGCCTCATCCCGAAGCTCGTTCAGCTCATTTAGTTGCAGCTTCCAATAGCTGCCCGCGTCTTCAAGATTGAGATTCAGCTCTTTGATCGCCCAAATAGCACGATGTTCGATTTCCACAGGGAGGTGGCAAGCCTTTCCATAAACAAGCCGATAAGGAGACATGCCAAGATCAGTCTTATAAGCAGTTCGAAATGCCCAAAGGGCATCGGTTAATTTCAAAGACCAATCTTTACTGTTCTTGGAAACCGTCTTATCCAGAATCTGCTTGATCTGCCGATTTGAAACCTTGGTTTGCCCACTTGTTTGAGGGCGTTAGGGTGTGGATAGCTTATGGTTGATTGAGTATTTCCGCATTAAGGTCTCGAAAGACCTATTGCAAAAATGCGTCCCATTGTCGCTAATGATAGCGCGAGGGTGCCCGAACCGGGAAAAGATGTTTTCTTTAAGGAATTTAATGACAACCTTGTTGTCATTAGTCCGGCTCAGAACTGCCTCGACCCATTTATAGACATAATCAACAGCCAAGAGAATATATGTGTTCCCAAAAGAGTTGGGAAAAGGGCCCATGAAGTCAATTCCCCAAACATCGAACATCTCAATAATCAAGATTGGTTGGAGCGACATCTCATTTCGCCTGGAAATCCGGCCTAAATGTTGGCACCGGGAGTAAGTCTTGCAGTAATTATAGGCATCTTTGAAGAGTTGTGGCCAGTAAAAGCCGCATTGCAAGACTTTCTCAGCTGTCTTTTTCGGGCCAAAGTGCCCGCCACATGATTGATCGTGGCAAAAAGACAACACAATCTTGAATTCATTTTCCGGAACACACCGGGGATGATTTGGTCTGGACAGTACTTGAACAGGTAGTGCTCGTCCCAGTAAAAGTGTTTTACTTGGGATAAAAATCTAAGTCTGTCCTGACTTGACCAATCGTCAGGTATGAGTCCAGTCGCCAGGTAGTTCACAATATCTGCGAACCAGGGCTCACACAATATTCTCAAGAGTTGTTCATCATGGAAAGTGTCGTCGATTGGGAGAGGAAGCGTCGGCGAAGAAGGAAGTCGTGAAAGATGATCGGCTACTACATTTTCACATCCTCTTTTGTCCTTAATGACAAGGTCAAATTCTTGAAGTAAGAGGATCCAAAGTATTAACTGAGATTTTGCATCCTTTTTTGCAAAAAGATGTCACAGAGCTGAATGATCAGTGTAGGAAATGACTGGAGAGCCGATCAAATAAGGCCTGAATTTTTCTAAAGCAAACACAACAGCCAAGAACTCTTTCTCGGTTGTTGTGTAATTCATTTGAGTGTCATTCAGGGTCCGGCCTGCGTAGTAGATTACGTGTGGCATTTTATCGATGTGCTGTCCTAGGACCGCACTGATAGCAAAGTCAGATGCATCGCACATAATCTCAAAGGGATACATCCAGTCAGGTGAAGAAAGAACGGGAGCAGAGGTGAGTGAGATTTTCAGTGATTCAAAAGCAGTCAAACAGCTCGAGTCGAAGTCGAATGTGGTATCCTTGGCCAGAAGAAGAGTCAAGGATCTAGCAATCTTGCTAAAGTCCTTGATAAACTGTCTGTAAAAACTGGTGTGGCCAAAGAAAGCTCGGATATCTCTGACGCATCTGGGATGAGGTAGATTAGAAATGACTTCAATCTTTGCTTTATCAACCTCAATGCCATTTTGCGAAATGATATGTCCTAGGACAATACCTTCGCGTACTATGAAATGGTATTTTTCCCAGTTTAAAATGAGGTTTTTATCCTTATATCGGGTAAGGACAGTGTCAAGATATTGCAGACACTCGTCGAAAGAATTGCCAAAGATGGAGAAATCATTCATGAATATCTCCAAAAATTTCACAACCATGTCAGAGAAAATTCACATCATACACCGCTGAAAGGTAGCGGGAGCATTGCATAGCCCAAAGGGCATGCGGCGATAAGTGAACGTGCCGAAAGGACAGGTGAACTTGGTTTTGTCCTGGTCTTTCTCGGCGATGGGAATCTTGTTGTAGCCTGAGTAGACGTCCAGAAAACAGTAGTACACATGTCCAGCTAATTTTTCGAGCATTTGATCAATGAATGGTAGCGGAAAGTGATCTTTCCGCGTTGCGGCGTTGAGTTTTCGATAATCAATGCATACTCGCCACCCAGTCTGGGTGCGAGTAGGGATCAACTCATTTGCCTCGTTTGTGATGAACGTAATGCCCGACTTCTTAGGGACAACGTGTATAAGACTGACCCACTATCTGTCTGAGATAGGGTAAATGATATCTGTTGGGGTCAAAATTTGCACCCCGGTTGACCAAGTCAAAGTCAAGGTCAACCCCAAGCCAGGTGGGCCCAAGCCCAGGTCAAGCGGGCACATGCCCAAGTCGAGCGCGCGACCAGTCTCCCCATGCCAACATAAAAATTATGTAACAAATAATTTTGATGTAATTTTTTGTGCATGAATGTAAGCAAAATGGGCATAAAGCCAAATTTTTGTAAAGCCCATGGCTTATGTGCAAAAGAAATAAGCACCATGTGACCGAGTTGGATGGTTCAACTAACGCATCCGAAAATTTGAAAGATTCAAACTCGGGTGGCGACAAGCCAAGATCGTTCAAAAACGTGAAGCACTCATAATCATTGTCGGTAGCAGCAGCAGGTTCAAAGAGAAATGCACTAATAGCGTCAAGATCACTGTGACCAAACAAGAATTCCTCAAATTCACAGTCCTCTGGGGCAATCTCCTGGATGGAACAAACATCTAGTATATGAGCACTTGGTTCAGATGGCTGATTCCCTAACCTAAAAATGTTGAATTCAATTGTCATGTTGCCAAAAGATAGGTTTATCGAACCATTTCGACAATTGATCACAGCATTTGAGGTTGCAAGGAATGGGCGACTGAGTATCACCGGAATTTGATTCTGGGGGTTAGCTACAGGTTGTGTATCTAAAACAATGAAGTCAACGGGGAATATAAAGTCCCCAACCTTTATTAACACATCCTCTAGCTCACCCCTAGGGTGGGTGATCGATCGGTCAGCCATTTGGAGAGTACAGTGTGTGGGTTTCAGCTCTCCTATACCTAGTTATCCATATACAGAATACGGAAGCAGGTTAACACTGGCACCAAGATCCAAAAAAGCGCGGCTGATATTTTTATCCCCATTGGTTATTGAAATCGTAGGACAGCCAGGGTCCTTCCGTTTTTGAGGTAAAGTTTGGGTAAGAGCATCACTCACGGTACTAGCTAAGAAAACTTTCTTGGGTACCTGAGATTTCCTCTTCGTAGTGCACAAGTCCTTTAAGATTTTTGCGTAAGATGGGACTTGCTGGATTGCTTCTAAGAGGGGAATGTTGATGTTAACCTGTTTGAACAACTCCAGAATCTTTTCCATTTGTGGATTTTGTTTATTGGACTTCAACCGGTTTGGAAATAGAACGTTTTTGAAATCGGTTGAGTCTAATGCTTGTGGAGGAGATTGTGGAGTTGGAACGGATCCCGAAACTGGAGTTTTAGTGGAGTGAGAAGTGGATCCGTTCAGAGCAGCAAAAGAAGAAGAACCCTTTGAAGAAGGAGGATGGGCTCAGAAGAAGAAGGAGTAGAAGAAACGGCCGGGTTGTCATCACCTATCCGTGTGCCAATGTTGTTGTGCAGCATCTTTTCAGATCTCAATGTAGTCACGGCACTCACATTATGGTTCTGTTGTTCAAGAGCAACATGTACATTATGTGGGTGACCAGGATTTGGGAGTGGTTGAGATGGAAGCTTCCCTTTCTCTCGCTCGCTCAAAACCACGCTCAGCCGTGCAATCTGGGCTTCGATGGTCTTGATGCTTTTCCCGTGTGCAGCGGTGTGTTGCACCAGAGACTGAATAAAAGACTGGATGTTGGTGGTAGATTGAGTCGATTGCTTTACAAACGCCTCCAGACTCCGTTCTAGAGAGAAAACCTTATCGTTGTTTGACGGAACAAAGTTGTTTTGAGGAAAAGAATTGTTGCAGGGTGCAAAATTGTTCGTCGGATTTTGAAAAGGTTGGGATTGGAAGGGCTGCTGAAATTGTTGTTGAGTTTATTGTTGAGCTTGTTGTTGAGGAGGAGGAGGCCTCTGGAAGTTGTTGTGGCCTTGGAATTGGTGTTGGTTCTGATTCCAAGCGAAATTGGGGTGGTTCCTCCAACCGGGATTGTATGTGGAAAAGTATGGATCGTTTCTTGGTTTTTGCTGAAATGCAGCATTAACCTGATCCTGTCCTTGAGATGGTGGATTATAAGGACACTCTTCAGTCAAATGAGATGGATCCGAACAATAAGCGCAAATGGTACGAGGGGGAAGAGCAGGGGCAGGAGAAGGAGATGAAAACTTGCTCTCAATTGCTTCCTGTTTTTGTGTGATTGCAGCCATCTCCGTCTTCATTGCAATTGAGATATCGAGTTGATGAATGCCTGCCCTAGACTGACCGAAAGAAGTAGAAGAAGAAGAAGTAGTGCTCGGTCTGGTGCTCTCCTATTGAAGTGTTTGTTCCGCAAGATCATCGAAGAATTGCCAAGCTTTCTGTCAGATTTGGATAAGAAATGGTCTTGACAAATGGTTTTCAACAACTGCTTAGTTGCTGGATTCAGGCTCTCGTATAAGGTTTGGCAAAATTGTCATTTCTCAATACTGTGATGAGGGCACTGAACAAGAAGGCCTTTATATCGGTCAAAGCACTTCCAAAAAGGTTCGGTAGGAAGCAGGGAAAATTGGTTAATTTCGTTTCGAATCCTTGCGGTCTTATGATTTGGGTAAAATTTCTTAAGAAACGATTTTACAAACTCGTCCCAACTAGTTATTGAGTGGGATGCGGTGCTATACAGCCACTTTTCAGCAAGGTCGCATAAAGTGAAAGGAATGACTCGTAGTCGTATAGCATCATCAGACAGTTGGGTCGTCCTCATCATCGCACAAATGTTCTGGAATTTATTGATGAAGATGTAGGCATCTTCGGATTCAAGCCTGTGAAATTTGGGCAACATGTTGATGAAGTGGGGCTTAATTTCGAAATTATTCCCATTGGCCGGTGGAAGTGAAAGACAGGTAGGGAGTGCGGCGCGGGAAGGATAGAATCGATCTTGGAGCGCAATTCCCTGTGGCGCTTCAACAAGAGGTGGTCGCGGGTTATTCGCACTTAATGGAGGTGGAATAATTCCCGGGGGAGGTAAAGGGATGTTAGGGGGAAATCCTGACATCTCGGAAGAAGAGTCTGGTGAAAGTGAAGGTGAAGAAGTATGGACAAAATCACGGTCAACGTCGTAGTTGGCCGGCAAAAGTAAGGGTGAAAGTGGCGTGGAAGGAGTTTCAACAGCGGTGTCGATCGCGTAGTCCGTAGCGACTAACGAAACACGGACTAATCAGACACTAGGGTCCCTAGTGCAAGCGGACATACACTAAACGAGTTTAGTGTAGTCAAAACGTAGAATGTGAGGGTAAGAAAATGAAAAGGGAGAAAAACTGGGTGAAGGTGGTAGAAAGTGGCGAACTTGTGTTTGTTTCATAAGAAAATGAAAATGAAATGACAGTTCAACAAACACAATCACAAAAGTATAATCACAAATGCACAATCAACACCTAGGCTAGGGTCCTCTAAGTCTACTAGACCTGCTCCTAACTGTTCCAAAGTGACAAATTGTGAGATAGCCCTCAAATCGCCACTTCACAGCCATTTGTGGCCAGGTAAGCACAAGTGAGGTAAGGAGGGTTCCGCTTACGAATCACCGTGAGATGGGCCTTTTACGGTTACCCCATCACTTGTCTAGCCTAAGCACCATAAAAGTCATGTTTAGATAAACGACCGAATGCCCACAATCTTCCTTTTTCCTATCGAGCGCGACAAGTCCTTAATTGGCCGAGTCTAGATATTTTTTTATTTATCTTGAGGTGACACTTATACAATTAGTGATTTCCGGGGTCTTAGGAAGGGCGATGAAATCCCCACCCAATCTGGATTGGTGTTAGAGTCCCTTTTATCCGTATTAAATGATGCAATGCGCAAGTCAACAAGGTTTTGTTTTCAAACAATTAATTAATTTGTTTTTACTTTTAAATGTGGCGCTGCAACAAATAAGGTTAGTTTTTTTTTCCTTTAGCTTTTTGCGGCGATATTTGCAAAGAATCCTGCAAAGATATTATATTGGAAGTTTCGGATTTAAGAAGGAAGGTGTTTAAAGAAATACGTACCGATAAGTTTTCGGGTTAAGAAACCCTTGTTGAAAAGAATCCAAGTACCTTGAAAAGTTTGCTTTCGCGGGTCAAACTACCCGGATCTTTGGCACTGTACTTCGTAATCACCTTAGTTTTGAATGTCCACTTTGCTCTTCACAACGCAGTTTGCAAATCCGTAAAATCTGAAAATGTCGGAAAAACGGATTATTAGTGCGAAAAAGCGATACGAATGCCCAAATACCTGCACACTAAAAATTAAAAAGAACAAGCAATAAAATTGGGACAAAACTAGAATACTGGAGCACATAAAGAAATTTTAGAGCAGAAGGAGAATCTTGGGCCGGCGAGCTCTGTTTTATAGGGAATGTCGCTGGTCTGCTTAAGAAATTTGGGCTCCAAATTTATTCAGGCGTCTCAGTATTCTACTAGTGTTTCAATTTTCTTGCTTATTTTTTCTGTTGAGATCCAGAGTGCTGGCATGTCAAAAATCCAGAGAACAAAAATTGTTTCGTTAGTTTTTGTGTTGGTTTTAGAAAAAAATTGGGTTTATCCGTTGAAGGTGTTAGAAAGTTAGATTTTATACAAAATATGCACAGATTTACCCGAGACTACAAGTGTAAAAGCATTACCGTCTTCCTGCCAACGACTCCATTTGATTGATACGTTTTTACCGTGGCGTATTTAGAAAGAATTTTGAAATTACCGCAATAAAAAACGTTGTCGTGTGTAGTGAGCCGTGATGAGTACGGGTCGTCCGTAGGGAGATGGTAGGTTTTTAGGCTTGTTTTAACGGGTTAATACCGTCTTTTGGTTTGTTGTTTATACTAAGTGTTGTAACAATATTATGTTTAATAAAAAGACTTGTTAAGGGTAGTTTTAGGTTAGATTGAATGCGGATGATATTTGCCGATTCCTTATAGACCCAATTTTGATATTGACACTAAGACAATAGGTAACAACGTGGATTAGGGAACTTGAAATACGGTATTTGCGGTTTTTCACTAAATCCATATTCCTTGTCTCTTGTCCTTCCATTATTATCTCTTGATTTTAGCCTTCGGCAAACCACTTGCAATCCGGTCATGATTAGGATTCACCGTTACCATGGTAGGATAGGGTGCCTATCGAAGCGGAATTGCGAGTGGTTTGCTCGAAGTTTCAATTGCAAAGTTAAGGTTTTTTTTAAGGTTTTAGCAAACATATCTCCTAACACAAATTAACCATATTCCACCCTTAACAAGTAAATATATTACTCACACATATTCACAATAACACAATAAAGAGGAAAAGAGTAAGGCAACATAATAAGAATTAACAAGAAAAGACAAGACAAAGAGAGAACCGATAAAACGTGCAAATTTCTTCACTTGTTATTGAATCCCGTCCAATTGTGAAATCAAAATACCAAACTTTAAGGTTGTAAACTCGTTAAAGAGGTTGCAAGATCAAAGTAAAGCAATGATTTCACAAGTTCCAAATATGTAGAAGGCAAGATATATGAAATGAGAACTTTTTATTGAATTTCATACAAGTTACAACTATTCTCGAAGTCAAGAACCTAAGCCTTAAACTTGCAAGTTTAATGGAGAAGTTGCAAGGTCAAGACAAAGGGGCAAGAGCTCAAGAGTTTAAAGAGAAAGCAAATTACAAATTACAAGAGTTCTAAAACAAAGCTAGAGCAAAAGGTATCCTCTCCCTTTGCCCCTTGGCCTGGTATTTATAGGCACAAAAGAAATTTAAACAAGTAATATAAATAAGGTGACGCGGTAGTAAGGGACGGGCCACAGAAAACTAGGACTTTTTGGGGCAGATGGGGCCGGCCAGCTCGGATTTTCTGGGCATGTGGCCGGCCCAAAACCGAAGAAGAATCCTCGTATTTGTTGTGATGGTTTGTGTGCCCTCTCATATCACTCTGGTGCTGCTAATTTTGTCTGTAGAGGCCTTGGATGCACTCAGAGTTTTGGAGGGAAACTAGATGCTTCAAATGACATCATATTCTTTAGCATTCAATGCTCATTTAATGCACATCACACCCATACATGCTCCTTTTATGCCAAGGCAGCCCCCCATCATGATCCAGCATCACACATGTATTGTGTTAGACCAAAAATTGTTTGCACGCTTGTTTAATGCAAAATGAGTCCTTTGGATATCGGTTGGTTCTCTGTTCTGATTGCAGTGTCGGCTCCCAAATACTATATCCGTGATATTGAGTGTGTTTTCAGTGTTGTATCATGAATACCTGTAATATGTAATTACTGAGCAGACACTGGTTAATAGCACTGATATATAACAAAATAGATAATGAATGAGCGGTATTAAAATGCAGTTTTCTGATATGAACACCTCCTTGGGAGGGACAGGAACGCGACGGGCCTCGGGGCGATGGGCTCTTTCGTGAGACCTCGGCATGGGGCCATGTGGCGCCAAGCGGGCCATAGAATCGGTTGCCGCGGGGGAGTCGCGGTCCCTGGAGTGAGCACGGCGTTGTTCGGTGGTGCCAGCGTGGGCGGTGTCATCCGCCCCTCAACGGAGGTCGTGATCTCAGGGAGGGGGAACGGCGAACTGGGGGCTGGGCCCGCCGTTTGGACACAGACAAGGGCGTCGACTATGGACGCGAGCTTGTCGATCCTTGTCGAGAGGGCGTGGATGGCGTTCGGAGGGGGAGTAGATCCGTCCGCGCCTCCGTTTTCGGGAGGGCGGTGGCTTGTGCTAGGATCGTCACGGTCTTCGCTCGCCATGAAGTCGAGAGCGAAAGATCAACTTTCGATGGGTGGAGAAAATTAGAAATTCCCACAGACGACGCCAACTGATGGAGGTCTGGATCTCCTTCAGATGTTGTCCTCCGTCGATCTGTCGCTAGCATTGATGAAGGGTTGAGATTGACGTTGATGGTTGTCTTCTTGAGCGTGTGGATCTCAATGGGTTGATTTCGAGGTGAAACTGAGCTACCTGCAAAGAAGTCCCGGGGTGGTTGTACCACCGTGGACCCTCCGACAATCAAGTTAGACGAGAAATTTGAGCAGAGTAGCGACTTGTTGGATTGAAATTTCCTTCCCTGAGTCGTCTGAGAGAGAGGTTTTTATAGTGGTCACTTGGAGCGAGATGACGCGAGATCTTCGCCGTCGGTTACGCCCATGACGTTACACCTGCATGAATGACGGGATCCCTCCATTAATGACGAGATACGCTCGTTAATAGGGGATACAACGGCGTGAAACACGGGATGTTGGGTAGCGGATATCACGCTTCTGGCAAGATACGCAGAGCCGTGGCGGAGGTGCTTGGGCTCTGCATTCTTGGTTGCTCGATAGAACCGGGGAGGCTTAGCTCGGCGGGAGGCTCGGAGACGAGCAGGAGGCCGAGGAAGCTCGGTTCTGTGATAACTTGGAGGCGAGCTGGGAGGGCTGAGGAAGCCCAGCGTGTAGGAGGGCTTGGAGGCGAGCCGATGGGTATTTGTAAGGCGAACATAGGAGTGTTCTGGGAGGCCATCGAAGGTCAGATCAATCCTCAGGGCGTAGGCCTGGGGAATGCCTTCAATGTATCGTGTTTGCTCCTGTCCCGTGAGTCCCGGGACACGTCATCTACCACGTGTCATGATCTGGAGAATTCCCACTTATGAGTATCATCAGTTCCCATCGTATGTATGCAGTATATTAATTTCCTATAAGCGGTGTTATCTGTTGCAGGACGCTGCTATTCGTATATCACAACCATCAATTCACTATATATTTATATTAGCACCACGCCAGTATTAGTATATAGTCCTCGCTCTGGAAGCACCTCAACATGAAAATGAACTGAATACCTCTCCACTAACTGATTTGGATAATTTCATTCATTTGTGACCCAATGTGTAATTTCCTAATATATATATATATATATATATATATATATATTAACTGATTTGGATAATTTCATTCATTTGTGACCCAATGTGTAATTTCCTAATATATATATATATATATATATATATATATATATATATATATAAAACAAATCTATCCCTTTGTCTCATTTCTAGAGTTTTGCAGCCAATTTACCATGAAGAGTGAAGTATATGGACATGCCAGTTGGTCTTTTAGGATTATGACAAACATATTTTAATTTGTCCGTTCTTTTCTTTTCTTTTTTCCTTTTGGCTTTCAAGTCAGTAGAGAATAAATGCGGGGATTCCGTTTTCTTGAAAAATAAGACTCAAATGGTGACTAAGACGAAAACGGTAGAGGCAGTTTTTTTCCTAGAATTCTTGGATTAGATATTAATGCAGTCACTTAATCTACTTTGATTGCAAGGGCCTAGTAATCTGTAGATCTTAAATGCACTAGAACCAAATTGCTCAACCTCAAACCTCCATGTGCTAATCTCCATGTGCTAATCTGTGTTTAAAGTCTGAACCAATCCTGCCCTCAGCAAGCAATAACACAGGCTAGCCAGCCTATTGACTAATCCTCTAGCTTAGTTATAAGAGAAGAATTGACAACAATCAAAGAGCAACTCAACTTAAGGACCAGGACAAGGTTACTAGAACAATAACTAGTTGGATGGTCAGTAGGGTTTGCATATATGCACAATTATGCCCATTTATTACAAGTTAATTCAGTATTCATTAGGACCACATATGAGTAATTAGGAGTGAGAGGGTCCCACTTCAATGGAGCTGGACCCAGCTGCCACACCAGCCACTAAAAGCTCCACCACAACAAAATCTCTTAATAAATCCAAACCTTGGTCTTTCTCCAGATCTGCCAGCCAACCTAACATTAAAATAACATTAGGAATTAATTAAGGGTAAGTTGCAAAAGCCCCCGGCCAGCTACAGACTTATGTAAAAACCACTAGGATTTTTTCTCTTGTTCAAAAACCCCTGGGCCCAAACAATAAACCCCTGTAAAACAATTGCCTATGATATCTAAGCAGTTGCAGTTGCCTATAATATTTAAACTGTTGCCTATAATATTCAATCAGTTGAGAGGGTCTAAATGAAACACGGCTCAAAGATTTTGATAGTAGGCCCTTTTGCAACAATTCGAAAATTAGAGGGTTTTTTAGACAACTCATGAGCCGGGGCTTTTTGGCAATTTACCCATCAATTAATTACTAGTCATTACAAGACACTAGACATCTCACTAACTTTTGATTCTCTTTCTCTCTCTCCCAACAAACAGTCCTCAGATCCAAACAAAGAATCTAAGAAAGTGGATCAGTATACTTGCACTTTTTATTTTAACTAAAAAGGTTTAGTAGTTGTTGATGAGTTTTATTGTAATCCTCACACCACATGTCTTTCTTGTCAATTTCAGTACAAAAATGCTTGTATTTGTAGAGTCCTTCTACAATGAAACAAGAGAGAAGCAAGGGCTCTCAGAAGAAGTGAACCCAAAATAGATTGTTTCCTAGAAACTGGGAACATGGGTTTGTGCAGTGCTGCCTCCTATGGCAATTTCCAGCATTTATTGTTGAGATGCATTTGACAAGTCTAGACTAAATTGTGGAGTTTTCCCTTTTCCCCCACATCTTTGCAAGTTGGTGTTTTTGAGGGGAGGGGGAAGCAGTAGAATGGCAGGGATGCACAGCATCCTTCTTTCATGGCTTCTCTGCATTGAAGGTGGTCTCTTGGCCGGCCATGGAGCTAGAGGTAATATTCCCATACATCTCAAAAGATTGCTTTTTGATGTGTTGTATTTGTGTTACTGTGCCATTTAGGGATCTGTGGTCTTATTGGATGACAAATTGGGATGGAATTCTTACTGCTTTTGATGAATTTGCGAGTTTGATCTAGATGCATGGGCTAGTTGATTGCTTGATATTTAGGAACATGCTTGTTCAATAATTGTTTGGCCTTGATAGAGCACACTCTTAGATGCTATTCACATAGGTTTCAATCTGAATGTCTCCTTGTTGAGGCCTTATTGATCCGAAATGATCGGCATAACATGTACTTACTGATTTTCGATCTCTTGTAGTAAATATATCCAATAATAACTATATATCCATGCTATTCCTTCCTGTCTATCTAATGTAAGTCATGCATGAATATACGAAAAACGTTTCTTCGACCTTTCGATCGCTCTTTTGCTATAGGGTGACAAATGTAAAGAGCGGATGTCATCAAATGTCTCTCTCCAATTGCAGCTTGGTTATGACTTTATGTCGGATGTCATATCCATAGGAGCGGCAGAAATGTAGCTGATGATGCTCAGAAGTGGTGTATCCTAAGATCACGACACGTGGCGACTGACGTGTCTCATGGCCCACAGGAAGGGAGCGACAACGGTACATTAGAAGCATGCCCCGGGCCTTCGACCCGAGAATGTTTCCGACCTTCAGTGGCCGCCCAGACCACTCCTATGCCCGTCTTACAAACAACCGTTGGCTCGCCTCCGAGCCTCCTGCACGATGGGCCTCCTCGGCCCTCCCTTCTCGCCTCCGAGCTATCACAAAACCAAGATGCCTCGGCCTCCCGCTCGTTTCCGAGCCTCCCGCCGAGCTTATCTTCCTCGGTCTTACCGACCAACCCACAGCACCTATCACAGGCGCCTCCGCCACGACTCCGCGAATCTCGCCAGGCGCGAGATATCCACCGCCCATGATCCTGCATTCCACGCCATCACGATCCCCCATTAAGGAGCATATCTCATCATTAATGGGGAATCCTGCCTATCACGCGGGCTTAACGCCCGGGGAGTAACGGACGGCGTAAATCTCGCGCCCGTCTGCCCATTGCTGTCACTATATAAACCCTTCTTCCAGACGACTCAGGTGACCCAATTTTACTCCAATAGGCCGTTACTCTGCCAAAATACCCCGTCTAACTTGATCGTCGGAGGGTCCTCGGTGGCACAACCACCCCGGGACTTCTTTGCAGGTAGCTCGGCCTCAACCACACAAAAGCCATTGAGATCCACACGCTTCAGGAGTCAATCCTCCAACTCAATCTTAGCCGTCCATCAGCACTCGCAGCAGATCAACGGAAGATAATATCTGAAGGAGATCCATCAGTTGGCGCCGTCTGTGGGAACCGCTAGTTCCACTCAACTAAAGTTCACCTTCCAACCTCAACTTCATACCGAGTGATCACCGCGACGATCCAAGCGCTAGCCGCCGCCTCCCCTACAACGGAGGCATGGAAGAATCTCCTTTTCCGAATGCCATTAACGCCCTAGCCGTTCGGATAGATCGGCCGGCGTCCGTTGTGGATGCCTTCGTCCGTGTCCAAACGGCCGGACAAGCTCCCCAGGTCGCCTTTCCCCCACCTCGGGAACGAGACCCCTACAGAGGGGGACAAGACTCTGCCCGTGTCGACACTACCGACCACCGTCTCGCTGTCTCCGGCGGCCGTAGATCCCCGGGCAGACATATTCAATGACCCGCTGGGTGCCGCACAGCTCGACACCGAAATCCTTCGCCAGAGCGCCTCGCCTCGAGCCCTATTGCGTCCCTGTCCATCCCGAGGAGGTGTCGGTCAGCTCGCCTGCACCCAGGCATGACCGGCACCCCTCCCTCGATGGGGTCGTACGGACAGGACTCGCTACGGCAGCTCGAAGACGACCTCGCCAGGGGACCTAAGGAACCTCATCGAATGGAACCGGGGCCGTGGCCAGGCTCAGGTCTCCGGCAGTAGAGGCCAAAAATCGGAATGTACTGAACTATCGGGATACCACGGGCGGCTGGATGCCCTCGAAAAGAAGATCGAAGGCATGCATCGAGATAATCGTCCTTCAAGCGACGGGGCTAAATATGTCGCCGACTCCCTCACGAAGCCCTTCACCAAAGAGCTACTCGCCGTCCACGTCTTCTCCCGGAACAAGCCTCCGAAGGTCTCACTCTTTGACGGGAAGTCCGACCCGAAGGACCATTTGGATGCGTTCATAGCCGGGATGAGTTTCCAGGACTGCTCCGACGCCGCACAATGCCGCGTTTTCCCTGCCACTCTCATCCGTTCTGGAAGAGACTGGTTCCGAGGACTCACACCACGCTCAATCTCTACCTTCGATGAGCTGGCCACCAAGTTCCTCGGACATTTCGTCAGGACCAGACGGCAGAAGCGGACCGTTGATCTCTTCACCATAAAGAGCGGGGACAAAGAATCCTTCAAAGGATACGTCACCCGCTTCTACAACGCCCTCTTTGAGGTCTCAGAGCATCGGGACGAGACGAGCATTACGGCTCTTAGGTTAGGTCTTAGGCACAAGGGGTGGCTATGCTCCTTTGTATTAGCACAACCTAAGACCATGGCCGAGATAAATGCCTGGACCTAACGTGAGATCCAGCTTGAGTCCGAGGTGATCGCCAACTTGCCCCGGACAGGGCAAGCCGATCAGAAGAAAAGGGTCAGGGAAGAGAAGAAGAAGACCGAACAGCTACCCTTCCCGGTCCATCCTTAGTAGGCTACTCCATGTCCTCCCG
Organism: Agapanthus africanus; assembly: GCA_030015575.1. Lineage (NCBI taxonomy): Eukaryota > Viridiplantae > Streptophyta > Magnoliopsida > Asparagales > Amaryllidaceae > Agapanthus > Agapanthus africanus. The sequence goes on along the minus strand of JASDDO010000024.1, from coordinate 369,436,839 downwards.
CGCTAAGGGTCAAAACCCTCATCAAGAGGCCACTGAGCAGCTACCCTGCTCGGTCCATCCTTGGCTGGTAATGCCTTACCCCACGACGCCAAGGATCAAAGCCCACATCAAGAGGCCACCGAGCAGCTACCCTACTCAGTCCATCCTTAGCAGGCCACTCGATGCCCTCCCGCGCTAAGTATCAAAGCCCTCATCAAGAGGCCACCGAGCAGCTATCTTGCTCGGTCCATCCTTGGCTGGTAATTTCTTACCCCACGACGCCAAGGATCAAAGCCCTCATCAAGAGGCCATCGAGCAGCTACCCTGCTCGGTCCATCCTTGACTGGTAATCTCTTACCCAATGACGCCAAGGATCAAAGTCCTCGTCAAGAGGCCACCGAGCAGCGACCCTGCTCGGTCCATCCTTGGCAGGCTACTCCATGCCCTCCCGCGCTAAGGATCAAAGCCTTCACCAAGAGGCCACCGGGCAGCAACCCTGCTCGGTCTATCCATGGATGGTAGTTCGCTACCCACCGATGCCAAGGATCAAAGCGCTCATCAAGAGGCTACCGAGCAGCTTCCCTGCTCGGCCCATCCATGGCTGGTAATCTCTTACCCCATGACGCCAAGGATCAAAGCCCTCATCAAGAGGCCATCGAGCAGCTTCCCTGCTCGGTCCATTCTTAGCAGGCCACTCCATGCCCTCCCGCGCTAAGGATCAAAGCCCTCATCAAGAGGCCACCGAGCAGCTTCCCTGCTCGGTCCATCCATGGCTGGTAGTTCACTACCCACCGACGCCAAGGATCAAATCCCTCACTAAGAGGCCACCGGACAGCAACCCTGCTCGGTCCATCCTTGGCTGGTAATCTCTTACCCCACGACGCCAAGGATCAAAGCCCTCATCAAGAGGCCACCGAGCAGCTTCCCTGCTCGGTCCATCCTTGGCTGGTAATCTCTTACCCCACGATGCCAAGGGTCAAAGCCCTCATCAAGAGGCCACCGAGCAGCTTCCCTGCTCGGTCCATCCTTGGCTGGTAATCTCTTACCCCACGACGCCAAGGATCAAAGCCCTCATCAAGATACCACCGAGCAGCTTCCTTGCTCAGTCCATCCTTGGCTGGTGATCTCTTACCCAACGACGCCGATGATCAAAGCCATCAAGAGACCACCGACCAGCTTCCCTGCTCGGTCCATCCTTGGCTGGTAATCTCTTACCCAACGACGCCAAGGATCAAAGCCCTCACCAAGAGGCAATCGATCAACTACCCTGCTCGGTCCATCCATTGCTGGTAGTTCACTACCCACCGACGCCAAGGACTAAAGCCCTCACTAAGAGGCAACCGAGCATTTACCCTGCTCGGTTCATCATGGCGGGCAGCTTCCTGCCCTATGACGCTGAGGATCGAAGCCCTCATCACGAGGCGACCGGGCATCCCCGTGCTCGGTTCATCCTGACGGGCAGCTACCTGCCCCTCGACGCCAAGGATCGAAAGCCCTCCTCAATAGGCGACCGGACATTCTCCTAATCGGTCCATCCACTCAAGGCAGCTTCCTGCCCTACAAAGAGATGGATCAAGGCCCTCGTCACGAAGCCGCCAGACATCTTCATGCTCGGTCTTAATGGTGGATCCCCGAGCCTCACATTGAACCAACTAGCAAGCCTCTGCCCCGCGCATGCACCCAAAGAAGGCAAGCTCCTAACATGGCCCAACTAAGCAAAAAATAGGAGAGCTCGAGTTCGGTCGATAGCCAATCCTAACAGATGAAAAGACGCCTCCATTCGTTCCTGGGCAATCGACATCATGATTCTCAGTGCCAAACCAAGCAGAAAATTCTCCGTATAGTCCACTCTCGACCCGACCCATAAATAGGTTAGAACGAGAGTGGGGGTAATGATGATGCTCAGAAGTGGTGTTTCCTAAGATCACGACACGTAGCGACCGACGTGTCCCATGGCTCACGGGAAGGGAGCGACAACGGTACATTAGAAGCATGCCCCGGGCCTTCGACTCGAGAATGTTTCCGACCTTCAGTGTCCGTCCAGACCACTCCTATGCCTGCCTTACAAACAACCGTTGGCTCGCCTTTGAGCCTCCTACACGATGGGCCTCCTCGGCCCTCCCGGCTCGCCTCCGAGCTATCACAGAACCAAGATGCCTCGGCCTCACGCTTGTTTCCGAGCCTCCAGCCGAGCTTATCTTCCTCGGTCTCATCGACCGACCCACAGCACCGATCACAGACGCCTCCACCATGGCTCCGCGAATCTCGCCAGGCGCGAGATATCCGCCGCCCATGATCCCGCGTTCTACGTCATCACGATCCCCCATTAACGAGCATATCTCGTCATTAATGGGGAATCCCGTCTATCACGCGGGCGTAACGCCAGGGGCGTAACGACCGGCGTGAATCTCACGCCTGCCTGCCCATTGCTGCCGTTATATAAACCCCTCTCCCAGACGCCCCAGGTGAGCCAATTTTACTCCAATAGGCCGTTACTCTGCCAAAATACCCCGTCTAACTTGATCGTCGGAGGGTCCTCGGTGGCACAACCATCCCGGACTTCTTTGCAGGTAGCTCGGTCCCAACCACACAAAATCCATTGAGATCCACACGTTTCAGGAGTCAACCCTCCAACTCAATCTCAGCCGTCTATCAGCGCTCGCAGCAGATCAACGGAAAATAACATCTGAAGGAGATCTAGAGATCCATCAGTAGCCTACACACTCTGATTCTTTTTTTAATTTCGTAAAAAGAAATTATGCTTCTAAATTAGACGCTTGTGCCATGGGTCAACCGTTCGACCTTTTTCTTGCACGTGGTTAATTCAAACACCATCAGTCACATCTTGTATAAGTTTTTCGCTCTTTGCCATTGATTATGGTTTATGAAAATCGAAAAATCTCCTCTCTTGTCACCTGAAAAGATCCATGGCAAACAATGCATCTGAGAAAGATATGAAAGCAAATTCTTAGTAGTTAACCTTCAGCATTGCTTACATTCATCAGAATCGGAATTCTTAGTCATGTGCCACCAATTCCACTGACCATGCTTATATATCATATGTTTCCTTATTTGAACCATACTTCCATTAAAAACCCTTATAAATGACAAAGATGAGAATAAAAGAAGCAGAATGAAAAACCCAAGCATTTAAAATTTGATATTTACTTAAGCCTATGTAGTACATATTCTTCTGTGACCTGCAATAAGTGGTGCTCGTCTCATACGTTTCTTTGTTTTTTTAGTTGGGGGGGGGGCGCCGGGAAGGGGGAGCACTTATATATATATATATATATATATATATATAGGTTAATGGAGGAAAGGTGCCATAAGAGAGGATTTCCTCCTATGGCGTCGGAAAAATACACTCTCCGTGATTTTTTTCGACGATCGGCATACATCACTTTCATTTTTATCATCTAAGATGTGGATATATCAAATTTCATATGAATATACCATTTTTCACCGTTGATTTAGTTGGTGCAAAATTAATGGTTTACCGACAATAGAACTTTTTACATTGCTAATTCAACGGTGAAAAGTGGTGGAATCACATGAAATTTAGTGTATGCACATCTTAGATGATAACGATGATGATGATGGATGCCGAATGTCGGAAAAAATGGCAGGGGTTGTACTTTTTCGACGCCATAGGAGGAAATACCCTCGAAATTCCCCTCCTATGACCTCTTTTCTCCATTATTCTCAAATATATGTGTGTGTGTGTGAGGAAAAGGGATATGGGTTGGTGACCCCTTTTTCAAAAAGGGGCCCCGCCTCAAACACAAATATTCTTCATGTTTTTCACCGATCCAAACCGGCCATCTTGATCTACATATCATGAAACCCTTACATACAAAAACTCTTGTACTGTAAAGACCTCTAACACATTCAGCAAGCGGACAGAAAAATTACCGACTTATCGATATAGGAAAAATACGGTCGCTTGATGGACGTATTAAAAGTCTTTAAATCTGTCACGCCCTACTTCACAAAATACGGAATACGGAAAGCAACGAAAACTAGCCGTGCTATCTACGATAAGGATAGATCCTTCCATAGTCAAATAAAGGCTGTCTAGCTAACCTGTCAAAAATAATATCCAACAACAGGAGAGATAATATCGATAATCATGCTGCAACGAAACCACAAGGGATACTAAAAATAAGCCCACTAGATAATCGATGCAAATAAAGATTCGATACAATAGGTTCGAAATAAAAAAAAAAGATTCGAAAGAAGTTACATAAGTCCTAATATCCCACAAGAGCGCACATACTAAATACTAACTGAAAAGAAATATATCTATGGGCTACTGATCTTCGGCAAAGTCCTGATAACTGCTCCGATCCTGCTCAACCTGAAAACCAGTCTCTAAATCCGAGATGACAAATCTCAGGGATGTCAGAACATCCCAACAAATACTCAACGTAAAAGGGGTGTGTATGTAGTATGATAACATGAGTATGTAAGTGGAGTGAAGCTTGTGTGCGTATGTTTATAAATATATATGGATATAGTAATAATATAAAACAGACATATAAACAGGTCAAGTCATATCGTACTGGTCACTAAAAGATAATCTATCCTATCTTAAGTTCGAGTGTGTACGTCAACCTCTGCAGGAGTATTTCTAACCCAAGAGCAGGGCCCCAGGGGCTAGGAAATAAGGCCAAAATGTGGAATGAACAAACGACCGATATAACCCGGTACGAGCTATAATAATATGCGACTGATATAGCCCGGTACGGGCTGTAATAACATGCGACCGATATAGCCCGGTACGGGCTGTAATAACATGCGACCGATATAGCCCGGTACGAGCTGCAGGCATGGGACTCCTGAGATCCTGTTGTACTAACGCACACTCAAACTACCCCCAACCCCGCGTATCTATAGCTAACATGATAATAAATTCAACCACAATATAGAATGCTGACTGGACAGGAAAACATGACAAGTCACAATGATAGTATAATATGGTAAACATGTAAGGACGCGTAATTGTTTCATGGCATTGTTGGGGTCAAAATTTGCACCCTAATTGACCAAGTCAAAGTCAAGATCAACCCCAAGCCAGGTGGGCCTAAGCCCAGGTCAAGCAGGCCCATGCCCAAGTCAAGCCCGTGGCCAGCCTCCCCATGCCAACATAAAAATCATGTAACAAATAATTTTGATGTAATCTTTTGTGCATGAATGTAAGCAAAATGGGCATAAAGCCAAATTTTTGTAAAGCCCATGGCTTATGTGCAAAAGAATGAGCACATGAGGTATGTGATAGGCAAAATGCCATTTTGTAAAGCCCAAGGGGCTATATGTAAATGTGTAAGCCTATTTAAGGCAACATGATGATGAATAAAAAAAAGAGTTTTCATTCTCTAAAAACTCTAGGGTTTTTTGCCTCCTTCTTCTTCCTCAAGATTCTAAACCTTATTCAATTAAATCAAGAGTTCTATTCTTCCTTTTCCAAAAATAAATAGTTTTTCACCACAAAACCCATAAAAGGGAACTCAGATCTCCCATCAGATCTCAAAAATAAGAGATATTTAAAATCTCATATTTCTTGTTCTTCAAGATCCGAGCAACAGAGGAAGAAGAAAGAGACCCATCTTCAGAAATCCCATTTTGGGAAGATCCAGGGTCAAAAGGGAGAAACAAAGCAGCCCCCTTTGATCATTTCTAAATTTTTTTAGGAGTTTAACTCTATTCAAGATCTGTTGGAGTTCAACTCCATAAATTAATCTCGTTTTAGGAGTTTAACTCCAGCGGTCAAATCGGGAGCACAGCTCCAACTGCAGGGACAAGGTCCCCTTTTCCGTTGACGCCCAGCGCCTGCGTGCCAAGCACGTGGGGCGCTGGCGCCCAGCGTCCAGAGCGATAGCGCCCATGTGCCAAGCACGTGAGACGCCCAGCGTCCAGAGCGCTAGCGCCCACGTGGGGCGGCCAGCGCCCAGAGCGCTCGCGCCCACGTGCCAAGCATGTGGGGCGCCCAACGCCAAGAGCGCCAGTGACCAGCGCCCAACGCCTGCGTGGCACGCTCCAAAGACGATGGGTAATTAACGGCAGATTAGTCCGCGGCTGCCGGAGATTCGGATCCCCATAATCAATAAACCCCAGCCTACCCTAGGCAGGGGGAATATGTAGTACGTATGAATAGCGTGTGCGTATTTCCATCTCAATGGGGTGAGGAAAAACACCCGACAGATTCTGGCACGCCCGGTGAGACCAATCTCTCCTCCCATATTTCGGGGTAAATATCCAAGCGAACTCAATCAACATATACATTGATTGCCTGTACTGAAATCATGTTTCTATTTGCAGGGTTAATAATTTCCAATTGCCATCTTCGAACGCAAGTCGATGTTTGAATGGCTTTTCTTGGCCCCAACTGGGGGCAAGGTCATCAACACCGACAAAGTAATAAGTCATCTCATGCAAGCTCCAGCGGTGCCCTTGACAACTGCTCGATCAGGTATCTTCTCTAAGCTCCTCGTCAGATGACCTCTAAGTCGTTAAACTGGAAACAGATGACCACCACGTCGTTAAACTGAAAACAGATGACCACCACGTCGTTAAACTGGAAGCAGATGACCACCACGTCGTTAGAATGGAAACAGATGATCTCTACGTCATTAAAATGGGAACAGCTGACCACCATGTCATTAATCTGGGAATAATCGACCTTTAAGTCGTTAAGCTGGGGATGTAAAAATGTGTAAATAAAACAAAAAAAAGAAAAAAAAGAAAAAAGAAAAAAATAATAATAAAAAGCCGAAATGATGGGGCAACTCGCAATAAAAATCAGCGAGTAAAAATAAAGATGAAAATAAATCCGAAATGAGGGGGCAACCGTGAATAAATAGCCGAAATGATAGGGCAATCGCGACCTTCACAATAAGAAAAGCTGAAATGATAGAGCAATCGCGGTAAAAAAAATGGCGAATGATGAGTCGCTCCTGGTACCATCTTCCAGTGCAGTGATACAGACGCCAACCAAATTCCAAATCCCAAAATGGCGAATGATGAGTCGCTCCTGATACCACATTCCAGTGCAGCGATGCAGACGCCAACCAAATTCCAAATCTCATACCCCAATGGCGGATAATGAGTCGCTCTTGGTACCATATTCCAGTACAGCGATGCAGACGTTGACAAAGTCCCGAAATTCTTCCGGCCCTACGGTTTGGATCATACATCCTGCAAAACCGTATACAATTCACGGGCGTAGACGACTCCTATCTTTCCCAAGTCTTACCGGTGATACCACATTCAAAGTCCCACCAGCGATGAAGATTCAAAAAAAAGGGATATGTCCACAAGCAAAATGAGAATGGATGAAAACCTGAAAGGGCTCCATGAGTAAAAACAGCAGGACTGCCGGCGAGTTTGTGAAAACCCGAAAGGACGCAAACTCGTGAAAAAGAGATGAAATGCACTTGCAAAGTGCTCTCGACTTTGTGAGGAGAAAATTCCCGTATGAGATCCTTACGACTCACAAAAGAGCAACACACTTATGAGTCCTTACGACTCCTAAAGAGAAAATACATCTACGAGATCCTTTCGACTCGTAGGGAGAAAATGCTTTTATGGGATCTTTACGGCTCATAAAATTGAAAAGCCTTAGGTGTAGGGATCTAAACCTGTTTCCTAAGCCACCAATTCTCAAATCCTCCCGGGGCAAATGATGAGTTGCTCCTGGCATTATTCCAGTGCAGCAATGCAGATGCCGTCCAAAAAGCCAATTCCCAAATCCTACCGGGGCAGATGATGAGTTGCTCCTGGCATTATTCCAGTGCAGCAATGCAGATGCCGACCCATAAACAAATTCCCAAGTCCTCCCGGGGCAAATGATGAGTTGCTCCTGGTATTATTCCAGTGCAGCAATGCAGATGCCAAACCAAAACCAAATCCTCAAATCCTTTCATGGAAAATGATGATTCGCTCCTGGTACCATATTCCAGTGTAGCGATACTGATGTCAACCCAAATCATATCAACGAGCTCTGCGGCGAAATCATGCTTCGTCTCAGAATGACCTCCCTGTTGGAATTATGCTCCAACTCAGAATCAAGTCAACCAGCGACCTCCCCATCGGAATTAAGCTCCGCCTCGGAATCAAGTCGACCGACAAACTCTACGTCGGAATCATGCTTCGTTTCAGAGTGTACCCCGCGTCGAAATCAAGCTTCGCCTCGGTGTATCTGCCTTCCCTGTCGGAATTATGCTTCGGCTCGGAATAAACCAGCGACCTCCTCGTCGGAATTATGCTTCTACTCGGAATCAAGTCAACCAGCGACCTCTTTGTCGAAATTATGCTCCGTCCTGCAATCAAGTCAACCGCTGACCTCCCCGTCGGAATTAAGCTCCGTCTCGGAATCAAGTCGACCAACAAGCTCTGCGTCGGAATCATACTTCGTCTCAGAGTGTACCCCGCGTCGAAATCAAGTTTCGCTTCGGTGTATCTGCCTTCCCTGTCGGAATTATGCTTCCGTTCGGAATCAACCAACAAGCTCTGCGTCGGAATCATGCTTCGTCTCAGAGTGTCCCCGCATCGAAATCAAGTTTCGCCTCGGTATATCTGCCTTTCCTGTCGGAATTATGCTTCGGTTCGGAATCAACCAGTTACCTCTCCGTCGGAATTAAACTCCGTCTCGGAATCAAGTCGACTAACAAGCTCTGTGTCGAAATTATGTTTCGTCTCAGAATGTACCCCGTGTCGAAATCATGCTTCGCCTCGGAGTATCTGCTTTCCCTGTCGGAATTATGCTTCGCTTAGGAATCAACCTATGCATCGAAATTTTGCTTCGGTCAGAATGTCTGCCGTCCGTCGAAATTATGCTCCGACCCTTTTGGAATCATGCTCCGCTCATCGGAATCATGCTCCGATCCCTCAAATCATACCTCTACTCGTCGGAATTATGCTCCGATCCTTGGAATTATGCTCCGACTCTTCGGAATTATGCTCCGATCCTTGGAATCATGCTCCGCTCTTCGGAATTATGCTCCGATTCCTGGAATTATGCTCTGCTCTTCGGAAGTATGCTCCGATCCTTGGAATCATGCTCCGCTCTTAGGAATTATGCTCCGATCCCTGAAATCATACTCTGCTTTTCGGAATTATGCTCCGATTCCTGGAATCATGCTCCGCTCTTCGAAATTATGCTCTGATCCCTGGAATCATGCTCTAATCCCTAGAATCATGCTCCGCTCTTCAGGAATGATGTTCCGATCTCGGAATTATGCTCTGATCCCCGGAATTATGCTCTGATCCCCGGAATTATGCTCCCGGGATGATGCTCCGCTCCTGGAATGATGTTCCACCTCGAAGTCCAACTTCAAGATCCATCAATTTCATGCACACAACTCATATACGTGGTGTGCATTCATTGATGTGGGGCATTTTGTTGGGGTCAAAATTTGCACCCCAGTTGACCAAGTCAAAGTCAAGGTCAACCCTAAGCCAGTAGGCCCAAACCTACGTCAAGCGGGCCCATGCCCAAGTCAAGCCCACGGCCAGCCTCCCCATGCCAACATAAAAATCATGTAACAAATAATTTTGATGTAATTTTTTGTGCATGAATGTAAGCAAAATGGGCATAAAACCAAATTTTTGTAAAGCCCATGGCTTATGTGCAAAAGAAATGAGCACATGAGGCATGAGATGGGTAAAATGCCATTTTGTAAAGCCCAATGGGCTATATGTAAATGTGTAAGCCTATATAAGGCAACATGATGATGAATAAAAAAAAGACTTTTCATTCTCTAAAAACTCTAGGGTTTTTATGCCTCGTTCTCCTTTCTCAAGGTTCTAAATCTTCTTTAATTAAATCAAGAGTTCTACCCTTCCTTTTCCAAAAATAAATAGTTTCTCACCACAAAACCCACATATGGGAATTTAGATCTCCCATCAGATCTAAAAAATAAGAGATTTTTAAAATCTCATACTTCTTATTTTTCAAGATCCGGCCAACAGAGGAAGAAGACGGAGGCCCATCTTTAGAAATCCCATCCTGGGAAGATCCAAGGCTAAAGGGGAGAAACAAAGCAGCCCCCCTTGATCATTTCTAATTTTTTTTAGGAGTTTGACTGCATTCAAGATCTGTTGGAGTTCAACTCCATAAATTAATCTCGTTTTAGGAGTTTAACTCCAGAGGTCAAATCGGGAGCACAACTCCCAATGCAGGGACAAGGTCCCCTTTTCTATTGATGCCCAGCGTCCGCGTGCCAAGCACGTGGGGCGCTGGCGTCCAGCGCCCAGAGCGCTAGCGCGTGCCCAAAGCGCTAGCGCCCACGTGCCAAGCACATGGGGCGCCCAGCGCCCAGAGCGCTAGCGCGCGCCCAAAGCGCTCGCGCCCACATGCCAAGCACGTGGGGTGCCCAGCGTCCAGAGCGCTCGCGCCTACGTGTCAAGCACGTGGGGTGTCCAGCGCCCAGAACGCTCGCGCCCACGTGCCAAACTCCAGAGGTCAAATCGGGAGCACAGCTCCCAGTGCAGGGACAAGGTCCCCTTTTCTGTTAATGCCTAGCGTCCGCGTGCCAAGCACGTGGGGCGCTGGCGTCCAGCGTCCAGAGCGCTAGCGCGCGCCCAAAGCGCTAGCGCCCACGTGCCAAGTAAGTGGGGCGTCCAGTGCCCAGAGCGCTAGCGCGCCCAAAGCGCTAGCCCCACGTGCCAAGCACGTGGGGCGCCCAGCGCCCAGAGCACTCGCGCCCACGTGCCAAGCACGTGGGGCGCCCAGCGCCCAGAGCGCTCATGCCCGCGTGCCAAGCACGTGAAGCGCCCAGCGCCCGCGTGCCATGCACATAAGGCGATGGCCCCACGCATCCTTTGGACGCTTTTTCCCCTTTATATATATATGTATGTATGTGTATACACACACACACTCCACGACTCTGTGGGGCCCCCGATATATCCAAAACCCCTTCAAAACACAACACTGCATATTGAGTTCGCATGGCCCGTTTGACCCGTCAATCGGAGGTTCTCTCGCTCTAAAGGCGAGGGGTAATTAACGGAGCTTAGTCCGTGGCTGCCGGAAATTCGGATCTACACAATCAATAAACCCCAGCCTACCCTAGGCAGGAGAAATCTGTAGTACGCCTGAAAAGCGCGCGCGTATTCCCATCTCAATGGGGTGACGAAAAACACCCTATATACATGAATGTTCAGTATTCTAATTAGTGATATCGTTTTAATGTAAGAAAACAGTAATCGTGAATATGCATGTCATGTCAAGCAGAGCGATGATAATAGTCTCAAGTAGCATGTCAAATACAGTCGATATAATATGATAGTATTATTAATATAAATAAGAATCTAAATGAATTTGCAAGCATCTCCATTTAATATCCGGATTTATTATTGGGAAGAATAATAAACTAAAATATGGTTTTAAATGATTAATATGATTAATGGGTGTTCTAAAAATTCAAGGGTTTTCATTTCATGCATGATGAATATAAGGTTTCATTTAATAGCATATGGTTTGATTGTTAATAAAAACACAAAGCTAAATATATAAAATTAATATCAAGAGTATTAAAACACAAACAATATAGTTATGTTATATAAATGCACTTAAGTGTTCTATTTCATACTATTAGTACAATGCGTAATTTCTTGATTGTATTATATATTGTATATTTATTTTCTTGATGTTACAATGATCTGATCTTATATATATATAATTTAATTATCCTGAAGTATTATTCACTAAGCACTATATTATGTAAGCTATATTTTACAAAGATTCAACAAAAAATAAAACTGAATTGATTATTTAACTTAATAAAATTATAACTCATATCTAATAATTAAAATTTATATCAACTATGCAAATAAGTCTAAATATAAGCTATATATATGAGCAGCATGCAAACTTATGTGAGCAGTATAAAACTAAGATTTTCATTATGCATATAATAATTACGTGGCATTTTAGTGAAATTGCACAATAATACAATTTTCATTCAAATATTATAGACCAAGAATTTATTACGATATTTGTTGATATTGCATCGGCTAAAAAACAAGAGTATTTACCCCGGAGACGGATAAACACGACGACACGAAACGCAACTCCAAGTTTTGATGGCTCGGCTAATTTTGAAGAAGAAAATATTATGATGGAAAAGAGAGAGAATGTTGATTTATATGAGAGAGAAGGTTGATTTATATGAGAAGGAGAGATAATAATCATATTATTTATAGAGAAGAGAGATGTTAAAGATTGGAGAGAGAAAGAAATATTCTGATGAGTTGAGATTTGAGTTTGATTTTAAGAGAGAAAGATACATAAATATAAAAGAGAGATATGATATGTTATATATTTCTATAAGATATTAGAAAAGTTGTATATACACAAATTAGTTTGTATATAGTTAGGATAACAGAAAAGTATATGTATATACATATATTAGTATATAATAAAAATATATGTAGATATGTATATGGTTATGGGTTCGTTGAAATAAATATAATTAGTTATTATATATATATATGATTTTAAGATATCAAACAACTAAAATATATTTTTAGTTAAACTATGATAACAAAATATCTTCAATTATATATATATATATATATATATATATATATATATTGTTTATATAGGTTTGTAGAAAAAGAATTAGAGAGAGTAGATTTGAGAGAGAATTTGGTGAGAGAGATTGGATTGGATCGGAGAGAGAAAGATTTTGTTAGGGAATATATATATATATATATATATATATATATATATATATATATATATATATATATATATATATATATATATAGTGAGCTTTGATGAAATATAATTAGGGATATAGAAAAATATATGTAGATAGAATAGAATATGAAGAGAGAAATTTGTTGGGAAAGATAATTGTTTGGAGAATAGTATTGGTTTTAAAAGAAGAGAGAATTATCAAGTGAAAGAGAGATAAGATCGGGGGAGATATATATGGTGATTGGAGAGAGAAAATTGAGTTGTTAGTTTAGAAAAAAATATTTATATAGTTAAAAGATTTAACACGGACTCTCATGACATGTCAAAACTAAATATTTTAACTAAATAAATATCGTTAAACAAAATATTTTATAAACAAGAGGTAAAATTTTGTGTATATATATTGTTTAAAGAAATACCAAACAAAATATCTTTTGTTTAAATTATAATACTAAAATATAAATATGGTTATAAAATAGTGTTAAATAAATAAATATTTAAATACTAATAATATGCCAATTTAACAAACTTGAAAAACCATAATTATATGCATATATCTTAATTAAAAGTATTAAACTCCAAGTTATAATAATAATAAAATAAAACCCAATATATCCAAAAAGAAAAAGAAACGTATGATCGGACTTGGGTGTTACAAAATCTCAAGATTTTTTGTATAAAGGGATTTTATAATACTTAGATCAAATTGACTGGTTTGGATCGGTGAAATATATGGGGTAGACGTGTTTTGAGGCGGGGCCCTTTTTCAAGAAGGGGCAATCATCTCATATCCCTTTTTCTGTGTGTAGTGTATAGTGTTTTTTCACCCAAAACATCTAATTGTGACTAGTATGAAAGAAGTGACCGTAATAACACGCGCGCGCGCGCGCGTTTGTGTGTGGAAATATAGAATAGTTAGGGCATAAAAGGGTGAGTCAAACTCAAACTTATTGCTTGTATAAACTAATATACATTTAATTTTTTATAGTCTGATGTACAAAATGAGACCACTAGGTTATTATATAAAAGGTTTAAATAGCCAAAGCTTAACCTTTATGCAAAATCATTAAAATGTATGATGAATTAACATTTAGCTTAAATGTAAGCATCATATCTTATTCTGTTATTTCCTTCAAAAAAATCTTATTCTGTTATTAGATATGTGTCTCGGCATTTGCCTGTATACAAATATATCGTAAAAAGCGGATAGGCTATTTATCTTGAAATCATGGAAAGCTTGTGAGAAAGAATTAAAGCTAAATTTTGTTTGCAGGGAATGTTGCCCACCAACTAACACAGTTAAGTGTTGCTTGCAGACATTTTTTTTTGTATACAATGACTAGTACTATCTTGAATCAACCCTCAAATTTGGTTGGAAACAATCGTGCCGGACTGCTAGTCCTGCAAATGTTTAAAGCTACTTCTATTATGAAAATAATATCTTTTAGATAGTTCTAAACATCAATTTTCTTTTTCAGCGTCAATTAATTACCATACCGACCACCAAAAAACGCCTGACTGGTCAGTTGCTGCACCTCCAAGGGAACCATCTAGCCACTACCATTCACATTTAAAAGGTATCTCATTCTTTATAGAGAAATACTGAAAGTAGTAGCTTGGAATTACTTATTTCATTGCCAATACAATATAGCCTTGAGGAATGATAACAATTTACCTCTTCCTTATGATAAGACAAGCATGTGAACTACGCCATTCTCTTATATATATTCTTTTATTTAATCAAAGGTCCTGCAATCCCTTCAGCTCCTTCCCATCCTCCCCTAGTAAAGCGCAATCATGGGAGAAGGCATCATGTTCCTCCGCCATATATTCATGGTAAGAACTTATGAGAAACTTATAGTTGGAAACAATGGTAAAATTTATTTGAATAGAACACCTTTTATTCTTCCAGGTCCTTCTATCTCTCCTTTTAATGCTCCATATCCTTCTGCTGCTAGTGAAGGAGCCCCGTCGCCGTTGCCAACACCTACAGATTCTTATGCGCAGTGTAAGCAAATTATACTTTACCATCAATACGCTGATTTTATTTTGCATACTAAGTTTAATATTGTTGATTCTCATGTCTACAGCTCCCATTTACCCGCCAGTGCTTTCTCCTTCTAGGTATTTCTCAAAGAATCGAATGGGACCATCGCCACAACCTATTAAGGCGTTGCCACCTCCACCTCCAAATCTCGGTAAGTCATATTTGAGTGCATGCTTGATAACACTATTTAATAGAAGAAAAAAATGAGGTTTAGGTATAAGTAATTTTATATGCAAATGTGGGTCAAGCGCCTTCGGCACATTTTCTTTGTATCATGCTTGTGTAAGTCTTGAAGACTATATTTGGTTTGAAAGAGATTGTAAGAGTCTCAATGTTCTTTCTTGGAAGATTTTCATCCAGTCCCTCTTATTTTCTTTTCCTTTTCCTTCGCTTTAACTATTGTTCTGTGATTCTAGATGGTATGAACCCCTCTTATATGGGATGCTGCCTCATTACATCATGCATCAAGCAAGTGCATATTATATTGGCCCTATATTCAAAGATATGTCACAATTTAAAGAAATGACCATTCTAAATCTGTTTCAGAAAATAAGAGTTTGGCTTGTTGCATGCAGATTGCAGCTCGACATTTTGCACAGAGCCATTAACAAATACCCCTCCAGGATCTCCATGTTCCTGTGTATTACCGATGAAGGTACAACTTCGAGTAAATGTCGAACTATACACATTCTTTCCCTTAGTTTCGGAGCTCGCCCAGGAAATTGCATCTGGAGTTTTGATGGAACAAAGTCAGGTTCGCATCATGGGAGCAAATGCTGCCAGTGGGGAGCCTGAGAAGACAATTGTACTAATCAATCTGGTGCCTCGTGGAGAAAAGTTTGACAATAACACGGCATTTTCAACCTATGAGAAGTTCTGGGGGAAGAAAGTTTCTATTAAAGCATCATTTTTTGGGAATTATGATGTATTATATGTCCTTTATCCAGGTGAGAATGCCAATTTCAATGCTGTTTCTCGTGCTTCCTGCGAAATTAACTCATGCAAAAGTAGGGCTTTTTTTTATGTGCTTCATCAAGAAGAAAACTACTTATATCTTTTTTTGTCCCTTCTACTTTCGTGCAAGCGTAAAAAGAAGGATACAATTCAAGCGCATGAATTAGACTCTTAGAATTCATCATAGCAATTGGTAACTGATTTCTTTGACCATATTTTCTTTGCTTTAATTTTTTGTTTCTTACAGGTTTACCTCCGTCTCCACCTGTCGCACCGGAACGGGTATTTGGTTATGGCAATAACCCAATGATAATACATCCTTTCGCAGCTGATGTGAAGAAGCCAAAAGAAAAGCATAGCAGTAGCTTGATAGCTATCATTGCGCTATCATCTATCATGGCTCTGGTTTTATCTGTAGGAATTGCATTGGCTTTGTTTCTAAGACATAAAACCCGCAGCAGTCTGACGGTGCCAGTATCTCAGACTTCATTGCCACCATTTGCAAAATTTTCAGGTTTGATAATGTAAATTATCAATCATGAGGATGATGTAAATTAACAATCCTTGTCTAAGACAATAAACTATACACATTAGAGGAGGAAAGAAGAAGTGATATATAGAAAAGAAGACTTCCCAACTATTTATCTTTCAAGTTTCATGTTTTGCATGTGCACGCCTTCAAAGATTTTTCTTTTTCCTTTGTAGAAGTAAAGTTTCCAACTACCTAATTCTATCATTGATGTTACATACCCTACATCTAAATTGTTGCAGGCACTGGATTCTCTAGATTTGGAAGCAGGCTAAGTTCAGGTCCTTCCGGGTCATTTTCCATGAGCTCGAGTATCGCAGCTCATATAGGATCAGTGAGAACATTTAGTTTATCAGAGATAGAAAATGCTACAAACAAGTTTCATGATTCCAGAATAATTGGAGAAGGCGGGTTTGGGCTCGTGTATGAAGGTACTCTTTACGATGGAACTCCAGTGGCCGTAAAAGTTCTGAAGAGAGATGATCAACAAGGTGTAAGGGAATTATCGGCAGAGGTTGAGATGCTTAGCCGCTTGCATCATCGAAACTTAGTTAAGCTGCTTGGTATATGCACAGAGGAGTACCTCCGATGTCTCGTCTATGAACTCATTCCTAATGGCAGTGTTGAATCTCATTTGTATGGTAAGAACTTTTTTTTGTTTCCAAGGGCAAACTACTCCTGGTTTCTACTTATGTTGTTGGATTTCCTACGCAGGAGCGGATAAGGAAACTGCCCCGCTCGACTGGCATTCGCGAATGAAGATTGCCCTTGGTGCAGCTCGATGCCTAGCCTATCTGCATGAAGATTCAAACCCTCATGTTATACATCGGGATTTCAAATCAAGCAACATCTTGTTGGAACATGATTTTACCCCCAAACTGTGTGATTTTGGCCTGGCGAGAACAGCTTTGGGCCAGGAAAACGAGCACATTTCAACCCGTGTTATGGGTACTTTCGGGTATGAACCTCTAAAAATCTATTTTAATTCTTTTATAGCATATTAGCCATTTCTTTTTAAATAATAGAAGATACCATCTTCTTTTCTTAGCTATGTGGCACCTGAGTATGCAATGACGGGGCATCTCCTTGTAAAAAGTGATGTATACAGCTATGGTGTTGTCCTCCTCGAGCTCCTCACAGGGAGAAAGCCAGTTGACATGCTGAGACCTCCAGGGCAAGAAAATTTAGTTACATGGGCTCGCCCGCTACTTACAAGCAAAGAGGGTTTAGACGCTATAGTAGATCCATTACTCACCACAAGTAGTTTTCCTTTTGACAATTTGGCGAAAGTAGCAGCTATAGCTTCAATGTGCGTGCAGCCTGAAGTCTCTCAAAGACCATTTATGGGAGAAGTAGTCCAAGCTTTAAAATTAGTGTGTAATGAGAGCACGGAGCACAGAGGACAAGGCAGCTGCAGCCAAAGGGACGCAGAAATAGATATCGATGAAGGTTTGGGTTTAGAAGAAGAAACTGTGCTGTCAACATCTGATATCTTTAGCATGTCGACAAGGTTTACAAGGGATGAATCTGCTTCTGATTCATTTCGGAGATATCCGAGCTCTGGGCCTTTGACAACAGGTAAGAGCAGGCAGTTGTGGGATTGGGTAAGAGGCTTATCAGGAGGAAGCATGAGCGAGCATGCAATCAGAAGAAAAGGATTCGAGGGTACTAGTGAAGAGTGGCTATAAGGGATATTGGATGCATGATTCTTTTGGGGTTTCAATAAATGTACCGGCTAGAGCATCGAGGCTTTGTTAACAAGAGTTATGAACTAGCTGGTGTAATATAATCCACATTGGTCAAGCAGCTCTGCTTGTTTGGAAACGTGGATAATCAAACTATTTAATATTTGGAATTTCAAATAAACGGTCATAGATCGAGAAGTCTTCACGAATTCTTGTACATATATTCAGTTCCTGGCAAGTAGAGGTAACATTTCTGGCCACCAGGTTAACCCCTTTTATTTTTTATTTTTATATTTTATTCCGTTTCTTGTTTTTCCTATCGAGTTGTGTAACCTATATCCGCTTCAGGTTAACTCTGCCCAAAATCCCCACAAATTTTCATATCAGCGCCTTGTCCTTCTGCTTTTATTATTAGTATTACTTTATTATGGTTGTTAGTGCTATTGGATCTTTGATCCTGGTAGAATAATAAAATCCTTCTGCTTTTATTAACAAGCAATCGTTTTTGTTAAGGGGTTTTGTTTTATCCAGTTCTTACCCATGCATGCTGAGCCTTTTATCTCTAACATATGGGGTAGGCTACATGAACCAACATGAGAATCACGCCGGGTCCAGCATATGAATCCTTCTCCTCCACTCACTCCTATCGAACAATATACTTTCATTGAGGCCTTTGGCAACCATATCTTTTCGTATCACCCCCATCCATGTTTTCTTCGGTCTCCCTTTCGCCCTTTTGACATTGCCTATATCGTAGTATCCATTCGTCGAACCGGTGCTTCCATAGATCTGCGTCGCACATGACTAAACCATCTTAGCCGGTTTTCCCGCATCTTCTCCTCCACAGATACTACACCAACTTTGCACGAATATCCTCATTTCACACCTTATCTTTTCTAGTGTTACTACACATCTAACGAAGCATGCGCATCTTTGCTATGTGCATCTTCTGTGTATGATGTATCTTAGAAGCCCAGTATTCTGTACCATATAATAAGGCAGGCCGAATAACGCTCTGATAAAACTTCCCTTTCAACCTTAACGGAAAGTTACCATCGCACAAAATCGCTGTTGCACACCTCCATTTCAACCAACCAGTTTGGATCCTTTGATTAATATCACTATCGATCCTCCTATCCTTTTAGATGATGGAATCTCGATATCTAAATTGATTGCTCGAAGATATCTCGTCTTTCCGGTGTTATACCAATGTGGTCTCGACTTCTCTGTTTGCTAAATTTGTAATGCATATATGTTGTCTTAGACCTGCTCAATCTGAACCCCCGAGATTCCAACGTTTGCCTTCATAACTCCAATTTGGTATTAACCCCTGCTTTCGTCTCAGTTACTAGAACAATATCATCAGCGAATAGCATACACCAAGGTATCTCATCTTGGGTAGTTCGAGTAAGCTTATCCATCACGATGGTAAATAAGAATGGACTTAATGCAGATTCTTGATATAAACCAATTGAAATCGGAAAATCACTCATTAGACCACCACAAGTTCTGACATTTGCCACTACTACATCGTACATATCCTTAATTATGTCAATGTACTTGACGGGGACCCCCTTCTTCATCATTGTTCCCTATAATACCTCTCTAGGTACCTTGTCATATGCTTTCTCTAAATCAATAAATATTATATGCAAATCTCTTCTCCTCTCTTGAAAACGCTCGACAAGTTGACAAAACAAATGAATAGCCTCTGTCGTCGATCGTCCAGATATGAACCCAAATTGGTTCTCTGTTATTTTAATATCCTTTCTTAGCCTGTGTTCAATCACTCTCGCCCAAAACTTCATGGCGTGATACATAAGTTTTATTCCACGGTAATTTGAGCAAGTTCGAATGTCACCCTTGTTCTTGTAGATAGGTATAAGGGTACTTTTTCTCTACTCATTTGGCATCTTTTTGGTCTGTCAAATCTTGTTAAACAGATCTGTCAGCCATTTTACGTCTATTTCTCCTAAGCATCTCTAAATCTCGATATTAATCCCGTCTGGACCAACTGCTTTTCTTGATCTTATTCCCTTCAAACCCTTTTTAACCTCTAGTATTCTTATTTTACGAATGAAATCATGGTTTATATCTTGAGATTGAATGACAGGTCCATCCAAATTCTTAGTAGAGCTCTCATTGAACAATTTGTCAAAATAATCTCTCCACATTTTCTTGATATCTTCATCTCGAACTAAAACCTTCTGATCTTCATTTTTGACACACTTCACTACACATAAGTTTATGGTCTTCCTTTCCCGCATCCGAGCAATCCAGTATATATCATGTTCAGCCTCCTTAGTGTCCAACTTCTCATACACCTCCTTGTAGACCTTAGTTTTAGCTTCCCGAACAACTTTCTTAACTTCATTTTTAGCCATTCTATACTTCTCAAATCTCTCCGCATCTCTGTTTTTCTTCAAATTTTTATAAGAATCTCTATTAATTTTAATAGCAGCCTTTACTTTTTCGTTCCACCATGATATGTCCTTAGACGGTGGAGCACCACCTCTTGACTCACCAAGTAGATCTCTAGCTACTCTCTTAGTACAACTATCCATCTTGTTCCATGTTTTGTCTGAATTATCTTCAGACTGCCAATCCGCCTCTTAAATTACGTGATCTATAAAAACCTTTTGGTTACCTTCCTTCAGTCACCACTACTTAATTTTAGGTTCTACCTTACGTCTAATATTTTTAGGTCCACTTTTAAATCGAAAATATAGAACTAAAAGTCTATATTGAGTGGTTACACTCACCTGCCACTATCTTACAGTCGATGCAACAACCTATATCTATCCTTCTCGTCAGAAAAAGTCTATTTTGTTTGCACTTGATCTGCTCCTAAAATTGATAAGGTGAGACTCTCTTTTCCTAAACCAAGTGTTTGTTAAGATCAAGTCATAAGACAAGGAAAAATCTAGAATCGAGCTATCTATTTCATTCCTTTGTCCAAAATCAAAACCTCCATGGATAGTATCAAACCCACTATGACTATATACATGTCCATTGAGATCACCACCAATAAATAACTTCTCCCCACTAGGTATTTTTTGCACCATCTCGTCTAATCCTTCCAGAATAGATGCTTACTAACGTCATCAAGACCTATCTGTGGTGCATAAACACTAATAACATTAAGGACCTCCCCATCTAGAATAAACTTAACCAGTAAAATTCTATCACCTTTTCTCATAATCTCAACTATATCCTCAAGCAATCGTCTATTTATGATTACGTCTATCTCAATACGATTTTTATCTCTACCCGTATACTAAACCTTATAATTCCAAGGCTTTATGACTCTATCCTTTTCATCTACCCACTCAGTTTCTTATAAACACATAATATCAACTCTCCTCTTAACTATCACCTTTATTGATTCTATTAGTCCATCCGTAAGGGAACCTACGTTCCAAGAAACTAGACGGATCTTATATAACCCTTGCTTATTTGTTACTACACCCGGGGTCCGACGCTATCACCTTCACCTCCTCTCCTCCCTCTCCTCTCCCGACACCCAGACCACCACCAGCACCACACCTTGCACTTCCCGACCCCAATCTCCAACCCAAGAAACCCACAACCGACGCCGTCACCTTCGTCGTCGGCCATCGTCGTCATCACCTCGCCACTTCTCCTCTATCCTCGCCACCCCAGAACCCAAAACCAAGCAGCCGCCTCATTCTTCTTTCTTCTTCCTTTTCTTTCTTGCTTTACTTGGTATTCCGGCCATCTCATCGGAGTCGCGCGCGTCACCGACGATCCAGACTACCCAGTCGCCATCGTCGTCCAGCCTAGTCACCACGTCAAGTCACTAATCAGCCGGTCCAGTCCTACGCGTGTAAGTTTGCATCGCGACATTATTTATGACGTCGGATGTAGCATCCGTATCTCAACGTGAGATCCGATCAGGCAAGTTTTAACTTGCAACATGCTATGGTATTATATCGATATCTGTATGAATAAGAATAATGTATGTGTTTTATTATTCAGAAAATATTACCGATTTACAGTTTTACGATATACGTTCGTATCCGTACTGATAATAGCATATCTAGTTGCATGCCGGAACATCATGCTATCATTATACCACTACATCAGTACAATATGTTATCTAGTTTACATCATACATGGTAATGGACGTATAATGGTTATTACAGATAGATACATATGCATTCTGGCATCAGTTTTGTTTACCATGTTCCGATATTGATTACTGTTTCCAATGGTGTATCTATTTGGTTAATATACATCACATGACATGTTCACGACACACTACCTGACTTGTTATTTGGATCTTATTGCTAATGCCAACAATCTCGACGTGTTGTCCTGACGGATGTAACTTATTGTCTGCATAGATGAGAACTGTACCTGCTTGATCTTGTGTTGGAATTAGATTTATATCGGCAATATCTGACTTGAATACAAACCTGAGGAAAAGGGAAAATTAAGAATGTAACCGAAACGTAACTCAAGAGAATATTATTATTGTTTACTATTTTTCCGGGAGTTACAGAATAAATCATTGTTTGCCGTTTTTCCGGGCGTTGCGGAATAAATACTTGTTTGTCGTTTTTTCGGGTGTTACGGAATAAATACTTTTTTGCCATGTTTCCAGGCGTTACAGAATAAATACTATTACTGTGGTCCCGTGGGGAATGAACGGGATAAATACTGTTGAGTTACGATGAGAATTATATTAATTGATCTAAAAAACTTTTAGAATAGATAACCTAGAAGCACAGATTTAGGATACACATTACACACCGCACATACACATAGCTCACTGTTTTATATCTGTGTTATTTATTTATATTCTTGTTCAATCATATTAGTGTATCATGGTCATTACTGTTATTTTGATATTACGACGTACTGATGTCTGGGTTTTACATGGCCCAGTTCCTCTACCTTTATTGCAGGCAGATTAAGAGTATTTTAGCAATCAAGCCGAGCAATGAGAAATTGAACATGTATTATTAGAGATGTTTAGTTTAGTTATTTCCGTAGTTTTGTTTATTGATGTGAGCCCATATTGGGACATGATTCAGATATTGTTTATTGGATTTTGATTCGTTTCCGCTATATGCATTTTCTTGATTTTACTTATTGTGGCAAACGGACATGTACTAGCTAGATTATATTCTTTTCTGTTCTAGATATCCTATAGACAGCCGTAATATGACTGTGGAGGGATGATTTCTAGCCACAGGTAGTATGGTTGGCTCTGTCACGTGCCGTAGTTATGTACCTTAGGAAGCAGGGCGTGACAGTAATCCTCAAAAAAATTCTCTAAGTGATCTTTCCTATGTTTAGTTCTTGACGAATGTGGTTTATGTTATTCTGCAGGTCTTTCAACACTGTGCCCTCCTAGCCGCCATGGAGGCCGAGGAGGTTTCCCCGGCGATGAAAAAGGTCGGAGAGCCATTCTCGCGTGAGGAAGAGCTCTTCGCTAAACTGAAGAAGGTCGAGGAGAATGCTGCCTCCTTTGAGTCGAGTCTGGTCTCAGAGGGCGTAAAGTCTATGAAGCTGAAAGAGTCTCACCGGGCCCTGATCGAGTCTAACCGGGCTTTTCAGGTCCAGGTCGGTGAGATTAACAAGCTCTTCGAAGCCAAGAGGAAGTAGAGCGATTCGTTCAAGGGGATGCCCGGGTGGCCCACGAGGCGGCGAAGCGAGCCCAAGATAGGGCGAAAAAGGCCATAGAAGACTACAAGGCATTCGACTAATTCTATGTCTAACTTACCGATTCTGCGGCCGTCGGGTGGCACAATGCTTTCGATGCTGTCAAGGAGGTGGCACCTTGGTTCGACGACCAGAAGCTTCTTGCAAGGTATCCCCTTGCGGAAGGACCCCACGGTGGTAGTACGAGCCAGCGGATGGAGGCGAGCCTGCTGGTGGTGGTACCGAGCAAGCAGACGGAAGGGATGCCTTAGCCGAGAAGGTGGTTTGAAGCCGCCGTTCTCCTTGCTTTCTATTTCCCCCTCTTCCCTTTCTTTGTTTTATTTTTATTTTTTGTAATCCTTCGGGCGTTTTGTAAAGCTGAGGAGCTTATAATACCTTGTATATAATTCGGGAACATTAATGAAGTATTTTTAGCTCGTCTTTGATGTGCCTGACTGTAATGTGAATTTCCTTGTTTATTTCCTAAGTGTGGATAGACCGGTGTCCTTCATCACCCCGGAGTCGAGGTGACGTGAGACGAGCGAACGCCAAGTGTAGCTAGACCGGTGTCCCTCCCCATCCCGGAGTCGAAGTGACGTGAGACGAGCGGACACCAAACGTAGGTAGACCGGTACCCCCTTCATCCCGAAGTCGAGGTGTGGCGTGAGTCGAGCGACCTTAGTAGAGGTCGGTGCTATTACTCATTTGGATTTGAGTGGGGTTGGAGTTGGGCCGGCTATCGACAGAACCTGGGCTTTATTTACTTAGGCTATGTTAAGAGTTTGCCTACTTCGTGTACGTGCGCCGGGTAGAGGTCGGCTAGCTGGATTTAACGCGAGGTCTCAGTATCCACTGCAGAGGCCGAGTTGGAAGCTACCCGGTAGCCTTGTGACGAAGGCTTTGGAACCACGGCGATGTTGGGAAGGAAGCTACCCGCGCGGATGGGTTGGACAGGAATCTACCTGGCTGTCTCGTGAAGATGGCTTTGGATCCACGGCGTCGTTGGGCAGGAAGCTATCCACTGTGGATGGACCGAGCAAGAATCTATCCGGCTGCCTCGTGAAGAGGGTTTTGGATCCATGGCGTCATCAGGCAGGAAGCTGCCCGCTGTTGATGGGCCGGGTAAGAATCTACTTGCCTGCCTCGTGAAGAGAGCTTTGGATCCACGACGTCGTTGGGCAGGAAGCTGCCTGGTGTGGATGGGCTGGGCAAGAATCTACCCTGGTGCCTCGTGAAGAATGCTTTGGATCCACGACGTCGTTGGGCAGGAAGCTGCCTGTTGTGGATGGGCCGGGCGGGAATCTATCCGACTGTCTCATGAAGAGGGCTTTCGATCCACGGCGTCGTTAGGCAGGAAGCTTCCTGCTGTAGATGGGTCGGGCAGGAATTTACCCGGCTGCCTCGAGAAGAGGGCCGTCCGATCAAGAATTCATTCGTGTTGATTGGTCAATCGATGGTGGGATTGCCATGATGCCAATGTTTGCGCATCCCTGATTCCCGGGGCCACATGGCATGTGGTGGATATCTCGAGATCCATGCGAATCTCCTAAGGCGTCGTTTAATCTTCCCGGATCCGTGTGAAAAGGAGGGGGCCAATAGCCGTGCGCCGTGTGGCGGCGCCGTATCGAGTGGTGTGATACGTATTATAAAACTCCATGATTCGCGTCTTGGTGGGAGAGGATCTCAACTGTTTGGGAATTTTTGTTGAGATTATAAATAGGGGAGCCTCGACTCCTTCTAGGCACTCCTGATTAGTCTGAAATAATGCACATTTGAATGATTATTTTTTCCACTATTGTTAAGTTCTAAAAGGTGTTTATTGTAATTATAAAACATATGAGGGTTTATGTGTAAAATGTTTATTATTATATGTTTTTACATTATAATTAACATAATGAGGGAAAATACATGCATATAATATTTATATAAAATATTAGTAATTAAAATATGCATATCATATCAAATATTTCTAATCAATATTCTTAAGATTTAAATCATATAAAATGGTTAGGATAATATCTCAAAATAATAACAAATACTACTAACACTATGACGTGAGATATTGTGCAGATATTAGCTCAGGTCTGGAGATCGAGAGATCCGAGATGTCGGAATCAAATCTGCCGAAATATTGAGGGAAAATATAAGATCTAGAGACTCAGAGTAAGATTTTCAAAATCCAGACATCTAGAAGATTTACACATGTCAACACCAGAGACCTGAAGAATCTTCAAAACGTGATGGCACTAAACCGCGGCGGTTGGGCAGCCAAAATAGCATATTTGCGGCGGATCCGCGGCAGTTCTGTGGCCGTGGGATTTGAGATTTATTTGATAGGATCGTAACAACAAATCATCACATATGGCAACTAGGTTTTCTGGTTTCTGTGACTATTTAAAGGACCGCGAGCTTTACATGAAAGAGCATCTAACCGAAGAGATTAAGAGGTCCAAAGCGATCCGCGCATCCAGGTGATTATCAGCTAGTCATCTACCTCCAACAAGAGAGAGAGCGAGAGCAAAAAATAGGGTTCTTTGTAATCTACTTTGTACGGAGAGTTGTATGCAGTAGTTGATTAATAAAGGTAGTCTTTTTATTAGTCTTTTCGCATTTAATTTCTGCATCTTAATCATGTTTTGTTTTTCATCCTTTCTTCTATCTCAAACCATGAGCGAATAATTCCTAGCTTGCTAGGGTTCGTAGGCTAGGGTAGATCAATAGATGATAAAATTATTTAACTTCTTTTATACATTTTAATATTTATAAACTTTAGCAAAATAAATGTTAACATCCTTATCGGGAGCGCTACCAATTTATTACTAGTCACAACCACGATTCGAGATCTTTTTAACACTTATTTTGGTAAACGCTAGTCATGAATAAAGATCAATGTAAGGATAAGGGTTAATAGTGGGGAAACCCCAGTTTCTTCCAAAAGAACCCTAATCCACATTCATCACTATCGATCTAATTTTAAACTATTAAAAAATAAAAGGAGGCATTTTTAATTAGTCATCCATTACTACTAAGTCATATGAACCCTACAAGCCTGTTCTTTATAAAATCTACATCCGTATTAAAATAGATTTACAACCAATCAACCCATCTTTCAATCAACTCGTCTAAAGCAAAAAAAAAGGTTCACGTTTCCTTGCGGACGACCCGTACTCATCGCGGCTAGCTACTAGCGACATCGTCCTGATTACGGTTACTTTATTTACAACACACTTTTGTAACCACATCAATCAATTGGTGCCGTTGTCAGGGATTAGGGTTCATAGGACTTAGTAGTAATGGATGAATAATTTAAAATGACTTCTTTTATTTTTTAATAGTTTAAAACTAGATCGATAGTGATGAATGTATATTAGGGTTCTTTTGGAAAAAACTAGGGTTTCCCACTCTTAACCCTTGTTCTTACATTGATCTCTATTCATGTTTAGCCCTTAACAAAACAAGTGTTGAATAGATCTCGAATCACGGTCGTGACTAGAAATATATTGGTAGCGCGCCTGATAAGGATGTTAATATTTATTTTGCTAAAGTTTATAGACTTTAAAATGTATAAAAGAGGTTAAATGATTTTATCATCCATTGATCTACTCTAGTCTACGAACCTCAGCAAGTTAGGAATTACTCACTCATGGTTTAAGATAGAAGAAAGGATGAAGAAGAATACATGATTAAGATGCATAAAGTAGTACAGAAAGTAAATGCGAAAAGACTAATAAAAAGACTACCTTTATTAATCAACTATTGCATATAATTCTTCGTACAAAGTAGATTACAAAGATCCATATTTTTTGCTCTCGCTCTCTCTCTTGTTGGAGGTAGATGACTAGTTGATGATCACCTGGATGCGCGGATCGCTTTAGACCTCTTGATCTCTTTCATGTGAAGCTCACGGTCCTTTAAATAGTCACAGAAACTAGAAAACCTAGTTGCCATATGTGATGATTTGTTGTTACGATCCTATCCAAAAAATCTCAATTCCTACGGCCACAGAATTGCCGCGGATCCGCCACAAATATGCTATTTTGGCCGCCCAACCGCCGCGGTTTAGTGTCATCACGTTTTGAAACTTCTTCAGGTCTTTGGTGTTGACATGTGTAAATGTCTGGAATTTGAAAATCTTACTCTGAGTCTCTGCCATTGCTAGATCTTATATTTTCCCTCAATATTTCGGTAGATTTGATTCCGACATCTCGGATCTCTCGATCTCCAAACCTGAGCTAATATCTGCACAATATCTCACGCCATAGTGTTAGTAGTATTTGTTATTATTTTGAGATATTTTCCTAACCATTTTATATGATTTAAATCTTAAGAATATTTATTAGAAATATTTGATATGATATGCATATTTTAATTATTAATATTTTATATAAATATTATATGCATATATTTTCCCTCATTATGTTAATTATAATGTAGAAACATATGATAATAAACTTGTTACACATAAACTCTCATATGTTCTATAATTACAATAAACACCTTTTAGAACTTAACAATAGTGGGGGAAATAATCATTCAAATGTGCAATATTTTCGACTAATCAAATACCCCCAAACTTAACTTTGATCGTTCCGAGCAAAATAGTTATTAAGAAGAATAAAAAGAAAAAGAAAAACCCAGCACACTTTCGTAGGCAACACGATTGCACTGAGCACGTGCAACAAGCCTTTAAATCTCTAGGTGTCCATAGTGGGAAGAGTGTTGTCTCCTGAGGGTTTTTGGCGGATTACACCCACAAAATCCCATAATAAAAGAAAGACGATGAAAGTTACATAAAAAGATAAAGATAATATAAAAGAAAGAATTTGAAAATAAGAGTTTCAAACTACACTAGCTTTTTAGTAGCCATGAGCCCTATCTTAATAGTCATGAAAAGATGTCAGAAATCACATCATCTCTCAATAAAACATCGCCTTTAGTCTTCCTCCCTACCTTTCTTCCAAACATCGATCATATACCCCTACGTGTGTGTAAAAGACATCCCTACACTTAGAGAATTCAATTCAAGCTATTATACTCTTGTCCATCTTCCTCAGTACTTTTTAGTCGGTGAATATTTCAAATGGAATTGCCCACACATTCTTTATGCGGCCGTTAATATTTCTTGAGGGACTAACCAACTGATCATCAAATGTGCTCACTCTTTTATTTGTAATTAGCAATATTTTCGTCTTGCAACACCTAAGACTTAGCAGTGGCTCTCAAACCAGTTGGTCTAAGGCATTAGGTGATAAAGTACTCTCGCTATATTTTTTATGCTGTCTTAAGTAATTACAAAACCAGTGTTCATTTTTCTTCACCATTTTTTTCATTTATATTTTTGTCTATATATTTATTTTCCTTCATACTAAGGCTTTTAGATAAGAGCATTTCAAGGTATCCTTTACTATTCCAAGTTTCAAGATGCGTGCAAGTGCAAATAGTAGGGTATCAACGTTCAGATATTTGGACTCAAGAATAGGGACTATTTTTCAGACTTATTTCTATCCTCAGATTACCGATTAACCCTTCATCTTCATTTGGGGACTTAGTCTGTTGGCCCTTAACCTGTTTGGGAAAGGAGTTTTATCGATAAGGGTTGGGTCCAACTTAGGGGAAGGTTGTGGGTATAGAATGGATCCCAAAATTGGATTTGGGATGGTAGTAGATGGTAATTCCTTCAAGGAAGTAGGATGAGGGTTCGAGCCTAGTTGGAAACGGAGAATAGGCTCGAAAGAAGATGGTGGACTAGACGAAGTAGGATTAGACGTAGTAGCCGGGGTTTCATCTGATTCATCTTCAACAACTTGTTTACTAACATTGTTATTCAGCACTCTTCTCGATGTCAACATGGTTACGACACTCACATTATGATTTTGAAGGATGATATTCGCGCTTTGTGAGTGGCCGGGATTTGGTAGAGGTTGAGATGGAAGTCTCTCTTTCTCTTTCTCGCTCATCGCGGTATTTAACTGTGCAAGTTGTGCTTCTATCGATTATATGCTTTTACTGTGGGAAGCAGTGTGTTGCACTAATGTTTGGATAGAAGACGTTAAATTAGCCGTTGTTTGCGTGGATTGTTTAATGAACGTTTCTAAGTTAAGTTTGAGTGCAGAGGTTTTATTGGTACCGGCCGTTGAAATATTATAAGAATCAAAGTTGGCCGGGTTTTGAAAAGGTTGCGGTTGAAAGGAGTGCTGAATTTTTATGGTAGCTGTTGTTGCTGTAGGGGAGGCCTTTGATAATTTCTTGGAAACTGGTTTTGATTTTGAGTTTGGTTTTGGTTCCAAACAAAATTAGGATGATTCCTTCATTCCTGATTGTATGTGGGAGAATAAGGATCGTTACTGAAAAGCAACATTAGTTTGTTCTTGACCTTGAAACGGATGATTTAAAGGACATTCTTCCGTTAAATGTGATGGGTCAGAACAGAAACCATACACGGTTTTGGAGAGCGTAACTTGACTTAGGGAGGCTGATGAGAATTTGTTTTCAATAACGTCGAATTTCTTTTACATCGCGGCCATTTCGGCTTTTACTGCGATGGAAACATCGAGCTGATGAATACCTTCCCTAGATGAAGTTGGTCTAACGCTTTTCCACTGTAAGTTTTGTTCGGCGAGATCTTCCAGGAATTGCCAAGCTTCGCCATCGTCTTTTGACATGAAATGACATTGACAAATGGTTTCAAGCATCTGTTTCGTGGCAGGATTAACACTTTCATATATAATTCAGCAAAGTTGCCATCTATCAATTCCGTGATGGGAGCATTGTAGAAGAAGATTCTTAAACCGCTCAAAGAATTTCCAGAATGGTTCGTTAGGAAGTTGGGTAAACTGGTTAATCTCGCTTCAAACACGGGTGGTTTTATGATTGGGTTAAAATTTCTTAAGGAATACTATAACAAATTCGTCCTATTTGGCGATAGAATGTGCGGCAGTGCTATAGAACCATTTTTCTTCTAGGTCATACAAGATAAAAGGGAGAAGACGTAATCACATAGCATCCCCTGAAAGTTGGGTTGTGCCCATCATTGTTTCGTCTCTACCAACCGAGATATAAACCCGAGCGATTGCGCTTTTTATCTCTCCACTTCTTCACATCTATGATCTTCCACCAACCATGGCGTTACATTAATAAAATATTCAAATGGTTGGTGTTGACTTTTGGTCTCTGTAAAGCTTTGAATAGACCAATAACTTTACCCCCCTCTTATAATTTTAAATACTTAATACTGTTTTACTCAAGTTTGGGAGGGAGAAAGAAAAAAATTTGGCTCTTAAAAGAAAAACTATTTTTTTTAAAAATTGTGAGCCAAAAATAAGTTTGGGGAAGGATTTCACTGTTATTAATTCTTGCCCCCGTTACTAAATTTTCCTCCCAAGTTTACAGGTTTTAAGTTTAACATATGACATCAGTGAGGACACTGCTGTAAATATGTTTGGGGGAGGTTTGTGCTTATTCATGCATCATTTTTTTGCATTATACTAAATAAAAGCACAATTTTGATAATGAAAGTTAGAAAGTGAAAAATACATATGAAAGACTAGAAGAGATTTAAGAAAAGCAAGAAAATTAGATATTTTATAACGAAGCTAGTAATAGGTAGTCATGAGCTGTTGTCCCAAGGGTTAGTAAGATGAAGGGAATCACTAATCTGAGAATAGAAATAAGTCTGAAAAACAGTCTCTCTTCTTGAGTCCAAACATCTGAACGTTGATACTCTACTATTTGCACTTGCACACATCTTGAAACTTGGGATAGTAGAGGATACCTTAAAATGCTCTTATCTAAAAGCCTTAGTATGAAGGAAAATAAATATATAAATAAAAATATAAATGAAAAAAACGGTGAAGAAAAATGAACACTGGTTTTGTAATTACTTAAGGCAGCATAAAAAATATAGCGAGGGTGCTTTATCACCTAGTGCCTTAGACCAACTGGTTTTGGAGCCACTGCTAAACCTTAGGTGTTGCAAGACGAGAATATTGCTAATTACTCATAAAAGAGCGCATCACATAAGAAGAAGATTGATATATCAAGATCGCTATCTGTGAGATGGTAATCGGTTGGTTAGTACATCAAGAAGTATTAACGGTCGCATGAAGAATGTGTGAGCAATTCCATCTGAAATATTCATCGACTAAAAAGTACTAAGGAATATGGACAAGAGTATGATAGCTTGAATTGAATTCTCTAAGTGTAGAGATATCTTTTACACACATAGGAGTATATGATCGATATTTGGAAGAAAGGTAGGGAGGAAGACTAAAGGCGATGTTTTATTGTGAGATGATGTGATTTCTGATATCTTTTCATGACTATTAAGATGGGGCTTATGGCTACTAAAAAGCTAGTGTAGTTTAAATTTCTTATTTTCAAGTTCTTTCTTTTATATGATCTTTATCTTTGTATGTAACTATCACCGTCTTTCTTTTATTATGGAATTTTGTGGGTGTAATCCGCCGAAAACCCTCTGGAGACAACACTCCTCCTACTGGGGACACTTAGAGATTTAAAGGCTTGTTGCATGTGTTTAGTGCAATTGTGTTGCCTACGAAAATGTGCTAGGTTTTTCTTTTTCTTCTTCTTAATAACTAGTTTGCTCGGGACGATCAAAGTTAAGTTTGGGGGTATTCAATTAGTTGAAAATATTGCACATTTGAATGATTATTTTCCCTACTATTGTTAAGTTCTAAAAAGTGTTTATTGTAATTATAGAACATATAGGGGTTTGTGTAAAATTTTTATCATCATATGTTTCTACATTATATTTAACATAATGAGGGGAAAATACATGCATATAATATCTATATAAAATATTAGTAATTAAAATATGCATATCATATCAAATATTTCTAATCAATATTCTTAATATTTAAATCATATAAAATGGTTAGGATAATATCTCAGAATAATAACAAATACTACTAACACTATGACGTGAGATATTGTGTAGATATTACCTCAAGTCTGGAGACCGAGAGATCCGAGATGTCGGAATCAAATCTGCCGAAATATTGAGCGAAAATATAAGATCTAGCAACGGCAGAGACTCGTAGTAAGATTTTCAAAATCCAGACATCTAGAAGATCTACACATGTCAACACCAGAGACCTGAAGAATTTTCAAAACGTGATGACACTAAACCGCGGCGGTTGGGCGGCCAAAATAGCATATTTGCGGCAGATCCACGGCAGTTTTGTGGCCATAGGATTTGATATTTTTTGGATAGGATCGTAACAACAAATCATCACATATGGCAACTAGGTTTTCTAATTTCTATGAGTATTTACAGAACCGTGAGCTTCACATGAAAGAGGATCAAGCCGAAAACAGCAAGAGGTCCAAAGCGATCCACGCATCCAGGTGATCATCAGTTAGTCATCTACCTCCAACAAGACAGAGAGAGAGCAAAAATTAGGGTTGTTTGTAATCTACTTTGTACGGAGAGTTGTATATAATAATCGATTAATAAAGCTAGTTTTTTTATTAGTCTTTTCGCATTTACTTTCTGTATTTACTTTCTGCACTACTTTCTGCATCTTAATTATGCATTCTTCATCATCTTTTCTTCTATCTCAAACCATGAGCGAGTAATTCCTAGCTTGCTGGGGTTCGTAGGTTAGGGTAGATCAATGGATGATAAAATCATTTAAGCTCTTTTATACATTTTAAAGTCTATAAACTTTAGCAAAATAAATGTTAACATTCTTATTGGGCGCGCTACCAATATATTGCTAGTCACGATCGCGATTCAAGATCTGTTCAACACTTGTTTTGTTAAGGGCTAGATATGAATAGAGATCAATATAAGGACAAGGGTTAAGAGTGGGGAAACCCTAGTTTTTTCCAAAAGAACCCTAATCTACATTCATCACTATCGATCTATTTTTAAACTATTAAAAGATAAAATGAGT
Organism: Agapanthus africanus; assembly: GCA_030015575.1. Classification (NCBI taxonomy): domain Eukaryota; kingdom Viridiplantae; phylum Streptophyta; class Magnoliopsida; order Asparagales; family Amaryllidaceae; genus Agapanthus; species Agapanthus africanus. Next base: position 369,403,352 of record JASDDO010000024.1, on the reverse strand, counting down.
CATTTTTAACCCTACAAGCCTCTTATTCACGCATCATTTTTTACATTATACTAAATAAAAGCACAAAAAAAATTTGTAATTACTTAAGGCAGCATAAAAAATGGTGAAGAAAAATGAACACTGGTTTTGTAATTACTTAAGGCAGCATAAAAAAAATATAGCGAGCGTGCTTTATCACCTAGTGCTTTAGACCTACTGGTTTGGGAGTCACCGCTAACCCTTAGGTGTTGTAAGACGAGCACATTCGGTAATCGGTTGGTTAGTACCTCAAGAAGTATTAACGGTTGCATGAAAAATGTATGAGCAATTCCATCTGAAATATTCACCGACTAAAAAGTACTAAGAAAGATGGACAAGAGTATGATAGCTTGAATTAAATTCTCTAAGTGTAGGGATATTTTTTACACACACGTAGGGGTATATGATTGATGTTTGGAAGAAAGGTAGAGAGGAAGACTAAAGGCGAAGTTTTATTGAGAGATGATGTGATTTCTGATATCTTTTCATAACTATTAAGATAGGGCTCATGGATACTAAAAAGCTAGTAGAGTTTTAAATCCTTATTTTCAAGTTCTTTCTTTTATATATTCTTTATCTTTGTATGTAACTTTCATTATTTTTCTTTTATTATGAGATTTTGTGGGTGTAATTCGCCGAAAATCCTCAGGAGACAACACTCTTCCCACTAGGGACACCTAGAGATTTAAAGGCTTGTTGCACGTGCTCAGTGCAATCGTGTTGCCTACGAAAGTATGCTAGTTTTTTTTTCTTTTTCTTCTTCTTCTCTTTAATAACTAGTTTGCTCGGGACGATCAAACTTAAGTTTGGGGGTATTTGATTAGTATGAAATAATGCACGTTTGAATGATTATTTTCCCTACTATTTTTAAGTTCTAAAATGTGTTTATTGTAATTATAGAACATATGAGGGTTTATATGTAAAAAGTTTATTATCATATATTTTTACATTATAATTAACATAATGAGGGAAAATACATGCATATAATATTTATATAAAATATTTGTAATTAAAATATGCATACCATATCAAATATTTCTAATCAATAGTCTTAAGATTTAAATCATATAAAATAGTTAGGATAATATCTTAAAATAATAACAAATACTACTAACACTATGACGTGAGATATTGTGCAGATATTAGCTCAGGTCTGGAGATTGAGAGATCTGAGATGTCGGAATCAAATCTGCCGAAATATTGAGGGAAAATATAAAATCTAGCAACGTCAGAGACTCGAAGTAAGATTTTCAAAATCCAGACATCTAGAAGATCTACACATGTCAACACCAGAGACCTGAAGAATTTTCAAAATGTGATGACACTAAACCGCGGCGGTTGGACGGCCAAAATAGCATATTTGCGGCGGATCCGCAGCAATTCTGTGGCCGTAGGATTTGAGATTTTTTGGATAGGATCGTAACAACAAATCATCATATATGGCAACTAGGTTTTCTAGTTTCTGTGACTATTTAAAGGAAAGTGAGCTTCACATGAAAGATCATCTAACTGAAGAGATCAATAGGTCCAAAGTGATCCGCGCATTCAAGTGATCATCAGCTAGTCATCTATCTCCAACAAGAGAGAGAGAGAGCGAGAGCAAAAACTAGGGTTCTTTGTAATCTACTTTGTACGGAGAGTTGTATGCAATAGTTGATTAATAAAGATAGTCTTTTTTATTAGTCTTTCTACATTTAATTTCTGCATTTTAATCATGTTTTCTTCTTCATCCTTTCTTCTATCTCAAATCATGATCGAGTGATTCCTAGCTTGCTATGGTTTGTAGTTTAGGGTAGATCAATGGATGATAAAATCATTTAATTCCTTTTATACATTTTAAAGTTTATAAATTTTAGCAAAATAAATGTTAACATCCTTATCGGGCGCGCTACCAATTTATTGCTAGTCACGACCACGATTCGAGATCTGTTTAACACATGTTTTGGTAAAGGCTAGACATGAATAGAGATCAATATAAAGACAAGAGTTAAGAGTGGGGAAACCCTAGTTTCTTCCAAAAATACCCTAATCCACATTCATCACTATCGATCTAGTTTTAAACTATTAAAAGATAAAAGGAGGCATTTTAATTAGTCATCCATTACTACTAAGTCATCTGAACCTTACAAGCCTCTTCTTTATAAAATCAACATCCGTATTAAAATAGATCTACAACCAATCAACCCATCTTTCAATCAACTCGTCTAAAGCAAGAAAAAAGTTCACGTTTCCCTGCGGATGACCCGTACTCATCGCGGCTAGCTACTAGTGACACCGTCCTGATTGCGGTTACTTTATTTACAACACACTCTTTTAAACACATCAATCAACTCCCGTCGATTCGCTTTTTGTTGACTTTGTCTCTTCCCTGTTTTCTTTGGCCGATCTCCGTAGTTCATTGTTTCCTGATGGCCAGCAACACGTACAACATCTAGGATATCGTGACGCTTAATGACTTTTACAATTACGTTTTTGACGGTTCCGAGACGACATATGAGGCCGTGATAGGTCGCCTAGAGCGATATTACGGGCGTTTACTCCCGCGCCAATTTTCTCTCCTGCAGGTGCTCTTCTACACGATCTGGAGGTCCTTCCCGGGCCTTTTCAAGGCATTGTCCCAACAAGCACTGGAGGAGGCCATCGACAAGATATGCACGGCCCATGAATTGGGCCTGATCTCGAAGAGCAGGCGGAACCGCTCGATAGATATCCTTCGCCGAGCTTTCTAACAGAGGCTGATCATAACTTCATGTTCGACGGCTACGGTCCCTGACGGAACCGTAGCTTTTTGGGTCAACGGTCATCGGCAGAGGGAGCGATAAGATACCGCCTAGGCTCGGTTGGAGGACCTCTGTTTTGAATACCACGATCCTCTTACTCCTTTGTTGTAATAGTTAAGGAGTATGTACTTTTTTCTTTTTTTACGAGTCCCTGGGCATTTTTGTTAAGCTGAGAAGTTGAGAATACCCCTTATCAATAAAATTTTTCTTTTTCTTACAAATATTTCTTCGCCCGAAATGTCAGAAAATCGAAAAATCTCGTCTATTTCTCAAGCGCAGGTAGATCGGCGCTTCTTATCCAATCCTTCACCTCGGAGCCGGGATAAGACTAGCGGAGCGAGACTTAAGTCGTGCTACCTGTAGACGTGCCCGCGTCTTAGTCATATAAGTGAAGGGCTGGTCCGGGGTACTTCACCAGCCTCCGAGTCGGGACGGGAAGAGATAGCCCACCTGCCCATGAGAAAGCTTAGGATTTATGGGTTTTGGCCGGTCAGAAAGCTACCCGGTTGCCTCGTGCAGAGGGCTTTGGATCCACAGCGTCGTTGAGCATGAATCTACCCACTATGGATGGGCCGAAAATGAAGCTACCCGGTTGCAACGAACATGAGGCTTTCCGCCGGCCTCGAAACCGAGCAGGAACCTACTCGCGTGAGGGCTTAGCTCGGGAACTAAAGCAATTTTAGTGACGGAAAAAAGGAATCTTATTATTCAAAAGAGTACAGGTTTATCTATACAATTTAAGCTTTTCGGCGTTATACGGCCATGGAAAGTTGCGCTCTAAGGAACCTTGGAGGCGGTAGGCTCCTCCGGGCAACGCCTCGGTCACGATGAAGGGACCGTCCCACTTCGGGGAGAACTTATGCAGCTTCCCTTGGTCCTTGAATTCATTTCATCCTAGGACTAAATCACCTGTTTTGTATGCTTGGCGGCATTGTAATATCGAACGGTTTGTTGCTGATACGCGACCATCCTTATTTGCGTCCGATTTCTCTTTTCCAATAGAATGTCTAAGTTGCTTCGAAGGGCTAAGACATTGGCCTCATCGTCGAAGTGTTCGACTCGATAACTGGATAGGCCGATTTCCGCGGGGACCATCGCCTCAGTGCCATAACAGATACTGAACGGGATTTCCCTCTTCGGTGTCTTCTTTGATGTATGCAATGCCCACAGCACCCATGGAAGTTTCTCGACCCATCTGCCATGTCATCTTTCTAGGCAGGCTCTGAGGTTCCGGATGACATCTCGGTTTGTTACCTCGTCTTTCCCGTTGCCTTGGGGATGTGCGACTACGGAGAACTTCATTAATATGTGATAGTCGCTGCAGAATTCTCTGACTTTGTCATTTTCAAAGTTGGTTCCGTGGTTGGTGATGATGCACCTCGGAATTCCAAACCGGGCGATCACATTGTTTTGCAGGAACTTCACCGTGGAGGCGGCATCCGGTTTCCTGATCGGCGTGGCTTTGACCCATTTCGTAAAGTAGTCAACGGTGACAAGGATGTATCTGTGCCCCCGTGCCCGTGGAGAGTTTGTCAATCATGTACATTCCCTGTTGTGTGAATGGCCAAGGGGAACTCAGCGATGTTAACTCAGTTGCTGGCAACTGAGGAGTGCTGGCGAAGAGTTGACATGTCCTGCACCTTCATACGAGTTTTTTTGCGTTGTCATTGATAGTCGGCCAATAATATCCCTGTAGCAGTGTTTTTTGAACTTGACTATGGGCTCCCTGATGTGCGCCACCAACTCCTTCATGTATCTCGTGGAAAACGTACTCTGCTTCATCGGAATCGACGCATCTAAGTAGAGGTTGGGTGTACGACTTCTTGTACAAATTTCCTTTGCTCCATACGAAGTAGCGAGCTTTCATGCGGAGCCGGCGCGCCTCGATTCAGTCTTCGGGGAGTACTTCGTCCTTGAGAAACTCCGCTATGGGCTTTCTCCAATCCGAGATACTCTCCTGAGTGGTGTAGATCCGGTGTATCCCTTATTTATCTTCAATGCTTGGTCATGGTAGGACTTCGAAGATAATGTTTCTCTTGTGATTGGCCGAATAGGAGGAGGCGGGTTTGCTCAACGCGTCTGCTTCGTCGTTCATACTACGAGAAATCTGTTCCACTTAAACCTCGTTGAAGTTTTTCCGAAGTCTTTTTACCTCGGATAGGTATTTCATCATCAAGGGTTTCCGAGCTTCGAATCGCCTTGCCACTTAGTCGATGACCAATACGGAGTCGCCGCGAACTCTAATTCTCTTTAGCCCTACTCCCGAGGCGATTCATAGACCGACCAATAAGACTTCATATTCTGCGGTGTTATTTGAGGCCTTGAAGTCGAGCCACAGAGAGTATTCCATCTCGGCTTCGTTGGGGCCGCGGATAACCAGCCCAGCCCCATTCCTTCCTCTGTGGAGGAACCATCCACATAGAGTATCCAGTCCGGAATCGGACCGAGCTTTTCTTCGATTGAGTGTTGTGGGTTCGGATCTCATGTCGACGCTTCTTCTCTATTAGGAATGGTGCATTCAACCACGGAATCGGCAAGGGCTTGGGTTTTGACGGCTTGCTTTGGTCGTCGGATGTCAAACTGCGACAACTCCTATCTCCACTTCTCTAAGCGGCTCGACGACCTGGGGAACCAAGGATGTTTCCCAAGGGTCGGTCAGTGAGGACGATGATGGTATGTGTCACGCCCCGCTTCCCGGTGTACGGGCAAAGGTACGCGACTGGGTACGCTACGTATTTACTCTGAAGTAAATACGCTAAATGTATCTAAGCAATATAAAGTAAAAATATACAAAAGAGACATAAATATAAATTAACAGCAACTTTTATTTATTTAACAATTCTTTACAAGTACAACTGGAAATGTAAATACATGAATAGAAAGCAATGCCTAAACAATAACATAACTGAAATGAAAAGTATATACAAGTGCCTACAGCGCTGGGTCGATCGCAAATTGCTCCAAGTCCTCAGTACTGGGCTCGATCTCCAGTGAGTCCTATCCACCCGACAACATTCCAAAGAAAGAAGAAAGAAATGTCGTCAGCGAAAAATCGCACGGTAAGTCCCAAAGATTTGTAGAGATAGAATAGACAGAAAGAGAGTAAAAATAGTAATGTTTGATTATATTGTTAACGCAGTTGTTTGTAGCTTGGTACAGAATATGGCAGTGTATACAAGAGGAGTCCCACTATTCAGGAGACTAAGGTATAAGAAGCATAAGGAACCGTTCATCCAAGGTACAACGGCCATGGATATTCAGGTTAAGTGTATTAAGGTGACCATCTCGTGCCACTTCTAACACATTCCGTACCAGTCTACTCCTTTAAAACCCCATAATGTCTTTTATATTGATTGTATTGTTTTGTTATATATATGGAAGACTTGCCGAAACCATGATATTAGTAAACGGAATGGATATAATGGATAGACATGTAAACAGATTATATCCATGGTTCGGTTCGGTCGAGACAGATTGTTATAGATTGAATTTTGGTATAGACGGATTCATGTTGAATTGCAGTTTATACTTGAATCATATTCAACTCAGATTGATTGCATATTTGACCGTGACTCAGACTGAGTCAGACTTGTAAACAAAATTGAAGTCCTGAATTAATTTTGATGTTATCGGTAACTGCTGCATATGGATGGCAGGATTTGTGTCTTTTTTCAAGACAATTACCGTGTTGATAACACCGTTGTTAGATTATCTACCATAGATAGGCAAGCACCCATATTCTCCGGCTCCCCGAGGCTCAAGAGAACCAGTCTCTCTTAAACTTATATTTACTAGGGTCCTTATTGTAATTTAATATAACTTAAAGGGTTATATGCAAAAACAGTTTTGATATATTTTTAAAATACACCTCAAGTATTTAATTATCGCCTTTAGGGTTTTCATAGATATATATTTTATAAAAGTAAAATTTTCTAATGAGTAGAACCTAGTTTTCATTGTATATGGTATTTTAATGAAATATTGAAATTTGTATTGAATTGTAATGGTAGTTTCATGAACTTATGATTCTTTTGCTTTAGAAAACATGGAATATTTATATATTATATTTAAAATAGATATTTTGATAATATTTATATATATATTTAATAAAAATAAAGTTTATTTATTTTGTAGAAATCTCATTTTCTTAAAAATTGCATCAAAATTCCATCGAGATCGAATGCTTCTTGCGGAGGTCTGCATCTCGCTCTACTAGGTCCGAGGATGTGCGATAACCCGCACCATCCCGATCGGGGTTCCCTAAAATGGGTTGTAGAGACACAATTGTAAGGAATTTAATTAACAAACTTTTTAAAGAAAACGGTTTTGAATGTTCAAGATATTTATTCGTAATCTCGTATTTTCCCATAAACTAGATTCCCAAAATTTATCGTGCTATGTCAAAAATATGTGTTGTGATAAGATAGGTCATTACCTCGTGAGTTATCTAAAGGTAATTGTTCCTTTATAAAAAAAAGAGAAAAAAAACAACACAATGAAAAAATTCCCGTGATGGAGCATCACGTGCCCACACGTGATGCGCCTATAAACAAAATTCATAGGCATTGCGCTTAACAATTAAGGCTGAAATTAAGCCTCACGTGCAAGCATGTGAGCATCTATATACAAAATATATAGGCGCCTTTTAAAACAAATAACAGGCCAGGAAGGCTCACGTGTCAGCACTTGATGCCCTCTTTTGGCTGTTGCACATAAGCAAATGAGTTTAACTTTGTGGGGTCACGTGCTGCACGTGAGTGGTCTCAAATGCCTTCTGAGCCGACAGAATTAAATTCTAAGTAAAGAGATCAAAACACTATTTGGAAAATATTTCCTTGAATCTTTCTAAACAAGAAAGATTGCTCCTTGTAAAACAGAGCACCGTTGGATTAAAAATCCAAAGGTGATTAAAAAAATCACCAATTTACAGAATAAGCTCTGTATGGGAAAATATTTCCCCAATCTTGTTAAAAACAAGAAAAATATCTTCTGTAAAATAGAAGTCCTTGGATTAAAGATCCAACGGTGGATAAAATCCCCAAATCAATTAAGACCTCTCAATGAGAGATTTCTTTAACTAAATCAACAAACTTCCCTCTACTATATAAAGGACCCAAGACTTCAAGTCTTAAAAGAGAGAGGAAACCCCCCTATAAGATTTGAGAAAACCAGAAAAAAGAAAAGAAGATGAGTTCTCTTTTAGAAAAAGAAACCCTAGGTAAGAAGAAAGACAAAGAGATTATTTTATCTCTTCTTCGACATTCCAAGAGTTTAACTCTTCTAAAAGGAACTTAGTTCTTCCTCTGGTTGAGGTCCGCAGAAGCATATCTCTCCACAAGTTGAGAATTTAATTCTCATGAGAGATTCTGTCATGCAGATTCAAAACCTAGAGGAAAGAACTAAGTTTCAAAGAATTTAATTCTTAAAAAAAATATAGGAATTTAATTCCTCTGATAAAACTAGGGTTTAACGCTGTAAGAATTTAATTCTTATCAAAATAAGGGACCTGAAATGCTCAAAACTTAGATCAAGATTTTCATGCACATAAAAGAAATGATTAGTGTTCAACGCTATCACGGCAGATCACGTGTTCCCACGTGAGCATCTCTGAGGAACAAAAAGGAACGACTGAGATCACGTCACGTGATCCCACGTGACCCTCCTGATAGTGCTTAGCACTTATAAAAGGGAAAGCGAGAATAAATAAAAGACAGTTCCCATTTTTGGGACGCGTCACGTGATCCTACGCGACTCTCCAATGCTCAGCACTTATAAAAGGAAAATAGGAATAAACCAAAAACAGTTCCCATTTTGGGGTGCCTCATGTGCTCCCACGTGACCCCCAATAGTACTTAGCACTTATAAAAGAAGCAGGGAATAAACCTAAAGAAGCAATGCCCAATTTTCAGATGCCTCACGTGGCACATGTGAGCGCTCCAAATTTCAGTGTTTAACACTGCTTAAAGAGCCTCATGTGGGAGCACGTGAGCGTCAAACAAATATCAGTGTTTAACACTATGAGGGGCCAACCTTACCCCAAATTAGCCAAGTCTCCCGAGGCAAAAAAAAACCTTTTGACCATCAATCAAACGAGCCCTCCTATATACTCAGGTCTCCCTAAATTGATCTTAGTTCCAAAGATGACTAATGATCTCTTGACACATGGTATCTAAAATGATGTTCGTTCCACCATGATCTCTCCCTTCAATCTGGAGTTCAGTTCAAGGGTACATCTCTCCATACCTCTGATACATGTTGTTGTAATTCTTCAACGTCTTCAGTGAGATCGAGAGTCCCGACAACAAACAACTTTTTGGTGCACTCCCAAACCCATGAGCACATTCCTATGGACCACAATGTCCTTAAACTAGCTATGGACCGCAACGTCCTTAAACTAAACCCTCATCCCCAAAAAATGGTGATCTATGGACCGCAACGTCCTTAGAGTAAAACAATAAAGCTCAAATGCTCTTTTGTTGGATCTGAATGATTCCAAAACCTTATTAAGTAGATCTTAGTCTAAAATTGGACTAACGTATCCTTAACAAACATTTAAGTTGATCTTAATCTCAAACAAGATTAACGATTCTTAAATCAAACCAAACCCAAATCTAAAAATATACGGATTTAGACTAATCCACACCCTACGGGCGACAACACAAATTAGTCTCCGTATACAATCCACGGGCAACCAAAAATAAAACAAACACACACGACATGAAGTGAACATCTGAAGCAGGAGAAAGTGGTTATCGCTACGCGGTAACGTAATTAACTGCAGGGGCTTGCGCCTGCAGGGAAGAGCGTCCCCACAATTAAAAAACCACTCAGAAATGAGGGGGAATCTAACGAAATCTGCTACAACGGCCGCATCCATCCAAACCTCCGATACACAGTGCCATAAATCAACTTGGTATCTACGGAGAGGTGGACGGATAAAACCAAATAGTATCTGCCCCCAAATTCAGGCAAGACGTTTATCTTCCCAGTCTTCGGCGGTGAACAGATTCTGGCCCGCCCGGTGGGACCTTTTTCCTCTTTCCACTCCACACTTAGTGTGTCATGTTCGCGAAAGAATCACGGTTTAATATGATTGCCCCTGGATTTGAGGTACTAAGATTTGGTGTCATGCTCCATGCAGAAAAGGAGATATCGATGGCCTCCAGCTGCGCTAACTCTAACGGCAACTCCCACCCTGTCCCCACCGGAGGAGTGACTTACGGGCCCTAAGCGGCCTCCATATTTGCAATGCCGGTGGAACAGGTGACTCAGGACACCACTGGACTATTTTTTGGGAACATGCTCCCACCAATAAGCTTCAATGCCTCAATGCCATCACAAGAGGCTCCAAAGAAGTCGGACTTCGATCGGCTTGCAACCACCGTGGCCCCTCTCAACGGGTTGTCCAAGTCTGCCGCCTCAATCTTCGACATGCTAAGCCTAAGCTCAAGTGGGCCCGCAAAGAGGTCTGCGATACCTGAAGGGGTTATCCCGAAGCGAATAGCCATTCTAGTTCCGGCAGATAAAGTCGTCAAAAGGGTTTCTCCTATTAAAGGATCGGTCTTCACAAGACTAGACGTTCCAACTCCTGCTGTAGGCGAGGTCATTAAAAATGCTTCCTGCCAGAAAGTCTGCCTTCGACAGATTGACCGTTCCCTCTCAGCGGACGTCAGTCTTCGACAGGCCGATACCGACATCGGCCTCTCATCAAAGCAAGGGGCATGACGAGGCCGCTTCCACAACAGAGATGGTCCCGTCCGCACGACATGCTCGACGTCGCCACTGCCGCCGAGTAAGGAAGACTGGGGGAAATTCCCATTCTGGACTTACCCCACCAGCTCCGATGGTGGAAATTGACGCTACTGTTCCAACTAGGAACAGTTTCGAGTTGCTCAGGAGGGTGTGCAAGAACTCTCCAACCACTGTATTAAAGAAGTCTTCTCTGCCTGTTGAAAGCACAACGCAAGCGAAATTAGAACATCCTCCTCAGCAGTTGTCCTCTAAGATCCACAAGGTCTGGCGGAGAGTCCAAGACTCTGTGATTGATAAAGATTATTCTCGCCGGCTGAAGAAAACGAATAATCGGCAAGAGGAGGACCATCCCTCCGTCGTACCACGAAAGGAATCATCTGCATGGTGCTTGCTGCAACGGCCCTCTCAACTTCGACCTCCTACAAGAGGAGAAGGCCGGAGAAGATCCCTAGGCCTATGGCAAATATCAAAAGCATTGAACCCAAACGCCCCAAGTCTGGGGGCATGGTAGTACACATGGTGTACGTGGCTTCCGGGAAAGAGGAAAGCCGTACTTCCACGGGTCATCGACCACTCACACGATCGGTGACAAAAGCTCAGGAGAAACAACAAAAGCTCCAGGAGATATTGACAAGGATGGCCGCACTCACTGGGCAGAAAGAAAGCCCGGAAGTATCGTCGGAACAACGCCAGAAACAAGAGACTGACATCGAATTCCTACGAAGGGTGCTTGAAAAGAAAGATAAAGAGGCCACGGAACAAGCGGCTAATATAAAACAAATGGCACTCATGTTCCAAGATATGGTGGGGATTATGATCCAACCAGATCCTCCAGCCGAAGACCCTCCAATAACCGTTGAAGACGACAGAGGAGAGACATCAAACCCTCTTCCGGCTCTATCAGCAGCCAGAAAGGAGACGATCTCCAAAGCCGCCCTTGACGACTACATAGCTCAACAAATATGAGCTCATCAGGCGAGTGAAGCGGCTGACCAAGTCATCAGAATTGGGCGACTTTATCCAGGCTGGTACGATCAAATCAAGTACCTGCCGGGATATACGATCCATAAATTCCACGTGTATAAGGGGACGGGCAATCCTTATCAACATGTCGCTCAGTTCAGAGCTCTATGTAGCAATACTGGAGGCGACGATAAACTGCTGCTTCGCCAGTTCGTGGGTAGCTCAGCGGAGACAACATTTGAATAGTACTCTGAGCTCCCAAATTATTCTATCAAAATATTCACGGAGATGGAATTATTATTCACACAGCGGTTCGCGAGCTCAACCGAGCGTACCCCGATCACGGCATTAATCAATGCCAGAGTGAAGCCAGGAGAGACCTGGGTTCAATACGCAATTCGATGGTGTAACCTATGGTCAAAATGCGAACAACGCATAGAAGAAACGCTTGCCGTGGGCATGTTCATGGGAACCCTTGATCCCCTGGCAACTATATCCCAGTTTATGATGTTCTTCAAGCCGACTACCTTCTAGGCCTTGATTGACAAACTAACCCAAATGGACCAGATAGGTCATAGGCCGTCCTCTTCAAAGATAGATCTTCGGAATGAAAAGGGCAAAGGAAAAGCGACCTTCGTCGCCAACGCTCAACAACAACCGAGTGACCCGAAACAGGTAGCTCTCCAAAACAACAAACCAAGATCCCTCGAAGAAAAGTTGAGACGTCCTTACTCGTTCCCCTGAGATAAAACAAGGAGACTATTCGAACTGACGGTGCGCAACAGGCTCATCACTCTGCTGGATCCAAGACGCCCACTGCAACCGGGCGACATCAACAATCCCAATTACTGCCCCTACCATCGAATAGTGGGCCACCCAATCAAAGATTGCTACGTCTTCAAAAACTAGGTTGAAGACCAGTACCAACGGGGCAAGTTCGTGCTGTCTGAAAACTGGAAGGTAAACCCGCCACAGCAGCACACTCCTAGAAAGGTGGATACACCGGGGGCATCATGCTCATTTGTAGAGGAAGCTTCGTGGGAAGTTGTCCTTTCGGGTAAAACTAAAAGAATGCTGAAGGATCTTCAAGCATGTCCGGCGATTAGGTGGAAAAGCCCGCTGGAGCCTGAGATTATTGACAGTATGCTGAAACCACGCCCAACGCCGAAAGTTGGTAACGATGGGCAAAACCTGCAGGCCAAGCCTTCGAAGTCTTCAAAGAAAAAGAAGAGGACCAAGAAGCCCGCGCAGCTTGATGACAATCGTACGGGTCTCCAAAAATACATCTACGCACCGGAGGAATACAACCAAAAGGCGCGGACCCCGGTCACATTGGAAGAGTTCCTCAAGCATATTCTTGAGAATGGAGATAGTGACATTGATGAAGGAGACGGCTCGTCAGAAGAATCCAAGGATTGCGGGGCGAGTTGCCACATGATCTCTCATGCGTCGGTAAATGGAAAAGAAGCTCCAGACATAGAGAAACTAGGGGCAGAACCAGAGCCAAAATCCCTGGAACCGTCAGACGACCTGATCGACAGACTGCTGAGCGAAGCTCTTCAAAAGAGCAAAGCTGATCGAGAACGTGAAGCGGCCATATACGAAAAGGCCAAGCGTCGGTGTCAGGCTAAAGAAGCTCCGGTAATGAGAAACCATAAAGTACCTCAACCGGATCGAAGCGCCCCTGCCACCAGCAAGAGCAGAATCAAGATAAGGAAGCAGTTCGCCAAAGCTATGTCAGTGGGAATGAAGCTGCCACCTTTCAAAGAAAATACTTCCGGGAGTATATACCCCGACGAAGCGGATGTACATCCGAACTACTGCTTGTATCATCGGAGGGTTGCACACCCTACCGAAGAGTGCGATGCCTTCAAGAAGTGGTGGCAGGGATACTTTGCTCACCGAAAACACTTCAAGCGAATAAAGCGCAAAGCCCGTCGGGAGCATAGAAGCATGACAGATGAGCATAAAGGAACAGCCGGTAACTGTCTTATGGTTGATGCCATCCCAACAAAAGGGAAGTCTCAAGTTCTTACCTTTGGAAGCGATTCGGACGAAGAAATGACCCTTGGCCCTCTCTTCAAGGAATCCACCTCTGGAAAAGAAGAAGAGACAAAGAACTGTGAGAATATTCAGCTGTGTAACCGTACGTTGCCTGAAAAGAATCTCGGACCCTCAAACAAAGGTTCGTGCAAGAAAGACAAGGGGAAGGAAAAAGTCTCTGAGGAGATTGCCCTCGATGATAGAGTTGCCGAAGAGCTCACAACCAAAGACTCGCCTAAGAAGAACAAGGTGGATTACAATGTCCTTGCACATCTGAGAAAGATACCCTCACAATTGAGTATTTTGGATGCCCTTCTCCTATCTAAAGAGGCACGAGACTCCCTGATCATGGCGTTACAAGAGCCCGACCAGTTTCAAGCCTTCCTTGCAGAAGAAAAGATGAAGGACGAGCTGGAAGAAGTCCACACGGTTGACATCACCTTCAGCGATGAATACCTCCTTCTCGGAACGTGCGAGCACAACTGTCCACTGTATGTAACCGAGTATTGTCACGATATCAAGATAGGGAAAATCCTGGTCGACAACGGGTCCTCCGTCAACCTTCACAATGTAAGAGTGTTGAAGGAGATTTGCATGAATGTACAACACTTGGCTCGGGATAAAATTACCATCTCCGGTTTCGACTCGCAGTTATCACGGACGCGTGAGTCCATAATACTGACATTACGCTTCGGGATGCTCGTCACTGACATCAAGTTTCATATCATTGACGCCAAGACTTGCTATAACGCTCTGCTCGGCCGGCTTTGGTTACACGAGTACAACATCATCCTTTCTACACAACATCAGTGTATAAAGTACTTCAAAGACGGTCTCGAGTACACCATTACAGGAGAGTTAAACCCATTCTCTATAAATGAAGTTCGCAAATATGAAGACGCTAAGTGCTTCTTACCAGACTTCGAAGAAACGGAAAGATGTCGTAAATCGGAGAATCAATAGAAAGCCGTCACCGCCATCCCGATCTTTAGGAGCGATACCGATGATGATGAAGAGATGGTCTTCTCGGGGCAACCCTATGGCAGCAGTCCAGGACTATCTACTCCTATTTTGGTCTTTAGCAGTGACTCTGAGGACAAAGCCAACGCAGTGTTCTCCGTCCGCCCGTCAATGCAGACCTTTGCTGGAGCTGATCAGAGCTTGCAAATCACCATGGTTCCGCGGCACCATCACAGAGAACTTGATGCACTCAATACATACGGTGTGCAAGAACTGCAGACTTTCTATGTTCCTCCTAGGCGAAAAGGTGAAAAGGAGATCCTCTTCTACCAATCTACAGAGACTAAGGTGGAAAAAGAAGTCTGGCATGGTGCCGATTTTATGCTCGACAGGCTCCAACCAATCCATCTGCCCAGATATTACGCAGAGAGATTGAAAATGCTGTTAAGATGCCAAGGCGTACCCTTCAAACAAACCGCTCGACAAGCCCAGTTCTACAACAAGATTTGGGACGTTCTCGGGACTCAGCGAAAAATGCCCAACGGGAGAATAGAGACGACGAGACTTGGATACTTTCGGTCCAAGAAACGGGAGAGATTCTATGGCTGCCGTGTTATAAATGATTCCGGTGGAAAAGGGAATGCCCCACCAGATAGCACTGATGTTGAACCAGAGCGAAATCCCGCCGTAAGAATACCAAGTCCGTCATTCGAAGAACAGATTGACAAGCTAATAAGGGAAGCGGGTCAAAAGGTTCGGAATGACCACAGCCGCGAAATGGCCATTTACGAGAAAGCCAGGACGCAACATCTCATTCAGCAGTTTACGGAAAAAGAAGACTACGATGCCCTTCACCCTCAGCCCGCTGTGCGCTTTCGTGGCAAAGGAAAATCCCGACGTAGAGGCAATAACAAGGCGAAGAATGGGAATGACGTTCAAAAACAGCGAAGTGAATCTAAGAATCCACGCGATCGAGAAAAAGTTAGCTGGAATCCGTCTTTTATGAAGAAGATGGGTCGGGAATATTCATTCCCTCAAGACAAAACAAGAAAGATATTCAACCTTGTTATGAAGCATCGAATAATGATGCTCCCGAAGTCTCGACGCCCCGAAAAAATAAACGAGGTCCATCACCCGACTTATTGCTCCTATCACCGAGTATAGGACATCCACTTGAACACTGCTTCACCTTTAAAAACTGGGTTGAAGACCAGTATCAGTAAGGCAAGTTTTCTCTATCTGACAGTTGGAGGCTAACCCCGCCACAAAAACATGAGCCAAAAGCAATCTATAGGGCGAGAATAGAACCAGAGCAATATCGGTCTTGGAAACGGACTCGTACCTGCCACGTGATAGCATTCTCAAAAGAGAGAGAGCATGAGAATATGGATGGCCTCTCCCAATGCTTCGCAAATGAAGATGAAGACGAGGTGATCTCAGAATTTCCACCAGCACCAAAGGAGTTGGAAGACGGGATACATACCATAGCAGACAATCTGAGGAAAATCAACTTGGGGATGACAAACGATCCAAGGCCAACGTTCGTCAGTGAGCTGCTGTCTAAAGAGAAGCTGGCTACATTAAAAGACGTTCTTATGCAGTATAAAGACTGTTTCGGATGGAACTATTTCGAGATGCTGGGATTAGATCCAGAGATAGCGGTGCATAAACTGGCGATATCCCCGAACATCAAACCAGTCAAACAGACGCCAAGAAGAATGCGACTCGAACTTGAAATGAGCATCGACGCCGAAGTCAAGAAGCTAATTGACTCTGGCTTCATCCAAGAAGTTCAATACACCGACTGGATTGCCAATATTGTCCTTTTGATGAAGAAAAATGGGACGGCGCGCGTCTGTATAGACTTTCGGGACCTCAATAAAGCTTGCCCGAAGGATGACTTTCAAGTACCAGTTACCGAACTGATGATCGATAACACGTCCACTCATGAAGTCTTCTCCTTCATGGACGGATCCTCAGGGTACAACCAAATCAAGATGCATCTTGAAGACCAAAAGTATACTGCCTTCCGAACTCCGCTAGGCATATTCTGCTATAAGGTGATGCCCTTCGGCTTGAAGAATGCTAGCGCTACCTACCAGAGGGCCATGACGAAGATCTTTGATGACCTCATACATGAGATTGTCGAATGTTATATTGAAAACCTCGTGGTGAAAAGCAAATCGTACAAGGAGCACTGAGAGCATCTGAAGACAATGTTCCAGCGCCTTCGGAAGTACAACCTGAAGATGAACCTTCTGAAATGCGCGTTTGGAGTTTCATCAGGCAAATTCCTAGGATTCATCATACGACACCGAGGCATCGAAATAAACCCATCAAAGATTAAGGCGATTATAGAATTTTCCGCGCTAAGAACTCTCAAACAATTGCGGTCTCTTCAAGGAAAGCTTGCGTATATCCGGTAGTTCATAGTTAACCTCTCCGGCAAATGCCGCCCCTACAGTCATCTAATGAAGAATGGGTTCCCATTCGTTTGGGATCGTAAATGCCAAAGTGCACTGGACTAAATCAAGAAATATCTGCAGAACCCGCCTGTACTGACCGCTCCAGTCAAGGGAAAACTTCTCATCCTATACACGACAGCCTTTGAAGGTTCTTTAGGTGCGCTATGGGCACAGGAGAACGATCAGGGAAATGAGAGAGCTCTCTACTATTTGAGTTGAGTTCTCTTAGGGGCAGAAAACAACTACTCCCCAATCGGAAAGTATTGCCTGGCATTAATCTTCGCGGTAACGAAGCTCCGACATTACGCCTTGGCACATGAGGTCATCTTATATCAAATGTGGATCCTCTCAAATATATGATGGCAAGAGCCATACTAACTGGAAGGATTGCCAAATGGACCCTCCTATTGATGGAATTCTCGATAATCTATCGACCTCTTAAGGCAGTGAAAGGCCAGGCTATCGCCAACTTTCTCGCAGAGCATCCGATACCCGCCGACTCTCCTTTGAACTGCGAGTTGCCGGACGAACACACGTTTTACGCAATCGATGGGGAGAAAGAATGGAGTGATACCCGATGGGAACTCTACTTCGATGGGGCATCATCTATAAAGAGGCGAAAGAAAAGCACCCCCATAATCAAAGCCGGAGTAGGCCTTATCCTTGTGACTCCACAATGAGGGATAATGCGATTTTCCCTTTCCTTAATAGAGCCAAGAAGAAACAACGAAGCGGAATATGGATCTTTGATAGCAGGTCTCGAAATCGCCATTGACATGCGAATCGAGAACCTCCTCATATATGGAGACTCCCAGCTGGTCGTTAGCCAAGTAAATAGCGACTATCAGACATGTAAGCCAGAGTTGGTAAAATATGGCAAAAGAGTGCAACAATTACTGACTCAAATCCCCTACTACGTCCTGGAAAGTATACCGCGTGTAGAAAATAGCAAGACGGATGCGTTAGCCAAACTCGCTAAGGAACTGACTGACGAGAACCTCGATGATGTAAGGATCATTGTGCAAAGCCGCCGGATTCTCGCACGGGCAGAAATATCTCCGGAGTCGTCTGAAGAAGAGGAAGCGACCAAACAAGCGACCTTCCAAATAGAGAACGAAGAAAAGGCTAAGGATTGGAGAGAAGTCTTCATAGAATACTTCAAATCCCATCGAACGCCCGAAAACGCATCATCAAGACATCAGCTCATGAAGCGAGCTCTGTCTTTTTCCTTGGTCAGTGATGCTCTATATAAGAGATCATTCGATTGTTTGTGGCTAAGATGTCTGGGACCATAAGAAGCAAGAAGAGTCGTCCAAGAAACTCATGACGGACTCTGCAGTTCTCATCAAGCCGGGCTAAAGATGAAGCTGAAAATCAAAAGGATGAGCTACTATTGGCCCACGATGACCCAGGACTGCCTCGAATACGCGAAGCAGTATCACTCGTGCCAGATTCACGGGGACTTTATCCATCAGCATTCAAATCCGCTACATCCGACATTGGCTAGTTGGCCGTTCAAAATGTGGGGAACCGATATAATCGGGCCTATCGAGCCAGCATCGTCCAGAGGACATCGGTTCATATTGGCAACAACCGATTACTTCTCTAAGTGGGCAGAGGTAGTACCCTTAAGGGAGGTGAAGACGGAGAACATCCTCCATTTCTTCGGAACACATGTCATCTACCGGTTCGACACTCCTTGACGGATCATCTCGGATAATGGGCCGGCCTATAAAAGCCATAAGGTCATCCGCTTTGCGCAACAATATAATATAGACCGGAGATACTCTTCAGTCTATAACACCCGAGCTAACGGTCTAGCTGAGGCTTTCAACAAGACCTTGACGAAGATCATAAAAAAGACGGTGTCCAGAAACAGAAAGGATTGGCACGAGAGATTGCATGAAGCTCTCTGGCCTTATCGGACCACGTTCAAGACGGCCACGAATACAACGCCATTCGCGTTGGTATTCGAAACGGAAGCAGTTCTCCCCTTGGAGATAGAACTACCCTCTTTACGAGTGGCGGTCCGACATGAGCTGATGGATGAAGAAAATGCCCACCTTCGGCTTGAAGAGCTTGATGCCCTCGATGAAACTCGTCTCATGGCGCGGCAAAACCTAGAAGCTTACAAAGTAAGGATGACGTGCAAATACGAAAGAGTAACTAGGCCAAGAGCATTTCGCCAAGATGAACTCGTGCTAGTTGTCAAAAGACCTATGATCCCCAACTGTGCCAAACAGGGGAAATTCGAGCCGAACTATGAGGGCCCATACGTCATAGACAAGGTTTATCAAGAAGGTGCCTACTTGCTCATGAATATGCATTGCCAAAGACCCTTCCGGCTAATAAATGGCCGCTTCTTTAAGAAATACTACCCCTGATAAAGTCACAACTCAGGTTAACGATAGATGACGACGCTCGTGTCCGCTCGCTATTTTGCTGAGTCAAGACTCTGTAAGTAGTATCCGGCAAAAACTTCGCAGACACTGGACCGAAATGTCCTTAAACTAACACTAGACCGAGATGTCCCTAAACTAACAACGGACCGAGATATCCCTAAACTAACAATGGACCATAATGTCCTTAAACTAAATACGGAGATAGGGGAATTCAAGTCCGCAAATCCCATCGGCGAGGACGACAACTTAAGTCCCACCGGCTGCACAGCTGCCGTGGTGGCGAAGTCCCCCATAAATTCCATTGGCGAACAGAGTGGAAAATAAAAATAAAAACAAAAAACAAAAAAAACGGTACGTCCACAAGAGAAATGGGCACGAATGAAAACCCGAATGGGCGCCGTGAGTAAAAACAGCAGGGCTACCGGCGAGCTTGTGAAAACCCGAAAGGGCGCAATCTTGTTGTAAAAAAAATGGTTCGTTCAAAAGCAAAATGGGCACGGATGAAAACCTGAAAGGGCTCCGTGAGTAAAAACAGCAAGTCTACCAGCGAGTTTGTGAAAACCTGAAAGGGCGCGATCTCGTTAAAATAAAAAAACACCTGCAAGGTCCTCTCGACCTTGTAAGGAGAAAACACCTGCGTGAGATCCTTACGACTCACAAGCGAGCAACACACTTAGGGATCCCTACTATTCCTAAGGAGAAATTACGCTTACGAGATCCTTACAACTCATAAGGAGAATCCCCTTGTGAGACCCTCACGGCTCACAGGATTCAAAAACCTTAAGCTATAGGGATCTGAACATGTTCTTAAGCCATCACACTCCTCAAGTTGCCCTACAAGAGGTTCAATATTGACCCTTGTATACAATCCACAGGCACAAATAAACGTTTCCCCCACCAAGTCCCACCAAAGACGAGGAATGTCCTCATGTGGTGAATGACACTTGTAAGTCCTCTCGACTTATAAAAAGAAAACACTCTTGTAAGATCCTTACGACTTATAAGAGAACACACACTTAAGAATTCTCACGATTCCTAAGGAGAAAATACACCTACGAGATCCTCACGACTCATAGGGAGAAGCACCTTTATGAGACCCTTACGGCTCGTAAAGTCGAAAAGCCTTAGTCAATAGGATCCTAACCCTGTTTGCTAAGCCACCTTTGTTCAAATCAACAAAGGCAAATGATGATTCGCTCTTGGCAACATTCCAGTGGCAGCAATGTTGATGCCTAAATTAGTATGAAATTCCAAGTCCTTTCAAAGAAAATGATGATTCGCTCCTGGCCATATTCCATTCGCAGCGATGCTGATGCTAAGATTGGTATCAGGTCTCAAGTTCCAAACTCGCAATAAAAATCAGTGAGCCAAAAATGCATATGAAATAGCCTAAATGATGGGGCAACTCGCAATAAAAATCAACGAGTAAAACATATGCATATAAAAATAGCCGAAATGTTTGGGCAACTCGCAATAAAAAGCAGCGAGTAAAAAGAAAAAACAGCCGAAATGATTGGGCACCGCGAAAAAATAGCCGAAATGATTGGGCAATCGCGACTTTCACGATATAAAAAGCTGAAATGATAAAGCATCGCGGAAAGAAAAAAAATGAATGTTTTGCCCTACAGGTGAGATCACATTGACCCCTGTATACAATCCATGGGCACAAACGGAAAAGGAACTATATTACCCACCGGGCTTGGTCAAAAGGAAGCCAGATCTCGATGGCTGCATCTACAGCCTAAAAATCAACAACGACATTCCTTCTCGTTCCAACCAGAAGCAGATACGACGTCAGCAAAATGGAGCCATGGCAATGTCCCCTAGTTCCAAATCTCGACGGTTCACAGACAGCCTAGAGACTACCTCGGAGCCACGGAAAAGTCCCCTAGTTCCAAATCTCAACGGTTCACAGACAGCCTAGAGACTACCTCGGAGCCACAGCAAAGTCCCCTAGTTCCAAATCTCGACGGTTCATAAACAACATAGAGACTACCTCGGAGCCATGGCAAATTCCTTAGTTCGAAGTCTCGACGGCAGCATCCACAGCCTAGAGATCAACAACAGTGTTCTTCCTCCCCCCAGCAAGATACAGACGCGACATCAACAAACGGAGCCATGGCAAAGTCCCCTAGTTCCAAATCTCGACGGTTCACAGACAACCTAGAGACAACCTCGACATTCGTCGCAATATTACAGACACAATGTCAACAAATGAAGCAAAGGAAGATCCCTAGCTTCAGGGTCTTGACGGCAACTCAAATGAGACCTGAAAGACTATCGGAGATCATCCCACTCCAGCGCGGAGTGGTCATGACTCATCGGGGCTTCTAAACTGAGCCTAACCTTAAGTAAAAAACGACATGGAATATCCCGAACGCTTGCTCTTTCGACGGTAATATCACGTGGAAGATTACTTGAAGACGTCTTGTCCGGAGCCTGAAGGGATCACAGACACGACAGTCGCGGGCTACTCGAACAGCAAGATTGCGTATCGAGGAATACATTGGCCAACGCAACGGTACGATGGGTAAAAAACCTAGTACCACAGACCCTAACAGACTTCTATTAGCAGGAGTTAACTGTGTCGTTAGGACATCCTTGCGAGAACTTCTCGATTCGTCTCGACTCGTAGGGAAAATAATGTTCCTGCGAAAACTTCTCGACTCGTCTCGACTCGTAGGGAAAAGCCTTAGGCAACGGGGATAAGAACCCATTTCCTAAGCACTAGGGCCCTGCAAGTTGGTCCAAGATGGACTATTGTATACTATTCATGGACCACACTCTCCAAAATCGAATATCGACAAGGAGGGAAACAACCACTTACGAGTCCTCTCGACTTGTAAGGGAAAAATAATTCTCTTGTGAGATCCTTACGACTCTCAGGAAAACGTACTTAGGAGTCCTTACGATTCGTAAGGAGAAAATACACCAGCGGGATCCTCTCGACTCGTAGGGAGAAAAGTCTTTATGAGACCCTCACGGCTCATAAAGTTGAAAAGTCTTAGGCGACAGATCTGAACCTATTTTCTAAGCCATCGCTGCCCTGCAAGGAGATCAAAATAGACTATCTACAAGATGCATTTGCTAAAAGGACACGTCGGTATGAAATAAAATATGTCTTTTATTCATGAATCCAAATGAATACAAGATACATTTCATAAAAAAATCAAAATGAATACAAGATACTCTCATTCAGGAGTAAATACAAAAAAGGAGAATATGCAAAAAAATCTTTAAGCTTGCGGATGGTGCAATAAGCTCGTCAGTTCATCGTTCTTCCGCTGGGCCTCGGCTTCAAGCTTTGTTATTGCCACAAGATGGGTCTCCGCTTGAAACTGATGAATCTGATACGAAGAAAACCGACTCTCAAGCTCCTTTTCAGCAACTTTATGAGTTTCAACCATTTCGCGGGTAAACATAACGGCTTTATCAAGAGCTATCACCTCTGTGATAGCTTCTTGAAGCACCCGCCAAATTTCATACGCACGAGTGGTCTTGGTAGTGAGTTGAGCCTGAAGTTCCCGCAAAGCATTTGAGGATAGCTCCTTCTCCGAAAATTTTCGGTTGAGCCTCTTCTCGCAAGACTGTAGATTAGCAGCACACCGCTTAATCCACCCCCGCAAGCTCGCCTTTGCAGTTAGGAGCTCAGAAGGAAGGTGTATGCACTCAAGATCATGTAAGCAAGCCTCCACTCGATGACAATACTCAACCCAACCATGCTCCAATGTTTCGTCATGATAAGTGGCAAGGAAAAGCAAAGAAGTATTGGCTTCGACAGAAAATTAGGAGTGAATGCTTTGTCTCTCCATCCTTTCAGATGCACGTCGGGCATATGGACCCAGTGGCATAGTGATTCGAGATTCTAGCGGGATCAGGGCTGGAAAAGCTGTCAAGATTTATGAACAGTCAACAAGATTGGCAAACATGGAATAGATCAAACAAGGCCAAGGATGAAGCTTTACTTACCCATAGTCATGCAATGGGGGTTTGAAAGATCCACAGGCCCATCGAGGATCTCAACTTCGTCATCGGCCTCCAGAACTGCAAAGGGCATATTAGCATCGTTATAAAAAAATGATAATGAAAAAAATGGGTCAAAGAACACTAACCTTGCCCGGAAGAAAGGACTATGCTGTGCGGGAATATTGCCTGTAGGGCAGCCATATTGAGTAGACGCTGGAAGGACTTCCTGGAAGATAGATCCACGATAGAAGCCGCCAATTCCCGCAATTCTGAAGAAAAGAAGAGTTCAGATAACGAGGGGATCATTAAAATGAAATGTAGAAGATTACCTTCGATACTCCGCCCGCCTTGAATTGGAGGGATAGCAGCTTCAGCAGCCTCCTCCGCGCCTTCAGGAACATCACCGGAGATATTTGCTGGCGTAGCAGCTTCTAGTTGCTGAACAACAGCCACCACTTCAGGCTCCAAAGAGGGAACAACGGCCTTAGCGGTCCTTCCTACAACTCCAGGACGCCACCAGAAAGATCCACTGGGTCTACGACCGGCAAGGTCACCTATGTGGAAAGTACAGACGTTGAAGAAGTGGAGGTCATCACCGGGAGCTCCAAGATAGAACTAACGGCTTCCACAATCTCTTCTACACCCTTCGGTGCGTCACTAGAGACATCCATAGGGTCCGCGGCTAATGGGGTCACCTTCACTGGAGGAATGGACACCGAAGGAATAAGAGTCACCACCGGAAGTTCCACAACAGGAACGACGGTTGTAGTGATCTCTTCTGCACCCGCCAGTGTGTCATGGGAGACATCTATAGAATCCACGATCATGGCACGACCTGGGATCAAATCCTCTTTCATTACTGAAGTCCCTGCAAAGTTTTCGCAAAGATAAGAAGATATAAAAGCAATACAAATTACTTGCCAAAAGAAAGATAGGGAAGATATGCATACCAATACGCCAAGGTGCTTCTAGTATGTCTTTTTCAAGACATTGTTCCTTCCTGCGGAAATGTGCTCGCTGGGCTTCAAATGCAGATTCATGCCCACCGGTCTTCAGTGCCAGCTCATCTTCAGAAGCGGTCGAGATGGGCTGCTTGAAGGCTCTTTCGTCTTCCCTTCTCAGAGGACCCATATGTACTCTACGTAGCGATGGGGGATCTTCGTAGAAGATAACCGAAGGTTAGGGCTTTTTCGGGATGTGCACATTCTCGGTCTCATCCCGCGAACGCCTTAAATCTTTAGCTAATTGCACGGCTTCCTCAGCGGATGAGCCAGGGTAAATAAGACTGGCGTCCGACTCCTCCATAGCTATCGGTTCATCCTGAATGAATGGCTCGGACTCAAGCAAGGTGTCCAATAAGCCGGCGACCGATCTTTTCCTCCTCTTAGAACTTGTGCTAGCGCTAGCAGAAGAATGCTTCCTTCCCCTCGGTTCTTTGGCGCGACGTTGGCCAACCTCGCTTCCGGTATTCCCCTTTGGCGATACCACCATGGATGACACTGCCATTGATGACGCCGCCACTGATGGCACTACCGCTGGCGCTTCATTGGAAGTCTTTGCTTGGGCTTTAGTGTGCACTGGCATACCAGCAATGCGGGGAGTCGATTCTGTTTCTGCGGCCTTAGGGATAAGTACCATGCCGCTATCCCTCAATAGAGGACGAACCACTGTCCGCGACCGCAACGGAACGCCAGTGGCTTGGGCCGGAGCTGAAGATCAACATTCAAAGAGTACCCGCCTCTCCTCGGTAATGACGGGACCGACTCGATGGCGATACCAACCCGTGAAGGACCCCACATACCTTGGAATATAGTCAGCCTCGGGGATCATGAAATGAGAGCCGGTGTTCAGCCGCATAAAGTGATGGACGACGTCATGTATGACTTCCATAGACGGGGTGGGGTCAACTAAGAATGCCTCGAAAGGGACACCCTGGTTATAGCCCAATTATTGGGCAAAGCGGTGCAGATTGTACCGTATAAAAAGGGTCGTGTTATTCTGACGGAACACCAAGTAGCCCGGCCTAATCGAGTACAAATGCATAACTTCTTTGGGCTTTAAAGATGACGCTCCCCCTTTTGATAGATCAAAAAGCTGTTGAACGGGCCCCGCAGGAGCAAAAAGGACTCGGTCACTAAACACCATCCCGCCCTCGTTTGACTACGGGTTGAGAAACACGCGGAGGGCCCCCGGCTGAGTCGGATCGGGAGAAGAAGTATCCACAAACCTCATAACCCGTGGGAAGGTATAGAAGTCATAGAAATCTGGCCGCCGATGTGCTGCAAAGGTTCCCAGTACATGCATCTCGATCCACGACGTGAAGTAGTGGAGAGAGAAATTCACGACATCTATGCCCGGGGTCGAAGTATTGGCCGCAACGCTTAATCCGTAGTATAGGTGCGACAATCCCGCAATACTGACGGCCAATCGTGCCCCTTCGGCTACGCGATGAGCGAGATAGAAGACAGAAGCTCTCATAAAACGTTGATGCGTCGGAATCACGAACCAATTGTGCCAAAGGTTGATGAAGCCGACAAAGAAGGTCTCTTCGTCCATGCCGGGGACCACAATCGCGTTGAAGGACACGGCTGATGAGATTGGAATATAAAATTGCGGCAAGTCTTCGTCTTTAGCCGGCAGTTTATTCAGTCCAAATCCAAAAGGGCCATGAATGTTCGCAAACTTTGGAGCCTTTTTGGATAAAGAGTCTTCACGGATGAAGCAGGCAATAAAGCTCTCAAAAGTGACGCCCTGCCCCTCTGACTTCACGAACAACTTCTCAAGAATACACAGAGCCTTGATTAAACTGGGGTACTTATGGTGGACGACGGTTTCGGTCGTCAGGCCGTCAAGCTTAGCTGGCACGGTGGCGAATACATACTCATCAGGAGGCAGCAACTCTTCATACTGCTCTCCCCTGATCGGCAATACGGAGATCTCGCGGAATTTCTCCAATGAAATAGATACCTCGCGATCCCCTAACAGAAAAGTGTCGGTAGGAAGATTCCATTAGTTCAAGAAGGCTTTAACCCACCATACGTGAGGAGCCTGGTAATGGAATAAAGACGCATACACCGCTTGATACAGACAACCTTCTTCAACCGTGCACGGTGGATGGAAAGAACATACAGTGCCCAAAGAAGATAGCCTACTGGGTGGCAAGTGGTAAGTCCTACTTTATAGACTTGTCCCCAAGGTTGGGCTTCACTTTGACAGATGCGGCGCCCCAAGATATCTATGGCCGGCAAAGGCTGGTTGGGTATCCCAGTTGTTGACAGCTCAAGCCGGCCTGCAGGAGTCCAATTAGCCGCCTCCACCGCATAAGCGGTCTGCGGGTGCTCCGTCAGCGGTATGGGGTGAAGAGGCTCTGTTGGCACCTCGCAAGTGAAACTGCGGCGACCTCAGATGATGTGACCATACCATACTCCCTATAAGGGCAAACTAGTATAGTCCCTGTCATGAGCTCTGATCATCGCTATAGCCTCCTCATCCGACGGCGATTGCGGGAAAATGGCGTCCGAGCGAGTAAAGGGAAAGTAGGGAAGAGAAGCCATTGTTCCTGAAATAAGGGAAGGAAAAACCATTAATAAAACATATATGTATATAATAACAGAAGAAAACGACAGAATGTTTGTTCCATGGGACCGCTGACTACAAAACCAATGGACCCCGCAAAATCAATATGGCGGCTCACCAATGATGAGGCAAGATAATCATTGCAAGAATCAAAAAAGATTCTCATTAAATGTACATTGGAATTTAAACAACTTTTAACATCCTCAAAGAAAAATGAAGTCTGTCAAAATACCCAACGAATTAAAATCTGCAAAAAAAATGAAAATATGCCCAAGAACACCAGGGAATAAATTTCCCAAAGGGCCTTTAGATCTTTCAGAGCTAAGCTCTGTAATGAGGAATCAAATTCCTTTTAAACAATGGAATTAAATTCCAAGGAGCTTAAAAGATCGGTGACAGGGTGAAACCCTAAGAGGAGGATCAACGATCCCTATTGATTCAAGATCTTAGAATCTACAAGAAAATGTGTGATTTGGACCTTTAAGAAACCAATCTAAGAAAAGTGCAACGCTCTGTCCCTGGATTTAAAATCCACGATGAAAAGAACAAAAGGGGGGTTCAATTCATGATCCTTACCAAGAAAAAAGTTTTAACAGAGTTTAACTCTGGGATTCTAGTAAGCAGAGAACTAAGCTCTGAAGAGGAGAATTAAATTCTCGAGAAAAAAACCAAGGAAGAAGATAAAGGAACAGAAGCTTCCCAAAGATAGGACCCTTGCATTTTTAAGACTTAACGAGGGCGGTTCATCTTCCCCTTCCCCTAGGCAGATCCAACGACTATAAAGATGACAACGTTACACTCACGTGCAGGCCACGTAAGAACAACGCTGTGGGGGCATTTGTTCCCTTATAAAAAAGAGAGTAAAAAAACAACATAATGAAAAAATTCTCCTGATGGAGCATCACGTGCCCACACGTGATGCGCCTATAAACAAAATTCATAGGTATTGCGCTTAACAAGTAAGGCTGAAATTAAGCCTTATATGCAAGCACGTGAGCATCTATATACAAAGTATATAGGCGCCTTTTAAAACAAATAACAGGCCAGGAAGGCTCACGTGTCAGCACGTGATGCCCTCTTTTGGTTATTGCACATAAGCAAATGAGTTTAACTCTGTGGGGTCACGTGTTGCACGTGAGTGGTCTCAAATGCCTTATGAGTCGATAGAATTAAATTCTAAGTAAAGGGATCAAAACCATATTTGGAAAATATTTCCTTGAATCTTTCTAAACAAGAAAGATTGTTCCCTGTAAAACAGAGCACCGTTGGATTAAAAATCCAAAGGTGATTAAAAAAATCACCAAGTTACAGAATAAGCTCTGTATGGAAATATTTCCCCAATCTTGTTAAAAACAAGAAAAATATTTTCTGTAAAACAGAAGTCTTTGGATCAAAGATCCAACGGTGGATAAAATCCCCAAATCAATTAAGATCTCTCAATGAGAGATTTCTTTAACTTAATCAACAAACTTGCCTCTACTATATAAAGGACCCAAGTCTTCAAGTCTTAAAAGAGAGAGTAGGCCCCCAATATAATTTGAGAAAACAAAAAAAATAGAAAAGAAGAGGAGTTCTCTTTTAGAAAAAGAAACCGTAGGTTAGAAGAAAGACAGAGAGATTATTTTATCTCTTCTTCACCATTCCAAGAGTTTAACTCTTTTAAAAGGAACTTAGTTCTTTCTCTGGTTGAGGTCTGCAGAAGTAGATCTCCCCACAAGTTGAGAATTTAATTCTCATCGGGGAGATTCTGTCGTGCAGATTCAAAACCTAAAGGAAAGAACTAAGTTTCAAAGAATTTAATTCTTAAAAAAAATATAGGAATGTAATTCCTCTGATAAAACTAGGGTTTAACCTTGTAAAAGAATTTAATTCTTATCAAAATAAGGGACCTAAAATGCTCAAAACTCAGATCAAGATTTCATGCACATAAAAGAAATGATTAGTGTTCAACGCTATCATGACAAATCATGTATTCCCATGTGAGCATCTCTGAGGAACAAAAAGAAACGATTGAGTCCACGTCACGTGATTCCACGTGACCCCCCTAATAGTGCTTAGCACTTATAAAAGGGAAAGCGGGAATAAATCAAAGACAGTTTCTATTTTTGGGACGCGTCACGTGATCCCACATGACTCCTCAATAGCGCTCAGCACTTATAAAAGGAAAAGGGGAATAAACCAAAAACAGTTCCCATTTTGGGGCGCCTCATGTGCTCCCACGTTACCGCCAATAGTGCTTAGCACTTATAAAAGAAGCAGCGAATAAACCCAAAGAAGCAATGCCCAATTTTCAGGCGCCTCACGTGCCACACGTGAGCGCTCCAAATTTCAGTGTTTAACACTGCTTAAAGAGCCTCATGTGGGAGTACGTGAGCGCCAAACAAATATCAGTGTTTAACACTATGATGTGCCAACCTTAGCCTAAATTAGCCAAGTCTCCTGAGGAAAAAAAACCCTTTTGACCATCAATCAACCGAGCTCTCCTATACTCAGGTCTCCCTAAATTGATCTTAGTTCCAAAGATGACTAATGATCTCTTGACACATACCATCTAAAATGATGTTCGTTCTACCATGATCTCTCCCTTCAATCTGGAGTTCGGTTCAAGGGTATATCTCTCCATAGCTCTGATACATGTCATTGTAATTCTTCAACGTCTTCAGAGAGATGGAAGGTCCCGACAACCAACAGCTATTTGGTGCACTCCCAAACCCATGAGCACATTCCTATGGACTGCAATGTCCTTAAATTACCTATGGACCGCAACGTCCTTAAACTAAACCCTCATCCCAAAAAAATGGTGATCTATGGACCGCAACGTCCTTAAACTAAAACAATAGAGCCCAAATACTCTTTTGTTGGATCTGAATGATCCTAAAACCTTGTTAAGTAGATCTTAGTCTAAAATTGGACTAACGTATCCTTAAAAAACATTTAAGTTGACCTTAATCTCAAACAAGGTTAACATCCTTAAATCAAATCAAACTCAAATCTAAGAATATACGGATTTGGACTAATACACGCCCTATGGGCGATAACACAAATTAGTCTCCGTATACAATTCAGGGGCAACCAAAAATAAAACAAACACACACGATACGAAGTGAACATCTGAAGCAGGAGAAAGTGGTTATCGCTACGCGGTAACGTAATTAACTGCAGAGGCTTGCGCCTGCAGGGAAGAGAGTCCCCACAATCAAAAAACCCCTTAGAAATGAGGGGGAATCTGACGAAGTCTGCTACAACGGCCGCATTCGTCCAAACCTCCGATACACGGTGCCATAAATCAACTTGGCATCTACGGAGAGGTGGACGGATAAAACCAAATAGCATCTGCCCCCAAATTCAGGTAAGACGTTTTTCTTCCCAGTCTTCGGCTGTGAACAGTAATACGGTTAAATTGAACAATTACAAGTTATATATAACATGATGGTATTTTACTGTAAAAGTGAAATAAAAATTGCAACATGAATTATTTTGAGGAGAAACTTTTCTAATGTGTTTACTTATGTTTGTTAAATATTATGAGAGAATATGGTATTTTATTGTTTAAGAAAAATGGAGTTTTTAAAGAAAAACGAATCGGAAGTCGGAATAACTCCGCTTCCAACGAGTTTTGAAAAAGAGAAGTTTTAGAATAGAAATGGAGGAGAGGAATGGAAACCTACAGGTTAGAAAACAAGAGGAGGGAGAGAGAGAGAGAGAGAAAGCTACTGGAACCGTCGGGGCGTTGTTTCGTCGCCGGATTCTCCTCGAAACATCGTTGGAACTTTGCCTCTTGCTAACTCCACTTGTACAACTTGGGACTTGGAATTTTTAGAGAGTTTTTGTAATGAAATTTTGAATGAGGAGAGGTGAAATGTGGTGTGGTATTTATAGGGAAAATTGGGGTTTAAGGTAATGAAGAATAGAATTAAAATGTGAATTAAAATATGGATTAATGCCCATTTTTAATTCTCTATTTATTTTTAATAAAAACAAATAGTACAGGGGTTAAGGGGGGAGGCCAAGGGGTGTGGAGTTAAAATTTAGGGAGCATCCTCTACGGGGGCCCGGCGGTGCCGGTCACCAAGCGCATCTCGCCGGTCGAGATTCGGTGGAATTGGCTTGGATCTTCGCCATGTGTCCCTGTCGCTTGGTATAACTCAGTGCACATATTTATTTAATCTGTGACTTTTCATTTTACGGTTGTGTACGTGCAAAATCTTGAGCTTCTAAAAGTTTAAAAGAAAAATCAACAAAAAATAATGTGGCTGAGGTTATTCGAACACAGGGTCTACGTCACAGCAGTGCAAGGCTTTACCAATGAGCTACAAGTTGTTTCTTGCAATTCAAAAGCAAATCAAATACTTATAGCATACACAGGAATGCAAATACTCTATTTGTACATTAATTTTTAAACAATTTTCCAGTACACTGAAAACAGAGATGTTACATTCTACCCTCCTTACAAAAATTTCGTCCTCGAAAATGACAATTATTTTAAGGACTAATTTACAGACAATTGAGGGTATCTTGCACGCATGTCATCCTCACGTTCCCATGTTGATTCTCCTGGTGAGTCTTTTCTTCACATCACCCGAACCAAGTTTACTTCTTTGTTCTGAAGTGACTTCACCTTTCTATCAAGGATTTCAACAGGTTGTTGCTCACAGGATAAATCTGGCTGTACAGTAAGCTCGGAGTGATCAAGAATATGGCTGGGGTCACTCACATACCTTCTGAGTTGGGATATGTGGAACAAATTGTGCACTCCTTCCAATGAAGGTGGAAGTGCCCAGCGATAAGCCACTTCTCCGACTCGTTCGAGTATGTCGAACGGTCTAATATACCTCGGACTTAGCTTACCCCGTCTTCCAAAGCGAATCACTCCATGGTTCGGAGATATCTTCAAAAAGACATGATCTCCCAATTGGAACTCCAAGTGACGGCGCTTTGCATCAGCCCAGTGCTTCTGTCGATCTTGGGCTATGCGCATTCTTTCCATGATAGTGCAAACTATATCGACTGTTGCTACTATTATCTCAGGTCCAAGGAGTTCTATATTTCCGATGTCGTCCCAACTTAATGGCGATCGACACTTCCTTCCATATAGAGCTGCAAATGGTGCCATTCCTATACTTGCTTGGTAGCTGTTGTTGTATGAAAACTCCACAAGATGTAGGTAATCTTCCCACGATCCTCCGAAGTCTAGCATACATGCTCTTAGCATATCTTCAAGAATATGAATAGTTCGCTCAGACTGTCCATCTATTTATGGATGGTAAACTGTGCTAAAGTTCAGACTTGTTCCCAAGTTAGCTTGCAGATTTTGCCAAAACTGCGATCGAAATCTGGTGTCACGATCGGAGAAAATGCAAACCGGTACTCCATGTAATCTCACGATTTCCTACATGAGTTCATGGATATCAGAGATACTACACATTGAAGAGTTTAAATCTTACTTAGATTCTTACTTCCATGTACTTCTTTACTAGTGTCTCAGTAGATTGGCCAACTCGAAAAGGGATGAAGTGAGTCGACTTTATGAGTCATCCACAATAACCCATACCGCATCATTACCCTTCGTGCCGCGAGGAAGTGCAGTCACGAAATCCATTGTAATGTGTTGCCACTTCCATTCTGGGATAGATAACCGTTGAAGTAAACCAGCAGACTTATGATGTTCAGCCTTTACTTGCTGACACACTAAGCATTTAGTGACGCTTCTGGCTACTTCACGCTTCATTCCATACCACCAGTAATTTTGACGCAGATCTTTTTACATCTTTGTACCTTAAGGGTGTACTGAATAAGGAGAGCTGTGAGTTTCTTTAATCAACTCTTCTCGCACATGGCCTTTTGATACACACAATCTACTGTCACATCTCAAAGATCTGTCTTCATGGATGATGAAGTCTGTTTTAAGTCCACTTTCTACTTGTTCTCTGATCTTTTACAACTTAGCATCACTTTCTTAAGCTGCTTTGATCTGATTGACAATGGTAGATTGAACTTGTAAGTTCATCAAACTTAAAGCGTTACCTGGCATGACTACTTCAATCTCCATTTGATGTAAATCTTGTTAAAGCTTCCACTGTGCGGTGAGATTCAATGCTAATGGTTGGCGACTAAGGGCATCAGATACTACATTCACCTTCCCTGGATAATATTGTAGGTTGATGTCGAAGTCCGCTATGAGTTCTAACCATCTTCTCTGCCGCATATTCAACTCATTCTGAGTAAACACATATTTCAGACTCTTGTGATCTGTGTATATGTCCATTTGTTCACCAAGAAGATAATGACGCCAAATCTTGAGTGCAAATATTACGGCCGCCAACTCCAAATCATGCGTCGGATAATTGCGCTCATGAATCTTCAGCTGTCTTGATGCATAAGCTACAACTTTACCGTGCTGATGTAGAACACATCCTAATCCTTTACCGGATGATCGCAATGCACTTCGAAACCTCCAGATTGGTCCGGTATAACGAGAATAGGTGCTGATATCAATCTTGACTTGAGTTCTATGAAAGCTCGTTCGCATGCTTCTGACCACACGAATTCTTTATCTTTACGTGTGAGCTTGGTTAAGGGTGTTGCAATCTTCGAAAATCCTTCAATAAACCTTTTGTAATATCCAGCTAAACCCAAGAAACTTCGAATGTCCTTCACTGACTTCGGTGTCGGCCATTCGCTTACTGCTGATACTTTTGCTGGATCTATAGAGACTCCATCGCCTGATACAATATGTATGAGAAAACCGACTTGATCTAGCCAAAACTCGCACTTGCTGTACTTGGCATAGAGTTGATGCTGTCGTAAAGTTTCCAGGACAATTCGTAGGTGTTCGGCATGTTCTTTCCGACTCTTAAAATACACCAGGATGTCGTCGATGAAGATGACAACAAACCTGTATAGGTACTCTCGGAAAACTTGATTCATTAGGTTCATGAATATAGCTGGTGCGTTGGTCACTCCAAATGGCATCACAAGAAATTTGTAATGTCCATAGCGAGTTTTGAATATCGTTTTATGGATATCAGATTCTTTGACCTTCACCTGATGATAACTCGAACGAAGATCTAACTTGGAGAAAATGCAAGATCCACTTAGCTGATCGAATAGGTCGTCGATGCGCGGAAGTGGATACTTGTTCTTTATGGTTACTTCGTTCAGAGCTCTATAATCAATGCGCATTCTATATGAACCTTCCTTATTCTTTACAAGTAAAACTGGTGATCCCTAACTTGAAGTGCTGGGACGAATCCATCCTTTCTTCAATAATTCGTCTAACTGAGTACGGATTTCCTTCAAACCTTCAGGGCTTAAACGATACGGTGATTTGATCACCGGTTGTGCTCCAGGTACTAAATCAATGCTGAATTCAAGAGCTCGATCGGAAGGCAAACCTGATATGTCTTTGGGAAATACATTGCCGAACTCTCGAACTATCTCTGGCTTCGATCCTTCCTCCGCTTGAAGTGCTGCAATCACCGCCTTCTTCGGTTTTTCCTTGTATGTGCTTGGCTCCAGGGTACGGTCTCCACTTTTGAAATAAAAGATCAGATGGTTTGGAATCTCGAACACTACCATCCTTTGACGGCGGTCGATGGTAGCATAAAATGTTCTGAGCCAATCCATACCCAAAATGACATCAAAATTCGGTATGTCCAGTACCTTGAAGTCGACATAGAATTTTCTGCTGCAGACGACCACTGGACACAGGTCGTATCCCATTATTGCCTTTAAAACGTCGTTCCCTGAACTGAAATTCCAGCTGGATACAAGAGATTTGACTGGAATCGTATGAGTTCGAACGAACTGTTGCGACATAAAGCAATGAGATGCTCCAGTATCGAAGAGTGCTAGTGAAGGAAGTGAGGCTACTAAGATCATACCTAAGTTATGTGGGATATGTTTTAGATATAAGGAAAAGATATATAGGTATGTATATAGACTGAAAGAAAGTTTGAAAGGAAATTGTTACCAGTGATGACTTGGCCAGTGACTTCAGCTTCTTCCATAGTCATTGTGAAAGCCTGTCGCCTCGGTACATTCCTCCTTACTGAAGGAGCATTCCTCTATCCGTTCCGTTGTCCTTGAGGTAAGTTCCTTTGAGCTTGATGGAACCGACGAGGAGGAGGCGCAGTCGGTCCACGAGGTAGTGGAGCAGGGAGAGCGAGTTGTGGAGCAGGTGCCTGGATGGCTGGGCGCCGCTGGTAAATAATTGCTGGTCTGGGTTCAGCATTTGGTTTATGTCTACGAGGACAAGACCTAATGTCATGAGTGGCTGAGCCGTAGACTAAGCAAAGGCGATTTGCACGCCAGTAGTCCTTTGCCAGGTGTCCATCTCTTCTTCAGTAGGTACAAAAGGCTGGGTTGGGCCGGTTGTTTGGTACTTTCGGTCTTCTGTGCACAAATTGTGGCCTTGAAGAGGCTCCTCCTGGCATCTGAGTGGTAGGGCGCTTCATTCCGATAGATTGGGGTCTGCCCTTCATCTTCACCACTGCCTTATATCGACGGACAGCTTTCAGAGCCAATTCATGGGTTGGGAAATCCCCTGTAGCTAAGGCAACTTGGATTTCCAGATCTAACCCTTGCTGAAATCGTCTGGACCTGATCTCAGCAGTTGGTATCAAGTGTGCCGCGAACCTGTTAAGGTCTTGTGTTAGCTGTGTAGTATATGATATAAGAAAATCGAACATTGAGACATATCTTACCTACTGAGCATGGTAAACTCAGCATCATATTCATCCACGGATTTGGTCCATATCGAACCCTGTTGTAGATGAATAAATTGCCGCTCGATGTCAAATCGGGCAGTTTCTGGGAAGTATTTCGCATTGAACATGTCGCGAAAAGTCCTCCATTCCATAGGTTGGGTAAGACGGCTTTCTTCCACTTTCCACCAAACGCGGGCGTTGTCGGTGAGTTGCAGCTTCGCAATTCGAACCCAAGCGATCTCTGGCACTTGTGCTGCTGCCAGGTCATCCTTAATGCTCTAATCCCATTCTTCAGCTTCCAGAGGGCTCTCTTTTCCTGAAAATTGTTTTGGGTGCAATTCCCGGAATTGCTTCACTCCAGGCGCTTCCGCTTCTGGACGGTTTATTAAGATAACAGTTTGATGCTGCTGTCCTTCAAGGAGGCTTTGGATTGCCTCAAGCAGTATCGTCTGTTCATTGATTAGAGTAGCAATGGTAGGCGTAAGCGGTAGAGCTGGTGGTGTGTTGTTGAAGTTGGTACTGGTGTTGTTTGGAGAATCCATAACCTTGAAAGAAAAATAGGGTTAGGATAGATTCAATGTGTATGAAATTGTAAGATTCAAAAAATATGAAATGTAAAGAATGTTTTTAGTTGCTGATTCTTGTATTATATTGCTCAGGACTTCATGAAGAATTGACCTGCATGTCCATGCAGAACGGACCTGTATGGGCCGCCAACAAAACCTGTCATGCCCCGCTTTCCGGTGTACGGGCAAGGGAACGCGACTGAGAAAGCTACGTATTTACTCCGAAGTAAATACGCTAAGCGTATCTAAGCAATATAAAGTAAAAATGTACATAAGAGACAGGAATATAAATTAACAACAACTTTTATTTATTTAACAATTCTTTATAAGTACAACTGGAAATATAAATACATGAATAGAAAACAATGCCTAAACAATGGCATAACTGAAATTAAAAGTATATACAAGTGCTTACAGCTCTGGGTCGATCGCAAACTGCTCCAAGTCCTCAGTACTGGACTCGATCTCCAGTGAGTCTGATCCACCTGACAACATTCCAAAGAAAGAAGAAAGGAACGTCGTCAGCGAACAGTCGCTCGGTAAGTCCCAAAGATAGGTAGAGATAGAATAGACAGAAAGAGAGTAAAAATAGTAATGTTTGATTATATTGTTAACGCAGTTGTTTGTAACTTGTTACAGAATATGCCAGTGTAGACGAGAGGAGTCCCACTATTCCGGAGACTAAGGTATATGGAGCACAAGGAACCGTTCAGCCACGGTACAACGGCAATGGATATTCAGGTTAGGTGTATTAAGGTGACTGTCTCGTGCCACTTCTAACACATTCCGTACTAGTCCACCCCTTTAAAACCTCATAATGTCTTTTGTATTAATTGTATTGTTTTGTTATATAGATGGAAGACTTGCCGAAACCATGATATTAGTAAACGGAATGGATATAATGGATAGACATGTAAACAGAGTATATCCATGGTTCGGTTCGGTCGAGACAGATTGTTATAGATTGAATTTTGGTATAGACGGATTCATGTTGAATTGCAGTTTATACTTGAATCATATTCAAGTCAGATTGATTGCATATTTGACCGTGACTCAAACTGAGTCGGACTTTTAAACAAAATTGAAGTCCTGAATTAATTTTGATGTTATCGGTAACTGCTGCACATGAACGGCAGGATTTATGTCTTTTTCAAAGACAATTACCGTGTTGATAACACCGTTATTAGATTATCTACCTTAGATAGGTAAGCACCCACATTCTTCGGCTCTCCGAGGCTCGAGAGAACTGGTCCTACTTAAACCTATATTTACTAGGGTCCTTATTGTAATTTAATATAACTTAAGGGGTTTTATGTAAAAATAGTTTTGATATATTTTCAAAATACAGCTCAATTATTTAATTATCGTCTTTAGGGTTTTCATAGATGTATATTTTATAAAAGTAAAATTTTATAACGAGTAGAACCTAGTTTTCATTGTATATGATACTTTAATGAAATACTGGAATTTGTATTGAATTGTAATGGTAGTTTCATGAACTTGTGATTCTTTTGCTTTAGAAAACATGGAATATTTACATATTATATTTAAAATAGATATTTTGATAATAGTTATATATATATTTAATAAAATAAAGTTTATTTATTTTGTAGAAATCTCATTTTCTTAAAAATTACATCAAAATTCGATCGAGATCGAATGCTCCTTGCGGTGGTCTGCATCTCGCTCTATTAGACTCGAGGATATGCGATAACCCGCAGTATCACGGTCGGGGTTCCCCAAAATGGGTTGTAAAAGCGCAATTGCAAGGAATTTAATTAACACACTTTTTAAAGAAAACAGTTTTGAATGTTCAAGGTATTTATTCGTAATCTCATATTTTCCCATAAACTAGATTCCCAAAATTCATTGTGCTATGTCAAAAATGTGTGTTGTGATGAGATAGGTCATTATCTCGTGAGTTATCTAAATGTAATACGGTTAAATTGAACAATTACAAGTTGTACGTAACATGATGGTATTTTACTGTAAAAGTGAAATAAAAACCGTAACATGAATTATTTTGAGGTGAAACTTGTTCTAATGTATTTATTTATGTTTGTTAAACATTATGAGAGAATATGGTATTTTATTATTTAAGAAAAATGGAGTTTTTAAAGAAAAACGAATCGGAAGTCGGAATAACTCCGCTTCCGATGAGTTTTGAAAAAGAGAAGTTTTAGAATAGAGATGAAGGAGAGGAATGGGAACTAACATGTTAGAAAACAAGAGAAGGGAGAGAGAAAGCTATTGGAACCGTCAGGGCGTCGTTTCGTCGCCGAATTCTCCTCGAAACGTCGTCGGAACTTCGCCTCTTGCTAAGTCCACTTGTACAACTTGGGACTTAGAAATTTTAGAGAGTTTTTGTAATGAAATTCTAAATGAGGAGAGGTGAAATGTGGTGCGGTATTTATAGGAAAAATTAGGATTTAGGATAATGGAAAATAGAATTAAAATGTGGATTAATGCCCATTTTTAATTCTCTGTTTATTTTTAATAAAAACAAACAGTACAGGGGTTAAAGGGGGAGACCAAGGGGTGTAGAGTTAAAATTTAGGGAGCATCCCCTATGGGGGGCCCGGCGGTGCCGGTCACCAAGCGCATCTCGTCGGTCGAGATCCAGTGGAATTGGCTTGGATTTTCGCTATGTGTCCCAGTCGCTAGGTATAACTCAGTGCACATGTTTATTTAATTTGTGATTTTTCATTTTACGTGTTGTGCATGTGTAAACTTTTGAGCTTCTAAAAGTTTAAAAGAAAAATCAACAAAAAATAATGTAGCTAAGGTGATTCGAACACAGGGGCTACGTCACAGCAGTGCAAGGCTTTACCAATGAGCTACAAGTTGTTTCTTACTGTTCAAAAGCAAATCAATTACTTATAGCATACACAGGATTGCAAATACTCCATTTGTACATTAATTTTTAAACAATTTTCTATACACTGAAACAGAGATGTTACAGTATGAGCCTGGAAACAGTGCCGAAGTTTCCTGGATGTGACGACGAGCGCCAGGACTATCTTCTCGATGGCTAGGTACCTGGTCTCTACTTCCTTGAAAATGTGGCTGACGTAGTAGACTGGCCTCTGTATGCCCTCGGATTCTCTGATGAGCACGAAGTCGGCAGCCTGGTCAGAAATGGCCATATATATCAGCAGCTCGTACCCTTCTACCGGTTGGGTGAGAAACGGTGGCGTCGTCAAATGATTCTTGAGCTGCTCGAAGGCTATTTGACACTCCTCGGACCACTCGTACCTGGGGATTTTTCTCAATGCTTTGAAGAAAGGTAGGCACTTTTCGCCGGACCTGAATATGAACCGACTCAAAGCTGCCACCCTGCCCATGAGCCGCATGATTTCAACGTTGCTCCTGGGCGTTGCCATGTCTATGATAACCCTGATCTTCTCCGGGTTTGCTTCGAATTCGTGATGGATGATCATGAATTCGAGGAACTTTCCACCTGTGACACCGAAAGCACACTTGGCCGGATTCAGCTTCATTTTGTATTTCCGTAGTATCTCAAAGTTCTCGCTGAGGCCTACGGTATGGCCCGCGAACAGGGTGGATTTAACGAGCATGTCGTCGATGTAGACCTCCATATTCCTCCCGATTTGAGGCTTGAACAGCTTGTTGATCAGCCGTTGGTACGTAGTTGTTGGGGTCAAAAACTTACACCCCGGTTGACCAAGTCAAAATCAAAGTCAACCCTAAACTAAATGGGCCCTAGCCCAGGCCAAGTGGGCCCATGCCCAATTCAAGCCCGAATATGAAACGACCGGCCTCCCCATTCCAAGAAGAAAATTACGTAATAAATAAGTTTGATGTAATTTTCATGCATGAATGTTAAATAAATGGGCAAAAAGCCAAATTTTTGTAAAGCCCATGACTCATGTGCAATAAGAAGTAAGCACATGAGGCATGAGATGGACGAAATGTCATTTTGTAAAGCCTAAGGGGTTATGTGTAAACTTGTAAGCCTATATAAGGCAACATCATGATGAAATAAAAACAACTTTTCATTCCCCTCAAAAAATTAGGGTTTTGTGCCTCTTTCTCCTTCCTCAAGGTTCTAAACCTTCCTTTTTTGAATTAAACCATAAAACCCTTGAATGGGAGCTCAGATCTTACATCAAATCTCCAAAAGGGAAGATTTTTAAGTCTAACCCTCTTTTCTCTAAGATCCAGTCAACAGAGAGGAGGTAGAAGGAGACCCATCTCTAAAAATCCTACTTCGGAAAGATCCAAGGCTCAAAAGAAAATTTAGGGCTAAAGGGGAGAAGAAAGGGGTCCCCTTTGATCATCTCCGAAGATTTTTTGGGAGTTCAACTCCATTTGTCAAAATCTTTTGGAGTTTAACTCTGTAGGGTGTTTTTTGTTACCCTATTGAGATGGGAATACTCGTTGCTTGTCAGGCGTACTATAGATTCTCCTTGCCTAGGGTAGGCGGGGATTTATTGATTGTGGAGATTCAAATCTCCGGCAGCCGCGGACTAAGCTGCCGTTAATTACCCCTCATCTTTAGGGCGAGAGAACCTCCGATTGATGGGTCAAACTGGTCGTGCAAACTCAATGTGCATAGTGCATATGAGTGTCTTGAGGGTTTTTGGATATATCGAGGCCCTCGCAGAGTTTACGGAGGTCCCGCTACCCGGATAGCGGGTTGGGGGTTAAGAGGGCTAGCAGCCCCCTTGCGGGGTGCGGGACAGGGCCCCGTTAGAATTTTTTTCTAATGGGGAAAGTGTTGTGGAGTGTGTATATGTATATAAAAAAAGAGGGAAAATAGCGTCCAAAGGACGCATGAGCGCCAGCGCCTCTTTTGCCTAGCACGCAGACACTGGGCGCTAGAGCGCTGGGCGCTGGCACACATGCCCGGCATATGGGCGCTGGGCGCTTCGGCCCCGGTGGAAAGAAGGGGCCTTTAGCCCCTGGAAAAAGGAGTTAAACTCCGAAAGAGGGTTTTTTATTTATGGAGTTCAAATTCCGAAAGATGTTGAATGGAGTTAAACTCCTGTAAAAAAAGGGTTTGGTTTATGGAGTTAAACTCCAACAGATCTTGAACAGAGTTAAACTCCTGGAAATCTTTGGAAATAATCAAAGGGGACCCCTTTCTTCTCACTTTTGGTCCTGGATCTTCTTTTAGGACTTGGATATTCCCAAGGTGGGATTTTTGGAGATGGGCCTCCTTCTTCTTCCTCTCGGTCGGCCGGATCTTAGAGAAAAAGGGGGTGAGATTTAAAAATCTCCACCTTTTGAGATCTGATGGAAGATCTGAGTTCCCCTTCAAGGGTTTGATGGTGAAAACTGTTTATTTTTGGAAAAAGAAGAGTTAAACTCTTGATTTAATTCAAAAGGGGGAGAAGGTTTTATAACCTTGAGGAAGGGGAAGGAGGCACAGAAACCCTAAATTTTGAGGGGAATGAGTTCTTTTTTTATTTCATTATCATGTTGCCTTATATAGGCTTACAAATTTATATATAGCCCGTTGGGTTTTACAAAATGACATTTTTGCCCATCCCATGCCTCATGTGCTCATTTCTTTTGCACATGAGCCATGGGCTTTACAAAAATTTGGCTTTATGCCTAATTTTCTTATATTTATTCATAAAAATTATATCAAAATTATTTATTACATGATTTTCATTTTGTCATGGGATAGGCTGGCCGCGGGGCTTGACTTTGGCATGGGCCCACTTGGCCTAGCTTTGGGCGCGTTTACTTGGGGTTGACTTTGATTTTGACTTGGTAAACCGGAGTGTAATTTTTGACCCCAACAAACTCCATAAATAAAATCCTTTTAGGAGTTTAACTCCATAAATAAAATCCTTTTGGGAGTTTAACTCCATAAAGATAAAAATCCTCCCTTTTTCTTGAAGTTTCTAAAGCCCCTCGGGAGTTTAACTCCTAATCTCGGGCTAAGCCTCCTTTTTCTGCAGGCGCCCAGCGTCTATGAGCCAGACACATGAGGCGCCGGCGCCCAGCGCCTACGTGCCGGGCGCGTGAGGCGCTGGCGCCTAGTGCCCATGCGTCTTGTACGTGGCCCGCGGGCATCCAGCGCCCATGTGTTTTGCACGCGAACCGCTGGCACCCAGCGCCCAAGCGTCCTAACTCGCCCCTCTTTTTCCCATACACTCCACACTCAAAACACATCCCCGTAAACTCTGTGAGGCCCCCGATATATCCAAAACCCTTCAAAACACAACAGACACACACGGCACATTGAGTTTGCATGACCAGTTTGACCCGTCAATCGGAGGTTCCCTCGCTCTAAAAGCGAAAGGTAATTAACGGCAGCTTAGTCCACAACTGCCGGATATTCGGATCCCCATAATCAATAAACCCCGACCTACCTTAGGTAGGGGGAATCTGTAATTTGCCCGACAAGCGCGCGCATTCTTATCTCAATGGGGTTACGGAAAACACCCTACAGTGGCCCCCGCGTTTTGAGGCCGAAGGGCATCACCTTGTAGCATTAGACTCCTCGATCGTTGGTGAAGGCGGTGAGCTCTTCATCTGCCGGGTTCATTCGGATTTGATTATAACCGAAGAAGGCATCTATGAAATTCAGCAGCTCGTGACCGGCCGAGCTGTCAACCGGCTGATATATTCGAGAGAGCGGGTAGTCGTCTTTGGGACATGCTTTGTTCAGGTCAATAAAATCAACGCACATGCGCCATTTCCCCATTCACTTTCTAAACCATGACCATATTGGCTAGTCAGGCCGAGTAGTCCAGGTTTCTGATGAAGCCAGCGGTGAGCAGCCGGTCCATTTCCTTCTCGATAGCCTTCTATTTGATAGGTGCGAAGCTTCTTTTCTTTTTTCGGATTGGCCGGGCTTTCGAGTCAATTCCGAGCTTGTGGGAGATCATCTTAGGGTCGATCCTTGGCATGTCCGCGGGAGTCCAAGCAAATGCGTCGGAGTTGTTTCGGAAGAACCAGAGTAGGTTGTCCCGAACTTCTCCAGTTAGGAGGGAGCTGATTTGTACGGTCCGGCTGGTGTCTCCCTCCTAGACGGGACTTCGGATAGGTCCTCCACTGGGGAACCCCAGATCTCCCTCAAGTCATCCCATGTATCTAGCGATTCCCGAGGGTCATACGGTCTCTCGGATAGGGCTTCTTTGTCCTCGGGCACCGTGGTGGCGAGGCAGACCCGAGCGATCTACAGATCTTCGTAAGCCCGACCTATCCCCTCATCGCCTAGAGGGAATTTGAGCGTGAGGTGGTAGGTCGAGATTTGAGCCTGGAGGGTGTTCAGTTGATAAAACTGCACATTTAATATGACATTTTTCCAACTATTTCTATATATGAAAGGTGTTTATTATAATATATGATACATATGAGGGTTTATCTGTAAAAATACTATTTTCATGTGTTTATATATTATAATTAAACATTTGGTAGGAAAAAGTAAGCATATATTATCCATGTAACATTTGGCCCATTTAAATATGCTTACCATATTAATACCTTTGACCAATACTTAATGGTTAAGTTAATATCTCAATAAAACAAACTCTACTAAATATTTGTTGAGCTATTGTGCAGAATTTTCAGGGCTAAAGTTAAGGAAATCAAAGTTGTTGGAACAAACCTGCCTAATTAAGAAAGTAAACTAAAGAAATTAAGGCTGGCAGTGACGAAGAGAAGATTTTCTGTTTCCAGATATTTAAAAGATCAACACGTGTCATAAAGAGGAAGCCCCAGAAGTTTGAACCCACGAAGCCACAACAAGGCCGCGGAACCGCGGCCAAACCCACCTGTTGGCCGCGGTTCCGCCGCGGTTTGGAAGAGTTGGAAGTTGAGATTTTGTTGTTGAGATCGTAACCTCTGGCTTCCAAATTAGGCAGCTAGGGTTCTGTCTTTGGGACTATAAATAAGGACCGAGAGCCTCTTGGAGAAATCATCAAGCCGACGAGATCACGAAGTCCAAGATGGCTCACGCATCCAGGCTGATCATCAACGGTTCATCTACCTCCTTAGAAGAGATCGAGAAGCAAACTAGGTTTTTGTAATCATTTTCTAAGGGAT
Source organism: Agapanthus africanus (assembly GCA_030015575.1). Lineage (NCBI taxonomy): Eukaryota > Viridiplantae > Streptophyta > Magnoliopsida > Asparagales > Amaryllidaceae > Agapanthus > Agapanthus africanus. The sequence continues at coordinate 369,359,128 of JASDDO010000024.1, read as the reverse complement.
CAAAGTGTAATGAATAGTGTTGATTAATAAAGGTAGTTCTTTTTCCTATTCTATTTCTTTGTAGTTTAATTATGCATCCTCTCTCCATCTCTTTTTCTCCCAACATGCACGAGTAATTCTCCGCTTGTTAGGGTTCGTAGGATTAGGGTAGGTTAATGGATGATGAAAATACCTAAACTCTTTTTACGTTCTATAAAGTTTATAAACTTTACCAAAAGAATCATTAACATCCTAATCGGGCGCGCTAACAATTCATTGTTAGCCTCGACCGCGATTAGAGATTAGATTAATGATTGTTTTGGTAAAGGCTAGATATGAACGGAGTTCCGTGTCGAGATAGGGGTTAAGAGTGGGATTCCTTTTCCCTCCAGAAACCCTAATCTACACGCATCACTGTCGTTCTAGTTTTAAATCTATTAAAGGATAGAAAGAGTAATTTTTAATTAATCATCCATAACTACTAAATCCTAATGAACCCTACAAGCCCTCTTCTTATATAAACTTACATCCGTAGTTAATCTAGATCTATATTTTGCATCCGTGTTTAACGTAGATCTAGATCTTACAACCATTCTACAATCTTATTTCTTCCCCCTCTCTTTTTCAACACATCTAAAGTAAGAATAAAAGATTCAACGTTTCCCAGAGGACGACCTGTACTCATCTCGGTCTAGCTACACGCGACACCGTTATTGATTGCGGTTAACTACCACACATAAAAATCTAGATCAATCAAATGGCGCCGTTGCCGGGGAAACGTGCGTAATTTTTTATTCTTACTATTTGGGTTGAATTCTTATACGATCTATATCACAATTAAAACAAAACTGCAAATTGTATATTTAATGATTATTGTGTGAATTTTGCGAGGAAATCTGGAGTCACAGACTTGAGGAAACAGAAGACGGAGACATTCATCAAGATCCAGAGGAGTACAGGAGGCCACAGAGCAAACTTTCACCACCTGATCCCTCCAACCAGCGGCGGAACCGTGGAAAAGGAGCTCATTTGGCGGCGGAAGAGCGGCGGGAGAGGAGATTTAGGGCTGCAAACTTCTCTGGTATATTTTATATATCTTTCTTTCTCCTCTGAAATCCAATAAAATATCTTTTCTGCAGGATTCTCTGCAAAATATCGCCGCTCAAAAATCTTTTTGCAAAGTTTTGTTTTGCGGTTTGTTTTTGCATATTTTAATACGGATTTTTAAGGGGCAAAACCAAAATCCAGATTAGGCGGGGATTTCATCACCCTTCCTAAGCCCCACAAATCACAAACCGAGCATCTGCATCAACCCTACATTAATTTAAAAAATATCTAGACCAGACTCTAAGGATTGTCGCACTCAATAAGGACAAAGGAAGGTCGTGGATAATCTATCGCTTATCCGCATTACTTTTGTTGTGTCTAGACAAGTGTGTCTAAGGCGAGTGGTTACTTAATTAGGACCACTACTTTCGTAGTGGGGAGCCTCCCACTCACCTGGAACTTACCTGGCTACAAGGGTAGTAAAGAGGCGGTAGAAGATTGATCCTACGGCTTGTTCTTTGGAAGTCTAGGAGCGGTCTAGAGACTGGACCTAGGTAACCATAGTTCTAGGGTTGTTTGTGCATTTTTGTGTGATTTGTCTAAATCCGTCATTTTTCAAAACAAACCAATTATTTTCTCCCCTTCTTACCTTTTCCCCCTTCTTCTCTTCTTATAATGGGTGACCTAAACAGAAGAACACTTGCCGAGCTTTGCTGTCCACAACTAGATATCTCTTGTTTTCGTAATCCCTTCGGTATACCGTCCGACTCTCCCATGTCCTTAAGAGATCGGATTGAACAAGCGGGTAGAAACAGTTGGCGACCTCAATCCATGTCCTATCAACAGTATCCTAATTCTACACCTGTTTCTGTTGATACTCCAAGTGAGAATGCTCCTAGACGCATGTCCATTGCTGAGCATATAGCTAGGGCTAGAGGCCAAAGTTTCAACCTTGACCAATATCAATATTCTTCTTATTATAATGTTGATCCTTGTAATAACTCCAATTTTTGTATACATAAATTTGAGTTAAATTTGAAGTATACTTGGAGTATTGATGTTGCTGAAAACACTTTAAGTATCTAGTTCCCCACAATAATTACAAGAAGGAGCTTGTAGCTCATTGGTAATACCTTGCACTGCTAAACCAAGCCATCAGAGTTCGAATCCCATACCCCACATTATTTTTAATATTGATTTTTTTAAAAACCTTTAGAATACCAAGAGTTTACACGTGCATATCTCACAAAAACCCCACTACACCCAAAGATGTAACACTTGCAGAGGGTAGATGAACCGTCAGGGGAGATCCAGGCCACCGGACTCGGCCGGGAATCGTCCAACTCGGTATTGACTCGGCCAACTCAGTGATCCGACCGAGTCACGGCCGAGTCACCCCCGATTCGGCCGATTCCGGCGATGGTCATAATATGAAAGTTGTGTCTTTTCATATTCCCTATGCACCTGCAAAATTTCAGCTTCATACAACTTTCAGAACTCTTTAAAAACCCCAATTACTCCACTTTTAATACATTTTTATTACATTTTATCACATTTTTATTTTTTAACTTTTCATCTACCCTAACCCTAGCCTAGACCTATATAAAGACCCCTACCCTCTACTATTTCACCTCACAACTCTAAATCCACTCTCCCAAATTCTCGAGAACTCGGTACAAAGAGCGAGAAGTGAAGCGCTGCCGAAACCGACGACGGATTCCCGGCGACCGGATCAGAACCTTCGCGACGTTTTCAACGTATCGACCACCACCACCTTCCTTAGCCTCCTTAGCTTGTCCGAAACCGTAAGTCCCATCTCTTCTATCTTTCTTTTCTTTAATATAAAAATACGACTTTTTGGACCCGACGGAAATCGGAACAACCCGATTTCCGATTCGGTTTTTCTGCAAATTTCCACTTGTCACCTAATACATAATACCTACCCATATTCATGTTGACTATTAATCACCCATAAACCAATTTAAACAAACTTTCTCACATGAAATGATAGTTTCTTTACAATATCGTATTCTTTTCATAAAAATACCACGAAGTTCATTTTTCTTCGTTTAATCAATTCCCTCACTCCTAAATAAGTTTATCTTGATCACTAAACTTGTCGAAATCAATTTGAATGAAATTTAACACATGAAATGATAACGTTTTTAAATACCATATTTGTCACGCCCCGCTTCCCAAAATACGGAATACGAGGGGTAGACAAGGCCAGCCATGCTCCTACGGTCAAGGAAATGTCCTGCCGTAGTCACATTTCGGCTTCTAGTTTTTCATGGTAAACAGTAAATGATGCGCAGGTAATGAGAAAAGCAGTAACTGAAAGAAACAATGTAAAGACTGACCTGAAGTGGAACAAACAAATGTAACTCGGAATGGCAAGTCAAGAAGTCTGTGATGCACGTCTAGTTCTGGTCCAGGCTAAATCTTCTCCTCATACTGAGCATGCATACTCAGGTCGTCAGAGCGACACAATAGCAATATAATATATATAAAATCAAGTGACAGTTCTAACAGTGGTAATAGATATGAATAACAGTAAATCAAATGACAGCATGAATATGAATGTGCAGTAATCAATGCAGCGGAACAGTAAGGCAGTAGAACAATATGTCACGTATATCAACACAGTATATAAGGTATATAAATGCCAGTATCCCTATCAGTCTCTAAGTCTCACTGTACAGGTCACTAAGCCTATCGTCAGTCCAAGTGTGAGAGTCAACCACTCGCGAGTGTTCTCCACCCAAGGGCAATGGACCACGGGCCCAACATGTAACATGTATATCACGGTGTATATCACATACCCTGTAAATCTCCATATAACTCCATAAATATATAAGCTGGCATGGGACTCCCAAGATTCTGTTGAATTCACACTTAAACTACCCCACACCCCGTGGTCTACATCAAACGCTAACCATAACCCTAAATACCAATCGGTCTGTGACAAGTCTGCGTGAGAACTGGAGGCAGGACCTCCATCAAGCACGTCCCGACTAATACCTAAGATAAATGGCAGTGTCGGATGACTTATCTGTGACACCCATGCAAGCGCTTCCATAAGCGTCCCATACCACTTATAGTCATACGTACACGCATCCCACAGACGTCGACAATGCAATAGAATAATAGGTCACTGATTGTGTACAAGTACGTGTCACTTTCACTTAATCACGGATACACGAACACTGACGTACTTGCCACAATCATCACTAAAATCTAACACTGGGTAAATGCACGATACCACTAGGTAATCACTGCGATGATATGAGCATGATATGATGCGTAAACAGTATATGAAGCACGATTAAGGTGTCATAAAAACAGTATTCTATCACTTGCACGATTTATCATGAAACGTACGTATATAATTTAGCGAAACGATAAACAGGTAGTAGTTAGTATGTTCAGTTATCTATCCATCTAATTTAGTTTCAAGCCAATCGGGTTCCAGGATCATTGATTATAACCATTTCATTTTAAGCGCTCGCGGCTGGAAATCCGATTTCAGAATCAGAAGTCCGTTTCGCAACGCATTTTAATCCCAGTTGAGATCATATTTTAGCGACGCTACAGTTGGATGAAGTCTAGGGTTTTCAGTAAGGTTTTCAACGCAATAGACGGATCTTCGATCGCGTCTGTACGTCAGGAGATATACACTATTCAATACCAATATGTCAGTTCTGATTCTGTTGGGACTGTTATGCGTCCCGATCTTTTAAATTACAGATTAAATATCAAACGGTAACGAAACAGAATGAAACCAATTGTGTTGTCTAGCTAACATAGTTATCTACAATGAACAGTGGAGTTCCTCAACCTACGAGTTTAGGAAATCATGTGGTACCCACTACGAAACAGCAACCAACAACTGGAGTCGCTCTGGACTGCAGTCCAGAGTCGCACTCCGATCCAATTATCATCACAATTTAAGTACAGGAATGTCCGGAAACTGGTATAGGGTTAAATTTCGTCGAGTCGGCTTCGAATTGAGCCCTCGAACGCACCATTCTAGTATGTATATGATTTATGGTGAATTTGACGTTTTTCAGGTACAATAAATTTCCAGTTTTACGGTTAAACTTGGGGGTAGTTGTTTTAGTCGTTAACGGTCATATTATCCAACGAAATTCCTGCACTAGGTCCACAGACATACGGGCCAAACAAAACCATTTAGTTCCGCTAAATTAGGAAAGGATTCTCATTGGGAACACACGTCGAACAGGCAAATAGTGTACTTTTCAGGGATAGTAACATAGTAATTTAAATGATTTTGAATTTGTAACATAAACAGAATAGCATGAAGCAAGTATAGAACTTGCCTATAGGCGTTTAGGCGATGCACGGCAGCGATGCGGTCTATTGAAATGGCCAGACGCGATCACGACAAAGCTTGGCATCGGCTCGAGCTTCGCTTGACGGTAACGACGGCGACTGAAACTACGGCGTTGGTTGGCCGGAGCAGGGGAGGTGACGGTGCTGTGCGTCCGATGGCGAGAGGTTGCAGAGGGCGGGAGATATTGAGCGGGAAACGATTTAGAGAGAGAGAGGTGTTAGAGAAAGAAATATATATATAGGGAGAGAGTACTGAGAGAGAGAGATGAGAGAGAGAGGCAGAGTGAGAAAGAGAGACAGAGTGAGAAAGAGACTGAGAGAGAGAGGCAGAGTGAGAAAGAGAGAGAGGGAGTCGAGGATGGTGGTGTCGGTGACGATGATGATGACGATGGGGTCGACGTCGAGAGGTGGCAGGGGTGGAGTTCGGGAGTAGGGGCTCTGTGAGGTGCCGGCGGCGATGGGTGCTGGGTGATGGTGGCAGAGAAGAGAGAGGGAAGGTGGTGAGGAGACGAGGTTGGGCGAGGGGATTGAGCTCGGTGGGGTGTCGTCGTCGCCGTCAAGGAAAAATGGGTGCAGGGACTCGAGAGTGTGAGGGTGAGAGAGTGTGGGAAGTGAGGGGAAAGAATGGGGAGATGAGGGGGTGAGCAACGCGGTTGTAATGCTCGCGGGCGTCGCGCATGATGAGCGGCGACGTGGGCGCGGGCGGAGGCGCAGGGGTAGCCGAGTTGGTGTGTAGGGCGCTCGACAGGGGGTGCGAGGGTAGTCGGTTGCTGGTGAGCGAGGGAACGGGTGAGGCGGTGGTGGTGATCGGGAATGATCGACGATCGTCGAAGGTTGCAGGTGGGTGCAGAGTGAGAGAGGAGGAAGGAGAACGAGGGAGAGAGCGAGCGAGGAAAGGGAGTAGTGGGTAGAGGAGAGAGGGTCATGGGGGAAAACGCGCGCGTCGTGGGGAGTAATTGTGCACGCGCGAGCGGGGCGGGGGCGAGGGCGACGGCGAAGGAAACGCGCGCGAGAAATGGGGAAGTTACTGTTAGAGGGGGAGAGAAGATGAACAGGAGTGGGGTCGGGTCGGGTTGGCGAAGCGGTGCGGGTCGGGTGCGTGGGTGAGGATGAAGCGGGCTGCAGGGGAAATGATGGGCCGAGCCAGGAGAAAAGAAAATTATATGGAAAATATAAGGGATTGGGCTGTTGGAAGTGGGCCGGGCCAAAGAGAAAAGATTTAAGTGATGGAGAAATAAGAAAACGGGCTGGGAAATTAAAAGGAAATTTGAATGGAAAAATTAAAATGAGTTGGCCTGGGAGTGAGAACGGGCTGGCTGGGTTAAGAAATGAATTTCATTTTAAGTTTTATTTGTGTGGGGGCTGGATGAACAGGCCAGGAAAATTTGCGATTATATGGAATAATTAAGATCTAATAGGAGTTGGGTTTAAATGGGGTTTTGAAAAATAAAGTAAAATATAATAATAAATTTAAAAATAAAAATAAAATAAAAATAAATAATTCATAATTAAGAATAAAGAGAATTCTAAGGTAACAGAAAACAAATTTTGGTATAAAAGGGCTGGGTATTATATCATACCACCCTTACAAAAATTTCGTCCTCGAAATTTAAAATAAACAGTAATTTATACAAACATAGGCAAAAGCAATTATATTGTAAACTAACACGTAATGCTTTATTAGAAATAGGCAGATAACGAAATTTGAAAGTTTATATATGTAAGAACAACTTACAAAGGTATAAGTCTAAATAAATATAAGACAGGAACAACTATAAAAGCAACCTATATGTATATAAGGATATCAATAATAACAATAATGAACAGTGATATTCGAGGCGTACTCGACAAAATCGAAATTCAATTATATGCACATGTAGGTATATCAAAAGTAATACATCAGAAATAGTAAGTATAAGGCACAAACATTGATAATAGTAACCATAAGCACAATACTCGAAAATAAAGTAACGACAATAAAATAGTGAAGCATTAGTCGGTAGGTTAAAACGTTTTAGGATAAGGTATCGATAAAATAGGTTTAAAATATTTTTAGAGAGCCTGTATAGTGAAATTTAGGAACATGTAACGAAATATGCGCGGTGTAAGGTTGCGCTACTGAAAATGAGAATACTAATAGTGTACTTAAAATACATAAAACAGAGTAATCAATAACACACACTCTTTGATAAATTTAAAATAATGAAAACTAAATTTTGAATAATAATGTCTCTAAATATATTTGGGGTAATAGAGAAATCACCAATATGAATAGAGCTAGCTAGGGTAGCGATTACAAGAAGGTGTGGTTCAATCAGAAGGTCGGAGCGGCGGCTTTAGGCTGAAGATCAAGGAGACTGGGATCGGGTCAGCATAGAAAGTAATGGTGAGCAACGAAAGGACTACAAGGCAAAAATATGGGGGAGACTAACGATCGGTAAATCCTATGAATCAAGAATTTGAAAAGTTAATGAACTCGGTAATTCATAAGGAAGGTCCTCCTCCCAGAAAGATCTCAAACAGGGTACAGACGAAGGATGAATGGTGGCTCACTCCAAGGATCAGGGTGCGGTACTTTCTAGTCGAAACGAGGGTGAAAACTATACAATGAGTAGGGGTGGACAGTCAGGAATCTCAGCAAAAAATAAATGGATATGGGCAATAAACAAGTGTTAAGCGAACCAATAATCAAAAGGTTTACGAATTCAGAAGATTTATTTCATTCAAGAAAATTTGAAACAAGGCATTCCCAAAGGCGAAAAGTGGCCCTAAACTATACACAGTTTATTTGGCCAGAAAGACAACACCAAAAGAAATTTCGTCAGTCGCGGTTGTGGAGATTCAGTAGGTTGCGGTAGGCTCGTGCATTCAGGTAGGGGCGTCCATTTCCATATCGCCTCGCAGGCATCGCCACTGGAAGTTCTTCCACAGCAGGGTCTTGATTTTCTGGTCCTTCTTCCTCGGATGGAGCTTCTTCGTCGAGGTCCGATTCCATGTGATCCTCTCCTTCTGGGTTTTCTTCCACGGGATTTTCCTCAACTGGGTTTTCTTCTATCGGGTCCTCATCGGGATCTTCCTCTATAGAGTTCTCTTCGGGATCTCCTTCTTCTTCGTCAGAATCAGCTATTATGTCAAACTTTGGGGCGGCTACTCTTTCGTCCTCTGAATCGTGGTTTCCGAAATTGACCTGGGGACCGTTGATCTCATCGTCGGAACTCAACAGCGTGTGGTCTAAGGAAATGCAAGATTGTGCATCCTCATCCAGGTGCGGCGCTGCTCCAGGATGGGCCATGGTCTGAAAGAAAAGTGTCATGATTAAACAACGGAACACATCAAGAAGAATAGTTAAGTGTACGAAGTATAGAAAGATATGCGGTGGCAGGAATTTTAAAAGAATCAAGATTAAAATGTTGTGCTAACGAATGGTATGAACAAGGGAAATGACAAGGGAATGATGCATATATTTCGATTCAAATTTTATTTCATTCAACCAAAAGTTCGACGGATACAAAGGTTCAAACGGAAAGAAATGTTTGTAAGAGGATGACAACATAATACTGAAATGGGAAGACATAAAAATTCTTCTTTGATTGTTAGACCGCTGCATCATCGTTATGCGAGTTGAATCCTGTGTTGGGTCTGCTTTATCCTCGAAGAGCGAACTACGTAATAATCCTCACTTGGCAGCAGTGGAGAGTGTGGACGAGTCTCCTCTTTTTAGTTCTTTCCTTTCTGGGCAGCCGTTGATGAGATGTTTGTTGGAACCGCATATCAGACATTTCCCTTGGGCACGGCGACAATCCTTCTGAAGATGTCCTGGCCTCTTACAATATCCACAGCATGGGGTCTTCTGCTGCTTCTGTCTCGGGGAAACAAATTGACGTTTCATCTTCTTCTTCTTTTCTCGTCTAATGGAAATCCCTTTATGATAGGAGACTCCCGCTGGTGCCTGATTCACCTGTATTCTCAGTCCTTCAGCCAACAAGTCGTTTGTTCGCTCCTGGGCTTCTTTTAAACCTTGCAGTACGCTAAGGATCTCAACAGTCAGATTCTGGGGAGTGGAGATAGATGAAGAGTCGTTGAAAGACATGATTATGAAACAATGATTTTGAGGATGATATAAGTCACAAGATATACGAATCAAAATATAATATGAATAGGGCAAAGCTTCAAAAATATCAGAGGTGCTGAATTTATTATAAGTGGGGAATCACTGTATGACTTTAAGTCACTTGATTAGAGTACGGTAGTGCAATTGCAACCACGTATCCTTATCAAGTCACCCGAAACCATAGCGAATGGATAGCTGAACACACGATGTGAATATGGATCAAGAATGACAAGTTTACAATCTAGACCGAGGGATGTCTTAGATTGCCAAACTATACACGAAAACCGCAATCCCAATCGAAGCAAAACCTGGGGCTTTGATACCAACTAAACCATGTCACGCCCCGCTTCCCAAAATACGGAATACGAGGGGTAGACAAGACCAGCCATGCTCCTACGGTCAAGGAAATGTCCTGCCGTAGTCACACTTCGGCTTCTAGTTTTTCATGGTAAACAGTAAATGATGCGCAGGTAATGAGAAAAGCAGTAACTGAAAGAAACAATGTAAAGACTGACCTGAAGTGGAACAAACAAATGTAACTCGGAATGGCAAGTCAAGAAGTCTGTGATGCACGTCTAGTTCTGGTCCAGGCTAAATCTTCTCCTCATACTGAGCATGCATACTCAGGTCGTCAGAGCGACACAATAGCAATATAATATATATAAAATCAAGTGACAGTTCTAACAGTGGTAATAGATATGAATAACAGTAAATCAAATGACAGCATGAATATGAATGTGCAGTAATCAATGCAGCGGAACAGTAAGGCAGTAGAACGATATGTCACGATATCAACACAGTATATAAGGTATATAAATGCCAGTATCCCTATCAGTCTCTAAGTCTCACTGTACAGGTCACTAAGCCTATCGTCAGTCCAAGTGTGAGAGTCAACCACTCGCGAGTGTCCTCCACCCAAGGGTAGAACCCAAGGGCAACGGACCATGGGCCCAACATGTAACATGTATATCACGGTGTATATCACATACCCTGTAAATCTGTAAGTGCACGACGGCGCCCCGGCCGTCAATCCGACGGCCAAATGCGGAAGCGGTGATAAACTTTAATTTTTGCGAACTTAGCAAACCGGCACCACCGCGCACTAAACACCCGGATCGAACCATTAACTAGTCTAAGCTAACTACAAGAAGGGGAAGAGATATACCGAGTGATCCGAGTCCTCCGGTCTTCTCCTCGTCGTCCCGATCTCCTGCGGAAACTCCGGTCGTCGCCTCCTCGCCGGAAGGGCACCACATCGCCTGCATCTTTAATGGGCTCCCACCTCAATACCGAGGCAACTCGGGCGTGAAGTTGGCTGGCCGACGCGTCCAAGATTTGCTGTAGAATGTGTAGTGTAGAGGCTATGTCTCATTTGGGGTTTTGTTGCCTTTGAAGATGATGGAGGAATCAAGATAAGAAAAATGGTGCTTGCATTTTTCTAGCATGAAATGAGATCAAGAATGAAACTCTCAAGAATGAAAACCTCTTCTTCTCTTTTCTCAAAATGAAACCTCCTCATCTTAGAATGGTGGAGGAAAGAATACATAAGCAAGAGGGAGGTGAGTGTAGGAAAAAAGAGAGGGTGACCATATCCAAACATCATCATAACTAACTCACATCAACTACCAATCACCTCAAATCAACAAAAAGCAAGTGATGATGATGGATAAGAATGGTATCAAAAGATGCTTTCATAATTAATACATTTGCAAGAAAATCCTCCACAATGTGTTATTTGCAAACTTGCAAATAACACCCTCCATCGGAAAAGTCCGGCCGGGAAAGAACAAAGGAAAACCGGCCGGAACGGAATGCAAACTGGCAACTCCAGAAAACTGGTCTCGTAATAAATTACAGGAAAACCCCCATACTGTGCATACACACCCGCATCTGTATTCCGTCCGGATACAAATGCATTGAGACAAAATCTACACTGTACTAAACTAGGATCCGGCTTAAACTAAAGCCGGGTAGTAATATCCGTTCGATCCTGATCCGTGCAATACCGCACGTATCTGATCGAACCCTGCCATATAACCATACGGTCTCTAGTACAAACCGTTCGATCCTGATCCGTGCAATACCGCACGTATCTGATCGGACCCTGCCATATCTCCATACGGCCTCTATAGCGTTTCGCCCGAAAGCTTGAGTAACTGTAAGTGTGGTGGACTCTAAAGACTCGTCAATACTATGGCTGTGGATTTAACCACTAGCACATCAGAGGTATAAGCCAATACGTGACGGGCCACCAGCTATTGACCAAAAGGGACGTCGATGAGCGAACTCATCCTGAAACCCTACTGAGCCTGTCAGTGACAATATCCGTACAGTCCGGTCCGTTCGTCTATGAGCATCGCATGTCGGGCCTAGGGGGTTGGTAAAAGTCAGACCCCCAAAAGCGGTACAAGTCGTGTCGGAGTGTAGCCCAGAACACCCTGAGATGCTACTGGAATACCTACCAGTAAATCTCCTGCCTTGGCCAAGGACTTCGTGTAATGGCTCTCCTAGACACAGCGCGACCTCACCCCCAATACCGGGAGAGACGAACCCCTGAAGATCCGCTCACTGCCTCCATGTGGCTCGGGACTGTACCCAACTAAAACCTGTTTGCACGACTCCTTTGAGCCGTGGTAGGGTAGTAATCAAAGCACAGTGGGAACTCACATGAGACAAATGACGATCCCCAGGTCGATGAACTAACCTGTACACATGTCACCTGGGAACTGCTATCTGACGTCAGGTATAAGACCAACTAGCATGTTCTCGGCGAGTCCTGTACGGTGTACTCATAACCCAATGAGCACCTGTATACATCTTAGGTGAACCAACTGACACCAGTGGCTTGTGAGACCGGCCACCGCCCCTCGTCGGGGTCTCGACTGTATACACTAGTCTACTCTGGAGAATCGATGCCCTGTCTCGAAACTCCCACGACTAGGGACCTTTTAAGGATGTACTTATAGACTCCAGCTCTCACTTATATGATCGCCCTCATACTGCTGGCAGTCAAGCAAGAATCCTAGGGGCTCTATCAACGTGCAATAGCGACCTGTCAGGTCACCTAAAGCAGTACACGATGATAAAGGTAAACCAGATAGCATACTATCATCTCGAGTAAGACTGTCCTACCGGGATAGGTCCTCCCTCAATCATTGCAATCACGTGCCTGTGATTCAATAATTGACTCTGAGGGCACTATCTCCAACAATCTCCCACTTGCACTCAAGGCTAATTATTGCGATGTCGCATACTCACAGCCCGTGTGATACCGAACACCCAACTCCCCTACTAGTTAGTCTCACAAAATCCGTTTGTGAAACTAATGCGTTCGAGGAATAGCCTCAGTGAGTGGATCCGCCTTGATGTTTCTTTCTATGTCTCTCTCTATCTCAAGTTCGCGGAGAAAGCTATCTCCCGAAATGAGCAATACCTGTCTTAGAATGTCTGGATGTCTGATGGGACCTAGCTCATAAATGAACTCCAAATCCAAACTTCTTAGACTGTATCGTCAACTGAACTTAATCAGTATCCTGCGCCATGCCATCCTCAGTATTGCCTTGGACCACCTGTCCAAAATACTGCCCCTCGTTAGAAGGAAAACTATAACTCTGACAACCTTCTTATCGTCCATGTCACCTTGGAAGCCTGGAATGATAATCGTCTCCTAAAGGAGGCAGCCGTTATCATATTCCTAGAACATTCACTTATGTTCTAAAACTGCTTCCGACTGTTTCTTCAGGATTGGATCAATATCAACTTATTGCACGTACTGCAAGAACAATATCTGGTGTGGTACTTGACATCTCATGATTGACTCAATTACCTGAGCAAGTGATCTGCCAATCATGCACATCCCTCTCCACTTTAGTCTGTAAGACACCTTTAGAGAGGGTGACTCCATTACCTGCAGGTACACTACCATGCCAGGAGTCGTCCATTCTAAATACTCTTAGAATGCTGTCTAAGTACCCAGATTGGGAAACCACCCAAATCTAGATCTAAAACCATAGATCTAGTAACCAGTATGTCTGATATAATGTCCAAGTCCTTTGTGGAGAAACCACTGTGTGACGACCAAAGTATAACCGATCGTAGTATAGGAATATCACTTCTTACTTTGTGTATGTCATCAAATACCAGGACATCACACCCTACTACCTTCTCAACAGATCCATCCCCTATTCTGATGAAGTCAAACCTATGACTGTCACATCAGAAATAGATGATCTATCTCCGCTACATCTGCTTTAATCTATAAATAGACATAAGCCTGATGTCCACCAATGCTTCCGCTGCTCCCACTGACTACGACAACCCTCTGGCAGAGTCATATAGACGTGCACTTCTAAAGCTAGTTTAGAACGACGCTATATTCATCCTCCTGCCAGGTCTCGCAGCCTGGAACAACAACAATGGCAAGTGTGGGTAAACAAGAACTTCCCTTTCACCGTCCTTGAGGCTACCGGAGTACCTCTCGGGTGCCTGAAGTTACCCACCTTATCTGCGGAGTGGCCAATGGAATGTCAAACCAGATTAAATCTTTAGGTTCCTTATCAAATCTTCAGTAATCGTTTGCGGTTCTGGAATCACTTCCAGTTCTACCATACTCCCACTACTGTTTTTGAAAAAATCCATTTTTAATAAAACTGTGGCGAGTCTAGAACAATATTTCTATTGATCTGCCAGATGGTAGAAAGTCAACCCTCGTCATAGCCTGGGTCAACCCACAAACAACCATTACAGAAACGTGCCTTGAGTTGTCCAGTGTCTGGTTTTAATCATAAGCCGGACAACTCCCCGTACCTTAACAACGTTAAGATATGAACTGTTCTATATCCAATATAGAACCAGAGGCACTGATTTAATTTAACCAGATTTAAATCATGCAGCTGTCTTCAGTGCATGTCAACTAAATGGAGAGAGGCCGATCAGCGTTACTCAACTTAGGAATGCTTCCAATTATGAGTAACCTGAAAGAGAAGCAGTTTCTCTTTATCATTGCTATCAACTGAATACCATACAAAAGTTTCTACATCTTCGATCACATTGAAGAATCCCGATACTTGCTATACCTGGTTCTCTACTCTATTCAAATACCTATAACTCCTCAAAACATAGACCATGTGTTTCCACGAAACACATGTCTAAGAACTAGAGAAGTTAAAAGTAAACAGAATATAGTATGAAGACCAACCCCTCTGTCCTAATGGACACTGGACAACATACAATACTCTGTATAAGTCCGCTGAGTCTAACAACTCTTTTACTGTGTGTCGTAGGTTGAAAACTGTATTTATGGTTAAGAAGAATTACACCGCTGTTTAATGCTCCTTACCTAACCATCCACTGATATAGGTAAATGTCATCGACATAATATCAAAAGATATATCTCACTCTATGAAAATAGATGTACAGATATTTCAGTTTGAAATTGGTGCACAACAGCGGATATTCAAAACCAAATATTTGCCGACCGGCAAACAGCCCAGGTGATCTCCTCAAATATCACCGATTACAACGAATCCCGATATAATGAGGATGATCACCCTATTCCCAATAACTTACTCCCACTCATCATCTATAAAACCATACAGATGTGAGAATCGATCTGGTAAATACATACCCTGGAGCAAGTGTCTAATCGGGAAATCAGTTTTCTTTTAACAGTACACAGTTGAACTGAAACATTGAAATGTTTCGATGGGGTATCCTGGTATTCCAAGTAATGCCTCTACCATTATCCAGATTCACAACTATAACCGTATAATTCTTTGCCACCTCTCCAAATCCCTTTATATGTCTTTAGTCATTACCTTCTGCACACCCCTTTAGGCCAATTGGTTTTCTTCCTTCCCTACCGTTCGGCACCAGCCTATGGTTTGGAAGAAGACTATCCAATAAGCATAATGGGTGTACTGTCCTAATCCTAGGAGCACTCGCAATGAGAGAAGGTGAAGATAAAAGACAACCGAATAAACCTTATTCCTATTTCTCTTGGACTAGAATCCATCCCCGAACTGGAACAAGTTCCTTTCGAGTTCGTATATAACCATACGATGGAGTGTCCAATAAACTGTGGATCTTCGTAGTGATACGGAGTGTCCTGGAGAAATACAAAGGTGATTTAGGATTGGCGAAGAAATACTTGGTTTGGTCGTGAATATCAGTCGCAATTTACTTTGCCCTTTTACTAATCCCTTGCTTTGTCTGAACTTAATACCTTCTGTACACCGTTTAGGCTAACTGGTTTTCTTCATTCCCTACCGGTCGGCACCAGCCTAAGGTTTGGAAGAAGACTATCCAATTTGCGTAATAGGTGTACTATCTCCTAAACCAAGGAGTACTCGCAACCTGAGAGAAGGTAAAAGGAAAAGACAACTGAATATTCCTATCCGTTTTCTCCAAAACCGGAAACCATCCTCGAATTCCTTCGAGTTCGTATCTAACCATACGATGGTTTTGTCCAATGGAAGTGGACGTTCGTAGTAATACGGGATGTCCTGGAGAAAAGGGTAAAAGTAGGAGTGGTAATGAGGTCTGCAACTCTGACAATCCAAAAACCATTGTTAAGAAGGTCCGGTCAACTTGGTCTCTGAGTCGTAGTCTTAGGGTCGGGTCAAAGGTCGCTGCCAGAGAGAGAGAGAGAAAAGAAACACTCAGCGTGCACTCTAACCTAGATCAGAATGGTTACCAATTTATCTAATCTGGAAACCTCCCACTGTACCTCAAATCCTCCTCCAAACCTGAAAGAAGAATTAGTCGGGGTCACCTGAGGAGTAAACCAACTCATCAGTGGGAATCGGGATCCAACTATCATCGCATGATAACGTGACGGAATCCGCTCACGGTATCACACTCCAGAAGGTATGCGCATATCTGGCAAGTTTCAGTTCTTTTGAAACTCCCGATGTGGATTTTTGCCCCATGCTCTTATGACCTTGACTAAGGCCAACAAATCATAAGTCACATGTCAAGTTCTACCCGTCATTGTCCAGGTTGATTTGAACCCACCCGTACAAGCCCTTGACTAAGGCCAACAAGGCTATACGACTGTCCCAAACCAACGCATCTATCTATGCAGCAAATGAATACCCAACAGCTACCAAACACTGTGCCTTGACTATGGCCAACAAACACAGCTTGAATACTATTGACTACCCATATGAAACGACGGAGGGCTACGAATGGTTTCTGGCGAAAACCTTTAACATAGTGAACTTGATATCGTTGAAGGAACTGATAGCTTTTTAGAAAATATAGTGACGAAAACCTTTACTAAAGAGGCCACTCCCGGTGAAGGGATCTCGGCTCTTTCCCCGTAGAATGGGGTCCAGGATATTCCAAATGAATACCACGATGCAAAGCAAAAGTAATCGGCTATAGTGAAGTTATTGCCCTGACGCAAACTTTTTGTCCAAGGGGTCACTCCCGGTGAAGGGATCTCGGCCCTTGCCTCGTCGACTGAGGAGCAGGATATTCCAAATGAATACCACGATGCAAAACAAAAGAGAACGTCCTTGCAATAACAGCTTTTTTTGAAAAATGCTCCAACAACATCAGAATAGGTTTGTTTTAACTTGCATTGATCCGAATCAATGCAGTCCCATCAATTGATCACACCACAAAGAACGAAAATATACTGACGTACGTATATGCCATCCGCATTCGCCACTGGGTCCCGTCATCACCCGTTAGGTTAGCTAACTAACGGCAGAGCGGGGACTGGACTAGCGCGGATGTAAAACATATACAACATCTACTAATATATAATATTTCGCTCAAGGCGTGATAAAATGTAACATCACAGAAAAGTACAGCATCACAGAACAATACAGATATCTGGGACCCCCGGGTTTCACAGAGCCACTACTGAAACCCGACGTTCCCCTGGTCGTGTGGATAGCCCGTGCAATGAAATCCTAGACCCCTACGGGCGCGGCAAGTTACCCGCCAAAACCTGAAGCGAGGCAGCCCCCTTCAGCGCTGTGAATGGACCACCCAGCACTTCACGGAATCCGGTAACTTGGGCACCCCTCCTGGGTCAACCTGTACCCCCTACGAGTGCGGCGAATAGCCCGGCAATTCTAGAGTGAAGCCCCCTCCGTCCCAATGCCATGAGATGCGGGCTTGTT
Organism: Agapanthus africanus; assembly: GCA_030015575.1. NCBI lineage: Eukaryota > Viridiplantae > Streptophyta > Magnoliopsida > Asparagales > Amaryllidaceae > Agapanthus > Agapanthus africanus. Next base: position 369,341,503 of record JASDDO010000024.1, on the reverse strand, counting down.
GCCCTCCAGAACCCGGCTATCCGTGCACCCCTCCGCGGGGTAATCCTAGTACAGAAAGTAAAATATACATACAACGGGTACATCGACCGCAACCAGGTCGTGCCCCAAAAGAATAATACAATCAGGCAGTGACGGCAGTCCACATGTCGGACGCTCGCCCCGCAATATCAAATGTACATAATACAAACACAACTGTACTAGCATTGCATCCAGGCTATCTCCACGACCGATCCGCAACAACACAGCAAAACACAGAACATCAACGTGAAAGTCACGTTCGCAAATCCGTCTAACCGGGCTATAGCAGTTAGACCGGATTTACCGATCGAGTGACATTCACGGTCGCAGATATAATGTAAATACTGTGAAATAATGTGTTTAAAATATCCGATCGATCAAAAATTAACAAGTGGGCCCCCAAGCAATACTGTAGCACTCACAGAAAATCTGGGCCCAATATTAATATTCCAAAACCCCTAAAATAAGCCCAGAAGCCCACTGGAAAAGAATGATACAGTGACGACACCAATGTGCGGCGGAACCGCGGCCCAAGGGGGGGTTTGGCCGCGGTTCCGCACTTCAGTGGTCGACTGACTGTGTCGAATTTTTCCAGTAGTCTTAGAATTTCCAGTACATTAGTTTTTTACAACCTGAAAAATTTTTAGACATCAAAAAATTTCAACAGAAAACTGATGTGAGGAAAATAAGGTTTTTTGGAATTTTGGTCGATCGGAAATGCAAACACATCAAAGAAAGCTAGACGAAGTTAATGGCGAGGCTCTGATACCACTGTAAGTGCACGGCGGCGCCCCGGCCGTCAATCCGACGGCCAAATGCGGAAGCGGTGATAAACTTTAATTTTTGCGAACTTAGCAAACCGGCACCACCGCGCACTAAACACCCGGATCGAACCATTAACTAGTTTAAGCTAACTACAAGAAGGGGAAGAGATATACCGAGTGATCCGAGTCCTCCGGTCTTCTCCTCGTCGTCCCGATCTCCTGCGGAAACTCCGGTCGTCGCCTCCTCGCCGGAAGGGCACCACATCGCCTGCATCTTTTACGGGCTCCCACCTCAATACCGAGGCAACTCGGGCGCGAAGTTGGCTGGCCGACGCGTCCAAGATTTGTTGTAGAATGTGTAGTGTAGAGGCTATGTCTCATTTGGGGTTTTGTTGCCTTTGAAGATGATGGAGGAATAAAGATAAGAAAAATGGTGCTTGCATTTTTTTAGCATGAAATGAGATCAAGAATGAAACTCTCGAAAATGAAAACCTCTTCTTCACTTTTCTCAAAATGAAACCTCCTCATCTTAGAATGGTGGAGGAAAGAATACATAAGCAAGAGGGAGGTGAGTGTAGGAAAAGAGAGAGGGTGACCATATCCAAACATCATCATAACTAACTCACATCAACTACTAATCACCTCAAATCAACAAAAAGCAAGTGATGATGATGGATAAGAATGGTATCAAAAGATGCTTTCATAATTAATACATTTGCAAGAAAATCCTCCACAATGTGTTATTTGCAAACTTGCAAATAACACTCTCCATCGGAAAAGTCCGGCCGGGAAAGAACAAAGGAAAACCGGCCGGAACGGAATGCAAACTGGCAACTCCAGAAAACTGGTCCCGTAATAAATTACAGGAAAACCCCCATACTGTGCATACACACCCGCATCTGTATTCCATCCGGATACAAATGCAATGAGACAAAATCTACACTGTACTAAACTAGGATCCGGCTTAAACTAAAGCCGGGTAGTAATATCCGTTCGATCCTGATCCGTGCAATACCGCACGTATCTGATCGAACCCTGCCATATAACCATACGGCCTCTAGTACAAACCGTCCGATCCTGATCCGTGCAATACCGCACGTATCTGATTGGACCCTGCCATATCTCCATACGGCCTCTACAGCGTTTCGCCCGAAAGCTTGAGTAACTGTAAGTGTGGTGGACTCTAAAGACTCGTCAATACTATGGCTGTGGATTTAACCACTAGTACGTCAGAGGTATAAGCCAATACGTGACGGGCCACCAGCTATTGACCAAAAGGGACGTCGATGAGCGAACTCATCCTGACACCCTACTGAGCCTGTCAGTGACAATATCCGTACAGTCCGGTCCGTTCGTCTATGAGCATCGCATGTCGGGCCTAGGGGGTTGGTAAAAGTCAGACCCCCAAAAGCGGTACAAGTCATGTCGGAGTGTAGCCCAGAACATCCTGAGATGCTACTGGAATACCTACCAGTAAATCTCCTGCCTTGGCCAAGGACTTCGTGTAATGGCTCTCCTAGACACAGCGCGACCTCACCCCCAATACCGGGAGAGACGAACCCCTGAAGATCCGCTCACTGCCTCCATGTGGCTCGGGACTGTACCAAACTAAAACCTATTTGCACGACTCCTTTGAACCGTGGTAGGGTAGTAATCAAAGCACAGTGGGAACTCACACGAGACAAATGACGATCCCCAGGTCGATGAACTAACATGTACACATGTCACCTGGGAACTGCTATCTGACGTCAGGTATAAGACCAACTAGCATGTTCCCGGCGAGTCCTGTCCGGTGTACTCATAACCCAATGAGCACCTGTATACATCTTAGGTGAACCAACTGACACCAGTGACTTGTGAGACCGGCTACCGCCCCTCGTCGGGGTCTCGACTGTATACACTAGTCTACTCTGGAGAATCGATGCCCTGTCTCGAAACTCCCACGACTAGGGACCTTTTAAGGATGTACTTATAGACTCCAGCTCTCACTTATATGATCGCCCTCATACTGCTGACTGTCAAGCAAGAATCTTAGGGGCTCTATCAACGTGCAATAGCGACCTGTCAGGTCACCTAAAGCAGTACACGATGATAAAGGTAAACAAGATAGCATACTATCATCTCGAGTAAGACTGTCCTACCGGGATAGGTCCTCCCTCAATCATTGCAATCACGTGCCTGTGATCCAATAATTGACTCTGAGGGCACTATCTCCAACAAAATCTCCATATAACTCCCTAAATATATAAGCCGGCATGGGACTCCCGAGATTCTGTTGAATTCACACTTAAACTACCCCACACCCCGTGGTCTACATCAAACGCTAACCATAACCCTAAATACCAATCGGTCTGTGACAAGTCTGTGCGAGAACTGGAGGCAGGATCTCCATCAAGCACGTCCCGACTAATACCTAAGATAAATGGCAGTGTCGGATGCCTTATCTGTGACACCCGTGCAAGCGCTTCCATAAGTGTCCCATACCACTTATAGTCATACATACACGCATCCCACAGACGTCGACAATGCAATAGAATAATAGGTCACTGATTGTGTACAAGTACGTGTCACTTTCACTTAATCACGGATACACGAACACTGACGTACTTGCCACAATCATCACTAAAATCTAACACTGGGTAAATGCATGATACCACTAGGTAATCACTGCGATGATATGAGCACGATTAAGGTGTCATAAAAACAGTATTCTATCACTTGCACGATTTATCATGAAACGTACGTATATAATTTAGCGAAACGATAAACAGGTAGTAATTAGTATGTTCAGTTATCTATCCATCTAATTTAGTTTCAAGCCAATCGGGTTCCAGGATCATTGATTATAACCATTTCATTTTAAGCGCTCGCGGCTGGAAATCCGATTTCAGAATCAGAAGTCCGTTTCGCAACGCATTTTAATCCCAGTTGAGATCATATTTTAGCGACGCTACAGTTGGATGAAGTCTAGGGTTTTCAGTAAGGTTTTCAACGCAATAGACGGATCTTCGATTGCGTCTGTACGTCAGGAGATATACACTATTCAATACCAATATGTCAGTTCTGATTCTGTTGGGACTGTTATGCGTCCCGATCTTTTAAATTACAGATTAAATATCAAACGGTAACGAAACAGAATGAAACCAATTGTGTTGTCTAGCTAACATAGTTATCTACAATGAACAGTGGATTTCCGCAACCTACGAGTTTAGAAAATCATGTGGTACCCACTACGAAACAGCAACCAACAACTGGAGTCGCTCTGGACTGCAGTCCAGAGTCGCACTCCGATCCAATTATCATCACAATTTAAGTACAGGAATGTCCGGAAACTGGTATAGGGTTAAATTTCGTCGAGTCGGCTTCGAATTGAGCCCTCGAACGCACCATTCTAGTATGTATATGATTTATGGTGAATTTAACGTTTTTCAGGTACAATAAATTTCCAGTTTTACGGTTAAACTTGGGGGTAGTTGTTTTAGTCGTTAACGGTCATATTATCCAACGAAATTCCTGCACTAGGTCCACAGACATACGGGCCAAACAAAACTATTTAGTTCCGCCAAATTAGGAAAGGATTCTCATTGGGAACACACGTCGAACAGGCAAATAGTGTACTTTTCAGGGATAGTAACATAGCAATTTAAATGATTTTGAATTTGTAACATAAACAGAATAGCATGAAGCAAGTATAGAACTTGCCTGGAGGCGTCTAGGCGATGCACGGCAGCGATGCGGTCTATTGAAATGGCCAGACGCGATCACGACAAAGCTTGGCATCGGCTCGAGCTTCGCTTGACGGTAACGACGGCGACTGAAACTGCGGCGTTGGTTGGCCGGAGCAGGGAAGGTGACGGTGCTGTGCGTCCGATGGCGAGAGGTTGCAGAGGGCGGGAGATATTGAGCGGGAAACGATTTAGAGAGAGAGGTGTTAGAGAAAGAAATATATATATAGAGAGAGAGTACTGAGAGAGAGAGATGAGAGAGAGAGGCAGAGTGAGAAAGAGAGACAGAGTGAGAAAGAGACTGAGAGAGAGAGGCAGAGTGAGAAAGAGAGAGAGGGAGTCGAGGATGGTGGCGTCGGTGACGATGACGACGACGATGGGGTCGACGTCAAGAGGTGGCAGGGGTGGAGTTCGGGAGTAGGGGCTCTGTGAGGTGCCGGTGGCGATGGGTGCTGGGTGATGGTGGCAGAGAAGAGAGAGGGAAGGTGGTGAGGAGACGAGGTTGGGCGAGGGGATTGAGCTCGGTGGGGTGTCGTCGTCGTCGTCGAGGAAAAATGGGTGCAGGGACTCGAGAGTGTGAGGGTGAGAGAGTGTGGGAAGTGAGGGGAAAGAATGGGGAGATGAGGGGGTGAGCAACGCGGTTGTAACGCTCGCGGGCGTCGCGCGTGATGAGCGGCGACGTGGGCGCGGGCGGAGGCGCAGGGATGGCCGAGTTGGTGTGTAGGGCGCTCGACAGGGGGTGCGAGGGTGGTCGGTTGCTGGTGAGCGAAGGAGCGGGTGAGGCGGTGGTGGTGATCGGGAATGATCGACGATCGTCGAAGGTTGCAGGTGGGTGCAGAGCGAGAGAGGAGGAAGGAGAACGAGGGAGAGAGCGAGCGAGGAAAGGGAGTAGTGGGTAGAGGAGAGAGGGTCATGGAGGAAAACGCGTGCATCGTGGGGAGTAATTGTGCACGCGGGAACGGGACGGGGGCGACGGTGAAGGAAACGCGCGCGAGAAATGGGGAAGTTACCGTTAGAGGGGGAGAGAAGATGAACAGGAGTGGGGTCGGGTCGGGTTGGAGAAGCGGTGCGGGTCGGGTGCGTGGGTGAGGATGAAGTGGGCTGCAGGGGAAATGATGGGCCGGGCCAGGAGAAAAGAAAATTATATGGAAAATATAAGGGATTGGGCTGATGGAAGTGGGCCGGGCCAAAGAGAAAAGATTTAAGTGATGGAGAAATAAGAAAACGGGCTGGGAAATTAAAGGGAAATTTGAATGGAAAAATTAAAATGAGTTGGCCTGGGAGTGAGAACGGGTTGGCTGGGTTAAGAAATGAATTTCATTTTAAGTTTTATTTGTGTGGGGGCTGGATGAACAGGCCGGGAAAATTTGCGATTATATGGAATAATTAAGATCTAATGGGAGTTGGGTTCAAATGGGGTTTTGAAAAATAAAATAAAAGATAATAATAAATTTAAAAATAAAAATAAAATAAAAATAAATAATTCATAATTAAGAATAAAGAGAATTCTAAGGTAACAGAAAACAAATTTTGGTATAAAAGGGCTGGGTATTACAGTATTCTTGCGCTTTAATACCTTCAACCTTAACATGTCATGTTTTACCTCTAAACGTCATCAAAACTTAAAACAAGTCATGAGGTAATGACCTACCTCTACACACACACAAATATAACCCTAAATGATAAATGTCAAAACGTAGAATACGACATTACAGGACTTTTCACTAAAATACCATAATCTTTATAACCTTTACTTGAAAGATTTAAGTTGTATAAAATTTTAAATAAAATGAAAGCACGATTGGTCATGGACATCGATCGTTTATCTAAACTGTCTTGTAGTGTCTAGGCAAGTGTGTCTAGGCTAGTGGTTTTTAATTAGGCCCACTACTGTGGTTCCTTCCCACTTACCTGGCACTTACCTGGCCGCAATTGACGGTGAAGAGGCGATTTGAGGCTTTTAATGACTCATCGTTTATACCTTAGAAGTAGGCTAGTTGGCTTAGGAAACCCTAACAACTAAAATACGGAAAACTATACTTTTTTGCAAATAAATACCCCATATTTATAAAACCGTTTTCCTAAATGAAAAGTATTTGTTAAACCTAAGTAAAGCGCCGCTACAACCCACTTTTGGGGAACTCGTTAGGGATAGTATGGTTCATCGTGCACCCGCGGGCTAGTAGTGCGAGATTCAGACCTCCGCAAGGAGCATTCGGTCTTGAAAGGTTAAAAATACGGCATTTAAGAAAAATGTGATTTTTGGAAAATAAAATATTTATTTAAAATTATTCTTGTGTTAATATATATATATATATTTATCATTTAAACACCTATTTTATTATAAGATAAACTTTCCATCTTTTTCTAAAAATTACAAGATTAAAAGTTACATTAAAATACCATGAGGTTCCAATAAATCAATTAATACTTTTATTAGGATATATTCACTAGAATAACACAAATAAAATTCACATTCATTATAATTATAAAGACGAATAATAAATACTTGAGGTGTATTTTGAAAACTATACAAAAGTACTTTTTACATAAAAACCCCTCAAGTTTTACAAATTACAATAAGGCCCCTAACTAATATTGAACTTCAAATTACCTTTCTTTTAGTCTGACTCGGGTTAGAGTCTGACTATTTCTGACTTGAAGATGATTCAGGTCAATCTATTTTCTTTTATATTCCAACACAATTTGAATACATGAATCCGTGAATCTAGTTAACAATATATTCATTTTGACTGAATCAAACCATGGATATTCATTCATTATCCTGATATTCCATTTACCTGATTATACAGTTACAACATATTTACTGATATCATGGTTTTGGTCAGTCATCCAACTTACATATTCCAATACAACAATACTGTTAAAGCACTACGGGGTTTAAGGGGTAGATTGGTACGGAAGGTGTTAAAGGTGGCACGAGGTGGTCAGATTAAGACACCTAACCTGAATCATATTGTTGTTGTACTATGGCATAACGGTTCCTTGTACTTTTCTTTTGCCCTGATCTCTAGCATATAGAGATCCCCCTCGTATACACTGGCATCCTTCTGTACCAAGCTACAAACAACAGCGTAAACTCAACATTCCACAGTATTCAACAATATAATACATTAGAAAATACTTTTACACTGTCTTCCTAATTCTTCTTTATCTTGGGACTTACCGAGCGACCTGTTCGCTGACGACATTCTATTTCTTTCTTCTTTGAATGTCATCAGGTGCGTTGGACCAAGCTGAGATCGAGCCCACAGGTGAAGATTTGGAGCAATTCTAGGAAGATCCCGAGCTCTAGATACCATACCTTGTTCTTTCCAGCATTTTCATTTTTCTGTTATGCCACTGTTTAGGCATCGCTTTTCATTTCAGTTGTATTTCCTTTTTATGCATTGTACAAAGAATGTTATTAATAAAAGTTGCTGTTATTTCTTATTCATTTGTCTCTTGTGATTTACTTTATATTGCTTAGTTACGCTTAGCGTATGTACTTCTGAGTATATACGTAGCGGGCCTCGTCGTGTCCACTTCGCCATACACTGAGAATCGGGGCATGACAGGTTTTGTTGGTGGCCCATGCAGGTCAGAGCTGTATGAATCCCTGTCATGCAGTTCTGGTCTGCGTGAACAACCTAAGCAATATAACACAAGAACCAGCAACTAAAACATTCTTTACAATTCATGTTCTTTGAATCTTGCAAATCTCTACTCCTTGAATCTTATCATTTCATGTATTTGAATCTGTCCTAATCCAAATTTTTCTTCAAGGTTATGGATTTCCCGAACAACACCAGCACCAACGTCAACAACACTCCTCCAGCACTACCTCTCACACCAGTTGTTCCGGCACCACCCACTGAGCAAACAATGCTATTTGATGCGATCCGCAGTCTTCTCGAGGGACAACAACAACTATTGAGCCGTCCTGAGACAGATGCACCGGGAATAAAGCAATTCAGAGCTTTGCACCCAAAGCAATTTTCGGGTAAAGGAAGCCCTCTCGAAGCAGAAGAATGGGCACAAAGTATCGAAGACGATCTGGCAGCAGCTCAAGTGCCAGATAATGCTTGGGTCTGTGTAGCGAAGCTACAGCTCACGGATAATGCTCGCAATTGGTGGAAGGCGGAAGAAACCCGTCTGGTACAACCGATTGAATGGAAGACATTTCGCGAGAAGTTTGACGCGAAATATTTCCCTGTGACTGCCAGGTTCGCTATGGAGTAGCAATTTATTCATCTACAGCAAGGATCAATGTGGGAGAAATCGGTAGATGAATACGATGCTGAGTTCACTATGTTGAGCCGGTAAGATATGTCACAATAGTTCAATTTTTAAAATATCACATACTGCACAGCTAACACAATCTTTAAACAGATTCGCGGCACATCTGATACCAACGGGCGAGATCAGAGCTCGTCGTTTTCAGCAAGGTTTGGACACAGAGATTAAGGCTGCTCTAGCCACAGGAAAGTTTTTGACTCATGAAGAAGCTCTAGAAGCTGCCCGCAGTTATGAGGCAGTCATAAAAGAGAGGGGCAGACCTCAGTCTGCAGGAGTCAAACACCTTGCCAACCAGATGGCAGGTGGAGCCACGTCCAGACCATTTTTCGTGCCAAGGCGACCCGGAGTACCAACCCATCGTCCTAGCCCAGCCTTTTGCACATACTGCAAGAGAACTGGACATATGATGAAGGACTGCCGTCAAGCCAACCGCCTCTGCTTAGTCTGCGGTTCAGCCACTCATGATATTGGATCTTGTCCCCAAAGACAGAACTCAGTTGCTGCACCCAGGCCAGCAAATACTTATCAGCAGCGACCAGCTCTTCAGGCACCTACTCCCAAACTTGCACTGCCTGCACCACCCAGGGGATCACAAGCTGCACCACCTCCTCGACAGTTCCATCAAGCTCAAAGGAACGTTCCGAGGAATGCTCCTCAGGCCAGGAGGAATGTGCTGAAGCGCCAAGCTTTCATGATGTCTGTTGAAGAAGCTGAGGCCACTGGCCAAGTCATTACTGGTAAACTTTCGTTCCCAAACTTATCTTTTAGTCTTGTGTATCTACACAATTTCCTTATACCTAAAACCTATCCCGTATACCTTAGGTACAATCCTAGTAGCTTCACTACCCGTACTTGCACTGTTTGATACTGGAGCATCCCACTACTTTATGTCGCAACGGTTTGTCCGAACCCAAGCGATTCCAGTCTCACCGCTTGTATCCAGCTGGAACGTCAGTTCCGGAAATGGTGTTCTAAAGGCAACTATGGGATACAACATGTGTCCAGTCGTCGTCTGCAGTCGAGAGTTTTATGCTGACTTCAAGATACTGGATATACCAAATTTCGATGTGGATCTAGGAATGGACTGGCTTGGAACCTTTTATGCTACCATCGACCGTTGTCAAAGGAGGGTAGTATTTGAGATTCCAGATCATCCGGTCTTCTATTTCAAGAGTGGAGACCGTACACTAGAGCCAAGTACCTACAAAGCGAAGCCAAGGGAAGCAGTCGTTGCTGCAGCTCATGCAGAAGAAGAATCAAGACTGGAGGTAGTTCGAGAGTTCGACGATGTATTCCCTGACGATATATCAGGTTTGCCTCCCGATCGAGCTCTTGAATTCAGTATTGACTTAGTACCAGGAGCACAACCAGTGATCAAAGCACCGTATAGACTAAGTCCGGAAGGTTTGAAGGAAGTTCGAACACAGTTGGACGAATTACTGGCGAAAGGATGGATTCGTCCCAGCACTTCAAGTTGGGGAGCACCTGTACTATTGGTGAAGAAGAAGGAAGGTTCATACAGAATGTGCTTCGACTATAGGGCCTTGAACGAAGTTACTATAAAGAATAAGTATCCACTCCCGCGCATCGATGATTTATTCGATCAGCTAAGTAGATCTTGCGTCTTCTCTAAACTAGATCTTCGTTCAGGTTATCATCAAGTAAAGGTCAAGGAAGCTGATATTCACAAAACAGCTTTCAGAACTCGCTATGGGCATTATGAATTTTTAGTAATGCCATTTGGAGTGACCAATGCACCAGCAATCTTCATGAACCTTATGAACCAAGTTTTCCGGGAGTATTTAGACAGGTTCGTTGTCATCTTCATCGACGACATCCTGGTATATTCTAAGAATCGGAAAGAACATGCGGAGCACTTACGAATCGTCCTGGAAACTCTTCGACAACATAAGCTTTATGCCAAATACAGCAAGTGCGAGTTTTGGCTAAAACAAGTTGGTTTTCTTGGACACATCGTATCAGGAGAAGGAATTTCTGTGGATCCAGCAAAAGTTTCAGCAGTCAGCGAATGGCCTATACCAAAATCAGTGAAGGATATTCGGAGTTTCTTGGGCTTAGCTGGATATTACAGAAGATTCATTGAAGGCTTTTCAAAGATAGCAACACCCCTGACCAAGCTCACAAGAAAAGATGAAGAATTTGTGTGGTCAGAAGCATGCGAGCAAGCTTTCGTAGAACTCAAGTCAAGACTGACATCTGCACCTATTCTCGTCATACCGGATCAATTTGGAGGATTTGAAGTGCATTGTGATGCATCCGGTAAGGGATTAGGGTGTGTTCTACATCAGCACGGTAAGGTTGTGGCTTATGCTTCAAGACAACTGAAGATTCATGAGCGCAATTATCCGACGCATGATCTAGAGTTGGCAGCCGTCATTTTTGCTCTCAAGATTTGGCGCCACTACTTACTTGGTGAACGAGTGAACATCTATACAGATCATAAAAGTCTGAAGTATGTGTTTACTCAGAAAGAGTTGAATATGCGTGCAAGATATCCACACCTTTTTGTAAACTAGTCCTCAAATAAAAGTTGTAAATTTTGAGGACGAAATTTTTGTAAGGAGGGTAGATTGTAACAACTCCAATTTTTGTATACATAAATTTGAGTTAAATTTGAAGTATACTTGGAGTATTGATGTTGCTGAAAACACTTTAAGTATCTATTTCCCCACAATAATTACAAGAAGGAGCTTGTAGCTCATTGGTAATACCTTGCACTGCTAAACCAAGCCATCAGAGTTCGAATCCCATACCTCACATTATTTTTAATATTGATTTTTTTAAAACCTTTAGAATACCAAGAGTTTACACGTGCATATCTCACAAAAAACCCACTACACCTAAAGATGTAACACTTGCAGAGGGTAGATGAACTGTCAGGGGAGATCCAGGCCACCGGACTCGGCCGGGAATCGTCCAACTCGGCCTTGACTCGGCCGACTCAGTGCTCCGACCGAGTCACGGCCGAGTCACCCCCGATTCGGCCGATTCCGGCGATGGTCACAACATGAAAGTTGTGTCTTTTCATATTCCCTATGCACCTGCAAAATTTCAGCTTCATACAACTTCCAGAACTCTTTGAAAACCCCAATTACTCCACTTTTAATACAATTTTATTACATTTTATCACATTTTTATTTTTTAATTTTTCATCTACCCTAACCCTAGCCTAGCCCTATATAAAGACCCCTACCCTCTACTATTTCACCTCACAACTCTAAGTCCATTCTCCCAAATTCTCGAGAACTCGGTACAAAGAGCGAGAAGCGAAGCGCTGCCGAAACCGACGACGGATTCCCGGCGACAGGATCAGAACCTTCGCGACATTTTCAACGCATCGACCACCACCACCTTCCTTAGCCTCCTTAGCTTGTCCGAAACCGTAAGTCTCATCTCTTCTATCTTTCTTTTCTTTAATATAAAAATATGACTTTTTGGAACCCGACGGAAATCGGAACAACCCGATTTCCGATTCGGTTTTTCTGCAAATTTCCACTTGTCACCTAATACATAATACCTACCCATATTCATGTTGACTATTAATCACCCATAAACCAATTTAAACAAACTTTCTCACATGAAATGATAGTTTCTTTACAATATCGTATTCTTTTCATAAAAATACCACGAAGTTCATTTTTCTTCGTTTAATCAATTCCCTCACTCCTAAATAAGTTTATCTTGATCACTAAACTTGTCGAAATCAATTTGAATGAAATTTCACACATGAAATGATAACGTTTTCAAATACTGTATTCTTGCGCTTTAATACCTTCAACCTTAACATGTCATGTTTTACCTCTAAACGTCATCAAAACTTAAAACAAGTCACGAGGTAATGACCTACCTCTATACACACACAAATATAACCCTAAATGATAAATGTTAAAACATAGAATACGACATTACAGGACTTTTCACTAAAATACCATAATCTTTATAACCTTTACTTGAAAGCTTTAAGTTGTATAAAATTTTAAATAAAATGAAAGCACGATTGGTCATGGACATCGATCGTTTATCTAAACTGTCTTGTGCTGTCTAGGCAAGTGTGTCTAGGCTAGTGGTTTTTAATTAGGCCCACGACTGTGGTTCCTTCCCACTTACCTGACACTTACCTGGCCGCAGTTGACGGTGAAGAGGCGATTTGAGGCTTCTAATGACTCATCGTTTAGATCTTAGAAGTAGGCTAGTTGGCTTAGGAAACCCTAACAACTAAAATACGGAAAACTATACTTTTTTGCAAATAAATACCCCATATTTATAAAACCGTTTTCCTAAATGAAAAGTATTTGTTAAACCTAAGCAAAGCGCCGCTACAACCCACTTTTGGGGAACCCGTTAGGGATAGTACGGTTCATCGTGCACCCGCGGGCTAGTAGTGCGAGATTCAGACCTCCGCAAGGAGCATTCGGTCTCGAAAGGTTAAAAATACGGCATTTAAGAAAAATGTGATTTTTGGAAAATAAAATATTTATTTAAAATTATTCTTGTGTTAATATATATATATTTATCATTTAAACACCTATTTTATTATAAGATAAACTTTCCATCTTTTTCTAAAAATTACAAGATTAAAAGTTACATTAAAATACCATGAGGTTCCAATAAATCAATTAATACTTTTATTAGGATATATTCACTAGAATAACACAAATAAAATTCACATTCATTATAATTATAAAGACGAATAATAAATACTTGAGGTGTATTTTGAAAACTATACAAAAGTACTTTTTACATAAAACCCCCTCAAGTTTTACAAATTACAATAAGACCCCTAACTAATATTGAACTTCAAATTACCTTTCTTTTAGTCTGACTCGGGTTAGAGTCTGACTATTTCTGACTTGAAGATGATTCAAGTCAATCTATTTTCTTTTATATTCCAACACAATTTGAATACATGAATCCGTGAATCTAGTTAACAATATATTCATTTTGACTGAATCAAACCATGGATATTCATTCATTACCTGATATTCCATTTACCTGATTATACAGTTACAACATGTTTACTGATATCATGGTTTTGGTCAGTCATCCAACTTACATATTCCAATACAATAATACTGTTAAAGCACTACGGGGTTTAAGGGGTAGATTGGTACGGAAGGTGTTAAAGGTGGCACGAGGTGGTCAGATTAAGACACCTAACCTGAATTCTATTGCTGTTGTACTATGGCATAACGGTTCCTTGTACTTTCCTTTTGCCCTGATCTCTAGCATATAGGGATCCCCCTCGTATACACTGGCATTCTTCTGTACCAAGCTACAAACAACAGCGTTAACTCAACATTCCACAGTATTCAACAATATAATACATTAGAAAATACTTTTACACTGTCTTCCTAATTCTTCTTTATCTTGGGACTTACCGAGCGACCTGTTCGCTGACGACATTCTATTTCTTTCTTCTTTGAATGTCGTCAGGTGCATTGGACCAAGCTGAGATCGAGCCCACAGGTGAAGATTTGGAGCAGTTCTGGGAAGATCCCGAGCTCTAGATACCGTACCTTGTTCTTTCCAGCATTTTCATTTTTCTGTTATGCCACTGTTTAAGCATCGCTTTTCATTTTAGTTGTATTTCCTTTTTATGCATTGTACAAAGAATGTTATTAATAAAAGTTGCTGTTATTTCTTATCCATTTGTCTCTTGTGATTTGCTTTATATTGCTTAGTTACGCTTAGCATATGTACTTCTGAGTATATACGTAGCGGGCCTCGTCGCGTCCACTTCGCCGTACACTGGGAAGCGGGGCGTGACAATCCTACTCCTATCCAATTTTCTCAACCATTCTATTCTTATCAATCCAATCCAACTTTTCCACCTTCTCTAGACAGTTCTTCTAATCAGTCATTTGGGAGTTTTAATTATCCACAGGAATTTCAATCTTATACTGAAACCCCTTATCAACCCAAGACTAGTCTGGAGCAGACATTAGAAAAATTTCTGGAATTGTCGAACCAAATTAGGAAGGAAACAACAGAGTGGATGCAAGCAAAAAACTTCAAACCAGCCCAAAATTTTTCAGTATATGATTCGGGTATAGGACAAAATGAGAATTTGGGTAGTGAGACGGAACTATACACCCTTCCTAATCAAATCTCCCCATTCCAAACTGAAATCCACAACTCCAGTTTCATAGATTCATCAAGTACACCAAATGATTCATCAATTGAAGATAGAATATCTGATAAGTTGTGTGACTTTGTAGTGTTTGATTTACCCGATTGTGAAGGGTCCATTTCAAGTAAAATCATACCCAACCCTTGTGATCTCTACACCTCCACTCTTGAACCAAAACTGATTGAAAACCATACTTTTTATGAAGTGTTTGAGAATTCTAACCTTCACTTGAATGAGGTGATTGACGTTAAGGATATATTGATTGATGAACCCGAAATTTTGGATGATTTTGTCCCACCAATTCATCAGATCCTTTCACTTCCTTGTGGTCATCATCTTGAGCCTTTAATTCTTCCCGAACCCCAAATACGTCTTGAAGTTGATGATAATGGTATACCCAAAGATCAGACCGAAATACAGCCTCCATCTTCCACATCTGATTCAGTAACACTTGACACACCAATTTGTTTACCCATTTCACCTTCTACTTTCTCTTGTTCTTCTTCTGTTCCTATAATTTCAGTGAGTTTTAATGAATCACAATACGTTAATTCAAGTTCAATAATACCATAAATTCAACTTGATTTGGATATTTTTGAAAATGAGGTAGATGAGTTTTTCGAGTCCTCTACCTCAATGATTTTTTATGAATCAAGTAGGATAAATTCTGGGACAAAACTCTTTAACAGCAAAATGTTCGATCACACCATTGATAAAAATTTTGAAGAACTTTTTGCTGACGAACTTGAATTTTTAAACAATACGGATTTTGTGATTGATCAATCTCCACCTATAGAGGTTGAACCGCCACCATTCCTTCTTCCTAATCATTCACATTCATTCTCATTCTTTCTTTTCTCTAATTTAAAATTCAAACCCTTTCCAGACCACCTCTTATCCCTTCCCCATTTTTTCTTGACTCGATACAACACATTCTTCCACCGACCTATACGCTATACTGATATAATCTTTGAATGGTTGGTGTTAACTTTTGGTTTTTGTAAAGTCTTACTTTGACCAAATGACTCACCCCCTCTTAAAATGCTTCATATTGTCTAACTCATGTTTGAGGGGGGGTATATTTTTGGCTCTTGAACATAACTTTTGTCCTAAAATTTGTGAGCCAAAAATAAGTTTGGGGGAGGATTTTCACTTTCACTATTTCATGTCCCCGTTACTAACTTTTCCTCCCAAATCTACAGTTTTTGAGATTTAACAGATGGCAACAGTGATGACACTGTTGAAAACAGGTTTGGGGGAGGTTTGTGCCTATTTACGCGTTACTTTGCATTGTACTATATATAAGCACATAAATTTTTTGATAATGAAAGTTTGAAAGTGAAAAATTATATATGAAAGATATGAATAGTTTAAGAAAAACAAGAAAGTTAGATGTTTTCTTAAATGAAACTGGTAATAAGTAGTTATGAGCTGTTGTCCCGAGGGTTAGTAAGATGAAGGAAATCACTAATCTGAGGATAAAAATAAGTCTGAAAAATAGTTTCTATTCTGGAAGCCAAACATTTGAATGTTGATACCCTACTATTCGCACTTACACACGTCTTGAAACTCGGGATAGTAGAGGATAGCTTGAAATGCTTTTGTCTAAAAGCCAAAGTATTAAGGAAAATAAAAATGGAAAATAAAAGATAAAATGGTGAAAAGAAAAATGAACACTGGTTTTGTTATCGCCAAGGCAGCAATAAAAAAATATAGCGAGGGTGCTTTATCACCTAGTGCCTTAGACTAACTGGTTTGGGAGCCACTGCTAAGCCTTAGGTGTTGCAAGACGAGGAAATACACCTAAATAAGCAAGCACATGAGTAATCAGTTGGTTAGTACCTCAAGAAGTATTAACGGTCGCATGAAAAATGTGTGAGCAAATTCCATCTAAATATCTATTAAAAAGTACCAAGTTATATGGACAAGAGTATGATTGCTTGAATTGAATTCTCCGAGTATAGGGATGTCCAGTTCACACACGTAGTGTTATATGATCGATGTTTGGAAGAAAGGTAAGAATGAAAACTAAATGCGATGTTTTATTGAGGGATAATGTGTTTTCTAACATTTTTTCACGACCATTAAAATAGGGCTCATAGCAACTGAAAAGCTGGTGTAGTTGAAAACTCTTATTTTCAAGTTCTTTCTTTTATAATTCTTATCTTTATATGTAACTTTCACCATCTCTCCTTTATTATAGGATTTTGTGGGTGTAATCCACTGAAAACCCTCAGGAGACAACACTCCTCCTACTAGGGACACCTAGAGGTTTAACGGCTTGTTGCACGCGCTCAGTGCAATCGTGTTGCCTACGAAAGTGTGCTTAGCTTTCTCCTTTCTTTTTCTCCTTCTCTTGAATAAACTAGTTTGCTCGAGACGATCAAAGATAAGTTTGGGGGTATTTGTTCAGTTGATAAAACTGCACATTTAATATGACATTTTTCCTACTATTTCTATATATGAAAGGTGTTTATTATAATATATGATACATATGAGGGTTTATCTGTAAAAATACTATTTTCATGTGTTTATATATTATAATTAAACATTTGGTAGGAAAAAGTAAGCATAAATTATCCATGTAAAATTTGGCCCATTTAAATATGCTTACCATATTAATACCTTTGACCAATACTTAATGGTTAAGTTAATATCTCAATAAAACAAACTCTACTAAATATTTGTTGAGCTATTGTGCAGAATTTTCAGGGCTAAAGTTAAGGAAATCAAAGTTGTTGAAACAAACCTGCCTAATTAAGAAAGTAAACTAAAGAAATCAAGGCTGGCAGTGACGAAGAGAAGATTTTCTGTTTCCAGATATTTAAAAGATCAACACGTGTCATAAAGAGGAAGCCCCAGAAGTTTGAACCCACGAAGCCACAACAAGGCCGCGGAACCGCGGCCAAAGCCACCTGTTGGCCGCAGTTCCGCCGCGGTTTGGAAGAGTTGGAAGTTGAGATTTTGTTGTTGAGATCGTAACCTCTGGCTTCCAAATTAGGCAACTAGGGTTCTGTCTTTGGGACTATAAATAAGGACCGAGAGCCTCTTGGAGAAATCATCAACCCGACGAGATCACGAAGTCCAAGACGGCTCACGCATCCAGGCTGATCGTCAACGGTTCATCTACCTTCTTAGAAGAGATCGAGAAGCAAACTAGGTTTTTGTAATCATTTTCTAAGGGATCAAAGTGTAATGAATAGTGTTGATTAATAAAGGTAGTTCTTTTTCCTATTCTATTTCTTTGTAGTTTAATTATGCATCCTCTCTCCATCTCTTTTTCTCCCAACATGCGCGAGTAATTCTCCGCTTGTTAGGGTTCGTAGGATTAAGGTAGGTTAATGGATGATGAAAATACCTAAACTCTTTTTACGTTCTATAAAGTTTATAAACTTTACCAAAAGAATCATTAACATCCTAATCGGGCGCGCTACCAATTCATTGTTAGCCTCGACCGCAATTAGAGATTATATTAATGATTGTTTTGGTAAAGGCTAGATATGAACGGAGTTCCGTGTCGAGATAGGGGTTAAGAGTGGGATTCCTTTTCCCTCCAGAAACCCTAATTTACACGCATCACTGTCGTTCTAGTTTTAAATCTATTAAAGGATAGAAAGAGTAATTTTTAATTAATCATCCATAACTACTAAATCCTAATGAACCCTACAAGCCCTCTTCTTATATAAACTTACATCCGTAGTTAATCTAGATCTATATTTTGCATCCGTGTTTAACGTAGATCTAGATTCTACAACCATTCTACAATCTTATTTCTTCCTCCTCTCTTTTTCAACACATCTAAAGTAAGAGTAAAAGATTCAACGTTTCCCAGAGGACGACCCATACTCATCTCGGTCTAGCTACACGCGACACCGTTATTGATTGCGGTTAACTACCACACATAAAAATCTAGATCAATCAGAGGGCGTTTAATATGGGGCTACCGAGAAGATTGTTATAAGACGAAGAAACCTGGGCGACGAAGAAACTCATCGATAGGGTTTGGGTTCTTCCAGCCTCTCCGACATTGAAAGGAAGAGTGATCGTCCCCTCAGCATGGACGGAGTGATTAGTAAACCCGAAGAGGACGTGCGGGGTTGGTTGGAGATCGGACGGGTTCAACCCCATATGCTGAAAATAGGATATCCACCGAGCTCCTTGAGTCGACTAGGATTCTCCGGACTTTATACCGATTTACCCGGGCCGCGATCACTGGGGAGTCATTGTGCGGGACGGATATGCCATGAAGGTCTTCGTCGGTGAAGATGATGGGAGCGGCCTCCTTGCACTTTTTGGAGGGGGAGCTCCTAAGGTCATGACCGGCCGGATATGGCGGGAGTCCTTTGTTCCCCTCCGAAAGACGTGGCAGAGACGCGGCGGACGTCTTGCCTGAAATTCGGGGCAGATGCTAATTGGTGCTATCCGTCCACCTCTCCGAAGATGCCAAGTTGATTTATGACACCATGTATCGAAGGTTTAAACGGATGCGGCCGATGTAGCAGACTTTGTCAGATCCCCCCTCGTTTAAGGGGTTTTTGATTGTGGGGACGCTCTTCCCTGTAGGAACAAGCCCCTGCAGTTAATTACGCTACCGCGTCGCGGTAACAACTTTCTCCTTCTCCATGTGGTCACTTCGTGTCGTGGGTGTTTGTTTGGTTTCCCGTGGATTATATACGGAGACTAAGTTATGTTGTCGCCCGTAGGGCGTGGACTAGTCCAAATCCGTATCTTTCTTAGATTTGGGTTTGGGGGTTGGGTTTAAGGATACGTTAGCCTCGTTTGAGACTAAGATCAACTTAAACGTTTGTTAAGGATACGTTAGTCTGATTTTAGACTAAGATCAACTTAACGGGATCATTTAGATCCAACAAAAGAGCGATTGAGACTCTATTGTTTAGTTTAATGACAGTGCGGTCGATTAGTTTAAGGACATTATGGTCCATTGGTAGTTTAAGGACATTACGGTCCAATGTTAGTTTAAAGACATCACGGTCGAGTTTAAGGAACCCACAGTCCGCTGTTAGTTTTAGGACCCCACAGTCCGCTGTTAGTTTTAAGACATCACGGTCGAGGTTAAGGACATCATAGTTCGTGAGTTTAAGGACCCCACAGTCCAATGTTTGTTTAAAGACATCACGGTCGAGGTTAAGGACATCATAGTCCGTGAGTTTAAGGACCCTACAGTCCAATGTTAGTTTAAAGACATCACGGTCGAGGTTAAGGACATCATAGTCCATGAGTTTAAGGACCCCACAGTCCGTAGTTTAGAGACGTTATAGCTTGTGAAATGTGTGGTCGTCGGGACCCGTCACCTCTTTGAAGACGTTGAGGAATTACAACGACAAATATCAAAGGAGTGAAGAGATGTACCCTTGGACCAAGGTGATTTGGTTGAAAGAGCAGGTGTGCTCAGTTCAAGATAATTTGAGGACTTATGGCCAGAATTGGACTAAGTCCAATTAAAATGTTTAACACATTTTTTTGTTCTGGCTATTAAGCCTTTATTTGGGCTCAGTCCTTTTAATAATGCTAAGCATTGGGTTCTGACATCTTTTGTCTTCATCAGAACAGATTGTGTTCTGACAATGCACCACGTGGCGCGCCAGGCGCTTTGCGCCAGTTAAAGAGCGCATTGCGCTTCTGTCAGGTAGCGCACACGAAGAGCACACGTGTCGCGCTTAGCGTTAAGCGCTAGTTCATTAGCGCATTGCGCTTTTGATTTATGAGCGCTTTGCGCTAGTCTGTTGGCGCGCCAGTGAGTGACACGTGGCGCGCTTGGCGCTGAGCGCCGGCCCATGAGCACAGTGCGCTGTTTCAGAAGCGCAAAGCGCAGATTGTGTCTTTGGTTGACACGTGGCAGGTTTTGGCGCTGAGTGCCGGTCCAATGAGCGCAATAGCGCAATTCATGAGTGCAAGAAACTTTCAAATAGCGCCAAGTGCATTTGATCAGATTTAAGATCAAAGAACAAATTTATGTTCTTTTTAAAGGAGGCTTTGCTTCAAGATTCAAGAACAAAAGTTCTTGTTTTATAGATCAAAGATCTATGAATAAAGTAAAATACTTCTTTTATATTTATATATATATATATTTTATGATCAGATCTTTTGATCTTTTGCTTTTTATTAAAGACCTTGGTCTTTTTTCAAATCTATGATCTTTTTAGAAGATGGTTCTTCTTTTTACGAGATGGTTTCATCTCTGTTGTTCAAGAACATCGTTCTTTACCTTGAATATGATGAAATGATCTTCTTTTTTCGAAGAGCTTGCCTTTCTTTCTCTTTGAGTTTTCTCAAAGTTTGTAGAGGGTTTTCTATCTCTCTTTTTTCCGTATTTTAGACTTGAAGTCTAGGGGCCTTTATATAGGGCCAATTGATTTGTTGAATCAGTTTTAAGAGATCTTTCTATGATTGATTTGGGAACATTTCCCACCGTCGGATCTTTGAACCTAAGGCTTCTATTTTACAGAAGATAATCTTCTTGTTTTAATAAGATTGAAAGATCTTTTCATAACAGAATTTAGTTCTGATTAATTAATAATTTATTATTAGTAGATCTTTTGATCTAACGGTGGGGGAATTTTAATTCCAGTGCTGGCACACCTACGTTCGACACGTGGCGCAGAGCGCAACGCAACTGCGCTAGCGCACCCGTGTTTGACACGTGGCACGCAGCGCAGAGCGCAGCGCAAACATGGCACGCAGCGCAAACATGGCACGCAGCGCAGTTGCGCTAGCGCACCCGTGTTTTACACGTGGCACGCAGCGCAGAGCGCAGCGCAGCGCAGCGCAGCTAGCGCACCTGTGTTTGACACGTGGCGCGCAGCACAGAGTGCTGGATCTGAAGAGTTGCTTCAACTTTTAAATTTTAAATTTTAAAACAGAGCTTTGCTCTGATTGGGGGTGCGCTGCCTAGGGCGCAACGCACCTGGCGCTGGCACGTATGCGTTTGACACATAGCGCACAGCGCGCAGAATCCGAAGCGTTGCTTCAATTTCTAAATTTTGAAATTCAAAACAAAGCTTTGCTCTGATTGGGGGAAAGGAAGCGTCGCTTCATTCCAAATCTTAGAATTTGAACAGAGCTTTTCTCTGATTGGGGGAAACAAATGCCCCCCCCCCCACCATTGCGCTTACGTGGTCCATACGTGAGCGCAGCGGTGGCAACTTATGAGCCTTTGGATCAACTCAGAAGTTGAAGAGGCGGCTTAATGCCTATAAACAAGACCTTTGGTCCTTTAGATGATTATCATCTTCTTCTTAAGAATTTTCATTCAGAGCGTAGCTCTTTTGTTAAGAACTTTCAAGAGTCGGAACTCTTAGGTAAAATTAAAGAATTTTAATAAATTAGGGTTTTTACCTATTACCAGAGCCTTGCTCTTAATAGATCTTTGATCTACAGAAAACCAATTTAGGGTTTCACTAGCAGAGCTTTGCTCCATGGATCTTTGATCTAAAGAGAACTCTTTTAGGGTTCCATTAATAGAGTTTTGCTCTCTAAAAGGATTTTACTTATAATTTCTTAATTCATTAATGGAGTTTTTCTCTTTTCAAATCATATAGAAGAACTCTTAAGAGTTTTTCATGGATCTTGAAGATTAAAAATGGAATTTTATTTTTGATGAATTATATCATCTTCTCAGAGCAAGGCTCTCAATGTTCTCGGAGAATTTCTTTAAATTCCCCTCATAATTGATTTTGACAGGTGTCACTCCTGTCTGCAGAGCATTGCTCCCGAGGAGTTTAACTCCCTGTGCCTGTTTTTAATAAGAATTCGCTTAATCAGTCTGTCCGCTAATTTTGTTGATTTTCTTTTTCAAGAGTAATGGACGCTCACATGTATGATCTCGACGAGATTATCTCTTACGGAGACATCCGCTCACTCGGCCGTTCTCAGAATCGAGAATTCACAAACGTCGAGTGTGCCGAAATTATGAGTCGCTTTGACGCATACAATGGTCGACTGCTTCCTCGACGCTCCTCTCTCCTGAAGCTTATTGTGGGAGCGATCTGGCAAGCACTTCCTTTATTCTGTACCGGCATGCCGCTTAGGGCATTGGATACCGCCGAGGATAAGGTGCATTCGGTGTATCTGATGAGCCTAATCTCGAAGAGAAAGCGGGACAATCTTATCGATCTCCTGCATCAGGCTTTTCAACAGTCGGCCATACTTGCTTCCTATCGAAGGGAAGAGGACATCTGTGGGGATCCCGACGCTTGTGATCGCGAAAGAAAGCATACTAGGATGGTTCGAAATGCCTGGAAGATTCTGGACAAAGTCACTTTTGAGTTCCTCAATCCATGCCCTGGATCTGAGGTTTTGCCATTGTAATTGTTTTGATAATGTTTTTGTTTACTGCTTTCATAATTGTAAGAACTTTTTCGCAGTATGAATGGCAAGTTTCTCATTTCAGCTTGTTTTTATTTTACATACTAAATCTGAACGGGTATGCCTCGAACGCTTAATTAAATGCGAATCAAATGTTCTCCTTGTCGCTTTCTTCTCCTTGCTGTGTTGCTGCCATGTGATTTTAGCAGTGTGGCCTGTAGATAGCATATAACTGTACATCTTGGGCTCTTTGTGGGGTGGTGATGGCTTAGAAAACAGAGTTAGGATCTGTCACCTAAGACTTTTCAACTTTACGAGCCGTGAGGGTCTCATAAAGAATTTTCTCCCTACCGGTCGAGAGGATCCCGTATGTGTAATTTCTCCTTAAGAATCATGAGAATTCTTAAGTGTGTTTTCTCTTGAAAGTCATAAGGATCTCACAAGAGAATTTACTCCCTTACGAGTCGTGAGGACCCGCAAGTGATAGGTGAAGTTGGCCTTATCCGCATTTCACGGAGTCGGGAGTTGCTCTGGATGCTTCCCACGAGTTCACTGCCGTGTTCTGCGAGGACCAGGCTCTCCTCTGGACGTTTCCCACGGTGTCAACGTTGATATTATCCACGTTCCACGTAACCAGGAATTTTGCTCTGGATGCTTCCCACGGGTTCACTGCCGTGTTCGGCAAGGACCAGGCTCCGCTCTGGATGCTTCACACGGGGTCATTGTCGTGCTCTGCAAGGACCAGGATCCGCTCTGGACGTTTCCCACGGGGTCAGGATTGACATTATCCGCGTTCCACGTGCCCAGGAATTTTGCTCTGGATGCTTCTCACGGGTTCACTGCCGTGTTCGGCAAGGACCATGATCCGCTCTGGATGCTTCACACGGGGTCATTGCCGTGCTCTGCGAGGACCAGGATCCGCTCTGGACGTTTCCTACGGGGTCAGGATTGACATAAGCCGCGTTCCACGTAACCAGGAATTTTGCTCTGGATGCTTCCCACGGGTTCACTGCCGTGTTCGGCGAGGAGCAGGCTTCGCTCTGGATTCTTCAGATGGGGTCATTGCCGTGCTCTGTGAGGACCAGGATCCGCTCTGGACGTTTCCCACGGGGTCAGGATTGACATTATCCGCGTTCCACGTGACCAGGAATTTTGCTATGGATGCTTCCCACGGGTTCACTGCCGTGTTCGGCGAGGACCAGGCTCCGCTTTGGATGCTTCACATGGGGTCATTGCCGTGCTCTGTGAGGAACAAGATCCGCTCTGGACGTTTCCCATGGGGTCAGGATTGACATAAGCCGCGTTCTACATAGCCATGAATTTTTCTCTGGATGCTTCCCACGGGTTCACTGCCGTGTTCGGCGAGGACCAGGCTCCGCTCTGGATGCTTCACATGGGGTCATTGTCGTGCTCTGCGAGGACCAGGATCCGCTCTAGACATTTCCTACGGGGTCAGGATTGGCATAAGCCGTGTTCCACGTAGCCAGGAATTTTGCTCTGGATGCTTCCCACGGGTTCACTGCCGTGTTCGGCGAGGACCAGGCTCCACTCTGGATGCTTCACACGGGGTCATTGCCGTGCTCTGCGAGGACCAGGATCCTCTCTGGACGTTTCCCACAGGGTCAGGACTGACATAAGCCGCATTCCATGTAGCCAGGAATTTTTCTCTGGATGCCTCCCATGGGTTCACTGCCGTGTTCGGGGAGGACCAGGCTCCGCTCTGGATACTTCGCACGGGGTCAGGGTTGACATTATCCGCGTTCCACGTGACCAGGAATTTTGCTCTGGATACTTCCTACGGGTTCACTGCCGTGTTCGGCGAGGACCAGGCTCCGCTCTGGATGCTTCGCACGGGGTCATTGCCGTGCTCTGCGAGGACCAGGATCCGCTCTGGACATTTCCCGCGGGGTCAGGATTGACATAAGCCACGTTCCACGTAGCCAGGAATTTTGCTCTGGATGCTTCCCACGGGTTCACTGCCATGTTCGGCGAGGACCAGGCTCCGCTCTGGATGCTTCGCACGGGTCATTGTCGTACTCTGCGAAGACCAGGATCCGCTCTGGACGTTTCCCACAGGGCCAGGATTGACATAAGCCGCATTCCACGTAGCCAGGAATTTTTCTCTGGATGCTTCCCACGGGTTCACTGCCTTGTTCGGCAAGGACCAGGCTCCGCTCTGGATACTTCGCACAGGGTCATTGTCGTGCTCTGCGAGGACCAGGATCCGCTCTGGACGTTTCCCACGGGGTCAGGATTGACATAAGCCACGTTCCACGTAGCCAGGAATTTGCTCTGGATGCTTCACACGGGTTCACTGTCGTGTTCGGCGAGGACCAGGCTCCGCTCTGGATGCTTCACACGGGGTCATTGCCATGCTCTGCAAGGACCAGGATCCGCTCTGGACGTTTCCCACGGGGTCAGGATTGACATAAGCCGCGTTCCACGTAACCAGAAAGGGTTGACTTTATCCGCATTTCACAGGGTCGGGGCTTGACCCTCGGTCATCTGTGCACCGCCAAGTCATGGAACTGGGAGTTGCCGCTGTTCCGCTTTGTTTGACGTTGTGTCTGTTGTAATGAGACGAATGTTGAGATGATCTCCAGGTTATCTGTGAACCGTTGAGATTTTGCTTCTTCTTCTGATGAAGCCTGGGGAGGAAAGGTGTGATTTCCTCTTTGTTTGCGCCCCTGGATTGTATACAGGGATTGATGTGATATCACCTGTAGGGCATAAATTTCATTTTTTTATTTCTTTCCGCGATGCTCTATCATTTCAGCTTTTATATCGCGAAGGTCGCGATTGCCCAATCATTTCGGCTATTTTTCGCGGTGCCCAATCATTTCAGCTATTATTATTATTTTTTTATTTTTACTCTCTGTTTTTTATTGCGAGTTGCTTAATCATTTCGGCTATTTTGCATGCATACATTTTTACTTGCTGATTTTGTTTGCAAGTTGCCCCATCATTTCGGCTATTTCGTATGCATGTGTTGCTTGCTGGCTTTTTGCTACAAGCTTGGAATTAGACACTGATTTCGGCATAAGCATCGCTACAACTGGGATATTGCCAGGAGCGAATCATCATTTGCCTCTGTCGATGTCGAGCAAAGGTAGCTTAGCAAACAGGGTTAAGATCCTGTCGACTAAGGCTTTTGACTTCATGAGCCGTAAGGGTCTCATAAAGGTATTTCTCCCCGCGAGTCGTGAGGATCTCGTATGTGCGTTTTCTCCTTAGGAGTCGTGAGGATTCCTAAGTGCATGTTCTCTTGTAAGTCGTAAGGATCTTACAAGAGTTTTTTCTCCTTATAAGTCAAGAGGACTTACAAGGGTTGTTTACCATATAGACATATCCCTAGTCACGGATGGGACTTCGTTAAGGAAATGTTTATTCGCGCCCGTGGATTGTATAAAACGGTCAGCGTTGAGCCGCTTGTAGGGCAGTATTGGAGGTTGTGGGGGGTTGCTTAAGAACAGGTTCAGATTCCTGTAGCTTAAGACTTTCAAATCTTATGAACCGTGAGGGTCCCATAAGAGGGTTCTCCTTACGAGTCATGAGTATCTCGCAAGTGTAATTTCTCCTTAGGAATCGTGGGGATCCCTAAGTGTGTTGCTCCCTTGTGAGTCGTAAGGATCTCACGCAGGTGTTTTCTCCTTACAGGGTTGAGAGGACCTTGCAAGTGTCTTTTAACGAGATCGTGCCCTTTCGGGTTTTCACAAAACTCGCCAGTAGCCCTGCTGTTTTTACTCACGGAGCCTTTTCGGGTTTTCATCCGTGCCCTTTTTTCTTGTGGACATACCGTTTTTTTTCTTCCTTTTTTTTTAATTCTAACGAGGTTGCGCCCTTTCGGGTTTTCACAATACTCGCCGGTAGCCCTGCTGTTTTTACTCACGGAGCCCTTTCGGGTTTTCATCCGTGCCCATTTTGCTTATGGACATACCATTTTCTTTTTCTTTCTTTTTTTTATTCTAATAAGGTTGCGCCCTTTCGGGTTTTCACAATACTCGCCGGTAGCCCTGCTGTTTTTACTCACGGAGCCCTTTCGGGTTTTTATCCGTGCCCATTTTGCTTATGGAACATATCGTTTTCTTTTTTTCTCTTTTTTTATTCTTTTCATTTTGTATCAACTTTGGGATGCTGCAATCCACCGTAGTTTATCGACATCTCGGTCAACGGCTAGTTTTAGGACATAGTGGTCTGTTGTTAGTTTAAGGACGTTTCGGTCCGTTGTTAGTTTTAAGGACGTTTCGGTTTGTCGTTAGTTTAAGGACGTTTCGGTCCGTCGTAAAGGAGCCGGTTACTACTTATAGAGTGTGGGCTTAGGAAGATAGCGAGCGGACATAGTCGTCATCATCTATCATTGACCTAGGCCGTGACTCGTTAGGCGTAGTATTTTTTCAGGAAGCGACCATTTATTGTCCTGAAGGGCCTTTCACCATGCATGTCCATGAGTAGATAGGCCCCACCCTGGTAGACCTTGTCTATAATATACGGGCCTTCATAATTCGGTTCGAATTTCCCTCGTTTAGCACGATTGGGGATCATAGGTCTTTTGACGACTAGCACGAGTTCACCTTGGCGGAATGTCCTCGGCCTGGTCAGTTTTTCATATGAGCGCGTCATTTTTGCCTTATAAAGCTCCAGATTTTGTTGCGCTATGAGCCGGGTTTCATCAAGGGCATCGAGCTCCTCGAGCCGAAGGTGAGCATTCTCTTCATCCGTTAGCTCGTAATGAACTGCCACTCGTAGAAAGGGTAGCTCTATCTCGAGGGGGAGTACCGCCTCTGTACCGAATACCAATGCGTATGAAGTTGTATTCGTGGCTGTTTTGAACGTCGTTCGGTACGCCCAGAGAGCCTCATGCAGTCTCCCATGCCAGGCCTTTTTATTTCGAGACACCGTCTTCTTTAAATCTTCGTCAACGTCTTGTTAAAAGCCTCAGCTAGACCGTTAGCTCGAGGATTATAGACTGATGAGTATATCCAGTTTATATTATGCCGTTGTGCGAAGCGGCTGATCTTGTGGCTTCTGTAGGTATTCATATCAGATTTTTGCATTTTTATACCGCCCAATTTTTATCACATTGCTTATCGGTAGGTACTCTTGAGCCGTGTTTGCTAGTCAATTGCAGGATACGGGTTCTCGGCTCTAAACGGTGAAATTCATGGAAAAACACGACAAAATCCGGGTTCCTACCAACCACAGATAAAACACGGGTCTCCGCTCTTTATCCGTCTGTTGCCACACACCAGTTTAGGAGACAAAATGGCAAATCGATTGTCACCTTCATGCACAAAGCTCAATGGCAACACAAGATCCAAGAAATCTACGCGGAGCTCAAGAAAATCTTGACAAAAGATACATATCCAATCACCTTTTGATCAATAAAAATTCTGGAAGAAATGTGGAGAGATTATCAGAAAAGACATATACCATACTGAAGTACAAAGAAAACCAGGGAAGCACAAAAAGTTGGAGGGCCCAACTCTACCATAGGGCCCCAGATCCGCGGCATAAAGAGGCTTAGGCCGCGGATCCGCGGCCGTACTGGCGCCGTAGAAGGTCAAACTTCAGGGGTAGATTGGTCTTTTCACATATGTTCTGATTGTTGCCCTAGATCTCCTTTTCCCTGCCTATAAATAGCCCAGAACCTTGTGAAGCCAAGGGTGAATAATCTTGTATTTTTTCTCTAGGTTTTAGAATACATGTTCTTCTTCCTCTTCTCATCTCTTCTCCATTAAAACTTGTAGTGAGCTTGGTGAGTGAAGAATGGTGAATAAAGAAGTTCATTTTATTATCATGCTTGTCTTGTTCTTTTTATAATTGCTTGCAATTTTACTTTGTTAACTTAGTTGTTGTTATTTCTTGTTCTTTCTTTCTTCTCTCTTTTCTTTATCCTTAAAACAACCATGATGCTTACGCTTGATCCTCGCCAAGGTGAGGTCGCAAATAGCTAGTTGTTATCTTCTAATCTCTTTCTTTCTACCTTCCTCTTTTGTTTTGTTTTATTTTTCCGTATCAAGATGTGTGAGTAGTTTCATACTTGTTAGGATAGGATAAGGGAAGTTTGAGAGAAGGAAATCTCTCTCACTCTTTCCTTTCCCAACAGCTTAATTCGACTCCCGTTAATTGAACCACAATCCGCTCCTTACGGCACCCTATCCTATATGATAGCGGTGATTCCGTAGTGAGACCGGTTGTGGTTGAATTAACCGGAGGTTATGGCTAAGAGCCAAGAACGGACGGACAAGCACCAAAAGGAAGAACTTATGCGTTGGAAAGCCTAGCTTATACTCGCAAGTTCCTTCCTAGTCGTGCTAATCCCCGTTGTTGCCGATTACCGTAACACCGATATTAAGAGGGGCAACGAAAGAAGTGGGAGACTCCTAACTCAAACTAACCTAATCCTAACCCTAACAAGCTCTCTTTACATATCAAATTAACCCTTAGATAATCACAAACAAATCTGGACTCTCGGACTTAACTCGTTAAAACACATAGAAAAAGAATCCCATCTCCCTGCGGATGACCCGTACTCAACCGGCTAGCTACAAGCGAAACCGTCTTGATTGCGGTAATTAACTAAAACTTGAACACGCAGAATCTCTAACAATCAAATGGCGTCGTTGCCGGGGAGACGGTAGTTTATTTCTTTGTGTAATTTCGGGTTAACTTGTGAATATAAAAACAACCGAAAAACAAAAAAAAAATATACTTTGTAAAAAAAAAAATCTTCTTGTTATTTTTGATTAGTTTTTGTGCAAGTGTACAGGAAAATACGGAGTTCAAGTTCAGTGCTAAAGACGTGGGAAGTTAGACCCACATTTCGCGGCTACACCGCGACGGTTCAAAACGAGCAAACGATCTACTGGAGAAGTTTCTGGAGCAGTTTCAGTGAGCAAATCCAGATTCAGGGTCTTTAAAACAGCAGAGGACACCTAAAACAGCCCACACCAGAAAAATGAAGAACTAAATCATCATTACTGCCGCGGAACTGCGGCATTAGGGCCTTATTGCCGCGGAATCGCGGCCACTTGGTGTGGTCAGTGTGCCAAATTTTCTGTAAGTGTATCTCTCCTTCTCCCCACTCCTCTGGACTCCAATAAACTGTGTTTTCTGCAGATTTCTTTGCACAAACTCTCTTCCCCCTTCCAATAAACTGTTCTTGTGCAGGATTCTTTGCGCCGCGCTAAAAATAAAAATTGTTTGCAGTTGATTTGTTACTCCTTTGCATTTCTTAATACGGACTTAAAGGGCTTGAAACCAATTCAGATTGGGTGGGGATTTCATCACCCTTCCCAGGACCCCAAAAATCACAAAAAGCATATGCATTGACCATTGTTAAAAATTAAAAAATACTAGACTCGGCCCTAAGGACTTCGCGCTCAATAGGACAGAGGACTAGTTACAGGCATCGGCCGTTTATCCTATCTGACTTTTGCGGTGCCTAGGCAATTGTGACGAAGGCAAGTGGTTATTTAATTAAGGAATTTCGCGAAAGCGTTGGACAACCTCCCACTTACCTGACACTTATCTGGCCGCATTAGACGGAGAAGAGGCGGTTTGAGGTCCTTTTTCTAGCCCTCTGGAACAGTTAGGAGCAGGTCTAGTAGACCTAGGTGACCATAGATCTAGGTGAGATTGTGCATATCTTATTTGTGATTGCTTAAAGCCGTAAGTCCGTACATATTTCTGTAAAGCTCTTTCTAAAACAAAAAAAAAGAAGAAAAAAATCAAAAACTTTTATAAAAACTTACCCTTTGTCGCCAAATCCATTTTTCACCCACCACCCATCGTTTCTCCATTGACGTTTTCTTACCCTCACCTTCTCCGCTTTGACTATACTAAACTCGTTTAGTGTATGTCCGCTTGGACTCGGGACACTAGCGCCCGTCTAGTCCGCGTTACGTTAGTCGCTACCGACTACGCGATCGACTCAGACGTCGATACTCCATCCACTCCTCTTTCACCCTTACCTTTGCCAGCCAACTCCGACGTTGACCGGAATTCTGTTCATACATCTTCGCCTTCACCTTCACCAACCTCTTCTTCCGCGATGTCAGGATTTAATCCGAACATCTCTTTGACTACCCCTGGATTGGCTCTACCTCCAACGGAGACCAATATCCCACCACCACCGCCTGTTGTAGCGCCGCAGCGAATCGCGCTCCAGAACCGTTTCTATCCCACCCATTCTGCACTTCCCACCTGCCTTTCTCTTCCACCGGCCAATGGGGATAATTTTGAAATTAAGCCCCACTTCATCAACATTCTTCCACGATTTCATGGGCTTGAATCTGAAGATGCCTATATCTTCATCAACAAATTTCAAAACGTTTGTGCCATGATGAAAACCACCCAGCTGTCGGACGATGTTATACGTCTACGGGTCATTCCGTTCACTCTATGCGATCTTGCTGAAAAATGGCTGTATAGCACCGCTTCCCACTCCATAACCGGTTGGGACGAGTTTGTTAAAGCGTTTCTCAAAAAGTTCTATCCAAATCATAAAACCGCAAGGATTCGAAATGAAATCAACCAATTCTCTCAGCTTCCTTCTGAACCCTTCTGGAAGTGCTTTGACCGATACAAAGACCTTCTTGTTCAGTGTCCTCACCACGGTATAGAGAAATGGCAACTTTGCCAAACCTTATACGAGGGACTGAACCCAGCAACGAAGCAGTTGTTGGAAACCATCTGTCAGGGCCACTTCCTATCGAAATCTGACGAGGAAGCATGGCAGTTCTTTGACGACCTTGCGGAGCAAACGCTACAATGGGAGAGCACCAGACCGACTTCTTCTTCTTCTACCTCCACTTCTACCGGTCAGTCTAGGGTAGGGATTCACCAACTTGATGTCTCTATTGCGATGAAAGCTGAAATGGCTGCAATAACAAGAAAGCTTGAAGCGATAGAGAGCAAATTTTCTTCTTCTGCTCCTGCTCCTGCCCCTGTTCTCCCCCTTCGTATCATTTGCGCTTGTTGTTCCGATCCTTCTCACTTGACCGAAGAGTGTCCTTACAATCCACCCTCGCAAGGACAGGATCAGGTTAATGCTGCATTCCAACAAAGACCGAGAAATGATCCATACTCTTCCACCTACAATCCCGGTTGGAGGAACCACCCCAATTTCGCCTGGAATCAGAATCAGAATCAATTCCAAGGCAACAATTTCCAAAGGGCCCCTCCGCCGCAACAACAAGCGCAACAATAAACTCAGTATCAGCAGCCTTTCCAACCCCAACCTTTTCAGAATCAGACGAACAACTTTGCACCCAACAATTCTTTTCCACCAAACAACTTTTTTCCGTCAAACAACGATAAGGTTTCCTCGCTCGAACGAAGTCTAGAGGCTTTCGTTAAACAATCGACTCAGTCCACCGCCAACATCCAGTCTTCCATTCAGTCCTTAGTACAACACACTGCCGCTCACGGGCAAAGCATCAAGACCATCGAGGCCCAGATTGCACAGCTGAATGCAGCCTTAAGCGAGCGAGAAAAGGGGAAGCTCCCGTCCCAGTCACTCCCAAATCCCGGTCATCCACATAATGTACATGTTGCTCTTGAATAACAGAACCATAATGTGAGTGCCGTGACCACACTGAGATCGGGAAGGATGCTGCAAAACAACATTGGCAAACGGATCAACGATGACACCCCGGCCGCTGCTTCTTCTTCTTCTTCTTCGGCTTCTTCGTCTTCTGAGCCTATTCTCCGTTCTTCAACAGGCTCTCCTTCCTCTTCTTCTGCTCTGAACGGACCCACTTCTCACTCCACGAAAACACCTGTTCTGGGATCCGTTCCAACTCCACAATCTCCTCCTCCAGCATTAGACTCAACCAATTTTCAAAATGTTCCATTTCCAAACCGGTTGAGGTCTAATAAACAAAATCCTCAAATGGAGAAGATTCTGGAGTTATTCAAGCAGGTTAACATTAACATTCTTCTTTTAGATGCTGTCCAACAAGTCCCATCCTACGCGAAAATCTTAAAGGACTTGTGCACGAAAAAGAGGAAGTCTCAGGTACCCAAGAAAGTTTTCTTGGCTAGTGCTGTGAGTGATGCCCTTACCCAATCTTTACCACAAAAACGGAAGGACCCTGGCTGTCCTACGATTTCAATTACCATTGGGGATAAGAACATCAACCGCGCACTATTAGATCTTGGTGCCAGTGTTAACCTGCTTCCGTACTCAGTATACGAGCAATTAGGCGTAGGAGAGCTGAAATCCACGCACTGCACTCTCCAAATGGTCGACCGATCGATCACCCATCCTATGGGTGAGCTAGAGGATGTGTTAATAAAAGTCGGGGACTTCATATTCCCCATTGACTTCATTGTATTAGACACACAGCCTGTAGCTAACCCCCGGAATCAAATTCCGGTGATACTCGGTCGCCCATTTCTTGCAACCTCAAATGCTGTGATCAATTGTCGCAATGGTTCGATGAACCTCTCTTTTGGAAACATGACGATTGAACTCAATATTTTTAGGTTGGGGAATCAGCCCGCCGAACCTAATGCTCATATACTGGACGTCTGCTCGATCCAGGAGATCACCCCAGAAGAATGTGAATTCGAGGAGTTTCTGTTTGATCACGATAATCTTGACGCCACTAGTGCGTTTCTCTTCGAACCTGCTGCTGTTTCTGCGCCCGACAACGACTACGAGTGTTTCACATTCTCGAACGATCTTAGCCGCGCACAACCCGAGTTTGAATCCTTCGACTTTCCGGATGAGTTACCTGAACCATCCAACTCGGTTGCCTACACTCGTTTTGAACCTTTGCTGGAGTCCTTTGAGTTCGAGACCTTTGCACCAATTTTGCCTTCCATCGTTTCACCTCCAACGCTCGAACTCAAGCCTTTGCCGTCTCACCTTAAGTACGCTTACTTAGGTGAGAACGAGACCCTCCCTGTCATCATCTCGGCTTCTCTAGCTCCAGAGCAAGAGAAAGCCCTTCTCGCGGTCTTGCACAGCAACAGGCAAGCTTTTGGCTGGTCCATAGCGGACATCAAGGGGATTAGTCCCCTGATCGTTGAGCATTACATTCATCTGATGGATGATGCCAAACCAGCCCGGGATCCACAAAGACGTCTCAATCAAGTCATGAAAGAGGCTGTGAAGAAGGAGATCGTAAAATGTCTTGATAGTGGTATCATTTACCCTATCTCTGATAGCCAGTGGGTTAGCCCCATTCATGTTGTCCCTAAGAAGTCGGGCATCACGGTCATAACCAACGAGGCGAACGCGTTAATCCCTACTCGCACCCAAACTGGGTGGCGAGTATGCATTGATTACAGAAAACTCAACGCCGCAACGCGGAAAGACCACTTTCCGCTACCTTTTATTGACCAGATGCTTGAACGATTGGCCGGACACGAGTACTACTGCTTTCTTGATGGCTACTCCGGCTATAATCAGATTCCCATCGCCGAAAAAGACCAGGACAAGACCACATTCACTTGTCCTTTCGGCACGTTTGCATATCGTCGCATGCCCTTTGGGTTATGCAATGCGCCCGCTACCTTTCAGCGGTGTATGATGGGAATTTTCTCAGACATGGTGGAAAAATTTCTGGAGATTTTCATGGATGATTTCTCCATCTTCGGCGATTCCTTCAACGAGTGTTTGCTGCATCTTGACGCTGTCCTTACCCGATGTAAGGACAAGAATCTCACTTTGAATTGGGAGAAATGCCACTTCATGGTGCGCGAAGGTATTGTCTTAGGACATATCATCTCGCAAAATGGCATAGAGGTTGACAAAGCAAAGATTGAGGTCATTTCCAATCTGCCTCCTCCCCGATGCGTCAGAGATATCCGAGCCTTCCTTGGCCATGCCGGTTTCTATAGACGGTTCATCAAGGACTTTAGCAAGATCGCTAGGCCCTTGACTCTTTTGCTAGCCAAGGACACGCCATTCGACTTCAACTCGAGCTGTGTGACTGCATTCGAGTCATTGAAAAGCTCACTCACTTCTGCTCCCGTTCTTTCTTCACCTGACTGGACGCACCCATTTGAGATTATGTGCGATGCATCCGACTTTGCCATTGGTGCTGTCCTTGGACAACACATCAACAAGATGCCGCACGTAATCTATTATGCGAGCCGAACACTGAACGACGCCCAACTCAACTATACAACAACTGAGAAGGAATTCTTAGCTGTTGTATTTGCTTTAGAAAAGTTCAGGCCCTACCTCATCGGCTCTCCAGTCATTGTCTACACAGACCATTCTGCTCTGCGCCATCTTTTTGCGAAGAAAGATGCAAAATCTCGGTTAATACGTTGGATCCTCTTGCTTCAAGAGTTTGACCTTGTCATTAAGGACAAACGAGGATGTGAAAACGTAGTTGCCGACCATCTCTCACGACTTCCTTCTTCGCCTTCGCTTCCAATTCCGATCAACGACGTTTTCCCGGATGAACAGCTCTTGACAGTATCTTGCGAACCCTGGTTCGCAGATATTGTGAACTATTTGGCCACGGGATTACTACCGACCGAATGGTCAAGTCAGGACAGACTTCGCTTCTTATCCCAAGTAAAACACTTTTACCGGGACGAACCCTATTTGTTCAAGTACTGTCCCGACCAGATTATTCGTCGGTGTGTCCCCGACGAGGAATTCAAGAGTGTGCTGTCGTTTTGCTACGATCAAGCGTGTGGCGGGCATTTTGGCCCCAGAAAGACAGCCGAGAAGATTTTGCAATGTGGTTTCTACTGGCCACAACTTTTCAAAGACGCTCATGACTATTGCAAGACTTGCTCCCGGTGCCAACACATGGGTCGGATATCCCGGAGGAACGAGATGCCACTCCAACCGATCTTGGTTGTGGAGATTTTCGATGTTTGGGGGATAGATTTCATGGGGCCGTTTCCCAGCTCTTTTGGGAACTTGTACATCCTTCTCGCTGTTGATTACGTCTCTAAATGGGTCGAGGCTGTGCCCAGCCGAACTAATGACAACAAGGTTGTCGTTAGGTTTCTTAAAGAAAACATTTTCTCCCATTTTGGGCACCCCCGAGCGATCATTAGCGACAATGGAAGTCATTTCTGCAACAGGACTTTCGAGGCCTTGATGCGGAAATACTCCATTAATCATAAGCTCTCTACGCCCTACCACCCCCAAACCTGCGGGCAGGCCGAAGTTTCAAATCGGCAAATCAAGCAGATACTGGAGAAGACGGTTTCCAAGAACCGTAAGGATTGGTCGCTGAAACTCACTGATGCCCTTTGGGCCTTTCGAACCGCTTATAAGACCGACCTTGGTATGTCTCCCTATCGGCTTGTGTACAGAAAAGCCTGCCACCTACCTGTCGAAATAGAGCATCGCGCATTTTGGGCGATAAAAGAGCTGAATCTGTCTCTCGAAGATGCGGGCAGCCATCGGAAGCTGCAGTTGAACGAATTAAGCGAGCTTAGGGATGAGGCTTACGATAACGCGGTTGTTGTTAAGAACCGAACGAAGGTGTTTCACGATAAACACCTTTTGCGCAAAACCTTCGTACCTGGTCAGCAGGTACTGCTTTACGACACCCGACTTCACTTCCATCCAGGAAAACTCAGATCTCGCTGGAAAGGGCCGTATTTTGTGCGGAATGTGTATCCGCAGGGCGCTGTGGATTTGGAGAATCCAAAGGACGGTTCATTTTTCAAAGTGAACGGACACCGATGCAAACCGTACCTTAGCGCAGAACCAACAGAGGAGCTCCTGTTCTTACAGGAGCCGGTTTGCCCTGCCTGATCTTCCTCTGCCTACCTCCAAACTTCGGTTATCCAGCCAAGAACAGTGGACACTGTTCCAAATAAGTTTGGGGGTATGTACAAACCATTTTGTATATATTTGTGTATATTCTTTTTCTTTTCTTTAAAAACAAAAACAAAAAAAAAATTGTATCGCTAACCGACATTTTTGACCCTTCAAATGATCTCTTCATGCAATGACAGTGAGGACACTGTCCAATTTAAGTTTGGGGGTACGCTCGGTACGCATTTCTTACCTTCACATTCATATGTATATTTTGCATCTGCATATTAAAATCCATAAAATCCATAAAAATCTGAAAGTTTTCTAAAAATATAAAAACTTTTCTGTCAAGTTAGCTTGTGGAAGAACTCTGATTCAACATTTCGACGGTTTTTGTTTGAAAAAATAGGAATAACTAAATCTTATGTTTAGATTTTGAAAACCTGAAAGATAACTCTCCTTTGAAGTTAACTATAGCTGATATACGTCTTTACATCACACTACACGTGTCGTGAGTGTTTGGGAATTAGATGACAAGTCTTTTATGTTTAAAAACTTTTAAATAGATAAATGATTTTCTGAGGATCAAAGAGGTTTGTTCTGAAATAAGTAATGTCAAGAATAGTTTATGAAGTAAAGCGAATATGAAGGAATGATATTGATGCCGTAATTGGAACTAAGTCTGAAAAATAACCCATCTGAAACTTGATTGGAATGATTACACACCGAACCCACTAAACACGTCTTTTATCCAAAAAAATAATTGAACTGCCGGTTATATCTCCGTTCGTATTAAATCATCTGATTTTCACGCCAAACTGTCTTTTGTTTTTGGACCTAGGTAACTTGAGTAATTAAGTCCGCTGGGGTGTTTCTACACCTAATGCCCTAAAATCAACTGGTTTGGGTGCATTGGCCCAAAGCTCGCTAAGAAGCCTAGAAAGTCCAGATTAAAACAAAGTCAAGCAAGTGTTCTCTCCGAGTTAAAATTCCTAACGGTTCTTTGTGTGAGAATAATCTTGATAAAAGACAGGCTTTTATAAAAATAAATTTTAACGGAGATATGAAGGTTTTATTCTATGATAAAGACTATTGCACGTTCACAGAGGTGTGTATGA
The DNA here is from genome assembly GCA_030015575.1 of Agapanthus africanus. Lineage (NCBI taxonomy): Eukaryota > Viridiplantae > Streptophyta > Magnoliopsida > Asparagales > Amaryllidaceae > Agapanthus > Agapanthus africanus. Next base: position 369,303,356 of record JASDDO010000024.1, on the reverse strand, counting down.
AATGAAAACAAGAAAAAGGTGGAGTGAAAAATACGACTTAGTTTCCTGTTAAGGAAGATAGAAATTCTGAAGTTGAAACCTTACTGGAAAACGAAACTTGAAAAATGCTCAACTCTTTATAAAACTTATATGATCCTTTTAAAATTGTTATCTGGGCTTTATTGTGCGACATGATGACTTTAATCGATCCTTCTGCAACTTAACGACACTATTTGCACTGCATGTAAAGACATATAAAATCTGTAGTTAAATAAGAAGCGAGGTGTGAAAAATAAAGGTTCGATAGTCTAGACTTAGGATTATAGAATTGTTATTTTCTGAAACAAAACTTTAGGGTTTGAATCTTAGTTATTTTACAAAACCAACTTGACCGGATTTTATGGGTAGTATCCGCTGAAAACCCTCAGGAGACAACACTCCTCCTACTAGGGACACCTAGAGGTTTAACGGCTTGTTGCACATGCTCAGTGCAATCGCGTTCCCTGCGAAAGTGAGGTTAGGAAATTTTTTGTGAATAAATTGGCTTCGCTCGGGACGATCAAATGATAAGTTTGGGGGTATTTGTTCATATCAGATTTTTGCATTTTTATACCACCCGATTTTTATCACATTGCTTATCGGTAGGTACTCTTGAGCCGTGTTTGCTAGTCAATTGCAGGATACAGGTTCTCGGCTCTAAACGGTGAAATTCATGGAAAAACACGACAAAATCCGGGTTCCTGCCAACCACAGATAAAACACGGGTCTCCTCTCTTTATCCGTCTGTTGCCACACACCAGTTTAGGAGACAAAATGGCAAATCGATTGTCACCTTCATGCACAAGGCTCAATGGCAATACAAGATCCAAGAAATCTACGCGGAGCTCAAGAAAATCTTGACAAAAGATACATGTCCAATCACCTTTTGATCAATAAAAATTCTGGAAGAAATGTGGAGAGATTATCAGAAAAGACATATACCATACTGAAGTACAAAGAAAACCAGGGAAGCACAAAAAGTTGGAGGGCCCAACTCTACCATAGGGCCCCGGATCCGCGGCATAAGGAGGCTTAGGCCGCGGATCCGCGGCCGTACTGGCGCCGTAGAAGGTCAAACTTCAGGGGTAGATTGGTCTTTTCACATATGTTCTGATTGTTGCCCTAGATCTCCTTTTCCCTGCCTATAAATAGCCCAGAACCTTGTGAAGCCAAGGGTGAATAATCTTGTATTTTTTCTCTAGGTTTTAGAATACATGTTCTTCTTCCTCTTCTCATCTCTTCTCCATTAAAACTTGTAGTGAGCTTGGTGAGTGAAGAACGGTGAATAAAGAAGTTCATTTTATTATCATGCTTGTCTTGTTCTTTTTATAATTGCTTGTAATTTTACTTTGTTAACTTAGTTGTTGTTATTTCTTGTTCTTTCTTTCTTCTCTCTTTTCTTTATCCTTAAAACAACCATGATGCTTACGCTTGATCCTCGCCAAGGTGAGGTCGCAAATAGCTAGTTGTTATCTTCTAATCTCTTTCTTTCTACCTTCCTCTTTTGTTTTGTTTTATTTTTCCGTATCAAGATGTGTGAGTAGTTTCATACTTGTTAGGATAGGATAAGGGAAGTTTGAGAGAAGGAAATCTCTCTCACTCTTTCCTTTCCCAACAGCTTAATTCGACTCCCGTTAATTGAACCACAATCCGCTCCTTACGGCACCCTATCCTACATGATAGCGGTGATTCCGTAGTGAGACCGGTTGTGGTTGAATTAACCGGAGGTTATGGCTAAGAGCCAAGAACGGACGGACAAGCACCAAAAGGAAGAACTTATGCGTTGGAAAGCCTAGCTTATACTCGCAAGTTCCTTCCTAGTCGTGCTAATCCCCGTTGTTGCCGATTACCGTAACACCGATATTAAGAGGGGCAACGAAAGAAGTGGGAGACTCCTAACTCAAACTAACCTAATCCTAACCCTAACAAGCTCTCTTTACATATCAAATTAACCCTTAGATAATCACAAACAAATCTGGACTCTCGGACTTAACTCGTTAAAACACATAGAAAAAGAATCCTATCTCCCTGCGGACGACCCGTACTCAACCGGATAGCTACAAGCGAAACCGTCTTGATTGCGGTAATTAACTAAAACTTGAACACGCAGAATCTCTAACAATCAGTAGGCTGGCCCGTTATCGGAGATGATCCGTCGTAGAGTCCCAAACCGTTAAATGACGTATGTCTTGAAGAAATGGAGGATATTCTCCGTCTTCACTTCCCTTAGCGATACTACTTCATCCCATTTGGAGAAGTAATCAGTTGTCGCCAAAATGAATCGATGTCCTCTGGACGATGCTGGTTCGATGGGGCCGATTTCAGTTTCCCACATTTCGAACGGCCAGCTAGCCACTGTCGGATGTAGTGGATTCGGATACTGGTGGATAAAGTCCCCATTGATCTGGCATGAGTGGCATTGCTTTGCATACTCAAGGCAGTCCTGGATCATCGTGGGCCAATAATAACCCATCCGCTTGATCTTCAGCTTCATCTTCGGCCCGGCTTGGTAAGAACCGCAAAGTCCATCATGAGTTTCATGGACGACTCTCTTTGCCTCTTTAGGTCCCAGGCACCTTAACCACAGAGAATCAAATGACCTCTTGTACAGAGTATCATTGACGAAGGCAAAAGACAGAGCTCGTTTCATAAGCTGATGTCTTGAGGACGCATCCTCGGGCATTCGACGGGATTTGAAGTAGTCTATAAAGACTTCCCTCCAATCCTCAACCATTTCTTAGTCTTTTACTTGTAGAGCCGCTGACTTGGCCGTTCTCTTTTCCTCAGACGTTTCTGGAAATATTTCTGCCGGTGTGAGGACTCGACGGCTTTGCACAACGATCCTCACGTCATCGAGGTTTTCATCAGCCAGTTCCTTAGCGAGCTTGGCTAATGCATCCGCCTTGCTATTTTCCGCACGCGGTATGCTTTCCAAGGTGTAGGAAGGAATTTGAGTCAGCAATTATTGTACTCTCCTACCGTACTTCACCAACTCTGGCTTGCACGTTTGGTAGTCGCCATTTACTTGACTAACAACCAGTTGGGAGTCTCCGTATATGAGGAGATTCTCAATCCCCATGTCGATGGAGATCTCGAGACCTGCTATTAAAGCTTCATACTTGGCTTCATTGTTTGTCCTCGGCTCTGTTAAGGAGAATGCAAAGCGCATTATCCTTCCTTGTGGAGTCGCGAAGATAAGGCCTACCCCTGATTTGATTATAGGAGTGTTTTGTTTGCGCTTCTTCATGGTGGATGCTCCATCAAAGTAAAGTTCCTATCGGGTGCCATTACCGTCGATCGTGTCAAACGCATGCTCGTCTGGCAGTTCGCAATTCAAAGGAGAATCGGCAGGTATTGGATTCTCAGCGAGGAAGTCGGCGATGGCCTGGCATTTCACTGCCTTAAGAGGCTGATAAGTTATCGAGAACTCCATCAAGAGAAAGGCCCATTTAGCGAGTCGCCCCGTCAATATGGCCTTTGACATCAAGTATTTGAGAGGATCCACCTTTGATATGAGGTGGACTTCATGCGCCAACGCATAGTGCCTGAGCTTCGTTATTATGAAGATCAATGCCAGGAAGTGTTTTTCGATCGGAGAATAATTGCTTTCTGCCCCCAGCAGAACTCGACTCAAATAGTAGAGCGCTCTCTCCTTCCCTTAGTCGTTCTCTTGTGCCCATAATGCACCTAAGGAACCTTCAAGGGCTGTTGTATACAGGACAAGAGGTTTTCCTTTAACGGGAGCGGCCGACACTGGCGGGTTCTGCAGGTATTGCTTGATTTCGTCCAGTGCATTTTGGAATTTGCGATCCCAGACGAAAAGGGTTCCCTTCTTCATCAGGTGACTGTAAGGGCGGCATTTCCCTGAAAGATTGGCTATAAATCGTCGGATATACGCGAGCTTCCCTTGGAGAGACCGCAATTGTTTGAGAGTCCTTGGCGGAGGCATTTCCATGATCGCCTTAATTTTTGACGGATCTATCTCGATGCCTCGGTGTCGGACGATGAATCCTAGGAATTTGCCCGAGAAAACATCGAACGCGCATTTGAGAGGGTTCATCTTCAAGTTGTATTGCCGGAGGCGTTGAAACACGATCCTCAGATGCTCTAAATGTTCCTCGTATGATTTACTTTTCACCATGAGGTCGTCGATATAGCATTCGACGATTTCATGTATGAGGTCATCGAAGATCTTCGTTATGGCCCTCTGATAGGTGGCACCGGCGTTCTTTAGACCGAAAGGCATTACCTTGTAGCAGAATATGCCCAAGGGGGTCCGGAAAGCAGTATGCTTCTGGTCCTTCGGATGCATTTTTATCTGATTATATCCTGACGATCCGTCCATGAAGGAGAAGACTTCATGGGTGGACGTGTTATCTATCATTAGCTCAGTGACTGGTACCGGGAAGTCATCCTTCGGGCAGGCTTTATTGAGATCCCGAAAGTCCACACATATGCGCACCGTTCCATTTTTCTTCATCACCGGGATAATGTTGGCGATCCAGTCAGGATACTAAACCTCTTGGATGAAGCCAGAGTCGATTAGCTTCTTGACTTCGCCATTGATGCTCATCTCAAGCTCGAGCCGCATTCTTCTCGGTGCTTGTTTGATCGGTTTGACGTTCGGAGATATTGCCAATTTGTGTATAGCAATCTCTGGATCTAGTCCTGGCATCTCGGAATAGTTCCATGCGAAGCAATCTTTATGCTGCATAAGCACGTCCTTCAGCGCGGCCACCCTTTCTTCAGATAACAGTTCACTGACGAATGTCGGTCGCGGGTCACTTGCCGTCCCTAAATCAATTTTCTTGAGGTTATCTGCAGTAGTATGTATTCCATCCTTCAGCTCCTTTGGCGCCGGTGGAAATTCTGAGATTACCTCGTCATCATCGTTTTTGAAGCACCATGGGAGTTTGTCCATATCCTCAGGTTCTTCTTTTGATAGCATTATCACGTGACAGGTACGAGCTTGCTTCCAAGACCGATGTGGATTTGGTTCTACCCTCATAGATTTGGGTTCATGCTTCTGCGGCGGGGTTACCCTCCAGCTGCTGGATAGAGTGAACATGCCTTGTTGATATTGATCTTCGATCAGTTCTTGAAGGTGAAGCAGTCTTCAATAGGATGTCCTATAGCCCTATGATAGGAGCAATAGTCCGGATGAGAGACTTCGCCTGCTTGCTCGGGGTGCTTAGACTCCGGGAGTGTAATCAGTTGATGTTTTATGGCAAGATCAAGTATTTTCTTTGTCTTGTCATGGGCAAAAGAGTATGCTCGACCCATCTTCTTTATAAGAGATGAATCTTGGTTGCTCGGTTCTTGATCGCGTGGCTTCTTGGTCCCGCTCTGCCGCTGTCGAACGCCTTTCCCGTTCTTTGGCTTATTCCTGCTTCTGCGTCGGGCATTTTGTACAGCGGGTTCACAAGGAGGAGCATTTTCATTTTTCGCAGCCTGCTGAAGGAGACGCTGCGTTCTGGCTTTCTTGTAGATGGCCATTTCGCGATTATGATCGTCTCGACCCTTCTGACCCGCTTCCCTTATAAGCTTGTCCATTTGTTCTTCGAACGACGGGCTGGGCATTTTCACGGCAGGAGCTCGTTCTGGTTCAGGGTTAGCATCTTCCCACAGATCATCTCCTTCTTCATCAAAGTCATGTATGACGTGGCTACCATGGACTCGTTCTCGTTTCCTGGATTAGGCATATCTGAGCCCGACCGTTTCCATTCTCCCGTTGGGCAATTTCCGCTGAGTTCCAGGGACGTTCCAGATCCTGTCATAGAACTTAGCTTTCCGAGCGGTCTGTTTGAAAGGTACGCCTTGGTGCCTTAACAGCCTTTTTAGTCCGTTCGTATAATATCTGGGCAAACGGATAGGCTGGAGCCTGTCGAGTGTAGAATCCGTGCCGTGCCAGATTTCTTTCTCCACTTTAGTTTCCCCGGATCGGTAGAATAGAATCACCTTTTCACCTTCCCGCCTGGAAGGGACATAGAACGTCTGCAGCTCTTCCACACTGTAGGTATCAAGCGCGTCTAGTTCTTTATGATGCTTGGGCGGAATCATGGCAACTTGCAAACTTTGCTCTTCATCAGAAAATGTTTGTATTGAAGGCCGAGCAGAGAATATAGCGTTAACCTCGTCTTCCGAGTCGCTTCCGAAGGGGCGTACGGTCCCGGGTTGTTGCGTTGTGGCGGCCCTGAATAAACTATCTCTTCTTCCTCCTCGGTATCACTCCCAAAGACTAGAATAGTGGTGATAGCTTTGTCCTTCGGTTTGTGACATCTCTCCGTGTCCTCGAAATTTGGTAAGAAGTATTTTGCATCTTCGTACTTTCGGACCTCATTCACGGAGAATGGGTTCAGCTCTCCTGTTACGGTATACTCGAGACCATCCTTGAAGTATTTCATACACTGATGTTGTGTAGAAGGGATGATATTGTACTCGTGTAACCAAGGCCGGCCGAGCAAAGCATTGTAACATGTCTTGGCTTCAATGACGTGGAATTTAATATCCGTGACAAGTAGTCCAAATCGCAACGTTAGTATCACGGACCCGAGAGTCCGTGATGACTGGGAGTCGAAACCAGAGATGGTGATTTTATCATGAGCGAGGTGCTGAACGCTCATGCAGATTTCCTTCATCATCCGCACGTTGAGGAGATTGACGGAGGACCCATTGTCGACCAGGATTTTGCCTATCTTGACATCATGACAGTATCCGGAGACATATAGGGGACGGTTGTGCTCACACATCCTAAGGAGGAGATCTTCATCGCCGAAGGTGATATCAGCTGTATGTACTTCTTCCAGCTCGTCTTTCATCCTTTCTTCGACGAGGAAAGCTTGAAATTGGTCGGGCTCTTGTAATGCCCTAATCAAAAAATCTCTCGCCTCTTTGGATAGCAAAAGGACGTCGAGAATGCTTAGCTGCGAAGGTAGCTTTCTCAAGTGTGCCTTGTTTTTCTTTGGCGGGTCCTTGGCTGTCAGCTCTTTGACGACCTGATCTTCTAGGGCGATATTCTCAGAGACCTTTTCTTTTCCCTTATCCTTTTTGTTTGAAGCCTGGTTGGCGGGTCCGAGATTCTTTTCAGGCAGCGTACGATTGCGCAGCTGAATATTTTCACAGGTCTTTGGTTCTTCCTCTTTTCCCGATGTGGACTCTTTGAAGAGAGGGCCAAGAGTCATTTCTTCATCAGAGTCGCTCCCGAAGGTGAGAACCTGCGATCCCCCGGCATTGACCGTGCGACAGTTGCCAGTAATTCTTTTATGCTCCTCGGTCGTACTTCTCTGCTCCCGACGGGTTCTACGTTTCATCCGCTTAAAATGTTGCCGGTGAGCAACATACCCCTGCCACCATCTTTTAAAAGCGCTGCACTCTTCGGTAGGGTGTGCAATCTTTCGATGATATAGGCAGTAGCTAGGATGCATCTCTGCTTCACCAAGGGCATTCGTTTCGGAGGAGGGCAGCTTCATTCCCATTGATATGTCCTTAGCGAACCTTTTCCTCGTATTGAACCTGTTTTTATTCACGGTGGATGTGCTTCGATCTGGCGGGGGTATTTCGGCCCTTTCGTCTAGTCGCCAACGTTTGGCCTTTTCAAATATGTCCATCTCATGCCCCCGATCAGCTTTGCTTTTAAGAAGAGCTGTGTTTAGGAATGCATCAATTATTTCATCTGATGGCCACGGGAGTTCTGGATCAGAACCTGCCCCCAGTTCCTTTGTGCAAGGAGCCTCTTCATTGTTTAGCGATGAATGAGAGACCACATGGCAACTTGCTACATAATCTTCAGATTCATCCGATGAGTCTTCTCCATCATTTCCATCCTCAAGGACGTGGCTGAGAAACTCTTGGAGCGTGATTGGAGTCCGCGCCTTCTAGTTATATTCTTCTAGCGCGTCAATCTGCTTTTGCAGGTCCGTGCGCTTGTCGTCAAGCTTCACGGGCTTCTTGGATTTCTTTTTCTTTTTCGAAGATTTCGACGGCTGGGTATGAACACTTTGGCTATCACCACCAATCTTTGAAGTTGGGCGCGGCTTCAGCATCCCTTCGATGATCTGGGGTTCCAGCGGATTCTTCCACTTGACCGCCAGGCATGTCTGGAGCTCATTTAGCATTCTTTTGGTTTTGGCTGAAAGAGCCACTTCCTATGGAGCTTCTTCAACAAAAGAGCATATTGCCCCCGGTGTGTCCGTCTTCTTAGGAGTGTGCGGCTGTGGTGGGTTTACTTTCCACTTTTCAGACAGCGCAAACTTGCCTTGTTGGTATTGATCCTCGATCCATCCCTTAAAGACGAAGCAATCTTCGATTGGATGGCTTACCGTTTGGTGGTAAGGGCAATAATTGGGATTATTCGCTTCGCCGGGTTGCAATAGTCACTTTGGATTCGGCAGATTGATAAGCCTGTTGCACATCGCTAGTTAATATGACCTAAGGAGATTACTTGAAGACGTCTTGTCCAGCCTCCGAAAGGATCAGAGACACGACAGTCGCGGGGCTACTCGAATAACGGCTTAAAGACTGCATATCGAGGAACACATCAGCCAATGTGACGGTACCACGGACTAAAACCCTAGTACCACAAGCCTAACGGACCTCCGTCGTAAAGAATGGGGGTTAACTGCATATAACGTTAGGACAAGTTTTCCTGTAAACCCAAGGGAGGTAAACTAAAAACACTCCGAAATGAGTACATAAATCAAAGACTCCGAAACGAGTGAATAAACTAAAAACTCCGGAATGAGTACATAAACTAAAGACTCCGAAATGAGTGAATAAACTACAAACCCCGAAATGAATACATAAACTAAAAACTCCGAAATGAGTGAATAAATTATAAACTCCGAAACGAGTACATAAACTACAAACTCCGAAATGAGTATATAAACTACTTTATGCCAAATCAAGACATCAAAGGATAGAGAGACGCAAGCATGAAATAAAATATGTCTTTTATTCATAAATCTAAATGAATACAAGATACAAAAAAGGGGGAAAGAAAATAAGAAAGAAAAATATACAGCGACAAGGTATTTAAGACGGCAGGCGGTTCAATAAGCTAACTAGATCGTCGTTTTTCCGCCGGGCTTCCGCCTCAAGCTCTAACTACGCCGCAAGCTGAGTCCCTGCCTGTGCCTGTAGTTTTTAGTATGAGGAAAACTGATTCTCAAGCTCTTTTTCGGAAGTCTTGTGGGTCTCAACCATCTCGCGTGTAAAAATGACGGCTTTATCAAGAGCCATCACCTCCGTAATGGCCTCATGAAGGACCCGCCAAATTTCATAGGCCCGGGTAGTCTTGGTGGTGAGCTGGGCTTGAAGTTCCCCCAAAGCCTTTGAAGCCAACTCCCTTTCTGAAAACTTCCAGTTGAGCCTTTTCCCGCAAGACTGGAGATTGTCCGCGCACCGATCGATCCACCCACTCAAGCTGGAATTTACGGATAGGATATCAGAAAGGAGGCGTACGCATTCAACTCTATGTAGGGAAGCCTCCACTTGACGGCAATATTCGACCCAAGTACGCACCAGCGCCTCGTCATGATAGATGGCTAGAACGGACAAGGAAGCAATGGCTTCAACAAAAAATTCTTCAGCCATGACGGAAGTGCCAACGCAAAAATCTACAATAAGAGTCGCTAGTAAGTGAATGCTCTGGTTTTCCATCCTCTCAGACATGCGTCTGGCGTAAGGGCCTGGTGACATGTAAATCCGGGACTCTAGTGGAGTCAAGGCTGGAAAAACCGTGAAAATACGTATATGGTTATTCTCCTTTCCGAACAAGGAATAAGTAAAAGAATACCAGTGCTAAAGCGTCACTTACCTATGGCTACAGAAGATGGACCTGAGAGATCCCTAGGCCCATCAAGAACTTCAACTTCGTCATCAGCCTCTAGGACCGTGGTTTAAAATAAAGGGGCACATCAACATCATCATGAAAATATAAAACAGAAAGGCAAAGGAATACCGATCTTGGCTAGTGGAAAGGACGATACTCTAGGGGTATCGCGTGCGAGGTTTCCATATTAAGTAAACGCTGGAAGGTTTCTTCCGGAGAAAGATAAGACACCAGCTCCCGCAATTCTGAGGAAAAGAAATGGTTAGACATGTGGAGAGGTCGTTAAAAACAAAAATATATATGTGGATTACCTCCGATGCTTCGTCCATTCTAGACTGGAGGGATAGCAACTTCAGTAATCTCCTCTACACCCTCCGGTGCGTCACTGTAAATATTTACAGAGTCTATGGCCGGTCTGGCGACCTCCGCTGGAGGAATAAAGGCCATCACCAGAGGATCTGAAGCGCGATCTAGGCTCGAAACTGTGCCCGCTGCAAAAGGCCCTACGGAGGAAAAATGTGTAAAAACGATACGATACGAAAGTAATATAAATTATCGGCTGAGAAGGACGTAAAAGATACATACCAATACGCCGAGAAGCCTGAAGAATGGCCTTTTCGAGCCGCTGCTCTTTTCTGTTTAGTCGCGCTCGTCGGGGTTAGATTGAAGATAAATCCATACCCACCTTCAGAGAAGCCTCGTCTTCAGAAGTAGCCAAGATTGGCTGCCTGAGAGCCCGTTCTTCTTCCCGCGTCAGAGGAACCACCGGTAACATAGTCGGGGCCGGATCAACATCTCGGAATTCAACAGGGAGAAAGCATCCCTTCTTGGGGCGCACGTTTTCGGCTTCATCCTATGAACGCTTCAAAGCCCCGGCCAACTGAGCGGCTTCCTCGGCGGATGTACCAGGAAAGAGGAGACTGTCGTCTGGTTCATGCGCAGATATAGGCTCATCCTGAAGAGGCTCAAACTCGAGCAAGGCATTGAGTAGACCGGCGGCCGATTTCTTCCTCCTTTTAGGGCCCGAGCTAGCACCAGTAGAAGGGCGCTTCCTCCCCTTCGGCTCTTTTGCATGGCGCTTCCCAACTTCGCCTTCGGTGTCCATCTTTGATGACGCTGCTGCTGGTACTTTATCAGGAATCTTTACCCCAGCTCTAGTGCGAACATGAATACCAACAGTGCAGGGGACTGATTCCGCTCGAGTGGCTTTAGGAATAAGCACTGAATCACTGTCCTTCAGAGGAGGGTGAACAACCGACTGTGGCCGCAATAGAGTGCTGATGGCTTGAGATGGATCAGAGGCTTTACACTCGAAGAGCACTTGCCTCTCCTTTGCGATGATAGGATAACATGGTGGCGATACCGGCCCTTGAAGGGTCCCACGGGCCTTGGAAGATAGTCGGGCTCCGGGATCATGAAGAGGGAACCCGTATTCAACCGCATGAAATGATGGATGACGCCGCGAGCAGCCTCCAGCGAGAGAGTAGGCTCAACTAAAAAGGCTTCGAGGGGGACGCCCTAGTTGTAACCTAACTGCTGGGCGAAGCGATGAGGATTATACCCCATGAAGAGAGCAGTGTCATTTAGGCGGAACACTAAGTACCCCGGCCTAATTGAATATAAATGCATGATCTCTTTATGTTTTAAAGCCGGAACCTCATTCTTCGACAAATCGAATAACTGTTGAACGGACCCCACTGGTGTAGAGAGAACTCGATCACTGAAAACCATCCCGCCTTCGTTTGAATACGGATTAAGCAATACACGCAGAGCCCCTAACTGAGTCGGATCAGGAGCGGAAACATCGACTAGCCTCATGACCCGCTGGAAGGTATACGACTCATAGAAATTAGGACGTCGGTATGCAGCAAATGCGCCTAACACATACATCTCGATCCATGACGTGAAGTAGTGGAGAGAGAACTTCACGGTGTCTGCACTAGGGTTCGAAATGTTGGCAGCAGTACTTAAACCATGATATAGGTGTGATAACCCTGCAGCACCAATGGCCAATCGCGCTCCTTCGGCTATGCGATGGGCAGGATAGAAGGTGGAGGCTCTCATAAAATGGCGATGTATCGACATGGCGAACCAGCTAAACCAGAGGTTGATGAAGCCGACAAAGAATGTTTCTTCGTTTATTCCAGGGGCAGCGATTGCGTCAAATGTCACGCCTGACGAATTTGAAATATAAAACTGCGGCAAGTCTTCTTCTTTAGCCGTCAATTTCTCCAAGCCGAATCCGAAGGAATCCTTGACCTTCGTGAATTTCGGAGCTTTCTTGGATAGGGCGTCTTTACGGAGAAATCAAGCAATAAAAGCATCAAAAGTGACACCTTGTCCTTCCGATGCCACGAATAGTCTCTCAAAAATGCCCAAGGCCTTGATTTGACTCGGGTGCTTGTGCCGAACAGCGTTCTCGGTTGTTAAGCCTTGAAGTACAGTAGACACTGTGGCAAACATATACTCGTCATGAGGCAATAATTCTTCATAGTTCTCTCCCCTAATCGGCAACCCTGAAATGTCCCGGAACTCCTCCAGCGAAATAGAGACTTTGCGGTCCCCTAGCAGAAAAGTATTTGTTGGAAGGTTCCACAGGTTCAAAAAAGCCTTGACCCACCTGACGTGGGGAGCATGGTAGTAGAACAGTGACGCGTACACCGCTTGATACAACCCAACTTTCTGCAACCGCGAGCGTTGGAAGGAGAGAATGTACCGGGCTCAAGGAAGGTAGCCCACTGGATGACGCGGGGTAACACCTACCATATAGATCTGCCCCCAGGGTCGGGCTTCACCTTGACATACTCGGCGTCCCAAGATATCAATAGCCATTATGGGTTGATTAGGTATCCCTGTCGTTGATGGCTCAAGCCGACCCGCAGGAATCCAATTAGCCGCTTCCAACGCATAAGCAGTACGCGGACGCTCCGTCAACGATATTGAGCGGATGGATTCTGTTGGTATTTTGCACATAAAACTGCGGCGGCCCCTGATAATGTGACCGTACCAAACTCCCCATAGGAGAAGACTCTTATTGTCCTTATCATGTTCCGTGATCATTGCCATAACTTCCTCGTCTGATGGCGACTGAGGAAAAGCGACCTCCGAGCGTGTGTAAGAGAAGTAGGGAAGTGAGGCCATTGTACCTAAAAAATAGAGAAAAAACCCATTAATAAAAAAAATGTGAGTTCCTCTCATGAGACTACTAACTATAAAGCCAGTGGGCCCCACAAAATCAAAATGGCGGCTCACCAATGATGAAGCAAGAAAATTATTGTGAGAATCCAAAAGGATTTTCATTAATAAACAGTGGAGTTTTTTTAAAACATCTTCGAAAAGCAAGTTCTGTTGAAATTGGCAACAGATTCAAATTTGTGAAAAGGGTATTAAAATCCTAAGAAAGAAAAATTCTCAAGATCAGAAGGGGAATAAAATTCCAAAAAGTCCCTAGATCTCTCAGAGCTAAGCTCTGTAAAAAATGGAATTAAATTCCTTCAATAATGGGATTAAATCCCAGGAACCCTCATGGTGGGGAAACAAAGAAAATGGAATTAAATTCCAAAGATCCTCAAAGATATAGGGTAAATCCTAAGAGGAGAACTAACAATACTCATTGATTCAAAACCCCAGAGTCTACTTTCTTTTAAAAAAAAGAGTTTTTTTAGATCTCTAAAAGATCAGAGCAAAGCTCTGTTTATGGATTTAAAATCCAAAGCAAGAGCAAAAAATGGTTTCCTAAGAGATGAATGCCGTTCATAATCCTTATCCAAAAGGAGTGTTTGCAGAGTTTAACTCTGAAGTGTTAGGAGGAGAGAACTAAGCTCTGGAAAGAGAATTAAATTCTCAAGGAAAAAGTTAAGGAAGAAGAAGAAAGGATGGTCAACTCAAAGGCCAAAGGCCCCATTTATAAGACGTGATGGAAGCGGTTCAGCTTCCCATTCCCCTAGGCAATCCAACGGTGATAAAGATGGACAGCGTTGCACTCACGTGCAAGCCATGTGAGAGCAACACTGGGGGGCATTTGTTCCCTCATAAAAGAGAGAGAGAGGAGAAAATTCCCCATAACTCAAGCCTCACGTGTTAAATACGTGAGTGCCTATATGCAAAGCATATATGCGCTGCAATCAAACAATTGATATGCTAAATAAGCTTCACGTGTTAAACACGCGAGCGCCTATATGCAAAGCATAGGCGCTGCAATCAAACAATTGATAGGCTAAATAAGCCTCACATGTTAAACACGCAAGCGCCTATATGCCTATATGCAAAGCATATAGGTGCTGCAATCAAACAATTGGTAGGTTAAATAAGCCTCACGTGTTAAACACGCGAGCGCCTATATGCAAAGCATATAAGCGCTACGGTCAAACAACTATTGGCCAAATTGGCCTCACGTGTTAAACACGTGGGCGCCCATATGCAAGACATATGGGCGCCAAATTAGAGGAGCTAAATAAACCCCACGTGTTAAACACGTGAAGGTACCTCATTACGTAGAATTAAATTCTACTCAATGAACCGATGATCAAGAATCCAACGGTGGTTAAGCATAGAATTAAATTCTATTGAGATGGATATTTTTTGTTAAACAGAAGGTTGGCGGATCAAAGATCCAGTGAAATGGAAAATATTTCCCATATCTTTCAAAACAAAAAAAAGATTGCTCTCTGTAAAACCGAGCACCCTTGGATTAAAAATCCAATGGTGATGAAAATATTACCATTCAATAGAATTTTATTCTATATATGAGAGAATATTCCTTCCATCTTGTTAAAATAAGAACAACATATTCTGTAATAAACAAAGACACTTGGATCAAAAATCCAACGGTGGGTAAAATTCCCCTAATCAATTTTAAGACCAATTAAATCAATTAAAATCTCTCAATGAGATATTTTCTTAAAACCAATTAACAATCTGTCTCCACTATATAAAGAAGAGAGGACACATGAGATAAAAAAAGAACCCCGATAAGCTTCTGCAAAATACAGTGAGCTCTTGAGAGAACAGAGAATTTAATTCTCAAAGTAAGAAGACTCTCCTCCTTTAAAACACTCTAGGTAAATAAAAAAGGAGAGATTAAAAGTATCCCTCTTGTCTAGTATAACAGATATAAGGGTTTAACTTTTCATACAAGAACTTAGTTCTTCCTCTGGTTTGAGATTTGTAAGAGCAAATCTCCCCACAAGTTGAGAATTTAATTCTCATCAGGGAGATTCTGTTCTTCAGACTTAAAACTTAGGGAAAAGAACTAGGTTAAAAAGAAAAAGAAAGAAAAAGAACATATGTTCTGGGAATTCAATTCCCCCAAAATTAGGGTTTAACCCTACATAAAGAACTTAGTTCTTATAAAAATAAAAGAGAACTTAGTTTTCCAATAATAACAATGATGATGATTTAAGATCTTCAAACCAGAAATCCTGATGATCGTCAATGACTAAAAAGTCATTAACAAAGATTAATATCTCTGAAAATAAGAACTTGGCGTTTCACGTGAAACACATGTGAGTAAAATTAGTGCTTAGCACTATTATTTTGCCTCATGTGTTTCCTACGTGAGTGCTTAAAACAAACAGAAAAGAACTAAAAACACGTCACGTGCTTCCCACGTGAGCATCCAGAGAGCAGAGAAACCACCCTCTGTGTTGGTTAGGCAGCTACCAAATTAAGCAGCCCAACACAAAGCAATCATGTGAAATACATGTGAAACACTCTTGGAAACACAAAATCTGGCATCTCACGTGCTTCACACGTGAGCCCCAACCAAGTGCTTAGCACTTATGGAAAAAAGAAGGTGAGCAAATAAAACCTGAAATCAATGCTCAGCACTCACGTGCTTCCCATACAAGGTGCTTAGCACTCTATGATCAGTCAAAATGACTAAGTGCTTAGCCCTTTTTAGACAGCACCCATATATGAGCGCCTCACGTGAAAAACACGTGAGCACCATAAAAGATTAGTACTCAGCACTATTCCAGTGCCCCACGTGAAATACACGTGAGCACTGCATATATCAGTGTTTAACATTATTGGGTAGCATAAAAACCCAATCTCAACCCAAATTGGCTAAATTTTCTGAGGTTAAATCTCTTTGATTTAAAAATCAACCGAACCCATATTGCTCATGATCTCCCAAACTGATTTTAGTCTCATACATGACTAAAGATCTGTCACCGATGATATCCAAAACGATATTTATCCCACATCTCCTAAGGTAATCTTAGTCGCAAATACGACTAACGATTCTTAGGACCATCACCCCTTTTCCCTTCAAATACGGGATTTGGTTTAAGGGCACATATCTTCACACCACCGATATATGTCATTGTAATTCTTCAACGTCTTCAGAGAGATGACGGGTTCCGACGACCAACAACTTCTTTTACATTGATGTACTTCCAAATTGATGTGCAACCCTCAAATCGGATCGTGCTCTAAATTGGGCACATTCCATATCACTATTGTTCATTTCGTCACATAACAAATACAAGTGCGTGCAAGATGGATAAGAGACCGAAATGTCCCTAAACTAATATTTGTCCCCAAAACAAGAATAAGGGACCAAAATGTCCCTAAACTAATATTCTTCCCCAAAACGGGAATGTTGGACCGAAATGTCCTTAAACTAACATTTGCCCTAAACATAACAATAATGGATCGTGACGTCCTTAAACTAAAAACAAATTGAGCGCTGAATACTTATATATATTTAAGTTGATCTTAATTTCAAACCAGATTAACGGTCCTTAAATAAACCAAGCCCGAATTTAAAAATATACGGATTTGGACTAATCCACGCCCTACGGGCGACGACATAAACTAGTCTCTGTATACAATCCACGGGCAACCAAAACAAAAAAAAAACACGACACGAAGTGAACTTCCGGAGCAGGAGAAAGTGGTTATCGCAATGCGGTAACGTAATTAACTGCATGAGTTTGCTCTTGCAGGGAAGAGCGTCCCCACAATAAAAAAAACCCCTCATAAAATGAAGGGAAATCTGATAAAATCTGCTACAACGGTCGCATCTGTCCAAACTTCCGATATACGGTGCTATAAATCAACTTGGTATTTTCGGTGAGGTGGACGGATAAATCCAAATAGCATCTTCCCCTAAATTTAGGCAAGACGATCTATCCTAGTTCGTCTCTGTTTTCGACCGTAAACACACCCGATCTGCTTGACGCTTGTCTCACAGGTATTTTGCTAGGTGACCGGAGTGGATCAGCTCCTCAATATAATTACGGAGCTGTTTGGAGTTTTTGGTCGGGTGCCCCTGCAACCGATGAAAGGCACGGTATGGGCCACGGAGCCGCTTACCCGTCCTTTGTATTATCGGTAGGAGTTTGATGAATCTCTCATTTTTTTCCTTCTCCAGTAGCTCGTCCTGAGAGACATTCAGGGGATTATACTCGTGAAACCTCAGAGAATAGGGTTTCGGACGATAGGTCTTTTTCTTCTCCTCCCAGTCCTGCTTCTTTTGGTCCGTTCGGTCCTCTCGTGGAAGTTTGTCATTTACCTCCAACTCGAGTTGGATCTCCTGCTCGGTACAGACTTTCACCTCGGCAATGGTCTTGGTTGCGATAATATAAAAGAGCGGAGCCACTCTTTGTGCTTAAGACCGGATCGCAAGGCGGTGATGACCGTCTCATCCCGGTGTTCGGGTAACTCCAGGAGGGCATTGTAGGACCGAGTGACGTAACCCTTGAAAAATTCACCGTTCTCTCTCTTGATGGTGAACAGGTAGTCGACCATCCTCTTCCGTCGTCGGTTGTCGACGAAATGACCGAGAAACTGAGTAGCCAGCTCATCGAAAGTGAAGATTGAATGCGGAGTAAGACCGTGGAACCAATCTCACTCGGCCCGGATGAGGATGGTGGGGAAGGCTCAGCACTGAGCCGCGTTCGAATTATCTTGGAAGCTCATGCCTGCAGTAAACTCGTCCAAGTGGTCTTTTGGGTCGGACTTCCCGTCAAAAAAGTCCACCTTGGGCGGCTTGTTCCGAGACAAGACCCGCTCATTTAGCAACTGCTCTGTAAAGGGCCTCGTGAGAGAATCCACTGAGTATTTTGCCGATCCTCTGGGAGGATGGGTGGTGAGCAACATGTCCTCAATCTTCTTCTTGAGGTCCTCTAATCGTTGTTGGTACCCTAAGAATTCTTCATACTCGGAGTGCCTGCTGTCTCGACTTCGGGCTTGTGCGATGGAGCGGCTCCGGCTACGCTCTATCACATTCCTCAGATCCCTGGGGTGAACCCTCCATGGTTCACCTTGACGCGATCCATGTGCTCGTCCTCAGTGAGTGTGTTGACGTCGGTCTTCCCTGGAATCAGGCGATCAGAACGACGTCTCTTCTGGGGGCGAAGGAGCATGGCGAGCGTTGAAGCGATAATCTGGTCACTCCCGAGAACTTGGTGTCGAACTGTCCGGTGCCCAATGAGTCATGGAACCATTCCTCATATGGGGGTCGGGACTGCCGGAATCGGCATGCCGGTGTTCCGTGACATCGATATTGGCATGAACGAGGCCAAGGACCGGATCGTTCCCCTCTGCCGCCCCGTGCCCGGCGTCTTTCAGGGGAGTAGGGATGGCGGCATGGTGACCATGGCCGACCATTTGGACACGAGCGAGCGCGTCTACCATCGCCTTGAGTCTGTCGATCCGTGCGGATAAGGCCTTGACGATGTTGGGAGGCGGAGTAGAACCGCTTCTGCCTTCGTTGCGGAGGATGAGATGGCTTGTGTTGGGATCTTCGTTGCGATGATCGCTGACCATCGAATCGAATGCAGAAGATCAAGTTTTTTAGTGGAAAAGACTTTCGTTCCCACAGACGGCGCCAATTGATGAAGGTCGTAATCTCCCTCAAATGTTTTCCTCCGTTGATCTTGTTACCAGCGGTGCTGAACGGTTGAGATTTGAGATGAAAGTTGAGTGTGTGGATCTCAATGGGTTGGTTGTTGTTGACTCCGAACTACCTGCAAGGAAAGTCCCGGGATGGAAAACCACCGTAGGACCTCCGATGATCAAGTAAGTACTGAAAAATATTAGAGCAGAGTGGCGGCGTATTGGAATGAGTTCCAGATATCTGATTCGTCTGGAAGAGGGGTTTATATAGCGGTCGCATGGAGCGAGCCGATGCGAGATTCTCGCCGTCTGTTACGCCCCTGCTCCATGTTCGTGTTGATGGCGGAATACGCCCACTAATGGCGAGATACGCTAGTGGGAGATGCGGGATGCGGAGTGGCGGAGATCTTGTCGTGGTAAGATACACGGAGCTGTTACGGGACGTTCGGGCTCCGTGCTCCCGGTCAAACAGGGATTCTGAAGAATCTCAAATATAAAATAGCTTGGAGACGAGCAAGTGAGCTGAGAAGTCTCAGCTATAGGTAGCTTGGATACGAGCCACTAGCTGGCGGTCAGCTGAAGAGGGAATGTGCTCCGGGTAGGTTGTCTGAAAGGTTGGGCGCAACCTCGGAGGCGAGGCGCCGATGAATGTCCCCATGTATCATATTTATTCCTGCTCTGCAGCCCCCACGAATCTAGAGGGCTTACGTGGACGACACGTCATCCGCTACGTGTCGTGATCCGAAGAATTCCCATTTACGAGCATCATCAACGGGTGAATGAGCACTTTACTAATCAACAAATATGAAGAATTACAATGGTGGATGAACTCACAAATCCTTCCTAAAGCCCTAGCCTCCTCTCTCAAATGACAAAGGGTTCAAAACTATATCTCAGATCTCTCTTAGGGTTACAAAATACTATAACATATAATATGCCGGAGATATGATCAAAAAACATATTTGCCAAACAGCTAAGATTCGGCCCGATCCGCTCGAGAGCCGTCTCAAGTTAATGATAAGCCGGCTCATATAGACAGAGAACAATTGATGATTCCAGACGCCTTGTGAGACGATTCAAGATTATCCTGAGCCGTCCCTTGCAACCATAGAACAGATGATAATTCTGGACGTCTTGTAAGCCGGCTCATAGAGACAGTGAGCCGGCTCAACTGAATATCCCTCGTGAAACGCCGAATTCATTTGGGAAACTTTTAGGGATCGAGAATACGAGGCAAACATAACAAAGAACATTATCGATATCATCTTTGAAGCCCTTTGCCTGTGCAACGGAATGAATATAAGCGAGGTTTCATGAAAAACTATGAGAAAGCTTATGATCGATCGGCCAATGAATGCACGTGGCTAAATATGGGTGATGCATTATGAAATGCTGATAAATTTGTCAGTCTTAAAATTACGAGTGAGCATCAACATTTTTTTAATAAATAAAAAGTATACTATATTGTTGCTAGTTTAAAGGTGTTGTTGCCGTGTCAGTTATTGATTAACTGCCAATGTTTCCCTTTTGTTACTCTCACCCAGTTTTGTCGAAAAGGTCAAAGATTATCTAACTATAGATTGAGATTGATCATTCTATGAGTGGAAATATTAAAGTTATGGATTGAGATTTCCTTTCTGGTTGCTGTCTCGAGTTAAATTTATGATTGCAGTTGATATTGTTATACTTCTAACTATAATATAGTGATAAAAAGGAAGGGGGGAAGAGATCTTCAACATTTTCTACACCGAACAATTATGAACCACTGAAAGCAAGAAGAATCCAAGGCTTAAGAGTTTTGTGGTGTAAAGTTCGACATTACTTGAGTCGATAAAAATTCGACACCACACGTCAGCTGGACAGCCTTGCATCTTCAATCTCAGCCTTGAAATAGCTTTGATATCCAAAAACAGGTTACTGATACCTCATCAAAGCCTTCAATTATTTTGGGTACACACACACACCCCTTGGGCTTGTAACTGCAGAGAGACCTCATCATTCATGTAAAATGACAATGGGGAAATTTTGCTATTGCCCCCTACCTTTTTTTGATTGTCTTTACACATTCATGCACATTTGTCATTTTTGTGTTTATCCACCCAACTTTGAAAAATCAAGAGATTGTAATCATATCCAGGTTACTATTTTTCCTTATTCTTTGTTGATTCAAATTTTGTTAATCGGTCATAAAAATGTTGGTTTTGAAGGGAGATATTTGTAAATGAGAAAGGGGGTATATGCATAAGGTCCAAATGAAATGGCTTACCCATTACCCACCATCCAATAGTATTTTCTCTGTGGTTGTTTTCCTTTGAACAAGTGATGCTCAAATCCCGATAGAAATTCCTAGATACTCCTCTCAACCCCAACTCTTCTGAAATTCCAATAAAATTCCCTACTGTTTGAATAGTATATATTGTTTCATAGTTGCCATGTGATGTCAATTTAGAGGCCACCTCCACTGAGGCCAGAAGAAGCAACAGTTGTGACAGAGATAAATAAGATGAAGTCGGATAATAAAAAAGAAAGGCCAGCTCCTCCTCTGGCCCTTCCTTCATTTATAACTTGGCCTAACAAGGATGGTGATTCTCTCATTCACTATTTATCGTCCTTGCGGCCTTTTACTACATTATTGGGCACTTACCAATTTCACTTACATGCTCACGATCATGCGTGCACGCGCACACACATAATTGGGGAGTTCGGGTTGAGTGTAATATGTAGAAAATATGATTTTCCAAGATAAGGAAGAACGGTTTCTAAAATCTTAACGATATTATTTAATGTTTTCGAATTTCCTTGCCTGGTTCTGTATCATCAGTTCATTGGTTGAGAAGCCATTACTGCCTCCCCAAAAATATGTATCAAGAAAAAAAAAAGGATAGAAATGTAGAATTATTGCTTCAGACAGGGAATCCTTCAATAATAACTGATTGATTCATCATATATATAATTACAATGGATAGAAATATACAAATGCTTTTATTGATGTGGTTAGGTTTCTATTTATTACCCATGTTTTGTTATTTCCCTCACCAAATCTTGTACAATATAGGGCAGGCCATACATTATCGTCAAACCTGAAATGTACTGAAGCAAATGAACTATGTTTTGTGTATCCATCTCAATCATGCATGGTCTAATTTTCTGAAGAATGATCTGTAGGTTAGAGTTGCATTTGATATTATATTAGCATCACATGCCTTTCCGACATTGGCATCACTGGCGAGAGCATAACCAAGAGTGCAGGTGGACTTACTGCAAAATTCAGAGAGTGCGAAAGAATTCTGATCAAAGAGTTGTTTGCAGTGAAACAAAATGACATGCTGGGTCCTTTAAACTGACCTATTCATTTTGACAGCAATTAGTTTCATCTACTTCATTCTTTTCATCCAAATGGAAGAGGAAGAACCTTCATTCTACCCCAAGGTCCACATTATATATTGCATTCTGGCACAATGATTCATTTAGAAATGTCAGAGTATGAGCTGGATAGAGAGCAAGGTAATAGTAAAGCGTATAGCACGTATATTTCAAGGTGGCCAAGCATGGCGAAGAGCTAATTACATCGATTATTGAAAAGTAGTTACTAAGCATTAGAGAGAAACAAATAATTACTTTTTTATGTGTGCTTATGTGACCTGTTTCTACATAATTTATAATTGAGCCCTATTGGTCTACTTGGCAAGCTTCTGCCGAGCTCTATGGTCGTGATTCGAGCCGTCTAACTAGTCAAGTCCAGTACTGCAGATCCCTCTTTTAATCGTTACCATAGCCAGTTCGGGTCATGGTTTTGACCGTTGCAGACCCATTACCCAAAACCCCGTAACCATAGCCAGTTTGGGTCATGGTTTTGACCGTTGCAGACCCGTTACCCAAAACCCCGTAACCATAGGTGCGGTAACGAATTATACCGTTACCATAGATAAATATGGTAACGGTATAATATGTTACTATAGAGGAGGCATTATCAATATTGGTTCAGAATATTGAACCAATCTTGGATGGGGCCCACATCTGTTGTAACGGTAATAACCGTTACCATTTGAAAAGGTAATGGTTTAAACCGTTACAATTAGAAAGATATGGTAACGGTTTTCACCGTTACCGTATCTTATAAGCTAACTGATACATGATGTCTTTCAGGTATTAGTTAGCTGATGCCTCCTATGGTAACAGTTATACCCGTGACCATAAGGAAGTCGTCACGGTTATAACCGTTACCACTGAAGAACAATTTTTTTAAAAACAGAAAATTCCGCGTCCCATACGCGGTGCGTTCAATCACAAACAACAACAGATAATAATATTCAGATTATCAAGTCTCATACAGTTATAATAAGTAACAAGTAATATTAATCGAATTGCAAGCAATAACAAACAAAAAAATATACAATTCATGGAATCACCAAATCAACCGGCAAACAAATGTTTGTATCAACAAAAAAATAAGTTTATGATCCACTGGACGATCCGCTTCCATCGTCCCGTGGCCTGAAGAAACTCCCCAACTCCTCCTGTATGGTCTGGCAGATGGACTCGGCGTGCGACTGACTCAAATCCCGGACCTCCGCCATAAGGTTCTGCTGCTGCTCCCGCGCTTGCTAATGCTCGTGCTGATGCTGCGCCACCTGGTCGCGGAGCTGGCGGATCTCCTTCTGCGACGCAGCTTCCGCATCCGCTCTCGTCAGGGTCACGGTGTACTCATGGATGAACGCACGCTTAGCAAAGTGTCGGTGGGCCCTGGGACCAACCCTATGCTCAAAGCCACCATGATGCTCACCGGATAACGAATTCAGGACAGGGACAATGGCAGTAATCGGGTCGTCGTGGCCAAATTCTAAGACGTTTGCCCTCTCCTGAATCTGAGTATGTAAAGAATATAAAATACAAGATCAACTTAATTATATGAAACTTACCATGTACTCGTCCGTGCCCCTGTGTTTGGAAAGGCGTACTCAAAGTTTTTGGTTTAGGGTAAGTTGTTAACGGTTATCTTAAGCAAGTTTAATATTTTGGATTTATGGTTTTCTTAATGAAATTTGATATTTTGGATTTAGGGTTGATTTTAAGGTGGGATTTGACAAGAGTTCAATATAGAGGAGAATGATGATCAATTAAAGTTTGGCATTGTGTGTGTGACTGTGTTTATGTGTGAATGTGTATGTATGTGTATGCCTAAGTGTGCGCGCGCTTTTCACTAAAATACCCATAACTGTTGTTACATTAAGATACCCTTAACTATTGTTGGTTTTTCATTAAACTGCATAAACAAATTTAAATAAACAATTCATCTTCTTAAATTATCTAAATTGCTATAAATTTCACTAAAATACCCTTATCTACTGTGGTTTTCCACTAAACTACCTTAAAATTTTACTTAAAACGCTCTTTTGCTCAATTTTACATTTTTACACTAAAATACCCTTAATTATTGTTGCAATTTCACAAAAATACCCTTAACTACTATTGTTGTAATTTTAGACTAAAATACCCTAACACTTAGTCCTATCCCTAATCAAAACCCAAACCCCTAACCCAAACCCTAGACCTAACCCTAACCGGTCCAAATCCTAACCCTCAACCCAAACCTTAACCCTAACCCTTAACCCAAACCCTAACTCTCCTTTAGCTACATCACCCCCAACATCAACACCAACAAAAATCACTACCAACAAACAACACCAACAAAACAACACCACCATCAACAACATCACCAACAACATCAATTCAACTTACCTCTTCACCAACAAAACAACAGCACCATCAACAACATCAATTCAACAAACAAACTTTAATTTAATTTAGGGAAAATATAATTAATTAAACCAAAATAATGTAAAATTAAAACTTTCCTGAAAAGATTGGCGGCGACTTCGGCGACAATGGAGGCGGCGACTTCGGCGACAACGACTACCTCGCTTTGGTGAGCTCCAATGATGGCTAGGGCTTCGATCGCGGCTTTGCTTCGATCCACGGCTTAGGGCTTCACGCCGGGTTCGACCACGGAGGATGCGGTGAGGGCTTCAAAAGGGGACATGCCACGGAGGCAATGAGAGGCGGCGCCAGCGATGGAAACGGCCGATGCGACGATGGCAACGAAGGGTTTTGGTGCTCGCAATGAAAATTTAGGGTGGGGGAGGGATCGATGAATATTGGGAAGGCTATTAGGATTTATATTCAGTGCATTGTGGGGCCGCCACTTATTTGATTTGGTAACGGTTGAAACATTTACCAAAACCTTTAAACCTTTACCATAAATTAGGTAACGGTTGTAACAGTTACCAAATCTCCATTACCAAAACCCATATCCGTAGTAGTGGTCTTAGGACGAGCTGAAGAATTATTAGCCATGGACTGAAGGCTCGGCCCCATAGGATAATAGGAATCGGTCAAACCTGAAGCCCACGGCCCAGGGGTGCGGGGGAGGAGCATCTGCTGTTTGGACCTTGCTTATATGGCTTAGGCAGCCGCCTTTTGTGTCAAATTTGGGATTAGGGTTTAACAGCTCCTCCACCATCATTGTCTCCTTATAATTTTGATTTTAGTAGACCGCCTCTCTTTTGCCTGAGGAGGCATGCCGATTTGGCTAAACGTCGTTAAATCCATCTATTCTGATTCGTTCTTCTCGTTATTGTCTTCATTCAACTTTTTGGTTTGTCGTAACAGCTTTATATTCATGTTTTTAAGTTTTCTTCTGCAGTATCAATTCATTTGATTGATAAGTCACTGTTCACCCTTAAGTTATCAAGGAAGAGCTCCCAGCCTGTAGCCCTTCTGATGCGAGGAGGATCGCGTCAAGATGTTACCTTCCGTTGATCTACTGTCGGCGATGATGGACGACCGAGATTTGAGTTGGAGGATAGCTGTTAAAGTGTGTGGATCTCAATAGGTTTGAGGTTGTTAGGGCCGAGCTACCTGCAAGGAAGTTCCAGGGTGGTTGTACCACCGAGGACCCTCCGACGATCAAGTTAGATAGAAAATCCGAGCAGAGTAACGGCCTAGTGAGTGGAAAATAACTTACTTGAACCCTCTGAAGGAGGGGTTTATATAGCGGTGGCAACAGGCAGGCATGTGCGAGAATCACGCCGGCCGTTACGCCCCCAACGTCACGCCCGCGTGATGGGCGGGATCTCCCATTAATGGTGAGACATGGTTGTTAATGGGGATCGTGATGGCGTGGAACGCGGGATCGTGGGCAGCGGAGATCTCGCGCATGGCGAAATTCGCGGAGGCGAGGCAGAAGCACCTGCGAATGATGCCGTTGGTCGGTCAAAGGGACCGAGCAAGATGAGCTTGGTGTAGGGTCGGGACCAAGTGGGAGGCCGAGCTATCTTGGTTTTGTAGTAGCCCGGAGGCGAGCTGAAAGGGCCGAGGAGGCCAAATGTGCAGGTGGCTCGAAGGTGAGCCAACGGTTGTCTGTAGGACGGGCATAGGAGTGGTCTGGTCGGCCACTGCGGGTCCTTTCTTGCACGCTTCGGGACACGTCATCAGCCACGTGTCACGATCTGGGAGATCACCGATATCAAGCATCATCATTAGCCCTCCACTCTCGTCCCGACCTGTTCACGGGTCAGGTCGAGGGTGGTCTGCCGGGTCACCCGAGGTGAGCTCCTCGTCGTAGATATCGTGAGCGTGCGTTCCCCGGCAATCAACTGTATCTTCTTGGTGATGTCAGCGGATCAGGGGCCAGATCTAGCATTAAAGAGGATGCGCCGGATCGTGCGTACGTTCGCCGAAGAGACAGCCCATGTGTCGGGTGATGGTTGGTTGACGCGATGGGTCGCAGGCTTCTGGCATCTGATGGATACGACCAATGCGCGTGCGACAGGTGGGGCGATTGTGGTCGTTGATGCACTGAGCCGTTTCGGCGGGAGATGACTGTCGCCGCAGGATGTGTACGCCGGCAGCTATATGTTGGATATGGTGCCCTCAAAGTCAATTATTGGATTGCAGGTACGTGATTGCAATGATTGAAGGAGGACCTATACCGGTAGGACAGTCTTACTCAAGATGATAGTATGCTATCTGGTTTGCCTTTATCAGTCGTGTACAGCTTTAGGTGACATGATCACTATTACACGATCATAGAGCCCTTAGGATCCTGCTTGACTACCAACAGTATGATGGCGATCATATACGTGAGAGTTGGGTAGTTCATAAGCACATCCTTAAAAGTGGTCCCTAGTCGTGGGAGTTTCGAGACAGGGCATCGATACTCCGGAGTAGACTAGTGTATACAGTCGAGACCCCGACGAGGGGCGGTGGCCGGTCTCACAAGCCATTGGTGTCAGTTGGATCACCTAAGATGTATATAGATGCTCATTGGGTTATGAGTACACTGGACAGGACTCGCCGGGAACCTGCTAGTTGGTTTTATACCTAGCGTCAGATAGCAGTTCCCTGGTGACATGTGTACAGGTTAGTTCATCGACCTGAGGTCGTCATTTGTCTCGTGTGAGCTCCCACTGTGCTTTGATTACTACCCTACCACGGCTCAAAGGAGTCGTGCAAACAGGTTTTAGTTGGGTACAGTCCCGAGCCACATGGAGGCAAGTGAGCGGATCGGCAGGGGATTCGTCTCTCCCGGTATTGGGGGTGAGATCGCACTGTGTCTAGGAGAGCTATTACACCAAGTCCTTGGCCAAGGCAGGTGAGAATTACTGGTAAGTATTCCAGTAGTTTCTCAGGGTGTTCAGGGCTACCCTACGACACGACTTATACCGCTATTGGGGGTCTGACGTTACCAGCCCTAAGCCCGATATGCGATGCTCATAGACGAACGGACCGGACTGTACGTATATTGTCACTGATAGGCTCAGTAGGGTTCTAGGATGAGTTCGCCCATCAGCTTCCCTTTCGGTCAGTACATGGGCAGCCGTTACGCACAGCTAGTGCCGCTGACGTGCTTATGGTTAAACCCACCGCCAGGGTATTGACGAGTCTTTAGAGTCCCCCATAGATAGTTTCCCAAGTTCGGGGGAAACGTTGTAGAGGCCGTATGGTTTTATGGCAGGGTTTGAAATTGCACGTGCACTTGTGCACGCGTCATATTTCGGACAGATAATACTGGTGGGCTTTGGTTTAAGCCGGATCCAAGTATTATATTGAGTCAGAATATTTTAGTCTCTCGTATTCGTATTCGGTCGGAATACGGATATAGGTATGTATATACAGGTGAGGGGTATTCTCGTAATCCGTTACGAGAATATTTTAGAAGATGCATTTCTTTTTGGATTAATCATTTTGGTTTAAATGATTATTAGTTTTGTTTTGGGTGAGATATTTTAGGGTTGAGTTGGAGATATTTTGGTAAGATATTTTCTTTATTTCTCTAACACTAAACCTTATATATATCACACACAAGAGAAGAGGGCAGCCAAGGGTTATTTTTGTATGCTTGGTTTTTGCTCTCTTGAGATAGTTTCTTGAGCTCACAATTTCCAACTCTTTGCATCTTCTTCAACCTCCACCCTAACCCTCTCATGTGATGAGAACCCTAGGGTGTTTGAGACAAAGTATTCTACTCATTCTCTACTTCATCTTGGACATGTCGGCTAGCATACTTCATGTCCGAGTTGCCTCGGTATAGAGGCGGGAGCCCGTTTAAAGATCCGTTGACGTGGTGCCACCTCGATGAGGAGACAGGAGATCGGAGTTGCCGTGAGGAGCGTGGGATGATGGCTAAAGACCGAAGGACTCGGATCGATCGGTATAGCCTTTCTACCTCTTTACAGTTTGTTAGTTTAGCGTTAATGGCAAGATCCGGGTTATAGTATGCGATAGCGCCAGTTATAAAAGTTTTTGTTCCGCGTTTGGCGTCTGAATGATGGCCAGGGCGCTACCGTAGACTTACACTATAAATAGAGGTGGGGTCCCCATCAAGGCCCATACCTCTATAAATTTTCCTTGTCCCGAGTCTCGTTAGCTCGACGCTCCCCTTTTAGGCCGGATCTCTGCGTTTCCCCTTCTGAGGACCCATCCTCTTAATCAGGTTAGATGTGTTCTTCTGAAGAGTTTGTAGAAATAGATCGGGTAGGGTCTAGAGAGCCCCTTGTAGATTCTTCTTCTTCTTCTTCCTCTGCTTCTTCTTCCACTGAGTCGGAGTCTTCCCGGGAAGTTAGGGTCAGATCCCTTTTTCGGGGCCGTGAGATGGGGGTGGTTCCCTGAGCGGATGTCACGGACTCCCCTGGTGTGTCATCCATGGTGAGGTACGAGGACGAGCTTGCCACCGCTCGAGCTCGTTTCCATATTCCTCCTGGCTATACGCTACGTTTGGTCGAGGACGGAGAGAGGGCAGATCAGGTATGGGGTAAAGAGATTGCCTTGTACCTGAAAGCCTTTTAGGCCGGAATGCACCTGCCTTTCTCTCCCGAGGTTATTAGAGCATTGAATCATTTTCGGATAGCCCCGGGCCAACTAGTGCCGAACTCCTGGAGGATTCTCCTTGGGTTCTTAGTCCGTATGAAGTTGCAGTCGATCCCTTTCAAACTGTCCACCCTTGCCTCTTCTCTCATTTACAAAAGCCACCCTGGCACTCGCACGGGCGAGCCGGGGTGGGTATACCTCTCGTTTAGGAAGCAGCGGGGAAGTGCTCCCGGATCGGGGGTCGTCTTCGTGCCTTCTTCCATCCACGATTGGAAGAAGAAGTTTTTCTTTGTTGGGCCGCCCGAGGGTGAGGACTAGCCCGTGCTCACCCAGTAGTCTAGGGATGGGTGTCGGCGAGAGGTCCAGTCAAGCGATCCCGACGTGCTGAAAGTGGTGGAGTGGGAGCCCATTTCTCAAGCCGACGTGCTGCTTTCTGAGCAGGCCCTGAGTCCCGCCCAGTTCGCGGGTAAGTTAGGAGTTTGCAGGCGATCTATTAGACTTGCGTTTATTTTACTTTTACTCGTGTTGCTGACTCCATTGTACCTTGTCTTGTGCAGAACCCATGGACGCGAGCAAACTTCGAGCGGCCATACGCGAGGCGAAGAAGGGATCGAAGGCTGGAGGTGCCAGCTCTTCCCGTCCAACGTCGGCCCCGGCTCCCCCGGCAGCCGCCCCACCCCGACGTTCGAGTGCGGACCATGCCTCGGAGCCCAGCCAGGCGTCGAGCCGAAAGCGGGTTCGAGAACAGGAGGCCGAGGCTTCAGAGATGGAGACCGGCTCCCCGGCGTCGTCTCTCAAGCGGTTCCCCCGGACGGTTCCACGGATCCCGGCCTCCCCGATCTTGGTGGACGAGGGGAACCTCCGCTTTGAGGTGCCCTCAGGGCTTTCCGTTGCTGACAGCTTGCTGGCGGACATGGAAAGGTCGGCCGAAGGCAAGGTTCCTCGGGAGACCCTAAGGGCGCAGATGGCGGCGTGCTCGCAACTTACTTTATTTTTCTCTCAGCGTCTTACCATTCATGAGATTTGGTGCCTCCCTTTTCTTTCTGACCCCCCTCTGATTTTTTCAGGTCCTCAAGCACGTCACCCTCGTCGTCCATATGGAGAACGAGGAAATTGCCCTGGCGATGCAAGCCACGGGCGAGCTCTCCTCGCTGGAGGAGAGCTCGAAGTTGGAGCTGGAGGCGGCGATGGTGAGGGTCGCCGTCCTAGAGGGCGAGGTGGCGGCTGGGAAGCAAGAGGTTGCGGTCGGGAAGCAGGAGGTCGCCAGGTACCGCGAGGCCGTCCAGTGTCATGCCCCACTTCCCAGTATACGGCGAAGGGGACACGATGAGGCCGCTACGGAATATAGGTTTGGTGTCTTATGGTTGCAATCTCGTGCCACTTCTAACACCTTCCGTACCAATCTACCCCTTAAATCCCGTAGTGTTTTGTTTGTATTGTTGTATTGTATTGTATAGATTGTATAGTTGGATGACTGACCAAAACCATGATATCAGTAAACGGATGTAACTGTATAATCATGTAAATGGAATATCTGAAGAATCATGTAAATGGATGTATATCCATGGTTCGGTTCGGTCCATGTAGATTGAATGTATTGAATAGATTGAATATAAGAATTCATGTTGAATCAGAATATTGTAGATTGTAGATTATAGATTGTAGATTATACTTGAATCATATTCAAGTCAGATTATAATGAGACTCAAAGTAAATTGAAGTCCTGATTGTTTTGATATTATTGGTAACCGCTGCACATGTGCGGCAGGATTTGTGTCTTTTTCAAAGACGATTACCGTTTTGATAACACCATTGTTAACTTGTCTACCTTAGATAGGCAAGCACCGACTTCTTCGGCTCCCCGAGGCTCAATAGATTGGTCCCGCTTAAACCTATATTTACTAGGGTCCTTATTGTAATTTATAGAACTTGAGGGTGTTTTATGTAAAATATTTTTGTATAGTTTTCAAAATACACCCCAAGTATTTATTAATCGTCTTTAAAGTTATAATAATTATAGATTTCATACTTGTGACAATTCTAATGAGAATAACCTAACTTTCATATTATATGGTATTAAAGTGTAATATTAAACTTGTATGGAATTCATGGTATTTTAAGGTAAATTGATTCTTGTGATATTTTAGAAAAATGGAATATTTATATCATAACAAAAATATGTATTTTAATGATAAATATACATATATTTATACAAAAATAATTTTAATATATATTTCATATTCTAAAAATCTCATTTCCTCAAGATGTCGTATTTTAAATCTTTCGAGACCGAATGCTCCTTGCGGAGGTCCGAATCTCGCACTACTAAGCCCGAGGATGTGCGATAATCCGCACCATCCCAAACGGGTTCCCCAAAATGGGTTGTAGCAGCTCTTTGCAAAGATTGATCAATACTAAATCCTTTAGAAAACGGTTTTATTAAGTAAATGGTATTTATTTGTAAAGATATCAATTTCCCGTATTCTATGTTCTAGGGTCTCCTAAGTCAACTAGACTGCTCCTAACTGGTCCAAAGCGACAAGTTGTGAGATATCCCTCAAATCGCCTGTTCACCGCCAATTGTGGCCAGATAAGTACAAGTGAAGAAAGGAGGGATCCGCGACGAATCACCGTGAGACAGGCCTTTTAAAGTTACCTTTCTCACTTGTCTAACCTAGACACCACAAAGTCAGGTTTAAATAAACGACTGAATGCTCACAACCTTCCTCTGTTCTAATGAGTGCGACAGTCCTTAATTGGCCGAGTCTAGATATTTTTAGTAGCTCAAAGGTTATTTATTTGTAAAGATGTATTAATACTAAATCTTTTAGAAATGGTTTTATTAAGTAAAGGGTATTTAAATGAAAACTTTTGTTTTTCCGTATTCTAAGTTCTCGAGGGTATCGTGTTATGTTGCATATGAGTGTGTGAGGAAGTAAGTCATTACCTCGTGGTTTACGTAAAGGTATAGCAAGTTTAATAAAGTTAAATCTAGAATTGAAATAATGTGGTATTTAAGTGAAAAATACGATAAATTGAAATAGCCATCATTTTATGAAATGAAACTTGATCAATTTGGTTAATTAGTGTTTAATAGTCAACATAAGAGAGTTTAAGCATAATTGTATTAACGAGATATGAAGTTTTATAAGAAAACCGAATCGGAAATCGGATTTGTTCCGATTCCGTCGGGTTTGTAAATTCGTATTTTTAGAATAGAAAAGAGAGATAGAAAATGGGACTTACGGTTTTTGGACAACTAGAAGAGATAGTTAGAACGGGAGGAGTCGCCGGTGCGTCGCTTCATCGCCGGGAGCTCCTAGAATAATCGTCGGAAGTTCGCCGGAAAATTCGCCGTAGCTTCGCTTCGTTCTCGATATCAAAGTACACAAGATTTCTTGAGAATTTTTTTAGAGTTGGCTCAGAGTTCGAGGTGAGAGGGTAGAGGGTAGGGATGGTATTTATAAGGTTAGGCTAGGGTTAGGGTAGATGTATGGTTTTAATTAAAAAAATTGTAAAATGTATTAAAATCATTAAAAATTGGAATAAATAGGGTATAATGAGCTCTCTGGAAACGATCTCAAAAATTAAAGTATGCAAGGAAGTTGGGAAGGGGAAAAGACAGGATTTTCATGTTGATGACTCGGCCGACCGGCCAAGTCCGGCCGAGTCAGGCCGAGTCGGGGTCTCAGAAGGTGGGAGGTCGCCGGGGGTAGCCACTGGTACTTTCAGTTTTTCAAGTGTAGTTGGAAAATTTGGAGTTATCTTGTGTGGACTGTTGGACTTCTAAAAAAATTTAAAACAAAATAAATATTAAAAATAATGTGGGGCATGAGATTTGAACTCTGGTGGCTTGGTTCAGCAGTGCAAAGTATTACCAATGAGCCACAAGCTCCTTCTTGTAATTATGGAGTTATTTAATTACTTAAAGTAGTTACAGAAAATGTAAATACCCCAAGTATACATTAATTTTCAAGCAAATTTTTGTACACTAAAAATGGAGTTGTTACATTCTTTTAACTTGTAATTAAAAAGCAAAATAATTACTTATAACTTGTGCTCAGGCTAAAATACCCCTTTATGGATTTTGAAAAAAAATATTTGAAAAAAATTTGTATAGGAAAATTATGGTTGTTACATTCTACCCTCCTTATAAAAATTCCGTCCTCGAAATTTGTAAAAGGAAAGTGTAACAGTTTGGTGGCAGAACTAAAGATTGTAAAAAAAAATTTGGTCAAAGTTGTGAGGGGGTTACTTGGGTTATCTTGGTTCACAGTCTCAGGTTCTATGGCTGCTAAGGTGAATGTCTGTCGCCGTAGTACATTCCTTCTAGCTGGAGACACATTCTGTCCTTGAGGCCTGTTTCTCTGCCCTCGAGGCATGCCCCTCATTGCCTGTTGGAATTGGCGAGTAGGCCGTGCAGGAGTTCTATGTGGAGGTGGTGCTGGGAGTGCAGGACGAGTTGCAGGAGCCTGAATAGCTGGCCGCTGTGGGTAGTTGGTAGGTGTGTGAGCTGAGTTGTATCTATATGGACAGGTCTCAATTCTGTGATTGGACGCACCACAAACTAGGCACAGGCCTTTTGCGTGCCTACAGTCCTTTATCAAATGTCCATCTCTCTTGCAATGGAAACAGAAATGTGGTCTTGGCTGGTTATTGGGTTCTTCAGTTCTCCTGGGTTCGAACGTTGGCCTAGAAGAGGATCCTCCTGCCGTTTGAGTGGTAGGGCATTTCAAACCGGCAGATTGAGGTCTGCCCTTCCTCTTTACTACTGCCTCATATCTTCAGGCAGCCTTCAAAGACAAATCATGGGTTGGGAAATCCCCTGTAGCCAGAGCAGCTTGGATTTCCGGGTCCAACCCTTGCTGAAATCTTCTAGCCCTGATCTCAGCAGTCTGTATGAGATGGGCCGCAAACCTGTTACGGTCTTGTATTAGCTGTGTAGTATGTGATATTAAAATCGAACACTGAGACATGTCTTACCTGCTGAGCATGGTAAACTCAGCGTCATACTCATCTACCGACTTGGTCCACATTGAACCTTGTTGCAGATGTATGAACTGCTGTTCCATGTCAAACCTAGCAGTCTCAGGGAAGTACTTTGCGTCGAACATGTTTCGGAAAGTCTTCCATTCGATAGGTTGGTCATGACCACTTTCTTCCACCTTCCACCAGACCCGTGCATTGTCCGTGAGCTATAATTTTGCAACACAAACCCAAACTATTTCTGGCACTTGTGCTGCGGCAGATCATCTTCAATACTCTGAGCCCATTCCTCAGCTTCCAGTGGGCTCTCCTTTCCTGAGAACTGTTTGGGGTGCAAAGCCCTGAATTGCTTCACCCCAGGTGCTTCTGCCTCGGGACGGTTCATTAAAAGAGCAGTCTGCTGCTGCTGTCCCTCTAGGAGGCTTCGGATTGCCTCAAATAGAACCGTCTGCTCGTTGATCGGAGCAGGGACGGCAGGTGTGAGTGGTAGTGGTGGAGGTGTGTTGTTGACATTGGTGTTGGTGTTGTTCTGGGAATCTATAACCTTGAAGAAAAAATTTGGGTTAGGATAGATTCAAAGTACATGATTCAAGGAATATGAAATTGTAGGATTCAAGGAATATGAATTGTAAGGAATGTTTTAGTTGCTGGTTCTTGTGTTATATTGCTTAGGTTGTTCACGCAGAATAGAACTGCACGATAGAGTTTCATACAACTCGGACCTGCATGGGCCACCAACAAAACATGTCACGCCCCACTTCCCAGTATACGGCGAAAGGGACGCGACGAGGCCGCTACGTATTTACTCTGAAGTAAATACGCTAAGCGTATCTAAGCAATATAAAAGTAAAATCACACGAGACAAGATATGAGCTGAACATCAACTTTATTTATTAACATTCTTTTGTACATTGCATGGAAAAGTAAATACATGGAATAAAGCGATGCCTAAACAATGGCATAACAGAAATGAGAAAGTACTGAAATGGAAAGTGTACAATGACTAGAGCTCTGGGTCTTCACTGAACTGGTCCAAGTCTTCAGCAGTGGGCTCGATCTCTGAAGTGTCCAGATCACCTGACGACATTCAAAGAAGAAAGAAAGAGAATGTCGTCAGCGAATAGGTCGCTCGGTAAGTCCCAAAGATAAGGGAGAAATAGAATAGACGGAGAGTAAGAGAGAGAGAGAGAGTAGATTTTACAGTTGTATTATATTGTTATATTATTGTATTTAGTGTTAACGCTGTTATTTGTAGCTTGGTACAGAAGGATGCCAGTGTATACGAGAGGAGTCTCATTTGCCCCGGAGACTACGGTATCAGGAACTCAAGGAACCGTTATGCCACTGTACAAAAGCAACGGAATATAGGTTAGGTGTCTTATGGTTGCAATCTCGTGCCACTTCTAACACCTTCCGTACCAATCTACCCCTTAAACCCCGTAGTGTTTTGTTTGTATTGTTGTATTGTATTGTATAGATTGTATAGTTGGATGACTGACCAAAACCATGATATCAGTAAACGGATGTAACTGTATAATCATGTAAATGGAATATCTAGAGAATCATGTAAATGGATGTATATCCATGGTTCGGTTCAGTCCATGTAGATTGAATGTATTGAATAGATTGAATATAGGGATTCGTGTTGAATCAGAATATTATAGATTGTAGATTATAGATTGTAGATTGTAGATTGTATTTGAATCATATTCAAGTCAGATTATAATGAGACTCAAAGTAAATTGAAGTCCTGATTGTTTTGATATTATCAGTAACCGCTGCACATGGGCGGCAGGATTTGTGTCTTTTTCAAAGACGATTACCGTTTTGATAACACCATTGTTAACTTGTCTACCTTAGATAGGCAAGCACCCACTTCTTTAGCTCCCCGAGGCTCAAGAGATTGGTCCCACTTAAACCTATATTTACTAAGGTTTTTATTGTAATTTATAGAACTTGAGGGTGTTTTATGTAAAATATTTTTGTATAGTTTTCAAAATACACCCCAAGTATTTATTAATCGTCTTTAAGGTTATAATAATTGTAGATTTTATACTTGTGACAATTCTAATGGAATAACCTAACTTTCATATTATATGGTATTAAAGTGTAATATTAAACTTGTATGGAATTCATGGTATTTTATGGTAAATTGATTCTTGTGATATTTTAGAAAAATAGAATATTTATATCATAACAAAAATAAGTATTTTAATTATAAATATACATATATTTATACAAAAATAATTTTAATATATATTTCATATTCTAAAAATCTCATTTCCTCAAGATGTCGTATTTTAAATCTTTCGAGACCGAATGCTCCTTGAGGAGGTCTGCATCTCGCACTACTAAACCCGAGGATGTGCGATAATCCGCACCATCCCGAACGGGTTCCCCAAAATGGTTTGTAGCGGCGCTTTGCAAAGATTGTATAAATACCAAATCCTTTAGAAAACGGTTTTATTAAGTAAATGGTATTTATTTGTAAAGATGTCAATTTCCCGTATTCTATGTTCTAGGGTCTCCTAAATCAACTAGACTGCTCCTAACTGGTCCAAAGCGACAAGTTGTGAGATATCCCTCAAATCGCCTGTTCGCCGCCAATTGTGGCCAGATAAGTACAAGTGAAGAAAAGAGAGATCCGCTCACGAATCACCGTGAGACGATCCTTTTAAAGTTACCTTTCTCACTTGTCTAGCCTAGACACCACAAAGTCAGGTTTATATAAACGACTGAATGCCCGCAACCTTCCTCCGTCCTAATGAGTGCGACGGTCCTTAATTGGCTGAGTCTAGATATTTTTATTATTAGCTCAAATGTTATTTATTTGTAAAGATATATTAGTACTAAATCTTTTAGAAATGGTTTTATTAAGTAAAGGGTATTTAAATGAAAATGTTTGTTTTCCTGTATTCTAAGTTCTCGAGGGTATCGTGTTATGTTGCATATGAGAGTGTGAGGAGGTAGGTCATTACCTCGTGGTCTACTTAAAGGTATAACAAGTTTAATGAAGTTAAATGTAGAATTGAAACAATGTGGTATTTAAGTGAAAAATACGATAAATTGAAATAGCCATCATTTTATGAAATGAAACTTGATCAATTTGGTTGATTAGTGTTTAATAGTCAACATGAGAGAGTTTAAGCATAATTGTATTAACGAGATGTGAAGTTTTATAAGAAAACCAAATCGGAAATCGGATTTGTTCCGATACCGTCGGGTTTGTAAATCCGTATTTTTAGAATAGAAATGAGAGATAGAAAATGGTACTTACGGGTTTTTGACAACTAGAAGAAAGAGATAGAACGGGAGGAGTCGCCGGTGCGTTGCTTCGTCGTCGGGAGCTCCTAGAATGATCGTCGGAAGTTCGCCGGAAAATTCGCCATAACTTCGCTTCGTGCTCGATATCAAAGTACACAAGATTTCTTGAGAATTTTTTGAGAGTTGGCTCAGAGTTTGGGGTGAGAGGGTAGAGGGTAGGGATGGTATTTATAGGGTTACACTAGGGTTAGGGTAGATGTTGGGTTTTAATTAAAAAAATTGTAAAATGTATTAAAATCATTAAAAATTGGAATAAATAGGGTATAATGAGCTCTCTAGAAACGATCTCAAAAATTAAAGTATGCAGGGAAGTTGGGAAGGGGAAAAGACAGGATTTTCTTGTTGATGACTCGGCCGACGGGGCCGGCCCGAGTCGGCCGGTCCACCGGCCTACTCGGCCGAGTCAGGCCGAGTCGGGGTTTCGGAAGGTGGGGGGTCACCGGGGGTAGCCACTGGTACTTTCAGTTTTTCAAGTGTAGTGGGAAAATCTGGAGTTATCTTGTGTGGACTGTTGGACTTCTAAAAAATTTAAAACAAAATAAATATTAAAAATAATGCGGGGCATGAGATTTGAACTCTGGTGGCTTGGTTCAGCAGTGCAAGGTATTACCAATGAGCCACAAGCTCCTTCTTGTAATTATGGAGTTATTTAATTACTTAAAGTAGTTACAGAAAATGTAAATACCCCAAGTATACATTAATTTTCAAGCAAATTTTTGTACACTAAAAATAGAGTTGTTACATTCTTTTAACTTGTAATTAAAAAGCAAAATAATTACTTATAACTTGTGCTCAGGCTTACCCCTTTATGGATTTTGAAAAAAAATATTTGAAAAAAAATTGTATAGGAAAATTAGGGTTGTTACACCCAGGTCGCAGAGGCCAAGCTTCAGGACTCCAAGTTGCTCGTTGGCACTTTGAAGAAGTCGGTGGGCACCCTTCGGAAGGAGCTGGAGGCGGCGGTAGAGGGGATAAAGCGGGTCGAGCTCAGGGCGGCGAAAGCGGCGGAGAACTGCAAAAAGTCGAACCATTTTTACGTCGACCCAGCCACAGCCACCACCCTCATCTGGCACGAGGCCCTCGACGCCGTTAAGGCTCGGATGCCAGAGTTCCCCAATGAAGAGCTCCGAAATGAATATCCTTACGGGGACGACGTGCATGGGGAAGTCCCCGGGAGCACTGTCCGGGAAGGGACCCCCGTCGAGGGCGGCGCCGAGGCTCCTGTGGTGGGCGCAGCCCCAGTCGTGGTGGATGCGGGGCTCCTTAGGGTCGTGTCCGGCCCTGAGGCCTGAAACCCCTCGTCTTTTTGTTTCTTTTCTTTTGCCGCATCGGGAGTTTTGTAGGCCTCCGGGCATTTTGTAAGGCTGGGGAGCCCATAATACCTTTGTATAGACTTTTGATTTTTGTGAATAAAAATCTTACTTTGCAGTTTCTTTGCATGCACATTATCCTTTTGTTTGTGGGGAACATTCGTATTTGCACGGTTCAGCCTTCACATCGGGTCGGTTTTTCGTCTGGCAGTCGCACGTCGAGTTGAATTCGACTATTTGCCAAGTATGCAAAGACCGGTGAAGGGTCGGTATCTCCATGGCCCCGAAGTCGAGGTTGGTATCGCTTAGATGTGGATGGACTCATGGCGAGGGCTTGGACCGTGGCGTCGGCGATTTGTAACACCGGCTACGGATGACCGAGCATGGTAGATGCTCGGTTGCCTCTTGGTGAGGGCTTAGTTATCTGGCTTCGTGGGGTAGTGAACGACATCCATCATAACCGAGCATGGTAGCTGCTCGATTGCCTCTTGGTGAGGGTTTTGATCTTTAGTGTTGGAAGGGCCGTAAGAGGTGGCTAAGGATGAACCGAGCAGTGAAGCTACTCGGTGGCCTCTTGGGAAGGGCTTCGATCCCTGACGTTGTGGGTTAGGAAACTACCAGCCAGGGATAGCCGAGCGGGGTAGCCGCTCGGCTGCCTCTTGGTGAGGGCTTTGATCCCTGGCGTCGTGGGGTAGGGAACTGCCAGCCAGGGATAGCCGAGCAGGATAGCCGCTCGGCTGCCTCTAGATGATGGCTTTGATCTCTGGTGCTGTGGGTAAGAAGTTACCAGCCAGGGATAGCCGAGCAGGGTAGCCGCTCGGCTGCCTCTTGATGAGGGCTTCGATCCTTAGCGCTGGAAGGGTCGTAACAGGTGGCTAAGGATACACCGAGCAGTGAAGATTCTTAGTGGCCTCTTGGCGAGGGCTTCGATCCCTGGCGTTGTGGGGTTGGAAACCACCAGCCAGGGATAACCGAGCAAGGGCGGGCCCGGTTGCCTCTTGATGAGGGCTTTTGATCCTTAGCGCGGGAAGGGCCGTAAGAGGCCTACTAAGGACGGGCCGAGCAGGGTTGCTGCCTGGTGCCTCTT
The DNA here is from genome assembly GCA_030015575.1 of Agapanthus africanus. Lineage (NCBI taxonomy): Eukaryota > Viridiplantae > Streptophyta > Magnoliopsida > Asparagales > Amaryllidaceae > Agapanthus > Agapanthus africanus. The sequence continues at coordinate 369,263,590 of JASDDO010000024.1, read as the reverse complement.
AGCGAGGGCTTTGATCCTTAAGGACGGGCCGAGCAGGGTTACTGCCAGGTGCCTCTTGACGAGGGCTTTGATCTCTGGCGTTGTGGGGTAGGAAACTACCAGCCAGGGATAACCGAGCAAGGGCGGGCCCTGTTGCCTCTTGATGAGGGCTTTTGATCCTTAACGCGGGAGGGGCTGTAAGAGGCCTACTAAGGATGGGCCGAGCAGGGTTACTGCCCGGTGTCTCTTGGAGAGGGCTTTGATCCTTAAGGACGGGCCGAGCAGGGTTACTTCCTGGTGCCGCTTGGCGAGGGCTTTTGATCCCTGGCGTCTTGGGGTAAGGAACTACTAGCCAGGGATAGCCGAGCAGGGTAGCCGCTCGGCTATCTCTTGGTGAGGGCTTTGATCCCTGGCGTTGTGTGGCAGTGAACTACCAGCCGGGGATGGCCGAGCAGGGTAGCCGCTCGGCCGCCTCTTGGTGTGGGCTTTGATCCCTGGCGTCATGGGGTAGGGAACTACCAGCCAGGGATAGCCGAGCAGGGTAGCCGCTCGGCCGCCTCTTGATGAGGGCTTCGATCCTAAGTGCGGGAGGGGCCGTAAAAGGCTTGCTAAGGATGGTCCGAGCAGTGAAGCCGCTCGGCTGCCTCTTGGTGAGGGCTTTGATCCCTGGCGTTGTGTGGCAGTGAACTACTAGCCGAGGATGGCCGAGCAGGGTAGCCACTCGGCCGCCTCTCGGTGAGGGCTTTGTTCCCTGGCGTCGTAGGGTAGGGAAGTACCAGCCAAGGATAGCTGAGCAGGGTAGCCACTCGGCCGCCTCTTGATGAGGGCTTCGATCCTTAGCGCGGGAGGGGTCGTAAGAGGCCTGCTAAGGATGGTCCGAGCAGTGAAGCTGCTTGGTTGCCTCTTGGCGAGGGCTTCGATCCCTGGCGTTGTGTGGCAGTGAACCACTAGACGGGGATGGCCAAGCAGGGTAGCCGCTCGGCCGCCGCTAGGTGAGGGCTTCGAGCCTTTCTTGGCGAAATCGAAACGACGCTGCTCCTGCTCGCAGTCAGCTTACCGCTTGTCCCGCAAGTACGCTGCAAGGTGTCCCGAACGGATGAGCTCCTCGATGTAGTCTCGCACTTTCTTACAGCTCTCTGTGGAGTGGCCTAGTGATCTATGAAAACTGCAGTAGAGGCCCCAAGTACACTTTGCCGCCATGAGCGAGATCGGGGGGAGCTGGAAGAACCCCTCGCCCTTGGCCTCCTCAAGCAGTGCCGTTTGGGAGACGTTGAGCGGGGTGTACTCCTGAAATCTCGGGGTGTAGGGCTTTGGCCGCTCAAGTCTCTTTCTTTCTTCCCTCGCCCTTTTCTTCTGGTCAGTTTGCTCTACCCCGGGGAGATTTGCGTTCACCTCGGACTCGAGCTGGATTTCGCGCTCGGTCCAGGCTTTTACCTCGGCCATGGTCTTAGGTTGTGCTAATGCAAAGGAGTGTAACCACTCCTTGTGCCTAAGAACATACCTCAGGGCTGTGATGACTGTCTCATCTCGATGTTCGGGGACCTCGAGAAGGGCATTGTAGAAGTGGGTGATGTATGCTTTGAACGTTTCTTTGTCCCTGCTCTTGATCGTGAAGAGATGGTCGGCGGTCCATTTCTGCCGTCTGTTCCCGACGAAATGGCCGAGGAATTGGGTGGCCAGCTCATCGAAGGTTGAGATCGAGCGCGGCGTGAGTCCTCGGAACCAGTCTCGTCCGGAGCGGATGAGAGTGGCCGGGAAAGCTCGGCATTGGGCGGCGTCAGAGTTGTCGTGGAAGCTCATCCCGGCCGTGAATGCGTCCAGATGGTCCTTCGGCTCTGACTTTCCGTCGAAGTGCGAGACCTTGGGGGGCTTGTTCCGGGAAGAGACATGGACGGCGAGAAGCTAGTCAGTAAAGGGCTTTGTGAGCGAGTCGGCGGCGTATTTAGCCCCGTCGCTTGAGTGGCGGCCTTCTCGATGCATGCACTCGATCTTAGTTTTGAGGGCGTCGAGCCGGCCATGGTACCCCGACGATTCGGCACATCCCGATCTTTGGCCCCTGCCGTTGGAGACCTGTGTCTGGCAGCGGCCCCGGTTCCTCTCGACGAGGTTCCTCAGGTCCCCTGGAGAGGCAGTCTTCGAGCTGCCGTGACGAGTCCCGTCCATGCGACCCAGTCGAGGGAGGGGGTGTCGGTCATGCCTGGGAGCAAGCGAGCTGACCGACATCTCCTTAGGAGGGGTAGGAGCGCGTAGGGCTAGGGGCGAGGCACTCGGGCGACAGACTCGGTGTCGAACTGCCGGGTGTCCATCAGGTCATAGAATATGTTGGCCTGGGAGATCGGCGGCCGTGGGAGGTAGCAAGGCGGTGGTCGGAAGTGCCGACGCGGGCAAAGTCTTCTCTCCCTCTGTAGGGGTCCCGGTCCCGAGGTGGGGGAGTGGCGACCCGGGGAGCTTGCTCCGCCGTTTGGACACGGACGAGTGCGTCCACAATGGACGTGAGTCGATCTATCTGGGCGGCTAAGGCATTGATGGCGTTCGGGGGAGGAGAGCTCGCCCGTGGCTCCATTGCGGGGGAGGCGGCGGCTAGTGCTTGGATCGTCGTGATGACCGCTCGCCATTGGGTTGAGATCGGAATATAAACTTTGTTGAGTAGAATCAAGAGTTTCCACAGACGGGGCCAGCTGACGCGAGGCGGATCAGTGTCAAGATGTTACCTTCCGTTGATCTGCATTTGGCGATGATGGACGGCCGAGATTTAAGTTGGAGGATAGCAGTTGAAGTGTGTGGATCTCAATGGGGTTGAGGTTGTTGGGGCCGAGCTATCTGCAAGGAAGTCCCGAGGTGGTTGTACCACCGATGACCCTCCGACGATGAAGTTAGACAAGAAATCCGAGCAGAGTTGTCTCGCTCCACTTCCTAGAGTACGCTAAGATCGGCACGTGACAGAGCCAACCATGCTACCCGTGGCTAGGAAATATCCCTCCACAGTCATAATACGGCTGTCTATAGATTTCAAGAACAGGAAAAAATAAAAGAAACTATCTAGTACATGTCCATGAGCCAGAAATAACGAGTCAAGAAATAATATGCGGAAGCAATAAATTCAAGTAACAATAACAATCTGGAAAGTACGTCCCAAATACGGGCTCACATCAGGAAATGAAAAAAATGCTGAAAGGAAACTAAACTAGAATACTAACAGGGTCTTCACTGCTCGGCCTGGCAGCAGAAATACTCCTGATCAGCCTGCGGCAAAGGTAGAGGATCTGGGCCATGCAAAACTCAGACGTCAGTGCGTCATAACATCAACAATAATAATCAGGGGGTAGCAAGACATGCAGGAATGAATATGAACAGTAATGAAAGTATAATAGTAACACAAATAAGGAACAATGAAGGTATAAGCACATGTGATGTGCAGTAAGTAATCTGAACTAAGCTACTGGGTTAATTACTCTTAAGTCTTTGAAATCAATTTAATGAATCGTCGATGTAACTCAATAGTATCCCGTGCGTGCCCGGGACCACGGTCCAGATTCTCAGGCTGAAACCGAGACATGCCACTAGGCACTAAACAGGAAGCATGTACAGATGAATGATGCGGCAGTATCATCTCAGGGCTGGCCTAGCCCCTAAAACTGATCAGTATATGCATCGAATTGTCGAGTTACAAGTCAGGTTTCATCATTGATTTCCCCATACCCCCAAGTTATGTGTTCAAGTCAGGTATTGATAAATCTGAAGCTAATGCCAACACATGATCAAGCAGGAACAGGTTTGTCTATACAGACAACAGGATATGTCCATCGGGCCAACATGTCAGGATTGTCGGCATTAGAAACAGGATCAGGTAACATGTCAAGTAGTGATATATCAGGTCATGTCAGGTAGTGTACAAGTATCAAGTGATGGCAAGTAGTGGTGTATCGGGTCATGTCCATTAGTGCACAGTGTAACAGTGGGTGCCCAACAGTAAAATGTAGCAAGTATTGCATCAGAGTAAAAGTACGGATGTACGATAAAAGCATGGATGCATAAATATTTATCAGTGGTTACACCATGACTAAGCAGGATGCACAATATCAAAAATGGGGTACTAATGTATTAATAATATGATTTAATGTAATATGGGGTGCAACTAGGTATGCAGAATTAATGGTATGTATACACAAGTAAACACGGATGCTCAAATAACTATCAGGGGTTACAACTACAGTTCCATAACTATGTAGGATGCACATTATCAAGCATGGGGTGTTAATGTAGCAGTATTATGAAATAACGTGACATGGTATACGAATAGATATAGAATTAATGGTATGGATGCACAAATATCGATTAGGGGTTACATTTACAGTTCCAATACTAAGTAGGATGCACTTTATTAAGCATGGGGTGTTCCTATAATAATAACATGAATTAATATGATCTGTAGATGCAGCTACATGTATATTAAATGATATGGATGGATACGGGTATCCGAAAACAGTAAAACTTTAATATGGATGTATAATGCAATCAACATGTGATATTTTTATTCATATGGATGTATGTGTGTATGTGTGTGTGTGTGTGTGTGTGTGTGTGTGTGTGTATAGCATGTAGCAAGATAAACTTGCATGCGACTAGATATGTAAATAACAGTTTGGATGCAAATGGGTATTGTAAACAGTAAACTGGTAAGGTGAGATGCATAACTAAACAATATGTAATGTTATTATTCACATGGATGTAAAATATAGTAGTATAGCATGTAGAAAGATAAACTTGCCTCGATGGATCACAATACGGATACGTACGGCATATCCGACGTCGGTAAATCGTCACAACGCACACACGGGTGTACAAAACTGGACCAAGCAAATCAAAAAGGTGACCACGCTGGCTGGAGATGTCCATTGGGTCGCCTGGATCGTTGGTGATGGTCACGGCTCTGGCGGTGACCGGAAAATACGGATCAAGAAATGAAAAGAAGAAGAAAGAAGGAGAAGAGCAAGAAGAACAAGAGAGAAAGGGACTGGGTCATGGTGATGCTCTGGATTCAGAGAGGAAGGCGAGGGGGAGATGATGATGATGATGGGATGAAGCTGGGGTCGCTGGAGGTGAGGGAACAGCCAAAGGCAGTGGGACCAAGGGTTCTTGGGGTTAGGTTGCATGGGCAAGAAGAGAGCTCGGGGGTTAGGTATAAGAGTCTGCAGGGAAGGTGAGGATGAGATCGAGGAGGAAAGGAGGGGTCGACGATGACGTGGTCGCCGGCGGTGAGGTAGGGTGTCCAGGCGAGGTGAGGTTTCTGGGTATGGTTGAGACGGGGTTTGCAGTGGAGGAGATAGAGGGTGAGGAGGAGAGGAGGGAAAGGTGGCAGAGATGTGTGAGGGCGACGAGGAGAAGATGGTGGCTAGGGTTAGGCGAGGGCGAGAGCTAGGGTTAGGGTTTTCTCGTGGGCAGCGGTGGTTTAAATAGAAAAAGAAGACATAGGAGAAGGGGGGTGTGAAGGAAGGTGAGTGGAATCGAGAAGGAACAGTGAACGCGATAAGAGAGAGAAGGGGTTCGAGAGGAGAGAGAAAGGAAGAGAGAGAGAGAGAGAGAGAGACGAGCAGGGGAGGGGTAAAAAAGAATTAATATATATAAAGAAAGAGAGAGAGAGATCAAATATGTTATGATTTGAATATGTATTTGTTTTTGTTAAGAGATTGAAAACAGTTTATATATATTAAGAATAAAATATTAAGAAAATTTGAGTTTTTGGTTAAAACAAAATTACTCCAAGGTATGCCCAGGTCAGATCTAAAAATCCAGTTTTAAAATACGAAAAATATACATGTCGACCAAAACTAAAATTGGATATCCGGGTAACGAAAATGCATACCCCCAAGAACGGATGCACGTACGTACGCGTAGCCATCCAAACAAGTCTGTTTCACTGAACGGGACGAGAACAAGATGCGCGGATGCCACAACAGGGTCAGGGGTATCATGCATACCATGTAATATATTTTTAAAGTATTTTATGTGGCCTTAAATGTTATGTTAAAGAAATGCCGATGCCAGATATAATGCCAATATGCAGTATATATAAATGAAAGTGCACGGGTCCACGTAACAAGTCAGGATAAATCATAAACATGAATCAAGACTGGTTTCAAGCATGTGGGTCGGGTCGGATGACAATACAGATGTCAAAACACTATTCGCACCCAAAACACAGTAAATCAGGAAAATACCATAATAAAGAAATACTTGAACTAGAACTGGTATAAATGAACTGGGGTGTTACATTATACCCAACTACAAAAAGAATTTCGTCCTCGAAATTCCTAAAACAAGAAAAGATAAAACAACCATGAAACTACAGGAAAAGATCTGGGAACCTCCGTCGAATCTCGTCTTCTCGTGCCCAAGTCGATTCTCTATGCGAGCGATTTCCCCAAGAAACAAGTACGAGAGGGATAACCTTGTTCTTAAGGACCTTTTCTCTTCAATCAACAATCGACATCGGTCGTTCCTCAAAAGTCAAATCCTCTCTTACAGTCAGCTCCGAATGATCTATCACGTGTGTTTCATCTCGAACATACTTACGGAGTTGAGATACATGAAACACGTCATGAACATTCGCCAAAGATGGTAGTAAAACCAATCGATAAACCACTTCTCCAACACGCTCCATAATCTTGAAAGGCCCCATGAATCGAGGACTAAGCTTGCCTCGACTCCTAAAATGAATCACTCCTCTAGTCGGTGATATCTTCAAAAAATACCAGATCACCAACCGCGAACTCTAGAGGTCTTCTCGATGTGTCGGCCCAACTCTTCTGTCGATCTTGTACTGCCTTCATATGATTCCGGATAGTATTAACTTTCTCTACTGTTTGCACGATCAAATCCGGTCCCAACAATCTTCGTTCTCCAACATCGTCCTAATAAACGGATGAACGACACTTGCGATCATACAACGCTTCGAATGGAGCCATATGAATAGTCGCCTGAAAGCAGTTATTGTAAGAAAACTCCACCAAGTGTAGATAATCCTCCCATGAACCCTTGAAGTCTAACATGCAAGCTCTCAACATGTCTTCAAGAGTTCAGCATGCTCTTCAAGGCTTCTTGAGTAGACCAGAATATCATCGATGAACACCACTATAAACTGGTCCAAGAATGGTGAAAAGATTCGGTTCATCAAGTCCATAAATATTGCCGGTGCATTCGTGACTCTGAATGGCATCATTAAATGCTCGTAATCTCCATAGCGAGTTCGAAACGCAGTCTTGCAAATATCTTCTGATTTAACTCGAACTTGATGATATCCGGATCGCAAATCCAACTTCGAGAATACCCTTGCGCCACTGAGTTGCTCGAATAATTCGCCAATGCGAGGGATCAGGTACTTGTTCTTAATAGTCACCCGGTTTAATTCTCAATAATCGATACACATCCTCCTTGTGCCATCTTTCTTCTTGACTAGAAGAACTGGAGCTCCCCAAGTTGAATTGTTGTTACGAATCCAACCCTTCTCAAGCAATTCGGTAACCTGCTTCTTGACTTCTTCCAACTCCACCGGTGCCATCGGATAGTACGCCTTTGAGATTAGCGCTGCACCAGGAACAAGATCGATCGTGAACTCCACATCTCGTTTTGGCGGTAAACCCGAGATGTCCTCAAACACGTCCATGAACTCTCGAACTACAGCTGGCGCTTCCTCCTTATCAACTTCCATCAACGAAAGAACGGTGCTTGTCGGCCTAGCCCTAAACTCGACTGGCCCGACAGAACTACTAGCTCTAACAAAACAAACTCCGGATGTCCGGGAATCTGGAAAATCACTTTCTTTGCCCTCCACTACATGTGGGCATGGAAAGTGCCGAGAAAATCCATTCCCAAGACAAAATCACAACTACCGGTATCGATCACTAAGAAATCTGCAAACAACTATTGAACAATCTTTACACTCACTACTAGCTATGATCTTTCCATTCCCAGTGTGTATGTCCCAACAACTAGACAGGGTCGTGCAATAAATTGAATGTGCAGCAATAAACTTGGACGACATAAAACAATGGGATGCACCAGAATCGAATAATGCTAATGCGGAAAAATCATGAACAAGTAGGATACCTGAAACCACTTCATCTGAAGCCTTGGCCTCTTCAGCCGTCAGGGTAAAGGCTCGAGCTTGATTAGGTCCCTGAGTTATCAGCTTCTTCTCCTGAAACTGCTTCTGCGGTGGCCTCTGAACATCTTCCTTCAAACGTGTCACGCCCTGCTTCCCAGAGTGCGCTAAGATCGGCACGTGACAGAGCCAACCATGCTACCTGTGGCTAGGAAACATCCCTCCACAGTCACATTACGGCTGTCTAGAGATATCAAGAACAATAGAAATGAAATAAACTATCTAGTACATGTCCATATGCCAGAATAAAAGAGTCAAGAAATAATATGCGGAAGCAATAAATCCAAAACAATAACAATCTGGAAGGTACGTCCCAAATACGGGCTCACATCAGGAAATAAAAAAATGCTGAAAAGAAACTAAACTAGAATACTAACAGGTCCTCACTGCTCGGCCTGTCGGCTGAAGTACTCCTGAACGGCTTGTAACAGAGATAAAGGATCTGGGCCATGCAAAACCCAGAAATCAATGCGTCATAATATCAAACAATAATAAATGAACAGGATATGCAGGCATGAGTATAAACAATAACATGAATATAACCAGTAAACATGGATATAGAACAGTGAAGTGTATACGTGCAGGTAAAGTGCAGTGAGTAATCTAAACTATACTACTAGGTTATCTATTCTAAAGTCTTCGAAATCAATTAATGTAATCCTCATCATAACCCATCAGTCTATGCCCCGTTCATTCCCCACGGGACCACGGTAACAAGATATGATAGACTGTGGGTCTATGTCCTGTTCATTTCCTACAGGACCATGGTAACATGATGTAATAGCCCTTTGAGTTACGTTCAGTTACATTCTTGATTTCCCCTTATCCCCAAATTATGTGTTCAAGTCGGGTATTGATAAATCTGAAGCTAATGCCAATACAGGATCAAGAAGGAACAGGTTTGTCTATACAGACAACAGGATATGTCCATCGGGACAACATGTCAGGATTTTCGGCATTAGAAACATGATCAGGTAACATGTCAAGTAGTGGTGTATCAGGTCATGTCAAATGGTGCACAGTGTATCACATGGGTGCTCAACAGTAAAATGTAGCAAGTATTGGATCAGGGTAAAAGTACTGATATACAGTAAAAGCATGGATGCACAATTATCTACTAGGGATTACATCATGACTAAGTAAGATGCACAATATCAAGCATGGCGTACTAATGTGATAAAAATATGAGTTAATGTAATATGACGTCCAACTAGGTATGCAGAATTAATGGTATGTATACACAGATAAATATGAATGCTCAAATAACTATCAGGGGTCACAACTACAGTTCCATTACTATGTGGGATGCACATTATCTAGCATGGGGTGTTAATGCAGCAGTAATAACATGATATGGCATGCAACTAGATATATAATTAATGGTATGGATACACAAATATCGATCAGGGGTTACATTTACAGCTCCAAGACTAAGTAGGATGCACATTATTAAGCATGGGGTGTTACTGCAATAATAACATGAATTAATACGATCTGTTGATGCAGCTATATGTATATTAAATGATATAGATGCATACGGGTATCCGAAAATGGTAAAAATTTAATATGGATGTATAAAGTGATAAACATGTAACATTTTATTCATATGGATGTATAATAATATACATAGTATTTAGCAAGATGAACTTTCCTCAATTGGATCACACGACGGATGCGTATGGCACGTCCGTCATCGGGAAATCGTCGCAACGCACACACGGCACGCGGGACGGGTCCAGGCAAGGCAAGAGGGGTAATCACGCAGGCAAGGGACGTTCACTGGATTGCTTGGATCGTCGGCGTCAAGCACGGCTGCTGCGATGATCGGAAAACACGGATCAAGAAAACAAGAAAGAAAAAAAAAAGCGAAGAAGAAGAGAGGGGATTGGTTTTTTGGGTTTACTGGATATGGGACAGAGGAGGTAGAGGCGAGGGAGTCGTCGACGACGGTGATCGGTCGACGGTGTGGTGCAGGCGATGGGGTTTCTGGGATCGGGGGATCGGAGTGTGCAGGGAAGGCTCGGTTTAAGGAGGAGGCGAAGAGGTCAGTGGTGGTGGCGACGAGGCGAGGCAGGCGAGGAGTTTGGGTTTCTTGGGTCAAGTAATGGTGGTCGGGAATGGGTTAGCAGGGTTTGGAGCTCGGGGATGGAGAGGAAGAAGAGTGGAGGAGATGGAGGTAAGGTCGCCGAGGGGTTGACGATGAGGGGATGAAGGCGACGAGGAGGCGAGGGTTCGAAGTTAGGGTTAGGGTTTCTGTGGGTTTTCGTGGAGGCGGGGGTTTATTTTTTTTTTAAAGAAGAGGAAGAGAAAAAGAAGGAGGGAAGTGAGCGTAAGGGGGAGGGGGTGATGTGACTCGAGAAGCGAACAGTGTTCACGAGGGGAGAGAGAAAGCATTTGAGAGGATGGAGAAAGGAAGAGAGAGTGAAAGAGACAGCGGGAGAGAAAAAGAAAAGAGAAAGAGAGAGAGAGAGAGAGAGAGAGATTGTTAAATTAATTTTAAAAAAATCTTTTTTTAGTTATCTAAATTTTAAGCTGTTAATAATATTTTAAATATAATATTAGTAAAATATTTAATATTCTGGTTAATACAAAATAGTCCAAAACATGCCCGGCTCGGGTCTAAAAATCCAGTTTTAAATACGAAAAATATACGTGTCGACCAAAACTAAAATTGGATATCCGGGTAACGAAAAAGCATACCCCCAAGAACGGATGCACACAAGTGCATGCAGCCATCCAAACAAGTCCATTTCACTGAACAGGACGAGAACAAGATGCGCGGATGTTACGACAGGGTTAGGGGTATCATGCAGGCCATGCAATGTATTTTTAAAATATTTTATGTGACTTTAAATATTATATTAAAATATGCAGATGCCAGATATAATGCCAGTATGCAGTATGTATAATATGAAAGTGCACGGATCCACGTAACAAGCCAGGATAAATCACAAACATGAATCAAGACTGGTTTCAAGTATGTGGGTCGGGTCGGATGCAAATACAGATGTCAAATACACTATTTGCACCCAAAACACGGTAAATCAAGAAAATACCATAAATAAAGAAATACTTGAATTAGAACTGCTATAAATGAACTAAGGTGTTACACTCTACCAAACTATAAAATGAATTTCGTCCTCGAAATTCCCAAATCAAGAAAAGATAAACAAACATGAAACTACAGGAAGAGATCTGAAAACTTCTGTCGAATCTCGTCTTCTCGTTCCCAAGTCGATTCTCCGTGCGAGCGATTCCCCCTTGAAACAAGTACGAGAGGGATAATCTTGTTCTTAAGGACCTTTTCTCTTCGATCAACAATAGACATCGGTCGTTCCTCAAAAGTCAAATCCTCTCTTACAGTCAACTCTGAATGATCCAGCACGTGTGTTTCATCTTGAACATACTTACGGAGTTGAGATACGTGAAACACGTCATGAACATTCGCCAAAGATTGTGGTAACGCCAATCGATAAGCCACTTCTTCGATACGCTCCATAATCTCGAAAGGCCCCACGAATCGAGGACTAAGCTTGCTTCGACTCCCAAAACGGATCACTCCTCTAGTCGGTGATATCTTCAAGAATTCCAATTCACCAACAGCGAACTCTAGAGGTCTTCTCGATGTGTCGGCCCAACTCTTCTGCCGATCTTGTGCTGCCTTCATGTGATTCCGGATAATATTATCTTTCTCTACTGTTTGCACGATCAAATCCGGTCCTAACAATCTTCGTTCTCCAACATCATCCCAACAAACGGGTGAGCGACACTTGCGACCATACAACGCTTCGAATGGAGCCATCTGAATAGTCGCCTGAAAGCTGTTATTGTACGAAAACTCCACCAAGTGTAGATGATCCTCCCTTGAACCCTTGAAGTCTAACATGCAAGCTCTCAACATGTCTTCAAGAGTTTGGATCGTTCTCTCCGATTGGCCATCTTTTTGGGGATGATAAGCGGTGCTAAACTTCAATCGCGTCTCCAAACTTTCCTGTAAACTTCTCCAGAAGTGCGATAAGAATCGGGTGTTACGGTCGGACATGATGCTCACAGGTACACCATGCAATCTTACAATCTCCTGCATGTACCGTTCCGCTAACGCTTTCGTGATTGACCAACTCTAAATGGTATGAAATGAGCTGCCTTGGTCAATCGATCGACAATCACCCAAACTGCATTGTTGCCCTTTGGACTCTGCGGTAAAGCTGTCATGAAATCCATGGTTATATGTTCCCACTTCCATTGAGGAATCGGAAGTGGTTGCAATAAACCAGCAACCCTTTGATGTTCAGCCTTAACTTGCTGACACACCAAGCACTTTGCTACAAAGCGGGCAATCTCCCTTTTCATGCCTTCCCACCAGAAATGCTGTCGTAGATCACGGTACATCTTCGTGCCTCCTAGATGTACGGAATACGCGGAACTGTGCGCCTCCTTCATAACTTCTTCACGAATGTCTCCTTTTGGCACACACAAACGGCTACCATATCGCAACGAACCAACTTCATGAATCAACAAGTCCGTTCGATGTCCCGCTTCTACATGTTTTCGAAACTTCTGCAATCTTGGGTCCTGCGACTGCGTTGCTTTAATATTCTCGATCAACGACGACTGTACTTGTAGCTGCATCAACTGTCCCGAAGAATGCGGTAGCACGATCACCAATTTGAATCTCCGAAAATCTTCGATGATCTCCTTCTGTGCAATCAACATCCGAATTGCTGGCAACCGACTAAGAGCATCCGACACTACATTAACTTTCCCCGGATGGTACTTGAGATCAAGATCATAGTCAGCCATCAGCACCAACCATCTACGCTGCCTCATGTTAAGCTCTTTCTGCGTGAACACATACTTTAGGCTTTTGTGATCGGTGAATACTTCGACCCTTTTGCCCAATAAGTAGTGTCTCCAAATCTTCAAAGCGAAAATTACTGCTGCAGGCTCCAAATCATGAGTTGGGTAGTTCTTCTCATGGGTTTTCAACTGTCTCGATGCGTAAGCTATAACTTCCCATGCTACATCAAAACACATCCTAAACCTTTCCCAAATGCGTCTCTGTGAATCACCAATCCTCCGGAACCGTTTAGTATGGTCAGAATAGGAGTGGTTATCAACCTTTGCTTCAATACCTCAAAATCCGACGCACATTTATCCGTCCATACGAACGGTACTTCTTTTCGCATAAGCTTGGTCAAAGGCTCGGCCAATCGAGCAAAATTCTCCATGAATCTTCTGTAATACCCGGCAAGTCCAAGAAAACTTCTGATCTCTGCTACGTTCTTCGGAATCGGCCAATCTTGAACTGCTGCAATCTTCTCGGGATCAACGACGATTCTATCTCTAGATACGACATGCCCCAAAAACTTCACTTCTTCAAGCCAAGACTCGCACTTGCTCATCTTCGCATATAATCTTTCTTGCCTCAATGTCTGCAGTGCGATCTTCAAGTGTTCTGCATGCTCTTCTAGGCTCCTCGAGTAGACCAGAATATCATCGATGAACACCACTATACACTGGTTCAAGAACGGTGAAAAGATTCGGTTCATCAAGTCCTTAAATATCGCCGGTGCATTCGTGACTCCGAAAGGAATCACTAAATACTCGTAATGTCCATACCGAGTTCGGAACGCAGTCTTGCAAATATCTTCTGATTTAACTCGGACCTGATGATATCCGAACCGCAAATCCAGCTTCGAGAATACCCTCATACCACTGAGTTGCTCGAACAATTCGCCAATGCGAGGGATCAGGTACTAATAGTCACCCGGTTTAATTCTCGATAATCGATGCACATCCTCCTTGTGCCATCTTTCTTCTTGACTAGAAGAACTGGAGCTCCCCAAGGTGAATTGCTACTGCGAATCCAACTCTTCTCAAACAATTCGGTAACCTGCTTCTTGACTTCTTCCAACTCCACTGGTGCCATTGGATAGTACGCCTTTGAGATTGGCGCTACACTAAGAACAAGATCGATCGCGAACTCCACATCTCGTTTTGGTGGTAAACCCGAGATGTCCTCGAACACGTCCATGAACTCTCGACTACAGCTGGCGCTTCCTCCTTATCAACTTCCATCGACACAAGAACGGTGCTTGTCGGCCTAGCCCTAAACTCGACTGGCCCGACAGAACTGCTTCCTCCAGCGAAAACAAACTCCGAATGTCCGGGAATCTGGAAAATCACTTTCTTTGCCCTACAATCAATGTAAGCGTGGAAAGTGCCGAGAAAATCCATTCCCAAGGCAACATCATAGCTGCCGGTATCAATCACCAAGAAATTTGCAAATAACTCCCGTCTGCAAATAACAACTGAGCAATCCTTGCATTCGCTACTAGATATGATCTTCCCATTCCCAGTGTGTATGTCCCAACAACTAGATAGGGTCGTGCAAGAAATCGAGTGTGCAGCAATAAACTTGGACGGCATAAAACAATGGGATGCACCAGAATCGAATAATGCTAATGCGGGAAAATCATGAACAAGTAGGATACCTGAAACAACTTTATTTGAAGCCTTGGCCTCCTCAGCCGTCAGGGTAAAGGCTCGAGCTTGATTAGGTCCCTGAGTTATCTACTTCTGCCCCTGAATCGGCCTCTGCAGTGGCCTCGGAGTATCTTCCTTCAAACATAGCTTCGATGGACGAGTATCAATGGTATGATCAGCTGATCCACAAATAAGACAAAGTCCAAGTCTCCTTCGACAATCTCTCCAGAAATGACCCAATCGTTGGCAGTAGTCGCAAAATGCTCTTCTTTTCTGCTCGGGTGTGACGAGCCTCTTCATAGGTACAACACTACGTCTATTCACCAGAATACCTCTGCGTATAGGCGCTCGGTTCGGCGTAAACGCCGGCTTCCGCACCATAACTGCCTGCTGCTGCGTACCCCCTGTCTTCACTGATAAGCTCTGCTGCTCTCTAGCCGCTTTAAGCACTTGCGAGAAAGTGGTCAATCCCAGAGATATAATATGCCTCTGGATTTCCATGTCAAAACTGCGCATAAACCTTCATGCCCTATCAGCCTCTTTGGCCACCAAAGGCCCAGTGAATCGACTGAGCCATGTCCACCCAGCCGCATGCGCATCCACGGATCCGCCATTCTGCTTCAAGCTGATAAACCTTTCTTCCATTTCTTCCCGTGCAGTCTGCGTAAAGAACTTCTCCAAGAAACTCTGCGAGAAAGTTGCCTAACTGATCGGCTTGGGCAATTGGGTCTCTTCCACAAGCCACCACTCGCGGGCATAGTCCACCAATTGGATGCATATGACATCCACTCTCTTGTCCACTGGAATCTGTGCTGCAACGAGCAGATTCTCCGTATCGACTAGCCACTGCTCCGCTGGCAACGGCTCCTCCAAATCAGTGAAAATGGACGGACCAAGTCTCCTGAAATCCGCCACGGTACCCACACGCTCTACTGGTTTGGCCGCAACATTGTTTACGGACTGCTGGACGGTCCGCAAACCTTCCTGAAAAGCTTCGGCTTGCCGCTAGCTCAGATCGGTCTGCCGCTTCTGGTCCTCAAGCATCCCACAAATTACTCCAAGCAAAGCGGCGTCATCGACACGCCTCTGGTACGATCGCAGATTTCTATCCGCCATGTTCCTGAAACCAAGACACCCAAAAGGATTAGTATGATAAACAAGATTCAAACTTGCGATGAATAATGACCATAAATCAAGGATATGAATCAAGACTAGAAATCCAAGTTACTTAAATAAAGTACCGCATTGTAACCATACCGCGGTACATAGTTACAATCACATAACTCTACTTAAGTCGCCCAAATCCTAGAGATAAACAACAGGGAACCAAAAGTTTCAAGTCGAGATGCAAAGTGGTTTGCATATCGTCAAGACAAAGGGTCAAGAGAAAGATCTGATTCAAGAATCACGATAACAATGTGGCAGGACATGTTCCTAATTACAGGTTTTCTGATTCGTGTATTGGGTCCAATACCCAATTACAAAAGAATCAAACCTGATTAACCTAAATCCTATGGATCTGATACCAAACAAACTCTGTCACGCCCTGCTTCCCATAGTGCGCTAAGATCGGCACGTGACAGAGCCAACCATGCTACCTGTGGCTAGGAAACATCCCTCCACAGTCACATTACGGCTGTCTAAAGATATCAAGAACCGTAGAAATGAAATAAACTATCTAGTACATGTCCATATGCCAGAATAAAAGAGTCAAGAAATAATATGCGGAAGCAATAAATCCAAAATAATAACAATCTGGAAAGTACGTCCCAAATACGGGCTCACATCAGAAAATAAAGAAATGCTGAAAGGAAACTAAACTAGAATACTAACAGGTCCTCACTGCTCGGCCTGTCGGCTGAAGTACTCCTGAACGGCTTATGACAGAGATAAAGGATCTGGGCCATGAAAAACCCAGACGTCAGTGCGTCATAATATCAAACAATAATAAATGAACAGGATACACGAGATATGCAGGCATGAGTATAAACAATAACATGAATATAACCAGTAAACATGGATATAGAACAGTGAAGTGTATACGTGCAGGTAAAGTGCAGTAAGTAATCTAAACTATACTACTAGGTTATCTATTCTAAAGTTTTCGAAATAAATTAATGTAATCCTCATCGTAACCCATCGGTATATGTCCCGTTCATTCCCCACGGGACCACGGTAACAAGATATAATAGACTGTGAGTCTATGCCCCGTTCATTCCCCACGGGACCACGGTAACATGATGTAATAGCCCTTTGAGTTACGTTCAGTTACATTCTTGATTTCCCCTTACCCCCAAGTTATGTGTTCAAGTCGGGTATTGATAAATCTGAAGCTAATACCAACGCAGGATCAAGCAGGAACGAGTTTATCTATACAGACAACAGGATATGTCCATCGGGACAACATGTCAGGATTGTCGACATTAGAAACAGGATCAGGTAACATGTCAAGTAGTGGTGTATCAGGTCATGTCAAGCGGTGCACAGTGTATCACATGGATGCTCAACAGTAAAATGTAGCAAGTATTGGATCAGGGTAAAAGTACGGATGTACAGTAAAAGCATGGATGCACAATTATCTACCAGGGATTACATCATGACTAAGTAGGATGTATAATATCAAGCATGGGGTACTAATGTGATAAATATGAGTTAATGTAATATGGCATCCAACTAGGTATGCAGAATTAATGGTATGTATACACAGATAAACATGGATGCTCAAATAACTATCAGGGGTCATAACTACAGTTCCATTACTTTGTGGGATGCACATAATCTAGCATGGGGTGTTAATGTAGCAGTAATAACGTGATATGGCATGCAACTAGATATATAATTAATGGTAGGGATGCACAAATATCGATCAGGGGTTACATTTACAGCTTTAAGACTAAGTGGGTTGCACATTATTAAGCATGGGGCGTTACTGCAATAATAACATGAGTTAATATGATCTGTAGATGCAGCTATATGTATATTAAATGATATGGATGCATACGGGTATTCAAAAACGGTAAAACTTTAATATGGATGTATAATGTGATAAACATGTAACATTTTATTCATATGGATGCATAATAATATACATAGCATATAGCAAGATGAACTTGCCTCGATTGGATCACACGACGAATGCGTATGGTATGTCCGACGTCGGGAAATCGTCGCAACGCACACACGGCATATGGGACAGGTCCAGGAAAGACAAGAGGGGTAATCACGCAGGCGAGGGACGTTCACTGGATTTCTTGGATCGTCGGTGCTAAGCACGGCTGCTGCGAAGATCAGAAAACACGGATCAAGAAAACAAGAAAGAAAAGAAAAGCGAAGAAGAAGAGAGGGGATTGGTTCTTTGGGTTTACTGGATATGGGACAGAGGAGGTAGAGGCGACGGAGTCGTCGACGACGGTGATCGGTCGACGGCGTGGTGCAGGCGATGGGGTTTCTGGGATCGGGGGATCGGAGTGTGCAGGGAAGGCTCGGTTTGAGGAGGTGGTAGTGTCAGGAGGTCGGGAGGTGGAGATGAGGAAAGTGCAGAGATGGTTGAGGAGGAGGCGAAGGGGTCAGCGGTGGTGGCGACGAGGCGAGGCAGGCGTGGAGTTTGGGTTTCTTGGGTCAAGTAATGGTGGTCAGGAATGGGTTAGCAGGGTTTGGAGCTCGGGGATGGAGAGGAAGAAGATTGGAGGAGATAGAGGTGAGGTCGCCGAGGGGTTGACGACGAGGGGATGAAGGCAACGAGGAGGCGAGGGTTCGAAGTTAGGGTTAGGGTTTCTATGGGTTTTCGTGGAGGTGGGGGTTTATTTATTTTTTTTAAGGAAGTGGAAGAGAAAAATAAGGAGGGAGGTGAGCGTAAGAGGAGGGGGTGACGCGACTCGAGAAGCGAACAGTGTTCGCGAGGGGAGAGAGAAAGCGTTCGAGAGGAGAGAGAAAGGAAGAAAGAGACAGCGGGAGAGAGAGAGAAAAGAGAAAGAGAGAGAGAGAGAGTGTGTTAGTGAGAGAGAGAGAGATTGTTAAAATTAGATTTTTAAAAAAATCTTTTTTTAGTTATCAAAATTTTAAACTGTTAATAATATTTTAAATATAATATTAGTAAAATATTTAATATTCTGGTTAATACAAAATAGTCCAAAACATGCCCGGGTCGGGTCTAAAAATCCAGTTTTAAATACGAAAAATATACGTGTCGACCAAAACTAAAATTGGATATCCGGGTAACGAAAAAGCATATCCCCAAGAATGGATGTACGCAGGTGCACGCAGCCATCCAAACAAGTTCGTTTCACTGAACGGGACGAGAACAAGATGCGCAGATGCTACGACAGGGTTAGGGGTATCATGTAGGCCATGCAATATATTTTTAAAATATTTTATATGACTTTAGATGTTATATTAAAATATGCAGATGCCAGATATAATACTAGTATGCAGTATGTATAATATGAAAGTGCACAGATCCACGTAACAAGCCAGGATAAATCACAAACATGAATCAAGACTGGTTTCAAGTATGTGGATCGGGTCGGATGCAAATACATATGTCAAATACACTATTCGCACCCAAAACACTGTAAATCAAGAAAATACCATAAATAAAGAAATACTTGAATTAGAACTGGTATAAATGAACTAGGGTGTTACAAAACGGAGCTTTGACGGACAGGTATTGATAGTATGATCCGCCGATCCGCAACCAAACAAAGTCCCAATATCCTTCGACAGTCTCTCGTTAGGTGCCCAGGTAAATGGAAAAAGTTACAAATCACGCCCTTTCTCTGATCTGCAACGACGGGCTTCTTCATCGGTGCTACGCCATGTCGGTTTACTGGAATACCTCTACGTACAGGCGCTCGGTTCGGTGCAAACGTCGGATTCTGCACTACAACTGTCTGCTGCTACGTACCCCCGGTCTTCAGCGATAAGCTCTGCTGCTCCCTGGCTGCTTTAAGCACTTGCGAGAAAGTCGTCAAACCCATAGATATAATGTGCCTCTGGATGTCCACGTCCAAACTGCGCATGAACTTCCGTGCCCTATCCGCATCGTTGGCAACCAAAGGTCCAGCGAATCTACTGAGCCATATCCACTCAGCCGCATGCGCATCCACGGATCCGCCATTCTGCTTCAAATTGATAAACTTTTCTTCTATTTCCTCCCGTGCAGTCTGCGAAAAGAACTTCTCCAAGAAACTCTGTGAGAAAGTTGCCCAACTGATTGGCTTGGACAAACGGGTCTCTTCCACAAGCCACCATTCACGGGCATAGTCTACCAATTGGATGCGTACAACATCCACTCTCTTGTCCTCCGGAATCTGAGCCGCAATGAGCAGATTCTCCGTATCAACCAGCCACTGCTCTGCTAGCAATGGCTCCTCCAAACCAGTGAAAATGGACGGACCAAGTCTCCTGAAATCCGCCACGGTACCTACACGCTCAACTGGTTTGGCCGCAACACTGTTTACGGACTGCTGGACGGTCCGCAAACCTTCCTGAAAGGCTTCGGCTTGCCGCTGGTTCAGCTCGGTCTGCCGCTTCTAGTTCTCCAGCATCCCACGAATTACTCCAAGCAAAACGGCGTCATCAACACGCCTCTGGTACGATCGCAGATTTCTGTCCACCATGATCCTGAAACCAATACACCAAAGAGGATTAGTATGATAAACAAGATTCAAAACTTGCGATGAATAAAGACCATAAATCAAGGATATGAATCAAGACTAGAACTCTAAGTTACTTAAATAGAGTACCGTATTGTAACTATGCCGCGGTACATACTTACAATCACATAACTCCACTCAAGTCGTCCAAATCCTAGTATCAGAATCAAAGGAATAGGAAAGGATAAACAATAAGGAACCAAAAGATTTCAAGCTGAGATGCAAAGTTGTTTGCATATCGTCAAAATAAGAGTCAAGAGAAAGATATGATTCAAGAATTATGATAACAATGTGGCAGGACATGTTCCTAATCACGAGTATTATGATTCGTGTATTGGGTCCAATACCCAACTACAAAAGAATCAAACCCGATTAACCTAAATCCTATGTCTCTGATACCAAACAAACCCTGTCACACCCCGCTTCCCAGAGTACGCTAAGATCGGAACGTGACAGAGCCAACCATGCTACCAGTGGCTAGGAAATATCCCTCCACAGTCACATTACGGCTGTCTATAGATATCAAGAACAGGAAAAAATAAAAGAAACGATCTAGTACATATCCATGAGCCAGAAATAACGAGTCAAGAAATAATATACGGAAGAAATAAATTCAAGTAACAATAACAATCTGGAAAGTATGTCCCAAATACGGGCTCACATCAGGAAATGAAAAAAATGCGGAAAGGAAACTAAACTAGAATAGTCACAGGGTCCTCACTGCTCGGCCTGACGGCAGAAATACTCCTGATCAGCCTGCGGTAAAGATAGAGGATCTGGGCCATGCAAAACCCAGACGTCAGTGCGTCATAACATCAACAATAATAATCAGGGGGTAGCAAGACATGCAGGCATGAATATGAACAGTAATGAAAGTATAACAGTGACTAAGGAACAGTGAAGGTATAAGCACATGTGATGTGCAGTGAGTAATCTGAACTAAGCTACTGGGTTAATTACTCTCAAGTCTTTGAAATCAATTTAATGAATCGTCGATGTAACTCAATAGTATCATGTGCGTGCCCTGGACCACGGCTCAGATTCTCGGGCTGAAACCGAGACATGCCGCTAGGCACTAAACAGGAAGCATGTACAGATGAATGATGTCAGCATCATCATCTCAGGGCTGGCCTAGCCCCTAAAACTGATCAGTATAAGCATCGAACAGTCGAGTTACAAGTCAGGTTTCATCATTGATTTCCCCATACCCCCAAGTTATGTGTTCAAGTCAGGTATTGATAAATCTGAAACTAATGCCAACACAGGATCAAGCAGGAACAGGTTTGTCTATACAGACAACAGGATATGTCCATCGGGCTAACATGTCAGCATTGTCGGCATTAGAAACAGGATCAGGTAACATGTCAAGTAGTGATATATCATGTCATGTCAGGTAGTGTACAAGTATCAAGTGATGGCAAGTAGTGGTGTATCAGGTCATGTCAAGTAGTGCACAGTGTAACATTGGGTGCCCAACAGTAAAATGTAGCAAGTATTGCAATCAGAGTAAAAGTACGGATGTACGATAAAATCATGGATGCATAAATATCTATCAGGGGTTACACCATGACTAAGCAGGATGCACAATATCAAGCATGGGGTACTAATGTATTAATAATATGAGTTAATGTAATATGGGGTGCAACTAGGTATGCAAAATTAATGGTATGTATACACAAGTAAACATGGATGCTCAAATAACTATCAGGGGTTACAACTACAGTTCCATGACTATGTAGGATGCATATTATCTAGCATGGGGTGTTAATATAGCAGTAAAATGAAACAATGTGACATGGTATACGAATAGATATAGAATTAATGGTATGGATGCATAAATATCGATTAGGGGTTACATTTACAGTTCCAATACTAAGTAGGATGCACTTTATTAAGCATGGGGTGTTCCTATAATAATAACATGAATTAATATGATCCGTAAATGCAGCTACATGTATATTAAATGATATGGATGCATACGGGTATCCGAAAACAGTAAAACTTTAATATGAATGTATAATGCAATCAACATGCGATATTTTTATTCATATATATATATATATATATATATATATATATAGATATATAGCATGTAGCAAGATAAACTTGCATGCGACTAGATATGTAAATAACAGTTTGGATGCAAAGGGGTATTGTAAACAGTAAACTGGTTAGGTGGGATGCATAACTAAACAATATGTAATGTTATTATTCACATGGATGTAAAATATAGTAGTATAGCATATAGCAAGATAAACTTGCCTCGATAGATCACAATATGGATACGTACGGCACGTCCGACGTCGGTAAATCGTCGCAACGCACACACGGGTGTACAAAACTGGACCAAGCAAATCAAGAAGGTGACCATGCTGGCTGGAGATGTCCACTGGATCGCCTGGATCGTCGTTGACGGTCACGGCTCTGACGGTGACTGGAAAATACAGATCAAGAAATGAAAAGAAGAAGAAAGAAGGAGAAGAGCAATAAGAAGAAGAGAGGAAGGGACTGGGTCGTGGTGATGCTCTGGATTCAGAGAGGAAGGCAGGGGGGAGATGATGATGATGATGATGGGATGAAGCTGGGGTCGCCGGAGGTGAGGGAACGGCCAAAGGCAGTGGGACCAAGGGTTCTTGGGGTCGGGTTGCAGGGGAAAGAAGAGAGCTTGAGGTTAGGTATAAAGGTCTGCATGGAAGGTGAGGATGAGATTGAGGAGGAGAGGAGGGGTCGACGACGACGTGGTCGCCGGCGGTGAGGTAGGGTGTGCAGGCGAGGTAAGGTTTCTAGGTAAGGTTGAGATGGGGTTTGCAGTGGAGGAGATAGAGGGTGAGGAGGAGAGGAGGGAAAGGTGGCAGAGATGCTGTGAGGGCGGCGAGGAGAAGATGGTGTCTAGGGTTAGGCGAGGGCGAGAGCTAGGGTTAGGGTTTTCTCGTGGGCGTCGGTGGTTTAAATAGAAGAAGAAGACGGAGGAGAAGGGATATGACTATAGGGTGTGTGAAGGAAGGTGAGTGGAATCGAGAAGGAACAGTGAACGCAATAAGAGAGAGAAGGGGTTCGAGAGGGGGGTGAGAGAGAGAGACGTGCAGGGGAGGGGAAAAAAAGAATTAATATATATAAAGAAAGAGAGAGAGAGAGAGAGATCAAATCTGTTGTTATGATTTGAATATGTATTTGTTTTTGTTTGAATATGTATTTGTTTTTGTTAAGAGATTGAAAACAGTTTATATATATTAAGAATAAAATATTAAGAAAATTTTAGTTTTTGGTTAAAACAAAATTATTCCAAAATATGCTCAGGTCGGGTCTAAAAATCCAGTTTTAAAATACGAAAAATATACGTGTCGATCAAAACTAAAATTGGATATCCGGGTAATGAAAATGCATACCCCCAAGAACGGATGCACGTACGTACGCGTAGCCATCCAAACAAGTCCGTTTCACTGAACGGGATGAGAACAAGATGCGCGGATGCCACAACAGGGTCAGGGGTATCATGCAGGCCATGCAATGTATTTTTAAAGTATTTTATATGACTTTAAATGTTATGTTAAAGAAATGTCGATGCCAGATATAATACCAGTATGCAGTATATATAAATGAAAGTGCACGAGTTCACGTAACAAGTCAGGATAAATTATAAACATGAATCAAGACTGGTTTCAAGCATGTGGGTCGGGTCGGATGCCAATACAGATGTCAAAACACCATTCGCACCCAAAACACAGTAAATCAGGAAAATACCATAATAAAGAAATACTTGAACTAAAACTGGTATAAATGAACTAGGGTGTTACAAGAGTAACGACCTAGTGTGTGGAAAATGACTTACTTGAACCGTCTGAAGGAGGGGTTTGTATAGCGGTGACAACAGACAGGCAGGTGCGAGAATCACGCCGGCCGTTACGCCCCTGACGCCACGCCCGCGTGATGGGAGAGATCTCCCATTAATGACGAAACAGGCTCGTTAATGGGGATCGTGATGGCGTGGAACGCGGGATCGTGGGCAGCGAAGATCTAGCACATGGCGAGATTCACGGAGGCGGAGCGGAAGCACCTGCGAATGGTGTCGTTGGTTGGCCGAAGGGACCGAGCAAGATGAGCTCGGCGCGGGCTCAGGACCGAGTGGGAGGCCGAGCTATCTTGGTTCTGTGGTAGCCCGGAGGCGAGCTGAGACGGCTGAGGAGGCCAAATGTGCAGGAGACTCGGAGGTGAGCCAATGGTTGTCTGTAGGACGGGCATAGGAGTAGTCTGGTCGGCCACTGCGGGTCCTTTCTTGCATGCTTCGGGACACGACATCAGCCACGTATCACGATCTGGGAGATCATCGATATCGAGCATCATCACCTTCCAAAACAATGTACTTTTCCATTCACTAGTTGTAGGAACTATGTCTTGGTAGTGTCAACTAATTACAATCGATAAAACTGTACATTTTTTTTTTGAATGTGGTAATTAACTGATTAACTCATCAAATAATTTCAAGTTTAAAATGTACACCTTTTTTTTTAATGTGGTAGGTTTTTATTTATTACTCGATTTGTTGTTTTCTCGACAATATACAATATTATACAATAAAGGGTCGTGATTCCTGTCAGAGGTGAAAAACAATGGATGCAGATGAATGTCATTACTTAAAGTAAAAGATAGAATCAATGTATGGTCCAATTTTTCTGTAGATTTCTGTAGGTAAACGAGTTTGTGCATGGAAATTATCATAACTTTGCCTTGAAAATTCCGAACATGGGCATCAGTTGACAAGAGTGGAATTCAGAGAATGCAGGTGCACTTCTTTCCGAGAAAACACAGAAACTACAGCTCTCATGGGTTCTGGCTCCAGCAGTTTATATGCCTACGGGGAGTAAAACATAATTGCATGTTGAGGCCCTCGCAACATCTTGGTAACAGTTAAGTTTGACACACACACAGAGACACATTCATCCGAGTGGCAGATTAATTAATGCACATAGCATGTTACCTTAAGGTCCACTATAAATTACATCCTGACAGAATCATTTACTCAAAAATTGAATTCCAGTAGATGAGCTTAGTTAGCAGGGGTAAGTAGTTAATTTAATTTACAAGAGTGTAAATTAATTAGTGATATCCTATCTTCATTAAAAAGATCGGTATAAAAAACTATACT
This sequence comes from Agapanthus africanus, assembly GCA_030015575.1. Taxonomy (NCBI): domain Eukaryota; kingdom Viridiplantae; phylum Streptophyta; class Magnoliopsida; order Asparagales; family Amaryllidaceae; genus Agapanthus; species Agapanthus africanus. The sequence goes on along the minus strand of JASDDO010000024.1, from coordinate 369,238,167 downwards.
GGATCTAGAAGAAGATTAAAGAAACTTGGGGGATATAGCTTATTAATAAGTGAACTCAAGTTTAGGGAAATCTGTATTGGTTGACGCTAAGGAACTTAAGATTTTGTTGTGTGCTTGTGTCTACTGCTCCAACAATGCAATTTTTTCATTAAATGCAAAGCCAGTTTGAGAGATTGCTTTTCTTAAATCAAACCAAAAGCTGCATTAGTCCCTAATAAGGTAATGCTCTCTCTTCTCTCTATATACCCTTGATGTTGGAGGCTAAGAGAGAACTCAAACTGATAGAACATAGGAGAATATATATAGACAGAGAGCAGTAGTAGTGAGATCCTGAGCTTAGCTTTGATCTTGTGCCATGGCTTTGAGGATGGTTGAGATATTTCTCAGTATATTGCTCATGTTCAGCATATTTGGATCATCTCTAGGTCTTCTACTCTTTCCATATGTGTTATATATGTACTCTACTATCTTCTTCTACTATTAAAAATTTGTGTCTTGTCTTTGATTTGTTGGTTCCTGTATTGGCTGTGAGTTTGTGATTTTCAACCCAAAATGTAATTTCCCAGCATCACTTGATATATATATTCTTTATGCTAAATGATCTGAAGTCACAGAGAGTAAAATTTGAGAATTTCTGAAAACAACCCATGGGGTTGCTTGTACAAGCCTTAAATGAGATATATATGATTCCTTATTTATAACACTTTTTTTTTATTGGATTGGACTACATATTCTGTATCTACAACTTGATTTTTTTCTTCTTAATCTTCTTTTTATTTTTATTTTTATTTTTTATTATAGCAGGTAGGGAGTTCAGCAAGGCAAGCAGCTTCTCATCAAAACAAAGTGACGAATATTATGACTACATTATAGTTGGAGGGGGCACAGCTGGGTGCCCTTTGGCTGCCACCCTCTCATAGAATTACAGTGTGCTGTTGCTAGAGAGGGGAGGCTCGCCTTACGGCAACCTCAATGTCTCTTGCATGCAAAACTTCCACATTTCCTTAGCCGACACCTCCCCTACTTCAGCATCACAGCTCTTCATTTCGACCGATGGCATTATCAATGCAAGAGCTAGGATCTTGGGTGGCGGGACCTGCATTAATGCTGGCTTCTACACCAGGGCCAGCTCTAGGTACCGGATATCTATACATACATAACTATTTTCTCTCTTTTGTTGGAATCATAACCAAATCAAAAAAAGGAAGAAAAAAAGATTATGTGAATAGATATATCGATCACCTATATTTTAGGTGCTTTTAATGTTGGTTGACACTCATAACAATCTTAACCAGAACTCTGTACACCATGCATGCATGTCTTGAAAAGGAAAGGCCTTATTAACTCTTTCCCGTGTGGGCCAATTACAAATTTGAAGCTAAACATCACTAGCTTTAACAAGGTCCATGCAGGTAAGTACGCAAGTATTTAAAGATGCGGGGATCATAGGTTAGCAGTAAGTACCCTTGTACGTGAAATTATACAACGATCACACACTTTTGAACATAGCTTTGATTCAGACTTAAAAGAGTTGTGAACAAACATGTGACTCGGCTTGTAACAACACATGCTCTCTTCTGAAAAAAGTGTTCATTTATATGCATTGGCTGAGAAGATTTTTTTCACAAAAGAAAAAGTAACTATTTAAGAAGTTAGATCGGTTTCATTTCCTTGTCATCTATATATCCGACATAAAACAGTGCGCATATCGTGGAGCTTGTAGAACCAGGGGAAAAAAAATTCATGGTTCTGTCTCAATTGATGATAGAAAAAGATGATACCATGCATGATAAATACAGCCATTCCCTTTCAATTAATTAGTTGTGTTTTAATACGAGAAATTGGCAGACCTCCAACTAGATAAAGATTAAACACAGATTTAGAAGGGAAAAAAACATTTTCGTAGTTCACGTCACTAGCTTTCGGAATGTGTTGTCATGATTGATGGCTGACTTGTCCAGATCCATAGGATTTATGGTTTAATTATGTCTAGGAAGATCTGGTAAATTTCAGAATTTTCATTTTTACTCATCGTATTATCCATATAGCGTTGTAATATAAAGCAAAACACCCCAACAGAAGTACCGTACTTGTTATTCGCCTGGTGTCTCTTTTTAACACCATGGTTGCCTTCTAAGTTCTAATATAAGTATTATTTTTGTGAACAATTACCACGTGTACGTCGACTTACATACCAATAGTGTATTAGCTAGTATGCATATCAAGACATTCCAGTTGTTAATTTATAGTATGAAGGCATCCCCAATTATGAATCTAATAGCTTGCTCCACCAGTTAAGCATTAAATAGACCTAGCTAGCCACCCATAAACTAGCGTTGCACCGCCTGACTTTGAGGAGGGTTGAGATATTTCTCAGTATATTGCTCATGTTCAGCATATTTGGATCATCTCTAGGTCTTCTACTCTTTCCATATGTGTTATATATGTACTCTACTATCTTCTTCTACTATTAAAATTTTGTGTCTTGTCTTTGATTTGTTGGTTCCTGTATTGGCTGTGAGTTTGTGATTTTCAACCCAAAATGTAATTTCCCAGCATCATTTGATATATATATTCTTTATGCTATATGATCTGAAGTCACAGAGAGTAAAATTTGAGAATTTCTGAAAACAACCCATGGGGTTGCTTGTACAAGCCTTAAATGAGATATATATGATTCCTTATTTATAACACTTTTTTTTTATTGGATTGGACTACATATTCTGTATCTACAACTTGATTTTTTTCTTCTTAATCTTCTTTTTATTTTTATTTTTATTTTTTATTATAGCAGGTAGGGAGTTCAGCAAGGCAAGCAGCTTCTCATCAAAACAAAGTGATGAATATTATGACTACATTTTAGTTGGAGGGGGCACAGCTGGGTGCCCTTTGGCTGCCACCCTCTCACAGAATTACAGTGTGCTGTTGCTAGAGAGGGGAGGCTCGCCTTACGGCAACCTCAATGTCTCTTACATGCAAAACTTCCACATTTCCTTAGCCGACACCTCCCCTACTTCAGCATCACAGCTCTTCATTTCGACCGATGGCATTATCAATGCAAGAGCTAGGATCTTGGGTGGCGGGACCTGCATTAATGCTGGCTTCTACACCAGGGCCAGCTCTAGGTACGGGATATCTATACATACATAACTATTTTCTCTCTTTTGTTGGAATCATAACCAAATCAAAAAAAGGAAGAAAAAAAGAAGAAAAAAAGAGGGGAAGTGGCCACAAATCTATGGCCTTCAGGAATTGTCTTTTAATACATTTATCCATCTAAATTGCAATTATTGATGACAATTAACATGAAGCTTTTGTGGGTCAAGAGGGGAAGTGGCCACAAATCAACACTTTCGGGGCAAATTCGTGGATCCCTGATGCGTGTGTTGTGCGCTTGTGTGTGGTGTCCGTGGGTTTATTGTGTGCATAGGTTAGGACTTACGGGTCAGTGCCAATAAAATAAAATAAACTTACGGGTTTTTTTTTGGTTTTGCCAAAATTAACATACTAAAGTTGGATTGCTTATATATACGTTTTAAACTAACTTTAGTAATGTGTATATAATGTGAAGCTATATAAAAGATGCTGGGTGGAATGATGAGCTGGTGAACAAGTCGTATCCATGGATTGAGGAGCGGATTGTCCACCGACCCAGACTTGCACCGTGGCAGGTAGCGTTGAAGGATGGGCTCCTGGAAGCAGGGATCTCCCCTTTCAATGGATACACGTATGACCACATTTATGGTACTAAGGTTGGCGGTACAATATTCGATGAGAGCGGCTTCCGAAGCACAGCTGCCGATCTCCTCTCCTTCAGCAATCCCAAGAACCTTAATATCCCGCTTCATGCCACTGTTCAAAAAGTCATCTTCGATCAAGTAAAAGGTGAGCGGAACCTTATTATAGTACTTGTTTCTCTTAATGTTCCTACCGCTGCGCCAAAACTCTCAGTCATGGTAAGGGTTGAAGGATATAATTCTATGATCCGACATGGCCCGTAGGTTGAATGTCCTTTTTGCACTCTGAAAAACTGGATATTTTGAACAAGGATAAACGCTTTTTTTTTCCTTCTAAAAATATGCTTCATCTTTAAAAATGCATCACTTTGGGATATGAACCTACCTAGGTGCAATACCATCGTGATGTCTCTGCCAGTGTGCCTCCAATGTGGCGAGGTTGCCGAAAATGCTTTATATATTTGATCAATATCTAATATGATTTTTCATTAAAGAGTATGAACTAACTTAATTACATGAAACAGAAAGGAAACCAAAGGCAATTGGAGTCATCTTCGAGGATGAGAATGGCCAAGAACACAAAGCATTTCTTAAAGCCGGAAGGGGAAGCGAAGTCATTGTGTCATCGGGTACACTTGGAAGCCCTCAGCTGCTAATGTTGAGTGGAATTGGACCAATGACCGATCTAATGAATTTGAACATCCCCGTTGTTCTGCATAACGAGTATGTGGGCCAAGGGTTATCTGACAATCCCATGAACACCATCTTCATACCCACTAAGGATCATGTTGAGCAGTCTTTGATTCAAACTGTCGGGATCACCAAGATCGGCACTTTCATTGAAGCTAGCAGCGGTTTTAGCCAGTCTTCGGATAGCATCCAATGCCACCATGGAATCATGTCGGCCGAGGTTTTGCTTCTTTCACTGCTGGAACATATATCAGTTATTAACATTATGTAAAATATAGCTTTCCATGGATGTCAAAATTTTGAGTTTCGAGATTACCAGGAATTAATTGATCCGGTTATAAGTGCGTACAAATCCTAAAAATAAAAGAAGAGCAGATTTTTTTTCATGCCCTTCACCTTAAATCTAGGCGAGAACTAATAAATTGTAAATGAAAAATGTTGGAAGAACACAAAAACAAACTACATAATGGACCACAAAAGTTGACACTTTCTTTGTGCTTGAACATACAAGGCTAAATTTCAACTTGCTATTATGAACTTTGGGCATTTTTCATGAATGGCATCCTGAACTTTTAAAATGATGGATTGCTATCATGAATTTTCAGAGTATCACAAAACTATCATTACGGCGTTAACGAAAAATTAGAAAATGACTATACTGCCCTTTTATATAAATTAACAAAATAATTTCAAGAGAAAAAGTTAATTCCTTATTATTTTTTGTTAATTTATATGAAAGGGCAATATAGTCATTTGCTAATTTTTTTTGTTGACGCTTTTAGGGTAGTTTTGTGATATTCATGAAAGTTCATGATAGCAATCCATCAATTTAAAGTTCAGGGTATCATTTGTGGAAAATGACCAAAGTTCATGGTAACAAGTTGAAATTTAGCCAAACATATAATTAGTGATCAACTTCAAAAGACTTTTCACCATTTAGATAGCATATGTGGAGTACATGGCAGTTTATGATCTACTCTATGTTTTTCTGTGCCTTGTATTTAGTTTTTTTTTGGTTTTTCAGTTTAATTATTCCACTTTGTGTTTATTTACAGATTGGACAAATCTCCAAAAGAGAGAACTCTTGAAGCTGTCAAGGAGTTTGCATGAGCCAAGAGTGATCTCCCCCATGAAGCATTTCGAGGTGGCTTCATCCTCGAAAAAATCGATGGCCCACTCTCCAAAGGCTACCTCACCCTCGTCGATTCAGACGTTAACACCACTCCTAATGTCACCTTCAACTACTTCAAACACCCTTACGACCTCGAACGCTGTGTATAAGGAATTCGTACCATCGAAAAAGTCATAAGAACAAAACACATTGCAGATCTGACCGACGACTACACGTACACAGATGACAGGATTCTTAACATGAGTGTGAAGGCCAATGTGAACTTGATACCCAAGCACACTAATGATACGGCCTCCCTTGAGCAATTCTGCAGGGATACCGTGATCACGATATGGCATTATCATGGCGGGTGCCATGTTGGAAAGGTGGTGGATAGTGATTATCGGGTTATTGGAGTCGGAGCGATGCGGGTTATTGATAGTTCTACATTTGTGAACTCGCCCGGGACAAATCCTCAAGCAACTGTCATGATGATGGGCAGGTAAATTAATTAAATATCACTACAGAATAATACAAGTTAAGATCACGCAACTCTTTATATGATCAAAAGATCAATCGCTAAATATTATATTTTTGATAAAACAGATATATGGGGATGGAGATACTGAGGGACAGATTGGGAAGTGCAGCAGGAGTGTAGTTCGTTTGTTGTGTTAAGTACATAGACATATTGGGTACAATTCTCGCCATGATATTTCAGCTCGAAGAGACGGGGATTTTTGTGTGGCTGCTTAATATAGTGATTTAGTAGTGTGTCGGTGTCTGTTTAATTTATATAGTGATTTGTGATTGTTGTTATAAATATCCAAGTAGCATCTTGTACTTTTGTTGATGTTGATTAATGTGTTGAGTTGGTTCTAGTTCATCTCTACCGGTGATCTTTCTTCTTAAATGTACTTTTATACAGATGACAATTTTTAAAAAAAATTGCTGAGTTTATCGCGTATTCTCTAATCCCTGGAAGTTGCTATGATGAGACGGCTCAAGGTAATTTTGAGCCAGTTCATAATATGTCTGAAATTACAGATTTCTCTCTGTTTGTATGAGACGAATGGAGGTAACTATGATCCGGCGCGAAGTCTGTTGGACCGAATTCTGGGCTGTTTTGGTAAATCTGATTTTTACACTATTTGCCTCACACACTATAAATTGTTTTTTGTAACCCTAATTGGGTTGAACCATTTTGTTAATTAGATAGAGAGAGGAAGCTAGGGTTTTGAGAGGGATCTTGTGAGAGTTCATCTACCATCGTAATCCTTTATATTTGTCGATTAGTAAAGTGCTCTTTTGTCCGTGGTTTTTTCTCGTAAGAGTTTTCCACGTAAATCTTGTGTCTTTTGGTTTATGCTCTATTTCTATTTCTTTTGTTTATTTGTTTCCTTCTCTTTATCGTTTGTTTATTGATTCGCGATCGTGTCTGCCACAACAAATTGGTATCAGAGCTTAGTTGTGGTTCTTTGTGAGATTTGGTGTTTAGGAATTAGTTTGCTTGAAAAGTTGGTTTTCGATCTTACGATCTAGGTTTACGGTGGGTGACGACGCTTGTCACTAGTAAAATAAGGGGTTGCCCCTACGGATAACAACATCCGTAGGGACAGTTAAAGTTTGGCCCTACGGATTAATCCGTAGGTCTAAACGGTTGCCCCTACGGTCATTCAATATTTATTTAAAATATATTAAATTTTAAAGTGTTGTTTGCCCCTACGGAGCCGCAAACCAAGCACCTACGGGTATATCCGTAGGTACATATAAATAGGGATTTAAGTGATCGATCCCTACGCCGATTATTTCTTATTCTATCTCTTTCTTTCGCGCGAAACCAAATTCCCAAATCGAGATCGTCGTCGCCGCCGCGCTGCAGTGATCTCGTCGTCGCCGAATCCAAGCCGAATCGTCGTCGCCACGCCTGCAGTGATCTCGTGGTCGCCACCGTGCTCCGTTCTCGTCGTCGCCACCGCCCTCGTCGTCGCCGATTACCTCTCCGTCGTCGCCTACAGGTAATTAGTTAAACATTATTATAATGATGTTAGGGTAGCGATCGATGAGGGTTAGGATTAGGTATCGGTTGTGGTTAGGGTTAGGATTAGGGTTAGGGTATGGGTTCGATCGGCGGTTGGGGTTCGACTGGTGTTGGGGTTAGGGTTAGGGTTAGGGTTAGGGTTCGGTGGGGGTTTGGTGTTGGGGTTAGGGTTCGGCTGGGGCTGGGTTGGGGTTAGGGTTAGGCCGGGTTAGGGTTTGGTGTTGGGTTGGGGTTCGGCTGGGGCTGGGTTGGGGTTAGGGTTAGGCCGGGTTAGGGTTTGGTGTTGGGTTGGGGTTCGGCTGGGGCTGGGTTGGGGTTAGGGTTAGGCCGGGTTAGGGTTTGGTGTTGGGTTGGGGTTCGACTGGGGCTGGGTTGGGGTTAGGGTTAGGCCGGGTTAGGGTTTGGTGTTGGGTTGGGGTTCGGCTGGGGCTGGGTTGGGGTTAGGGTTAGGCCGGGTTAGGGTTAGGGTTAGGGGTGATATTGGAATCGAGAATATGGAATTTGAACACCCAAACTAGAATGAACAAATGTAACAAATCTACTCAATTTTGTGATCTTTGCAATACCTAGCTATAGTTTGATCCTCATGACTGCATATAACTGAAAAGGTTTGTGGTTTTGCAGGATGCTTCTATTATCAAGAATTTACATTGTGTAATTATCCTCATATATGATTTACAACTCTGTATGTGTCTGTGTGCATGTGCATGCGTGTGTGTGGAGGGGTTATTTGCCAGTGCATTTCAACTTGGCTCCTAGGCTTATGCCGTACCTCAGGAATGGGACACAATTCCCTATTGCAAAACTCTTTTTATCTCCCCCCTCATCAAGATGCTTTCCTGAGCTATGAGAGTATTTGGGGGACTGTACCTTTCTTTGCACTAGCTTAAACTGCATTATCCTTTCCTCTTTGTTGACTGGTTTGCTGGGGGTTCATCCTTTTTGTCCATAGTTTCCTTCATCAGGATGTGGGTAGGCTGGATACAGGTTCACTGTTAGTGATAAAATTTTGACAAAATTTCTAGCGATCCTTAATTTTTCTGTATGTAGTTTGATGTCGTTCCCAATAGACGGCTCTATTTTGACTACAAAATTTTTAATCCGTAGGGGCAGATTTAACTTGGCCCTACGGATTAATCCGTAGGGGTAACCCTAAAGGGTTACCCCTACGGGCACAGACGTTCAAGAATTAAAATATTAATTCTTAATTTGGTGTTTGCCTTAGGATTAGGGTTGGGGTTCGGCTGCTGCTGGGGTGGGGCTGGGGTTAGGGTTTGCCTTAGGGTTGGTGTTGGGGTTTAGCTGGCCACGCTGGGGTTAGGGTTGGGCTGGGGCTGGGGGCTGGGGCTGGGGCTAATGATGGCTTTCACATAGGCTTTTCCCTTTAGAGACTTCTTAGTGTCCAATGGAAAGCATACATCAGATTTGTGCAGGTCGGGTTCTTCTATGACTTTTAAGAGTCTCAACTGATTCTGTAAATTACACCCTAGTTGGGTGATACTTTTACCACTTCTCACTGCAGGTGCGCTCTCTAATATCCATTTTGAATGTAATATTATAGATATCCATGCCTGTTTATGTCAAAATTACTTATATTGTCAATGTTTGATTGTCTAGTTGTTGGTGATGCGTCCATATCAGGGACAGAGGCCACTCCCGTTCCTCCAGGTATGTTTATATATTATATAGGGGATGTATATTGATTTAGAATGCTATATCATAAATATACACACATTTCTTTTGCTCTTAATCATCCAACTCATTATCATGGGCTGCTTGATGAGATTAGATTTGCGCCTGATGATCTACAAGAGCTTGTTCACTCCTTGTCATATGTGTAAGCAGCGCTATATGCGAGTTTACCTTGTTAGTATGTATGTACTGAAATTAATTAATATTATTCAAATTTTGATACATGCAGATACCAGAGGAGCACATCTTCTATCTCTGTAGGTAAGGCTTTGAATTTGTTGATTTTGGTGTTTCTTGTCAATTTTATATACCAGTATGTGCTAAATATAATGTTCTGACAGTTGCTAGGGGGAAGGCAACATTCGAGGCTGCTGACCCCAGTCCTGGACGCCGCACACGGACGGCACCACGGAGGTTGGGAGAGAGGCCGAGTACTAGGCTCTAGCAGGGCCCATATGAGGTTGGACTCCACCCCGATGGTTACTTCCTCCGTCTCCAGTGAGCGACGTATCCATCATGAACTGGATAGCTTGAGGGCCAGCGTTCAGGAGTTGAAGGAGATGCTGGTATGTATACTACTTTATAGTAAAATATCATTTCATATTATATACATATCAACATATCCATAATTAGTACGTAGATTGAGCTTATTTGGTTTTAGACTTAAGTTTGATTAATCATACATACATATGTAATTGAAATAAACAACGCTTTTCCAAACTAGATATCCAAACAGGGTTTCGAAATAACTTAATAATGATACGAATTCGAATAATAAACAGTTCTTACACGCTTCTTACACACGTTATATCCAGACGCGACATGGTAGATCGGCCGAGCCTCCACACGCAACTCCTTCGGCTGCGGCTCCGCAAGCCACTACATCGGCTGCGGTTCCGCAGACAGCTCATGTAGCTCCACCGCCCACTCAGACTCCCGCAGCCGCGGCTCCGCAAGCGACTACCTCGACGGCGGCTGCGCAGACCACATGCCGCTCAGACTCCCGCTCGCGACAAATTGCATAGTTTATTGACCGAGGAGCAGGCGCGCGTTATTCTATCGTTATTCAGAGGTGGAGCTGGACCGAGCTAGGGTAGATTTTTGGTTCTTTTTTTTTTTAAACATGTATTTATTTATATCATACACATTGTACTACATTTTGAAACGATATTGATATTGGTTTGTATTTATATCATATTCAGTTTTTGTGTTTCTTTTGTATATTATATATATGCGTGAGATGTGATTATGAATACTGCAATATATGATTTGATTGATGTATATATTATTGTGCACAGGGCGGGAAAAATCAAACAGCCCATTTTTAAAAAAAAATTTCAGATAATATGTACCTACGGATTAATCCGTAGGCAAACACATTACCCCTACGGATATAGCCGTAGGGGCAAAATATCAGCAGTAACTGATATTTCCCCCAGATCTCAGTACCAGGGGGTTGGGAAAGCCCCTACGGATATATCCGTAGGGGCCACTGACTCTCCCCTACGGCTTTATCCGTAGGGCAAAGTAATTTATTAAAATAAACCGTAAATAATATAAAATCTTATACCCTACGGCTTAAGCCGTAGGGGCAACAGGACCTACACAGATATCCGTAGGGGCAAGAATTTGCCCGTAGGGGCAAGTTCAGGGCCTCAACTTGCACCTGCGGCCTTTGCACCTACGGGGTATTTTTTCGCCCCTACGTATATATTCGTAGGGGCAACCCCTATTTGTAGTAGTGTGTGTCCTCTCACCATCTTCTTAGATTGTGATTTTGAAGTTTTTTAGTTTGTAAGCACTCAAGGTGTTTGTGGAAATTCCTAAATGAATTTCAACTGGTTCTTTTTATCCTGCATCATGTCCCCAACGATTATGAAGTTTGATATCGAGAAATTTGATGAGAATATGAGCTTTTGTTTATGGCAAGTTCGTATGATTGCCATATTGACACAGAATGGTTTGAAGAAGGCAGTTCTTGGGAAGGATTCAAGACCTTCCAATATGACGGAGGAAGTATGGGAGGAGTTGGAGGAAAAGGTTTTCACGCTATCCAATTGTGTTTGACAAACGAAGTTTTGCAAGAAGTTCTAGTGGAGAAGACAGCGGCTAGTTTGTACTTGAAATTAGAGGAGTTATATTTGAAGAAATCTCTCACAAATCGATACCTTTTGAAGCAGTGTCTTTATACATTTCGTATGTCATAAATCTCTCTTATCAAATCTCACATCGGTAAGTTTAATTTGATCGTTACAGATCTGGGTAAGATCGATATTAAAATTGATGATGAAGATCAAGCACTTTTATTATTATAATCGTTGCCACTTTCTTATAAGAACTTTCATGACAACATGGTTTATGGACGAGATACTATCTCGATTAAGAATATCAAAGAAAATTTGATGAACAAAAAGAAGATCGACAATCAGTTAACTTCTAGCGAAGATGATGGTCAATCTTCAGGCTTATTGTTCGAGGGCGAGCGAAGAAGAGAGATCCGGAAAGTAACAAGAAGAAGTTAAAGTCAAAATCCGAGCATAAGAACTTGATCTGCAACTATGGTAAGAAGAAGGGGTACTTCAAAGTCAATTGTTACAAATTGCAGAACAAGCAGAAGCATGAAGACAATCAAAAGAAAGAGTCTTTAGCTAAAACTAGTATTGCCGAAGAAGAAGGAGATCTACTTGTGGTTCTTGACAACACATATCGATTCAATGAATGGATTGTGGATTCGGGTCGTTCCTACCATTGTGTCCCAATAGGGATTTGTTCTCCACCTATGAGCCTGTTAATGGTGGAGTGGTTTTGATGGGCAACAATAGTTCGTGTCGAGCTATTGGTAAGGGAACGATTCAAATCAAAATGTTTGATGGTGTTGTGAGAATATTAGCGAAAGTTAGGCATATCTCTGACTTGAAGAAGAATCTCATCTCATTGGATACACTTGATGTTAATGGCTATAAGTTCTCTGCTTAAGGTAGAGTTTTGAAAGTCAATAAAGATGCTCTCGTCGTTATAAAAGGGCATAAAAATGGAGTCTTTATATGTTGTAATACCAATTTCCTTTTGTACTCTAATATCCGTATTTAAATAAAATGTTGTTTCCAAATAATTTACCCATTTATATTTTATTTATTTATCCTAAAGCCTAATCTATTTTGAATACCCAAAATTTTCTATATATTTTCCCATTACTTTTCCTAACTCTTAAATTCTATTTTTTCCAAACCAAGTTAATACCCTAAAGCTAAATCCTATCCAAACCCAATATTCTACTCTAAACCCACAACCCAACACACTTTTTCCAAGCTCACACCAGACCAACCCCACTCTCCCACCCACTTTAAAGCCCGACCCATCCCCTTCCTTCTTTCCAGCTCAACAGTTTTTCCCCCATTTATTTTTAAAACTTCTCAAATCCCAAACCGAAGAATTCCCCATCAATTCCAATTAATCCCCTTAATCACCCATTAATTCTATTAACTCACTCAAATCTCATTCTCTTTTTTCAAATACACAGAACACACACACTCTCTCTCTCTCTCTACACACACACACACACACACACACACTCTCACTCTCTTCTTCTCTAACCTCACTCTCTCTTTCCAACCACCATGGCCCAAAGCCACGCTATCATCTCTCACCACCTTGCTGCCACCGTAGCCGCGCCAAGCTCACTATCGCTGTTGTGCTGTGCTCGCTGTGTTGTGCCTGTGTCATCGTCGCTATCGTAATCGTCGATTCGTCGCAGGCAAGTGCACTCCACTTGCTTACAGCTATACGTATTAGATATATATGCTAGTTCGCTTGAATTCGTTAAAACTAGAAATGCATGTCTTAAATTAACCGTAAATTTTATCTACACCCCGTGTTCCTTAGTTGTTCAGTTTGAGTATAACTGATCTATCATAACATGTTAGTACCAAGGGGAATTTACTAGAATTAATCATCTTTGGATTGATCGATCGAGTGAAAATAACATTGTGATCAGTACACGTGTATGCTTAACCTAGATGTCTGATGTGAATCTTATGCGAAAACAAAGTCTAAAATGGCAGAACTTATGATATTTAGACCCTAATGTTGTTAACAAATATGCTGTATTAATTTGGTGGCATATCGATATCGTTTTAACCACAAAATGACGCCCCGCATATTGATACGAAATCTGAACTTTCCCATATAAGTTGTCCCGTAAAATCTATATTTAACTCCATAAAAATCGAATCGTGGCATGCTTGGGATCATTACGAAGAGGACTGTTTGATATTTGAATCTGTGGAAATGGTTGATGGTTATCATGTCATATATATAGCGACAACGGAGAAGCTTCTTGGCTCTGGACTGCAGTACGGAGCAGAATTCTCTACTTTTATCTATTTCAAAACACCTGTGTCATCTTGTTTAAATATGAAAGTGTACGGAAACATAGATATAAGTGTAGAGAATTGAATTATCTTTCTAATGGTACTTGTCTCATTGCATTCCAGTGTCGTTTGATATTTTTAACACATTTTAAACTATTGGTGTGTACGGCGGATTTCTGCAAATTCAGTTTACACCTTCATAACTAAACTGATCATAACTCCTAAAATAAGACGACTATTGTTGACCCATCTTCTGAGTTGTAAAGTTATCTCATATAACTACAAATAGTTAAACTGTATCTTCACCTAATTATGATCTCAACAGGTAGTAAAATGTGTTACGAAACGGGGCTTCAGTTCAGAAACTGGATTTCCAGTAGTGAACACTTAAATGGAATGACCATAACTCGCAAACTGGAAACCCGATTGACCTAAAACTAATTTTTTTGGATTTATGTTTAAATTTATTTTCTACCCCTTTTGTATTATTTTGCTTAATTACGATCGTACGATTTAATATAATTTTCTGAACTGTTAAGACGCATAGTGATTCATATTGCATATGACTTGATTAATGACATATTTCACATACTTACCCGACCATGACACCTTTACTGATAGCGAGCGTTCTTATTGATTCTCAGCGATTGTGCATTGTTGAACGTGAGTGGTATCGGATTAGTTGTGTCAAGTACGCCAGTGAAAATTGAATGATTCGTGAAAGTGAACAGTACAGTGAAAAGTGAATAAAACCATATTATTGTTGTGTACTTGTTCACAACTAGCCCCATACATATAGTTATTGAAAGGGGAAATTGAAGTGGAATGAAACTTGTATTTAGCGAGCTTTAGCGATTTAGAGGATGATCATTCGAACAACGACTCTTATGTTCAAAGATCAAGGCGATTATGGAAATGCCTTCCCCAAGAACTTTGAAGCAACTGCGGTCTCTCCAAGGAAAGCTCGCGTATATCTGGCGATTCATAGCTAATCTCTCAGGAAAATGTCGTCCCTACAGTCACTTGTTCCCCTCTGAATGGCGGCCGACGACGCGAGGGCGTCTCGCCTGAGATTCGGGGCAGATACTATTTGGTTTTATCCGTCCACCTCTCCGAAGATGCCAAGTTGATTTATGGCACCGTGTATCGGAGGTTTAGACGGATGCGGCCGATGTAGCAGACTTCGTCAGATTCCCCCTCGTTCGAGGGGTTTTTGATTGTGGGGACGCTCTTCCCTGCAGGCGCAAGCCCCTGCAGTTAATTATGCTACTGCACCGCGGTAACAACTTTCTCCTTCTCCAGAATTTCACTTCGTGTCGTGGGTGTTTGTTTTGTTTGTGGTTGCCCGTGGATTGTATACGGAGACTATTTATTTCGTCGCCCGTAGGACGTGGATTAGTCCAAATCCGTATTTTCTTAAATTTGGGTTTTGGTTTAAGGATACGTTAGCCATATTTGAGGCTAAGATCAACTTAAATGTTTGTTAAGGATACGTTAGTCTAATTTCCAGACTAAGATCTACTTAACGGGATCGTCTAGATCCATTTCCAGTTTAGGGACATGGTGGTCCATTGCAGGTATGGCCATCGGGACCCATCACCTCTCTGACGACGTTGAAGGATTACAACGACAGATGTCAGAGGAGTTCAGAGATGTACCCTAGAACCAAAGTTGATTGAGGGTCTTATAGTCCAATTTGGGACTAAAGTCTGTTTGAATGTTTAAGGATACGTTAGCCATATTTGAGGATAAGATCAACTTAAACGGGATCGTTTAGATCCGACAAAAGAGCATTTGGGGGGGCTCTATTGTTCCAGTTTAGGGACGTAGTGGTCCATAGGTAGTTTAGAGACATTGCGATCCATTGCCAGTTTAGGGACATGGTGGTCCATGTTCCAGTTTAGGGACGTAGTGGTCCATTGCACGTATGGCCGTCGGGACCCATCACCTCTCTGACGACGTTGAAGGATTACAACGACATGTGTCAAAGGGGTTCAGAGATGTACCCTTGGACCAAGTGTAAATTGATTTAGGAGAGCAGCCGTGCTCAGTCAATTTAATTTGAGGACTTACGGCCATGATTGGGCTAAGTCCAGTTGAAAAAATTCAATATTTCTATTTATTTTTGGTCTATTAGACCTATGCTAGGGCTTTGCCCACATAATGCATTGCATTACTTTTATTTTGTTTGGGCTCTGCCCAGAAAGATGCAGAGCATCAATTTTACTTGGGCTCTGCCCTTTATAAATGATGCAGAGCATCAATTTGTTTTGGGCTCTTCCCATTTATAAATGATGCAGAGCATCAATCTGACTTGGGCTCTGCTCTTTTATTGCTTTGCAATTTATTTTGACCTGCTAGGTCTTTTTGATTTGGGCCTGGCCCTTTAGCAAAAGAAATGCATTGCATTTTTCAGGCGCTTTGCGCCAATCAAAGAGCGCAAGCACTTGTGGTATTGACACGTGTCACGCAAGCGCAGTGTGCTGTGCTAATGCGCTGCGCCTGCGCTGCTGACACGTGGCGCGCTCTGGTGGCTTGCGCCAATCCAGGAGCGCAACTGCGCAGTTTGCAAGTTCAAGGTACTATAATCTGAGATTCTTTTAGAACCAATGGTTCATGATAAAGTGCAAAGCACTGTTTGTTTTCTTCGATCTAATGAGAATCAGAGAAAACAAGTATTTCTTGTTTTTCTTGTTTTAAAGAACCAGTGGTTCATAAGAAGTGCAAAGCACTGTTTATTATGTGAAGATCATCGATCTTGTTCTTAGATCAATGATCTATTAGAAGAAATTTCTTCTATTTTATGAAGGTTTTTACCTTTTTCTTGAAATTTCTTCAGAGTTCTCTCTGTTTGAAGCACTTGATTTCTCAAAAATGTTGATGCCTTTGAATTGAGGTCTAGGGTCCTTTTTATAGTGCCCATAAATTAGTTAAAGTTTGTTAAAGAGATCATTCTCTGAGTGATTTGGGGAATTTTCCCCACCGTTGGATCTTTTCAAGGGCTTCTGTTTTACAGAAGACAATCTTCTTGTTTTTAACAAGATTGAGAAAGATCTTTCAGAATTTTAATTCTGTTTGGCGCAAGCGCACCAGCTCGTGACACGTGTCGCGCAGCGCAACTGCACTTGCGCAACTGCGCTGACACGTGTCGCACAGCGCAGCGCAACTGTGCTAGCGCAACCGCGCTGCCACGTGGCGCGTAGCGCGGTTCGCAGCGCAACTGCACTAGCGCAACCGTGTTGCCACGTGGCGTGCAGCGCAGAGCGCAGGCCAGCTGAAGCGTTGCTTCTTTAATTAAAGTTTGAATTTTAAACAGAGCCTTGCTCTGATTGGGTGCGCTGTCTTGGGCGCTGCGCCCCCTGTGCTAACGTGTCTGATTTTGACACGTGGCGCTCTGCGCGCAGCGCAGGGGATCTGAAGCATTGCTTCATTTAATTTAACTTTAATTTTCACTTTAATTTTCAAGACAGAGATTTGCTCTGATTGGAGGAAAACAGAAGCATTGCTTCTTTTCCCACCTTGGAATTTGAACAGAGCTTTGCTCTGATTGGGGTAAACATCACTTGATGAAGAAAGGAACCCCATTCGTTTGGGATTGCAAATGCCAAAGCGCACTGGACGAAATCAAGAAATATCTGCAGAATCCGCCGGTATTGACCGCTCCGATCAAGGGAAAGCCTCTCATCTTGTACACAACAGTCCTTGAAGGTTCTTTAGGCGTGCTATGGGCACAAGAAAACAACCAAGGGAATAGGAGAGCCCTCTACTATTTGATTCGAGTTCTCCTGGGGGCAGAAAACAACTACTCACCCATTGAAAAACACTGCATGGCGTTAATCTTCGTGATAACGAAGCTCAGACACTATGCTTTGGTGCATGAGGTCCGTCTTATATCAAAAGTGGATCCTCTCAAATATTTGATGTCAAGGCCCATACTAACGGGATGACTCGCTAAATGGGCCCTCCTCTTGATGGAGTTCTCGATAACATATCATCCTCTTAAGGCGGTGAAAGGACAGGCCATCGCCGACCTCCTCGCTGAGCATCCGATACTTGCCGATTCACCTTTAAATTGCGAGCTGCCAGACGAGCACGCGTTTGACACGATCGACGGGGAGAAAGAAGGGAGTGATACCCGATGGGAACTCTACTTCGATGGAGCATCTTCTATGAAAAAGCGAAAGCACAACACCCCTATAATAAAATCAGGGGTAGGCCTTATCTTCGTGACTCCACAAAAAGGGATAATGTGCTTCGCCTTTTGCTTAACAGAGCCGAGGATGAACAATGAAGCCGAATATGAAGCTTTGATAGCAGGTCTTGAGATCGCTATCGACATGGGAATCGAAAACCTCTTCATATACGGAGACTCCCAACTGGTCATTAGTCAAATAAACGGCGACTACCAAACGTGCAAACCAGAGTTGGTAAAGTACGGTGAGAGAGTGCAACAATTGCTGACTCAAATTCCCTCCTACGTCCTGGAAAGCATACCGCATGCGGAAAATAGCAAAGCGGATGCGTTAGCCAAACTCACTAAAGAACTAGCTGACGAAAACCTCGATGACGTGAGAATTGTTGTGCAAACCCGTCGGGTTCTTCCGCCGGCAAAAATATCTCGGGAATCGTCCGAAGAAACGGCTAAGCAAACGGCCAAGCAAACGGCCTTACAAATAAAATACTAGGAAAAGGCTAAGGATTGGAGAGAAGTCTTTATAGACTACTTCAAATCCCGTCGAACACCTGAAGATGCGTCCTCAAGACATCAGCTCATGAAACGAGCTATGTCCTTCGGCTTCGTCAACGATACTCTATATAAGAGATCGTTCGACTCTCTGTGACTAAGATACCTGGGACCAGAAGAAGCAAGGAAAGTCGTGCAAGAAACTCATGACGGACTCTACGGTTCTCATCAAGCCGGCCCAAAGATGAAGCTGAAGATCAAAAGGATGGGCTACTATTGGCCCATAATGATTCAAGATTGTCTTGAATATGCGAAACAATGCCACGCATGCCAAATTCACGGAGACTTCATTCACCAGCATCCAAATCCACTACACCCGACGGTGGCTAGCTGGCCATTCGAAATGTGGGGAACTGACATAATCGGGCCCATTGAACCAGCATCGTCCAGAGGACATCGGTTCATATTGGTGACAACTGATTACTTCTCCAAATGGGCAGAAGCAGTACCACTAAGAGAAGTGAAGACGGAGAATATCCTCCATTTCTTCAAGACACGCGTCATCTATCGGTTTGGCACTCCACGACGGATTATCTCTGATAACGGGCCGGCCTACAGAAGCCACAAAATCAGCCGCTTCGCATAACAGCATAATATAGACTGGAGATACTCTTCGGCCTACAATCCTCGAGCTAATGGTCTGGCTGAGGCTTTCAAAAAGACCTTGACGAAGATCGTGAAAAATACGGTGCCCAAAAATTAGAAGGACTGGCACGAGAGACTGCATGAAGCTCTCTAGGCGCATCGAACTACGTTCAAAACGGCCACAAACACAACGCCGTATGTATTGGTATTCGGCACTGAAGCTGTACTCCCCTTAGAAATAGAGTTACCCTCTCTACGAGTGGCGGTTCATTACGAGCTAACAGACGAAGAAAATGCTCATCTTCGGCTAGGGGAGCTCGACGCCCTCGATGAAACCCGGCTCATGGCGCGGCAAAACTTGTAAGCTTACAAAGCAAAGATGACACGCTCATACGAGAGATTGACTAGGCTGAGAACATTCTGCCAAGGTGAACTCGTGCGAGTGGTCAAGAGATCTATGATCCCCAATCGTGCCAAACGGGGGAAATTCGAGCCGAACTATGAGGGCCCGTACATCATAAACAAAGTCTACCAGGGTGGGGCTTACTTGCTCATGGATATGCATGGCGAAAGACCTTTCAGGCCAATAAACGACCGTTTCTTGAAGAATGATGATTCGCTCCTGGCAATATCCCAGTTGTAGTGATGCTGATGTCTAAATCGGTATCAAATTCCAAGTCTAAACTCGCAATAAAAATCAGCGAGCCAAAAATGCATATAAAATAGCCAAAATGATGGGGCAACTTGCGACAAAATCAGCAAGTAAAATATATGCATACAAAAATAGCCGAAATGATTGGGCAACTCGCAATAAAAACCAGTGGGTAAAAGGAAAAAAGCCGAAATAATTGGGCACCGCGAAAATAGCCGAAATGATTGGGCAATCGCAACTTTCGCGATATAAAAAGCTGAAATGATAGAGCATCGCGGAAAGAAATAAAAAAGATGAAATGAAACTTTTTGCCCTACAGGCGAGTCCATACCGACCCCTGTATACAATCCATGGGCATAAACAAAAAGGAAAGCACATGTCCCCCACTAAATCCTGTCAAAAGGGAAAGTCAGATCTCAACAGCAACATCTGCATCCTAGAAGACCAACAACGGCAGTCCTCCTGATGCCAGCAGAGCGTGGACGCAACACCACCAATCGGAGCCACGGCGAAGTCTCCAGTTTTAAGACTCTACAGTTCACGGACGACCTAGAGTCAGCCCCGACACCGCAGAAAACGGAGTACGTCATCCAATGACCCCATCACGGAAACACGTCATCCAATGACCCCATCGCGAAAACACGTCAGCAAATGACCCAGTCACGGAAACACGTCAGCAAATGACCCCGTCATGGAAAGACGTCAGCAAATGACCCCGCCACGGAAATACGTCAGCAAATGACCCCGCTATGGAAATACGTCAGCAAATGACCCCGTCACGGAAATACGTCATCTAATGACCCCGTCATGGAAATACGTCAGCAAATGACCCCATCGTGGAAATACGTCAGCAAATGACCTCGTCTTGGAAATACGTCAGCACATGACCCCGTCACGGAAATATGTCAGCAAATGACCCCGTCACGGAAATACGTCAGCAAATGACCCCGTCGCGGAAATACATCAGCAAATGACCCCGTCTCGGAAATACATGTCAGCACATGACCCCGTCTCGGAAATACGTCAGCACATGACCCCGTCGCGGAAATACGTCATCTAATGACCCCGTCTCGGAAATACGTCAGCACATGACCCCGTCGCGGAAATACGTCATCTAATGACCCTGTCACGGAAATACATCAGCAAATGACCCCGTCTCGGAAATACGTCAGCACATGACCCCGTCGCGAAAATACGTCAGCCAATGACCCCGTCACGGAAATACGTCAGCAAATGACCCCGTCACGGAAATACGTCAGCAAATGACCCCGTCTCGGAAATACGTCAGCAAATGACCCCATACGGCCAATGTCAACCCTCGACCTCCCTGTTGAAGCAATGCTTTGACTCGGGAGCAGGTCAGCTCATCAATCACTTACGAGTTCTCTCGACTTGTAAGGGAGAAAACTCTCTTGTGAGATCCTTACGACTCTCAAGAGAAAACACACTTAGGAATTCTCACGATTCCTAAGGAGAAAATACACCTACGAGATCCTCTCGACTCGTAGGGAAAAAAGTCTTTGTGAGACTCTCACGGCTCATAAAGTTGAAAAGTCTTAGGTGGCAGATCCTAACCCTGTTTCTTGAGCCATCACCACCCTGCAAAGAGTCCAAGATGGACAGCTACATACTATCTACAGGCCACACTTGCTAAAATCTCATTGCAACAACACAGCAAAGAGAAAAAATGGCAGTGGGAGACAAGAAAAATGTGTCTTTATTCATGAATTCAATTGAGTAAAAGATACATCATATACAAGAATAAAAAATGAATGAATAAAGGCATGTTATTCAAAGATACAAAAAAATCAGCTACTGAGAAGGAGGTGTTTTCAACAAGTCGGCCAACTGCTCGCACGCTCCTCTCAACCCCTTCTCATGATCAGCCGCCGCGGCCAGCTCCGCTTCAATTCGAGCCCGCTGCTGCAAACACGAGGAGACCTTCTCATCGAGCTCCCGCTGGGTAGCCTCACGACTCTACGTAACCTGCTCAATGGAGTCAAGTTTTTGCCTCAACGCCAACCCGTCCGAAATGCATTGCTGCAGATTATCAAAGGCGGTTCTCAGACGGACAGCGTTCGCTTTGACCTCGGCTTGCGCCTGGGCAGATCATTTAAAAACCCCTTGCGTTCCTTCCGCATTAAGGTCGCCTCTTGCTCGAAATGGCGAAGGAAGGGAACGCTCTGCTCCACCCATGCGGCCCGCTGGGAGTTTAGAACTAATGCTTCCGGAGCAAGACGCCTAAGCTCGATCTCGCACAAGCAGGCCTCAATATTCCTGCAGTGGTTAACCCAAGACTCAATGACGCCCTCACTATGGAAGTGCACGAGCGTCGCCAGCATGGTATTAACCTCGGCGGCAAAATCTGCAGCGGATGCGGGAGCCTCAACGTCAAGATCTTCAACGAACTCGCTCAGCATTTGTAAGATGTTCGCAGCACCCCTGGAAGATGGGCGTTTGGCAAAAGGCCCAATCGGCATTAGAGTCCTTGACTCGAAAGGAGCTAGAACTGTTGCGATTGCTGCAGAACGAATTGCGATTAAATGACGGCTCAAGAGATAAAGAAGATGCATGAGCGGTGAAGACTACTATACCAGCTACGACAGGTGGCGGAGTTAGGAGTACCGGTGGCGCGACGATTCTCTCGTCCCCTCCTTCAATTTGAAACGCTACAATCAATTCAAAATTAGCAACGACTTGGCTGCCCGTAAAAGAAAGTAAGGAGATATTAGCCAAAGACTATACTCACCAACACCGCTGGACGGAGCAATCTCTGACTGGAAGGAGAAATGCAGGCCCAACACCTGATATAGGTGGTCAAAAAGGACTCCAGCAAAGTTGTGACAATATACTGTTAGCATAAGGAAGATGGTATTCATAGTTTGATCAAGTAAATCACAAATCCATACCTTCCAACATTGGAGAGGGCAATAGAGAAGGCGAAGGGACAACGACCGTCAATGCGAAAACTGGTAACGCTTCTTTGGGTGGAACAGCCTCAATACTCACCGCACCTGCATTCGAAATGAGCGAAAAGTCATCAGAAGAAACCCAAAAGGACTGCGGAACGAAAAGTACGCAGCAACCCGAGACCTACCAGACGGGTCATCAGTCAAAATCGCGATGGAAGCATCATTGGGCGTTGCGGTTTCTTCGCTCTCCTTCAATGGAATGGTTTCAGCGCCAGTGGCTTCATCCCCTGATTCTACAAGAACCGTCATGACACTAGCAATGCCAGGCGACGGCGGGGAACCACAGAGGGGAAGAGTAGCGGTTTGTACGATTCCGGACTCCCAAGAGAGAGTAGCCGCTTCAGGTTCAGTGGTCGCTGTCATCTCGCCTGTCGCCTCATCGTCAGGACTTGGACCTACAAGATATGGTATATAAGAATTTGAAGATCAAATTCTAATAAAAAAAGACCCAGTATTACATTACCTTGGGGCATCTTGACGGCTTCTTATCGAGCCGCGCACACCATTTGTCTATGGAGGGTAGACAAGGCGGCTGGGGCGTCTTCAGAAGAAATAGTGACGGATGGAATGGTGCTTGAACTGGCACCCACGGCCAAGCTGGCGTCACTCTCCCTCGTCACCCGCTTTCTGCGCTTCTTGTCGGCCTTGGCAGTGAGGAAGGACCTCCTCAAGACCTCCGTCAAAGTGACATCATCGTCCAAGCCAGGAGCTACCTCTGGAACCGTTACGGCGTCCGTCATCGGTTGCTTAAACGAAGCCTCTTTTGGCAATACTGGGGGAGCTGGGACTTCGGCAGCCGGCCCTGGAAGCGTCGCCGCGCCATCATGCAGGATTAACACTGCCCTCAGGATGACCTGGATTGAAGTAGTCCATATAATAAGATAAAAAAAAAATACAGGTCAGGCTACTTATGAAGAAAAAGGGAATGAATACATAATGGGTCGAAATATACCGAGGCCTAAGGAGGCGTGAAGCCTCTCTTCCTCTGCAAAAGTCTTGAGGGAAGCTGCAAGGGCCTCTTCGGCGAAGATACATGTTGAAGAAGAAAGCGTCAGTCAAAGCATGATAATTAAAATAGCCACGGAAAGACATGACCGAAGGATACCTGATTGTGCGATGGTGATTAGCGATGCTTCATCGCGAGCTAGTTGCTTTGAAAGCGTAATGGCAGCCTCTAGATCGGTATCATCCGGCGCCATAAATAAACTCCGGTTGGTCCCGTATTCACTTATGCCCTCGCTGTAAGGAGCATGAGTCTCCTGGCCGAACACAACGTCTGCAGAAATTATTGACTTCTTTTTATTTTCAAACGAGTGTCGGTAGCCGCTAACACGAGCTTGCGCTTGGTAGGTACCTTAGGGCGACGAGTCCCGATCTCCGAACCCAGCCCAGAATCTGGAGATACTATATCCACCGCTCCCACGGGCGCATGGGGAAGGGGTAGCTCAGATATAGCGCGTGGGACCACAACTGCAACAGCTTCTTTCAGGGGAGGACGAACGATGGTCCGCCGCTTTAGGAGAATGGTTAGATTACCAGCCGGGGTTGTACCCTTGCGATCAAGCAATAGCCGTTTCTCCTCCTTGATAACAGCACCCATCAAGTGCTGGTACCACGCTACATATACATTCAGGATTCTTAGAACACAACTCAGTTCACTAATAAAGAAATTGGACCCTGTGTTTAGGCGCATGAAGTGATGCAAAGAGCTCCGAATACCCTTTTCAGTATTAACCGGTTCTGCTAAGAATACTTCGAGCAGGACGCCCTGATTATAACTTAATTGCTGGGCAAAACGGTAGGGGTTATATCTCATGAATAAAGCCAAGTCGTTCTGCCTGAACACCAAGTAGCCCGGCCTGATCGAGTACAAATGGAGAATCTCCCGAGCTTTCAAGACAGAAGCTTCGTCCTTAAAGGTGTCCCGCAGCGGCTGCACCGTCTTAGCGGATTCCTTACCGATGGTCATGACCTTATCAACAAAGGTCATGCCGTCCCCGACTATACGCGGGCAAAGAATCACACCCCGAGCCTCTCGTTGATTTGGCTCCATAGTGGAGGCATCGACCAGCCGCATGATCCGAGGAAAATTTCAAGTTTCATAGAAATGGGGCCGCTTGTGCATTCCAAAAGCACCGAGCACATGCAGCTCGAGCCATGAAGTAAAATAATGCATTGAGAAGTTCACGGGCTGCACCCCCGGTTGAGTAGTGTCGGCCGCCAAGCTAAGGCCATGATACAAATGAGACAGCCCGGCAATCCCAACAGCAACCTGTCTCCCTTCAACCATCCGATGAGCTGGGTAGAAGACGGACGGCCTCATGTAGCGAGGGTGTAAGTCGACGTTAGACACCCCACATGATGCGGGGAGGCAGAATAGGTAAAACAATCATTTTGTTTAAACTAACATCGACTAACTTTACGGATCTTTGCTAAACCCTAACTAACAACTATATATAAGTGATTAGCTACTATGATAGATGATTATACCTATTGAATCAAGTCCTTCTTGTTCTTGTTGATCACCTCCTTGTCGGCCTCCTCGATGTGATAGAAGATCCACCCGAGAGCTACTTCTCCAAGCTTTAACCTCTCACTTGAGGTAACTAGGTGACTATGAATGCTAATCAAAGCAACCTAGAGGATTAGGGATCTATTAGTCTTGCAAACCCTTGGATCTCAACACATGAAAGGTTAGGGTTGGTTCTTTGAAGAGAGGGAGCTTGAGGAGAGAGAAGGTGTGAGTGAGAATGATAATGAATTATGTCTCATTTGTGAATATATGAAGCATGATAATTATTAAATGAATAACATATGATAATATCAACCATGCTTCATTAACTCACTATGTGTGAATCATCTCATAAGTCATTAAGCAATAAATGCTTCTTTAACTCATTTGGATGAATCACACCATGAGTCACTAATCCATTTAATGCAAATTCCATATAAGCCTCCAACTCATCAATCTTCTAGAAACTTCTCGACTAATTACGAGAATGCCCCTCCCATCCGTGAAAACACGGAAATATCGAGACTGTATAAATCCAATAATCTAATACTAGAATCTGGTTTAAACCAAAGCCTGCTAGTATAAACTGTCCGAATATCGTACGAGCATAAATGCACGTATGTGTCCCTGTCGTAAAACCATACGACCTCTATATCGTTTCGCCTGAAGCAGGGAAACTCTCTGTGTGGGACTCTAAAGACTCGACACTACGCTGGCAGTGGGTTTAACCACAGGCCGCAAGCAGTACTAGCTGTACATAACGGTCCCCAGGTAGATGTCGATAAGAAGGCCGATGAGGAAACCCATCCGAACTCCTACTGAGCCTGATGTGACAATCTCCGTACAGTCCGGTCTGTTCATCTAAGACTATCGCATATCAAGCCTAGGGGGCGGCAAGCGTCAGTCCCCTAAAAGCTGTATAAATCATGTCGGAGTGAAGCCCATTACACTTTGAGAAGCTACTGGAAAACCTACCAGTAAATCTCGTTTGCCCTGACCAGGGACTTTGCGTAATGGCTTTCCAAACACAGCACGATATCAACTCCCAATACCGGGAGAGACGAATCTTATCTAACCGCCACTGCCTCCAAGTGCTTCGGGACTGCACCCAACTGCTACCTGTTTACATGACTCCTTTGAGCCGTGGTAGGGTAGCAATCTAAGAACAGTGGGAACACACTCGAGATGAAGCAGCAGTGTCAAGTCTGTGGACTATGCTGTACTCATGTCACCTGGGAACTGTTAACTGACGACGGGTATAATACCAACCAACAGTTCCCTGCGAGTCCTGTCCGGTGTACCCGTAACCCAACGAGCACCTGTATACTATCTCCAGTACAACGTACTAATGGCTATGGGACAGACCATTTCCTCTGCTGGGATGAGAAGCGTGCACACTAGTCTACTCTGGAGTATCGATGCCCTGTCTCGATAATCCTACGACTAGGGACCTGAAAAAGGATGTGCTTGTAAACTACCCAGCCCCCACTAGTGTGACTGCCATCACAACGCTGGTAATCAAGCAAAGATCCAAAGAGCTCTACTAATATGTATAAGCGATATGTTTAAAGAAACACATGCACATATTAAAGTAGAAACAAACCAAGTAGCATACTACCATTTTTAGCAAGACTGTCAATACAACTGTGAATATCCCAAGCTTCCATTAAGTAATATACAAACTAGTATGATATAGTAATGGCCTCTAGGGCATAATCACTAACAATCTCCCACTTGCACTAGGGCCATGTACTGGCATATCGCAGACCTATCATCTCTAATAGCCTCTCGAACTGTGTCTAAGGAATGGCCTTAGTGAATAGATCAGCAGTGTTATTCTCCGTATCTACTCTCTTCACCTCGATCTCCCGGCGATCTACGATCTCCCAGATCAGGTGATACCGCCTTAAGATGTGTCTGGACTTCTGATGGGACCTGGGTTCCTTCGCTAAAGCTATAGCATCGTTGTTGTCTCAATACAGAGGTATTGGATCAACACTAGTAGAAACCACCTGAAGTTCTGTTAGGAACTTCTTCATCCAGACTGCTTCTTTTGCGGCATCGCAAGCAACTATATACTCCGCTTCCATCGTCGATTCAGCAACGGTGTCCTGCTTGGAACTCTTCCAGCACACCGCCCCTCCATTGAGGGTAAAGATATAACCTGACATGGATTGGAGTCATCCTTGTCACTCTGGAAGCTGGAGTCGGCAAAAGCCTCGATCTGGAGGTCTTTTCTGCCGTAAACCAAGAACATATCCTTAGTCCTTCTCAGGTACTTGAGAATGTTCTTTAGTACTATCTAATGCTTCTCCCCTGGGTTTGCCTGATACCAGCTTACAACGCTCAATGCGTATGCTACATCTGGTCTGGTACATAACATCGCATACATTATAGAGCCTACCACAAAAGCGTAGGGTATAATTAACATGCGAACCCTTTCCATATCAGTCTTGGGAGACATCTCTTTGGAGTAGGTGATTCCATGACAAGCCGGTAGGTTACCGCGCTTAGAATCTTCTATACTGAATCTTTTCAATATGGTGTCTATGTACCTGGACTGTGAAAGTCCCAACATCCTCTTAGATCTATCACGATAGATCTGGATCCCCAGAATGTAGGTGGCATCAACCAGGTCCTTCATGGAGAACTTCTGTGACAAGAATCCTTTGACTGACTGTAGTATAGGAATATCATTTCCTATTAGGAGAATGTCATCCACGTACAAGACGAGAAATACTACAGCTCTCCCTACAATCTTACTATATATGCATGGTTCATCTGGATTCTTGATAAAGTCGAATTCTTTAACAGTGTCATCAAAACAGATGTTCCAACTCCGCGATGCCTGTTTTAGTCTATAAATGGACTTAAGCAACTTGCACACTTTACCGCTGCTCCCACTCTGAATGAATCCCTCTGGCTGATCCATATAGACGCACTTTTCCAAATTTCCATTTAGAAAAGCCGTCTTTACGTCCATCTGCCAGATCTCAAAATCGTGGAAGGCAGCAAAGGTGTCACGCCCCGCTTCCCAGAGTACGCTAAGATGGACACGTGACATAGCCAACCATGCTACCTGTGGATAGGAAAGATCTTTCCACAGTCACATTACGGTTGTAGAGATATCAAAAACAGGAAAGTAAGCTAAACTATCTAGTACATGTCCATGAGCCAGTATGAATGAGTCAAGAAATGATAATATGCGGAAGCAAAAGATGCAATAAATGAAACACCTGGAAAGTAAAACTGCATACCAACAGGATCTTCACCGCTTGGTCTAACAGCGGCAATACTCCTGATTAGTCTGCAACAAAGGTAGAGGATCTGGGCCATGCAAAACCCAGACATCAGCGCGTCATAACATCAAGCAATAATATAAACATGGGTAGCAACACATACAAGTATAAGTATGAGTAGGAGCAAGAATATAATGAGAATATATAACAGTGAATATGTCAGTATAAGTGACGTGCAGAGATATCTAAACTGTGCTACGGGGTTATCTATTCTAAAGTCTTCAAAACCAAGTAATACAATCCTCATAGTAACTCGTCGGTGATTATTCCGTAACGCCCGGAAAGACGGCAAACAATAGGTATTCCGTAACGCCCGGAAAAACGGCAAAAAATGGGTATTCTGTAACGCCCGGAA
This sequence comes from Agapanthus africanus, assembly GCA_030015575.1. Taxonomy (NCBI): domain Eukaryota; kingdom Viridiplantae; phylum Streptophyta; class Magnoliopsida; order Asparagales; family Amaryllidaceae; genus Agapanthus; species Agapanthus africanus. Next base: position 369,209,407 of record JASDDO010000024.1, on the reverse strand, counting down.
AAACGGCAAACAATGGGTATTCCGTAACGCCCGGAAAAATGGCAAACAATAGGATGGCCCTTTGAGTTACATTAGGTTACCATACTGATTTCCCCATACCCCCAAGTTACATACGTTCAAGTCAAGTATAAAAATAATCTAGCACTAATGCCAACCCATGATCAGGCAGGTACAGGTTTGTCTGTATAGACAACAGGAACGGTCCGTGAGGACTACAGGAATAGGTTTGTTGGCATTAGACGAAAGATCAGGTAACAGGTAAAGCCATGGTACTTCAGGTCAAGTCGGGTTGTGTATATAAGTGTCATGTCATATCAAGAGTCATACGGTACCATGTCGGGTCAGGCAATATGTATAGCAAGTCATGTCAGGGTATATAAGATATCGTGCGGGTGCTCATGATCAACTAGAATAATCATGGTTATAAAATAAACAAGCATGGATACTATCAGAAAAATAAACTAGCACATGTAATATGACATGCAAATAGGTACAGGTTAAATTATTAGATGTACGGTTATCAGTTTGAGTTTAAGAGATAGTTTCAACATTACATGCATACAGTATGACAATTATGGATGTTAAAATCATGTTAATAAGTATTAAGTAATTTAGGGATGCAACGATATATATAATATGTTCAATGGATGCAATCATAACTAAAACAGGTTAAAATGCATACAGGTGTCCGATAGATTAGAACTATAGAAAGAGTACCATAGGTTATGTCAATAGTTAAAATGTGATTAAAACGTATAAAAGTGGTTATTAGGTTTAGTAAAGTAAATGCAACGGGTAGATTTCAAGTTTTGAATCTAAATGTAAACGAAAACATCGCACTGTTAACTTGGAATTCTTAACTTTAGATCCTATCAATAGATTTAATATGAAATTAGATAAATAAATATAAGAATAGTATGAATATCATGTAGCAAGTTTCACTTGCCTGATCGATCACGGAACGAGATGATATGCAAAACACGCAACACAACTTGGTTTGATGCGCGATAAAAACTAAACTTGGGCTCGGTTAGAAACTGCTCTCCGCTAGATATTCGCTCGAGATGATGATCACGACGATGACGGATTGATATAACAGCGGCTATCGGCACGCTCGCGGCAACTCTCTGCTGTGACGATGGACTGCGATATTGCTATCGCGAAGGTCCTCACCGGCGAGGGGCTCGGTGAAGGAAAAGGTGACCGAAGTTAGAGGTTTATTATATACGATGGTGCTTTGGCGAGGGAAGATGCAGCGATGCCTGAAAGGTGGTCTGCTGGAGGAGGTGCTGCTCGGGGAGGAGATGAAGTGGTCGCCAGTTATGGGTTCGGAGGTGGTGCAAGGAAAAGATAGAGACGCTGTCGATAGGGGTTCGTCGGCAATGAAGACGAGATGAGTTCGGTGGCTGTAGAGTTCGAAGAAGCCGAAGGAGATGATGTGGATATCGAGGAAGACGAGGCAATGGATCGGAGGTTCGGTGGTTTTCATGGATTTGTGGGTTGCGAGGGAGTGGGGTCGGTTGCAGGTGGAGGTGGTTGTGGTGTTTGGAAGATGGTGAGGAAAGTGAGAAGACGCCGGTGATGTGAAGGAAAGGGGCTGCTCGCTGGAGGAAGGGCTCGGGGGTTAACTTTGGAGAAGGGAGGTTGATGGGTTCTCGTGTTTGAGGATGGAGGAAACGAGGAGGTGTGGGTTTCCCTGGTGGCACGAGAACTGGAATGAAGAAGAAGATGAGGGAAGAGGAGAGAGGTGAGAACAACGATGAGGGTCAACGACGGCGAGCTGTGTGGGTTAGGGTTTTCGTCGTCGCGGCGTGCACGGAGTTTTTTTTTTTAAGAAAGAAGAAAAGAAATGAAGGGGGAGGTGATTATAGCGATGAAGGAAGATGAGGGGATTCAAGAAGTGCACAGTATTCGCGATTGGAGAGAGAAGGGGAAGATAGAGAGAGAAAGAGAAAGGGTACGTGAGGGGGAAGAGAGAGCGTGTTAATTAATAAGGGTAAATTTTTGTGCATGTGCAGCGAGAGGGGAGAGAGATAGAGATAAACCGTTTAAAATATATAATATATGTTTTAGAGAGAGAGGGGGAGAGACAGAGAGATTTGATTTGTTAGTTAAAAAAATAAATTTTATATAACTTATAAAATCTAACAGTTAGCATAAAGGGTTAAACTGATATATTTTAGTTAAATTTATATTAATTGTTTAAAATATATTAAGAATATAATATTAGTCCGGTTTGAGATTTTGGCCAGTACAAATTTACTCCAAAACAGGCCCGGGTCGGGTCTAAAAATTCAGATTTAAAATATGAAAAATATATGCGACTTCCAAAGTTCAAAATGAATGCTCAGTTAAAGAAAATGTATACCCCCAAGAACGGATGCACGTACGTGCGCGTAGCTATCCAAACACGTCTGTTTCACTGAACGGGACGAGAACAAGACGTGCGGATGCTACCATGGGGTTAGGGGTATAGTGCAGGTTATGAAATGCAATTTTAAATTATTTTTTGTGACCTAAAATGTTATATGATAAAAGATGCGATACCAGGTAAAATGCCAGCGTGCACTAATCATGAGACGCACGTGTCCATGCAACAAGTCAAGGTGATCTATAAATAAAAATCAAACAGGTTCAAGCAAGCGGGTCGGGTCGAATGCAAAGAAAAATGTAAAATACCATTCGCACCCAAACACGCTAAATCAAGAAAACACCATGGATAAGTAAATACGGAAACTGGAATTGGTATAAATGAACTCGGGTGTTACATTATACCCAACTATAAAAGAATTTCGTCCTCGAAATTTCAAGAACAAGGAAGGATAAACAATCAAGAATTGCAAGAATAGATGTGGAAACTTCTGCCGGATTTCAACTTCTCATTCCCGAGTTGGCTCTCCATGTGAGCGATTACCCCAAGAAACAAGTACAAGAGGGTTAACCATGTTCTTAAGCACCTTTTCCCTTCGATCCACAATCGACATCAGTCTTTTCTCAAAGGCTAAATCTTCTCGTACAATCAGTTTCGAATGATCCAACGCATGTATTTCTTCTCGAGCATACCTACGGAGTTGAGGTACGAGAAACACGTCACAACCATTCACCAGGGACTGCGGTAACGCCCGATAAGCCATATCTCCAATACGTTCCAAGATCTCAAAAGGTCCAACGAATCGAGGACTAAGCTTTCCTCGACTTTCGAAATGGATCACCCCTCTAGTCGATGATAACTTCCAGAATACTAGATCACCCACAGCGAACTCTAGAGGTTTTCTCGATGTAGCGACCCAACTCTTCTGCCGATCTTGCGCTGCCTTCATATGATTCCGGATATTGCTAACCTTCTCGACTGTCTGCACAACCAAATCCGGTCCCAACAACTTCGTTCACCAATATCGTCCCAACAAACAGGTGAACGACACTTGCGACCATATAAAGCTTCGAATGGATCCATCTGAATAGTCGCCTGGAAGCTGTTGCTGTAAGAAACTCCACCAAATGTAGATGATCCTCCCATCAACCCTTGTAGTCTAACATGCAATCTTTCAACATGACTTCAAGAGTTTGGATAGTTCTCTCCGACTGGCCATCTGTCTGAGGATGATAGGCTGTGCTAAAATCAATCGCGTCCCCAAACTTTCCGGTAAGCTCCTCCCAAAAGTGCGATAAAAACCGGGTGTCACGATCGAACATGATGCTCACCGGCACTCCACGCAATCCTATAATCTCCTGCATGTGCCGTTCTGCCAAAGCTTCTGTTGATTGACCAACTCGAAATGGTATGAATTGAAATGCCTTGGTTAATTGATCAACAAATACCCAAACTGCATCATTGCCTTTCGGAATCCACGGTAGAGCCGTCACGAAATCCATGGTTATATGTTCCCACTTCCATTGAGGAATCGGAAGTGGTTGAAATAAATCAGTAACCCTTTGATGTTCGGCCTTAACTTGCTGACACACCAAGCACTTTGCCACAGAGTGGGCAATCTCCCGTCCTATGCTTTCCCACCAGAAATGTTGTCGTATATCTTGGTACATCTTCGTGCCTCCTGGATATACGGAACACGCGGAACTGTATGCCTCCTTCATAACTTCTTCGCGAATATCTCCCTTTAGCACACACAAACGGCTACCATACCGTAACGAACCATCCTCATGAATCAATAAGTCCGTTCGAAGTCTAGCTTTAACTTGTTCCCGAAACCTTTGCAATCTTGGGTCCTGCAATTGTGCTGCTTTAATGTTCTCAATCAACGACAACTGTACTTGCAGCTGCATCAACTGTCCCGAAGAATGCGGTGGCACAATCTCCAAATCAAGTCTTCGAAAGCCTTCAATAAGTTCCCTTTGTGCAGTCAACATCTGAATTGCTGGTAACCGACTAAGCGCATCTGGCACAACACTATTTTCCCCGGATGGTACTTAAGATCGAGATCGTAGTCAGTCATCAGCTTCAACCATCATCGTTGTCTCACAATTAGCTCCTTCTGAGCGAACACGTACTTTAGGCTTTTGTGATCGGTGAAAACTTCGACCCTTTCGCCCAATAAGTAGTGTCTCCAAATCTTAAAAGCGAAAAAATCTCAGCTGTTAACTCCAAGTCATGAGTTGGGTAATTCTTCTCATGGGTCGTCAACTGTCTCGATGCGTAAGTTGTAACCTTCCCATGCTGCACCAAAACACATCCCAATTCTTTCTCCGGTGCGACGCTGTGAATCACCAATTCTCCGGAACCGTCTGGTACGGTCAAAATAAGAGCGGTTATCAACCTCTGTTTCAACGTCTCGAAAGCTGACGAGCACCTACCCATCCACACAAATGGTACCCCCTTGCGCGTAAGCGTAGTCAACGGCTCCGCTAGACGAGCAAGGCTCTCCACGAACCTTCTGTAATACCCAGCAAGTCCAAGAAAGCTTCTTATCTCCGCAACATTCTTCGGAATTGGCCAATCTCGAACTGATGTACTCTTTCGGGATCAACAGCGATTCCATCTCTACCTACAATGTGCCCCAAAACTTCGCTTCTTCAAGCCAAAACTCGCACTTGCTCATCTTTGCATATAATTTTCTTGCCTCAATGTCTGCAGTGTGATCTTCAAGTGTTCTGCATACTCTTCAATACTCCTTTGAATGGACCAGAATATCATCAACGAACACCACTATAAACTGGTCCAAGAATGGCGAAAAGATTCGGTTCATCAAGTCCATAAGTATCGCCGGTGTATTCATTACTACGAATGGCATCACTAAATACTCGTAATGTCCATGCCGAGTTCGGAACGCCGTCTTGCAAACATCCTCTGATTTAACCCGGACCTGTTGATATCCGGATCACACATCCAGTTTTGAGAATACCCTCGCGCCACTAAGCTGCTCGAACAATTCGCCAATTCGAGGGATCGGGTACTTATTCCCATTAGTCACCCGGTTTAATTCTCGATAATCGATGCACATTCTACTTGTGACATCATCTTCTTTGCTAGAAGTACTGGAGCTCCCCAAGGTGAGTTACTGTTGTGAATCCAACCCTTCTCAAGTAATTTAACAACCTTCTTCTTGACTTCTTCCAACTACACTGGTGCCATTGGATAGTACGTCTTTGAGATTGGCGCTGCACCAGAGACAAGATCAATCACAAACTCCACGCCTCACTTCGGCGGTAAACCCGATATGTCCTCGAACACGTCCATGAACTCTCGAAATACAGTCGGCGCTTCTTCCTTAATAACTTTCATCGACAAAAGAACATTATTTGTCGGCCTAGCCCTAAACTCGACTGGCCCGACAGAACTCCTTCCTCCAGTAAAACAACCTTCGGATGTCCGGGAATTTGGAAATTTGCTTTCCTTGCCCTACAATCAATATGAGCGTGGAAGGTGCCAAGAAAATCCATTCCCAAGCCAATAACAAACAAGGAATGCACCGGAATTGAATAATTCCAATGCGAGAAAGATATGAACAAGTAGGATACCAAGATGACTTCATCCAAAGTCAAGATACTGAAGAGGATTAAGCACGGTAAGCATGATTTAAGCTGGCGGTAAAACAAGAACTGGTAAGCAATGAAACCGAGAGAAACAAGGTAATATAACAATCATGGAACAAGGAAGTGAATCAAGACCAGGACTCCAAGTTACTCAAATAGAGTACCGCATTGTAACCATGCTGCAGTTCATGGGTACAATTACATAACTCCACTCAAGTCGCCCAAATCCTAGTATCAGAATCAAAGAACAGGAAGAGACAATAGAGAACCAAAAAGTTTCAAGTCGAGATGCAAAGTGGTTTGCATATCGCTAAGGCGAAGGATAAGAGAAAGATATGATTCAAGAATCGTGATAACAATGTGGCAGGACATGTTCCTAATCACGAGTATTCTGATACATGTATTAGGTCCAATACCCAACTACAAAAGAATCAAACTCGATTAACCTATATCCTATGTCTTTGATACCAAAAGAACCATGTCATGCCCCGCTTCCCAGAGTACGCTAAGATGGGCACGTGACATAGCCAACCATGCTACCTGTGGATAGGAAAGATCTTTCCACAGTCACATTACAGCTGTAGAGATATCAAAAACAGGAAAGTAAGCTAAACTATCTAGTACATGTCTATGAGCCAGAATGAATGAGTCAAGAAATGATAATATGCGGAAGCAAAAGATACAATAAATGAAATACCTGGAAAGTAAAACTACATACCAACAGGATCTTCACCACTCGGTCTAACAGCGGCAATACTCCTGATCAGTCTGCAACACAGGTATAGGATCTGGGCCATGCAAAACCCAGACATCAGCGCGTCATAACATCAAGCAATAATATAAACAGGGGTAGCAACACATACAAGTATAAGTATGAGTAGGAACAAGAATATAATGAGAATATATAACAGTGAATGTGTCAGTATAAGTGACGTGCAGAGATATCTAAACTGTGCTATGGGGTTATCTATTCTAAAGTCTTCGAAACCAAGTAATGCAATCCTCATCGTAACTCGTCGGTGATTATTCCGTAACGCCCAGAAAGACGGCAAACAATAGGTATTCCGTAATGCCCGGAAAAACGGCAAACAATGGGATGGCCCTTTGAGTTACGTTAGGTTACAATACTGATTTCCCCATACCCCCAAGTTATATACGTTCAAGTCAAGTATAAAAATAATCTAGCACTAATGCCAACCCACGATCAGGCAGGTACAAGTTTGTCTGTATAGACAACAGGAACGGTCCGTGAGGACTACAGGAACAGGTTTGTTGGCATTAGACGCAAGATCAGGTAACAGGTAAAGCCATGGTACGTCGGGTCAAGCCGGGTTGTGTATATAAGTGTCATGTTATATCAAGAGTCGTACGGTACCATGTCGGGTCAGGCAATATGTGTAGCAAGTCATGTCAGGGTATACAAGATATCGTGTGGGTGCTCATGATCAACTAGAATAATCATGGTTATAAAATAAACAAGCATGGATACTATCAGAACAATAAACTAGCACATGTAATATGACATGCAAATAGGTACAGGTTAAATTATTAGATGTACGGTTATCAGTTGGAGTTTAAGAGATAGTTTCAATATTACATGCATACAGTATGACAATTATGGATGTTAAAATCATTTTAATAAGTATTAAGTAATTTAGGGATGCAACGATATATATAATATGTTCAATGGATGCAATCATAACTAAAACAGGTTAAAATGCATACAGGTGTCCGATAGATTAGAACTATAGAAAGAGTACCATAGGTTATGTCAAAAGTTAAAAATGTAGTTATTAGGTTTAGTAAAGTAAATGAAACGGGTAGGTTTCAAGTTTTGAATCTAAATGTAAACGAAAACATCGAACAGTTAACTTAGAATTCTTAACTTTAGATCCTATCAATAGATTTAATATGAAATTAGATGAATAAATATAAGAATAGTATGAATAGCATGTAGCAAGTTTCACTTGCCTGATCGATCACGGAACGAGATGATATGCAAAACACGCAACACAACATGGTTTGATGCGCGATAAAAACTAAACTTGGGCTCGGTTAGAAACTGCTCTCCGCTAGATATTCGCTCGAGATGATGATCACGACGATGACGGATTGATATAACAGCGGCTACCGGCACGCTCGCGGCAACTCTCTACTGTGACGATGGACTACGATATTGCTGTCGCGAAGGTCCTCACCGGTGAGGGGCTCGGTGAAGGAAAAGGTGACCGGAGTTAGAGGTTTATTATATACGATGGTGCTTTGGCGAGGGAAGATGCAGCGATGGCTGAAAGGTGGTCTGCTGGAGGAGGTGCTGCTCGGGGAGGAGATGAAGTGGTCGCCAGTTATGGGTTCGGAGGTGGTGCAAGGAAAAGATAGAGGCGCTGTCGATAGGGGTTCGTCGGCAATGAAGACGAGATGAGTTCGGTGGCTGTGGAGTTCGAAGAAGCCGAAGGAGATGATGTGGATATCGAGGAAGACGAGGCAATGGATCGGAGGTTCGGTGGGTTTCGTGGATTTGTGGGTTGCGAGGGAGTGGGGTCGGTTGCAAGTGGAGGTGGTTGTGGTGTTTGGAAGATAGTGAGGAAGGTGAGAAGACGCCGGTGATGTGAAGGAAAGGGGCTGCTCGCTGGAGGAAAGGCTCGGGGGTTAACTTTGGAGAAGGGAGGTTGATGGGTTCTCGTGTTTGAGGATGGCGGAAACGAGGAGGTGTGGGTTTCCCTGGTGGCACGAGAACTGGAACGAGGAAGAAGATGAGGGAAGAGGAGAGAGGTGAGAACGACGATGAGGGTCAACGACGGCGAGCTGTGTGGGTTAGGGTTTTCGTCGTCGCGGCGTGCAGGGAGTTTTTTTTTTTAAGAAAGAAGAAGAAAAGAAATGAAGGGGGAGGTTATTATAGAGATGAAGGAAGGTGAGGGGATTCAAGGAGTGCACAATATTCGCGATTGGAGAGAGAAGGGGAAGAGAGAGAGAGAGAGAAAAGCAGAGGGAGAAAGAGAAAGAGTACGTGAGGGGGAAGAGAGAGTATGTTAATTAATAAGGGTAAATTTTTGTGCATGTGTAGAGAGAGAGAGAGACCGTTTAAAATATAAAATATATTTTTTAGAGATAGAGAGAGAGAGATTTGATTTATTAGTTAAACAAATTTATATACTTTATAAAATCTAACCGTTAGCATAAAGGAGGGTTAAACTAATATATTTTAGTTAAATTTATGTTAATTGTTTAAAATATATTAAGAATATAATATTAGTCCGGTTTGAGATTTTGGCCAATACAAATTTACTCCAAAACACGCCCGGGTCGGGTCTAAAAATTCAGATTTAAAATATAAAAAATATACGCGACTTCCAAATTTCAAAATGAATGCTCAGTTAAAGAAAATGTATACCCCCAAGAACGGATACACGTACGTGCGCGTAGCCATCCAAACACGTCCGTTTCACTGAACGGGACGAGAACAAGATGTGCGGATGCTACCACGGGGTTAGGGGTATCGTGCAGGTTATGAAATGCAATTTTAAATTATTCTCTGTGACCTAAAATGTTATATGATAAAAGATGCGATACCAGGTAAAATGCCAGCGTGCACTAATCATGAGACGCACGTGTCCATGCAACATGTCAAGATAATCTATAAATAAGAATCAAACAGGTTCAAGCAAGCGGATCGGGTCGAATGCAAAGAAAAATGTAAAATATCATTCGCACCCAAACACGCTAAATCAAGAAAACACCATGGATAAGTAAATACGGAAACTGGAATTGGTATAAATGAACTCGGGTGTTACAAATGGCAAGAAAGACCCGAATGGATTTGAGCATAGCCACTGGAGAAAAGGTTTCGTCATAGTCCAAACCAGGTCTTTGACGAAAAGCCTTTGCAACAAGTCTAGCCTTATAGGTTTCAACCTGTCCATCTACACCAATCTTCTTTTTGAAGATCCATTTGCATCCTACGGGTTTTACCCCATCTGGAGCAATGTCCAAAGTCCATGCTTTGTTAGTGTACATGGACTCCATTTCGGTCCGCATTGCATACAGCCATCTTACTGAGTCGCCGCTCTGGATGGTCTGCTGGAAGCTTGTAGGTTCATCATTATTAATGATGCAATCCTCTCGATCCCCGTCTATGAGAAAACCGTAGTATCTCTCGGGCGGATGAGACTGCCTACTACTTCTGCGGATAGGCGCTGGGATGTCCCTTCCTTCTGAAACTTCTGGTTCTACCATACTTTCAGTAACAGCTTGTGGTTCTGGAATTTCTTCCAGTTCCATTGCGCTCAGACTCTTCTGATATTCTAAAAATTCATCTTCCAAGAAGTGGGCATGATGAGAAACAAAAACCTTTTGTTCCTCTGCGTAATAGAAATAATACCCCTTTGAGTTCTTTAGATATCCCACAAACTTACACTGTACTGAGCGGCCTCGAGCTTGTCCACATGTTGCTTTTTAACAAAAGCTGGACATCCCCATGTCTTAAAGTATTTAAGACAGGGTTTCTTCCCACTCCACATCTGATATGGTGTAGTAGGCACGGTCTTGGTTGGGACCTGGTTCAAAAGATATGCAGCTGCTTCTAGTGCATAACCCCAGAAAGATTGCAGTAACTCAGCCTTACTCATCATGGAACGTACCATATCCAATAGGGTTCGGTTCCGTCTTTTCGATACACCGTTATGTTGTGGAATGTATGGAGGAGTAAGCTGAGAGAGAATTCCTTTCTCTTTTAAGTATCCCAGGAACTCGGCACTTAAGTATTCACCACCTCGATCAGATCTCAGTGTCTTGATACTTTTGCCTGTCTGTTTTTCCACTTCATTCTTGTATTCTCGGAATTTCTCAAAGGCCTCAGATTTATGCTTCATCAAGAAGATATGTCCATACCTATAGAAATCATCCGTAAAAGTAATGAAGTAGGAATAACCACCTCTTGCATGTGTAGACATTGGACCGCACACGTCACTGTGTAGAGTCACAAGAGCTCGCTCGCTCTTACTCCGTGTCCAGTAAACGGAGTCTTTGTCATCTTTCCCATGAGACAAGATTCATAAGTAGCATAAGATTGATATTCGAACGGATTCAAATATCCTTCTCTATGTAACTTAGTTAATCTGTTTCATTGATGTGACCTAGTCTACAATGCCATAAGAAAACCTGATTTACTTCTGGAGACTTTCTTTTAAGTGTGTTCTGGACATTGAAAACCTGAGCTTGATTCAATACGTATATACCGTTATCTAATATACCGGAACCAATCAGAACTTGATTTAGGTGGATGTTTACTACATCGCTTACGAATGTAAGATTATATCCCTCTCTCAAAAGTGAGAACACTGATATGATATTACAGGTCAAACTAGGTACATACAAACAGTTACGTAGAATCAATATCTGTCCACTTGTCAAACCTAGGCGATATTCTCCCACGGATTCAGCGTCCACGCTCATTCCGTTCGCAACTCTGAGAGACAAATCGCCTACCCTAATAACTCTACGGTTTCTCAAAGCATGTAATGAATTACAGATATGAGATCCTGCTCCGATATCTAGTACCCAGGAAGTAGAGTTAATTGACAAACAGTTCTCAATAACAAACCCACCCGAGGCCGAAGCCACAACATGCTTCGAATCCTGGCTACTGGCTTCCAAAGCCCTGCAATCTTTCTGCCAATGTCCGTTCCTATAACAATAGGAATATCCCTCCTTCCCTACACCAAGTCCCGAAACTTTTGCTCTTCCCTTTCCTTCTACTTCACTGACACCGTATATCGGTTTTGTGGAGGTCTTCTTCTTTTCACCCTTTGCTTTCTCCCTGGATGTAGAAGAAGAAGGCCCCCCATTAAGCAGAGCAGGTGTCTCCCTGGTTTCTTTCAGGGTGTAATTAGAGGGTAGGGACTGTGGAAATAAGTCAGCATATGATCTGTTTCCAAACGTGGTCTCCAGGTCCGTGAGCTCATCAATATAGCTAGTCATCGTAAGGACGTCGCCCTCTGCAGATGACCCGACAGCCAACCTCGCTTGAAGAAATTCGTTCGAGGTCTCATATCTTGCGATACGAGATTGCTCTCCATATAAATCTTTGTTATGGAGGAAGATGGAAACTAAGTCCATCTTCTCGTGCTGCTTCTGGTATACATCATCAACTGAAACCAACACGAGGCACTTAGCACTCGCACTGTTCTTTTTCCTTGTCTGACGGATATTCATATCCGCGACGATGGGAACTGGACCTGGGACGGCGGGGACTTGAGTAGTAATAGGGTGGTCCAGCTTGTCATAGGCAATGGACATCTGGATAGACCTTTGCCAGTAATAAAAATCAGATTCAGTCAACTTGTTATCTAGATGTAACCTAGTCATGGTCATAAAGTCGCTGCAGAGAGAGAGAGAGAGAGGGAACACTTTAGCATGATGCTCTTACAAATTTAGAGTGGTTTTTAGTTTATCTAACCAGGATGGCTCCCACTGTGTCTCGAATCCCTCCTCAAACCAAAAAGGAAGAACTAGTCAGGACTATTCTCACCGTACAATACTTGCTTAACCGTTCAGCCAGGCCGGTGTCGGTACTTCGAGGGAGGCTTTCCGACGCTTTCGTGAAGTTCCTTAATTAAATAACCTATTTTCTCTGGGGGCGTAGCCCCGCTGACACCTTTCTCGACACCTACTTGGTTTATAGCATTGATCGTTAAGTGACGAATCTCCCGATAAGTAGCATATACTCACAGTAGGATCGGGATCCAAATATCATCGTGTGATAATGCTGAAGAAATCCTACTAACATTATCAAACTCCAAATGGTATACAACACTAGCAAGTTTCAGTTTCTTTAGAAACTCCCGATGTGGATTTTTGCCCCATGCTCTTATGACCTTGACTAAGGGCCAACAAATTATAAGTCACATGTCAAGTTCTACCCATCATTATCTTTTTAATTTGAACCCACCCGTACATACCCCTGACGTTGGCCAAATGGCAGTACGACTGTCCCAAACCAACTCATCTATCTATGCTACATGTGAACACCCCAGCAGCTACCAATCACTATGTCTTGACTAAGGGCCAAACAAACATAGCTTGAATACTACTGACCATTCATATGAAATGACGGAGGGCTACGAATGGTTTTGGCGAAACCGTGAACGTAGTGAACTTGATATGACCGAAGGAACCTGATAGCTTTTTAAAAGGAGTGGTTTAAGCTCCGCAATTAAAAAAAATCTTCTGTTTTAAAATAACCGAGTGGTTTCTTTTAAATTGTTCCAACGATTCAACTTTGGTTTATTTTCTTTGCATTAATATAATGTGTCCCATCAATTAACCTATCATTGCAGAAAACAATGAAAATACAACGTCCTCTTATGCCATCCGCATTCGCCACTGGGTCCCGTCATTCACCCGTTAGGTTACTTAACTAACGACAGAGCGGGGGCTGGGCTAGTGCGGGTACAAAACATAAATGACGCCTACTAGATATCATATATAGATATTGTACATTCGTCAGACGTAGTAATAGGCATTCCAGATCACAGATGAACATATTGGATTTTCTACGAATCCGCATTCCTTTTGAGCCTGCAAAGAAAGACGGATTACACAGTCGCGATGAATAGCCAAAACCCCACCCTAGACCCCTATGGGTACGGCAAACTACCCGTCAAGTACCCGAAATGAAGCGGTATCCCTCAACGACGTGAGTAGGCCACTAAACACTTCAAAGTACCCTGTAGTTTGTGCACCCCATCTTGGGTCTATCCTAGGAGCAGAAAACAGTAAATGAAATAATACAATGGTGGCTACAACCTCAACCCGGATGTGCCCCGCAAAAGAATATTACAACAATTTACAAATTACATTTGAATGAAAGAAATACTCATCTCACATCCTCGGCTATCCATTCACGACAATCCAACAAGTTCACAATCACAAACCAGTAAAAACCATTACAGAAATGTGCAACCCCCTGCTAACCGACATACTAGCAGTTAGGGGAGGTTTACGAACACATTAAACACAACACAGATATAATCAAATTAGCCAAACATCTTAGAATTTCGATCAAGCAAATACAAATGAATCTATTCCAAATAATTCTCTGTGCACCTGAAACCTGAGCAGAAACAAAACATCCCAGAAAATACAACATCAACACAGAAGAATAACTGAGCAAATTTGGGCTAACTTCGAGTCAACTCGGCCGCGGATCCGCGGCGGATCGCTTGGATCGGCGGCGGTTCCGCGGCGCTATGGTCAAATCACAATCCCAAATTTCTTCATAATTCTTAAAATTCCCTGCTTGTATTTTTAAAGGTCCCTGAAAAAATTTTAAACCCCGTTTTAAAATTGGCAGAAACTTGGTTAAAACGTCGTATTTTCGAGTTCATTTTGCGATCGAATTTCTAACGACTTTGCTAACATGTTAGTTATGGTTTAGCTAGGCTCTGATAACACTGTAAGTTGACGTTAGACACCCTACATGATGCGGGGAGGCGGAATAGGTAAAACAATCATTTTGTTTAAACTAACATCGACTAACTTTACGGATCTTTGCTAAACCCTAACTAACAACTATATAGAAGTGATTAGCTACTATGATAGATGATTATACTTATTGAATCAAGTCCTTCTTGTTCTTGTTGATCACCTCCTCGTCGGCCTCCTCGATGTGATAGAAGATCCACCCGAGAGCTACTTCTCCAAGTTTTAACCTCTCACTTGAGATAACTAGGTGGCTATGAGTGCTAATCAAAGCAACTTAGAGGATATAGAAGAGGATTAGGGATCTATTGGTCTTGCTAACTCTTAGATCTCAATACATGAGAGGATAGGGTTAGTTCTTTGAAGAGAGAGCTTGAGGAGAGAGAAGGTGTGAGTGAGAATGATGATGAATTATGTCTCATTTGTGAATATATGAAGCATGATAATTATTAAATGAATAACATATGATAATATCAACCATGCTTCATTAACTTACTATGTGTGAATCATCTCATGAGTCATTAAGCAATAAATGTTTCATTAACTCATTTGGATGAATCACACCATGAGTCACTAATCCATTTAATGCAAATTCCACCTAAGCCTCCAACTCATCAATCTTCTAGAAGCTTCTCGACTAATTACGAGAATGCCCCTCCCATCGATGAAAATACGGAAATACTGAGACTGTAGAAATCCAATAATCCAATACTAGAATCTAGCTTAAACCAAAGCCTGCTAGTATAAACTGTTCGAACATCGTACGTGCATAAAT
Source organism: Agapanthus africanus (assembly GCA_030015575.1). Taxonomy (NCBI): domain Eukaryota; kingdom Viridiplantae; phylum Streptophyta; class Magnoliopsida; order Asparagales; family Amaryllidaceae; genus Agapanthus; species Agapanthus africanus. The sequence continues at coordinate 369,194,166 of JASDDO010000024.1, read as the reverse complement.
GCACGTATGTGTCCGAACCCTGTCGTAAAACCATACGACCTCTATATCGTTTCGCCTGAAGCAGGGGAACTCTCTGTGTGGGTCTCTAAAGACTCGACACTACACTGGCAGTGGGTTTAACCACAGGCCGCAAGCGGTACTAGCTGTACGTAACGGTCCCCAGGTAGATGTCGATAAGAAGGCCGATGAGGAAACCCATCCGAACTCCTACTAAGCCTGATGTGACAATCTCCGTACAGTCCGGTCTGTTCATCTAAGACTATCGCATATCAGGCCTAGGGGGAGGCAAGCGTCAGTCCCCTAAAAGCTGTATAAGTCGTGTCGGAGTGAAGCCCATTACACTTTGAGAAACTACTGGAAAACCTACCAGTAAATCTCGTTTGCCCTGACCAGGGACTTTGTGTAATGGCTTTCCAAACACAACGCGATATCAACTTCCAATACCGGGAGAGACGAATCCTATCTAACCGCCACTGCCTCCAAGTGCTTCGGGACTGCACCCAACTATTACCTGTTTGCACGACTCCTTTGAGCCGTGGTAGGGTAGCAATCTAAGAACAGTGGGAACGCACTCGAGACGAAGCAGCAGTGTCAAGTCTGCGGACTATGCTGTACTCATGTCACTTGGGAACTGTTAACTGACGACGGGTATAATACCAACCAACAGTTCCCTGCGAGTCATGTCCGGTGTACCTGTAACCCAACGAGCACCTGTATACTATCTCCAGTACAACTTACTAATGGCTGTGGGACAGACCATTTCCTCTGCTGGGATGAGAAGCGTACACACTAGTCTACTCCGTAGTATCGATGCCCTGACTCGATAATCCTACGACTAGGGACCTGAAAAAGGATGTGCTTGTAGACTACCCAGCCCCCACTAGTGTGACTGCCATCACAACGCTGGTAATCAAGCAAAGATCCAAAGGGCTCTACTAATATGTATAAGCGATATGTTAAAAGAAACACATGCACATATTAAAGTAGAAACAAACCAAGTAGCATACTACCATTTTTAGCAAGACTGTCAATACAACTGTGAATATCCCAAGCTTCCATTAAGTAATATACAAACTAGTATGATACAGTAATGGCCTCTAGGGCATAATCACTAACAGAGGGTGCATGGGAAGCGCGAACCATCTTAACCACAAACCGAGGAACCCTAGAAAGAACGCCTCTTCATCGATGTCCTGAGCGGCGATTTCTAAAAAGGGGACGACCGCGGCGTTTGGAAGGAAGAAGCTCCTTTGATCGGCTTCCGCTATCGGCCATTTATCCAAGCCAAAACCGAAAGGATCATCAAGTTTTGCAAACCTTTCACCTTGTTGCGATAAAGCTTCTGGGCGGAGGAAATAGGCGATGAAGTCCGCAAAGCTAACCCCATGGCTTCCAGATTCAAGAAATAGGCCCTCGTAAATGTTTAGCACCTTGATCAAGTTGGGGAACCGGTGCTGAATGGCATTCTCTGGGGTTAGACCCGTCATCACCAGTCGGGTAGCAAAAATATACTCGTCAGGGGGCAAGATCTCCTCATAATGCTCCCCTCTGACAGGCAAGCCGGAGATATCCGCAAACTCCTCCAAAGAGATGGAAACTTCCCGATCTAGCATGACGAAGGTGTGAGTTGGAACATTCCATTGTTCCAAAAAGGCTTTGACCCACCATGCTGGAGGTGTGGAATACTGGAACAGGGAAGTATAGATCGCGGGGTACAACCCGAGCCTCAGCAGCTCTGACTTCTTTGCCGATAAGATGTATCGGGCCCACTGCAGATATCCAACTGAGTGACGGGGAGTCAAGCCTATGTTGTATGGCCGTCCCCAAGGGCGCGACTCGCCCTGGCATATACGCCGCCCTAGAATGTCCAAAGCCATCGGCGGTTGTACAGGTATTGCAGTCATAGATGGCTGAAAGCAACCCTCTAAAGTCCAATTAACCACCTCCACGAAATAGTTCACCGGGGGTGCGTCAGCATAATGAAACGCCGAAATGGGCTCTGAAGGTGTTGCAGAGGAGAATCTGCGCCAACCCATGATGATCTGCTTATACCATGTTCCCCATAAATGGAGATTCTTTCGCTCTGGGTCGTGATCCTTGATCAGTGCGAAAACTTCTCGGTCTACTGGCGCTGCAGGGAACCTGCTTTCTGAACAGACAAAGGGAAATGAAATATCGAAAGAAATGGTACCTGCACGAAAGAGAACAAAGTTAGTCGTCAATGCTACAAATCAAGTTCGGTACTTGGTACTTTAAATCCGTACTTGCAATGCAGTAAAAAGGGCTAAGGAGGACCCACACAATCTAAATGATTCTCATCATTAATAAAACAATCTCATCATTTGATGAGACTGTCATTAAATGAGGAAATCCTCAAAGGATTCTCATTTAATGAAGGGCCTCTCGGGCCAAGGAGTAAATCTCCCATTGAGAGCAGTGCTCTGCAACAGACAGACATCTATCATAATTAATCATGAGGGGAATAAAATTCCCCCCAAAAATTCCAAAGAGCAATGCTCTGTGAAGAAGATGGAATGATCCAGTAGAAACCCTAAAAGCAAAGCTTTTTACAGAGGTAAAAACCCCAAGATCTTTAAAGATCTGAAGTAGAAATCCTAGAAATGCTAAAAGTTCTTCATTAACGGGTTAAGAAACCCTAAAAGGGATTTCTTTATATCTATGATCTAAGAAAAGAAAAGCTCTGTTCTAATTAACGATTTAAAGAAACCCTAAAATACATCTTAAAAGATCAAAGATCTGAGAAGAGCAAAGCTCTGTTAATAAGTTCAATACTTACCAAATTTCTTGAGACAGAGAGCTAAGCTCTGAAAGGGGGAGAATTATATTCTCAGGAGAATTAAAATTCTCAAGAACAAGAAAACAAAAGATGAAAGAGCAGTCATCTCAAAGGACCAAAGTTCCTATTTATAGGCGTTAGAAGTCGATCCGACTTCCAAGAACAATCCAACAGTGGAAAGTTTGCCACCGCTGCACTCACGTGTGGGCCACGTGAGCGCAACGGTGGGGGGTCATTTTTCCCCCCAATCATAGCAAAGCTCTGTTCAAATTTTTAAATTCAAAATAAAGCTGCGCTTCATTTTAGCGCTCGCGCCAGCGCTGAGAGTCAAAGACTCTGAAACAGCGCATCACGTGCAAAGCACGTGAGCGCTGGCGCTAAAAGTGCTGGACTCTAAGCAGCGCACCACGTGCAAAACACGTGAGCGCTACCGCTAGAACAAAATGTTCTCGGCCCTTGAATCAAACATCTAACGAACATGATTAAAAATCATCAATTGACCAGAGTAAAATTATGTTCAATCTTTCCAAACAGGAAAGATTGTGCTCTGAAATCAGAGCACCGTTGGATCAAAGATCCGATGGTGATTTAAAAATCACTAAGATACAGAACAAATTCTATATGGAAAGATATTTTTCCCAATCTTGTTAAAAAAACAAAAAGATCGCCTTCTGTAAATCAGAAGCCCTTGGATCAAAGATCCAACGGGGGAAACATCCCCAAATCAATTAAAGAAAAGATCTCCTTAACTGATTCAATAAATCATCCTTCACTATATAAAGGCCCCAAGACTTCAAGTCTCAAAAAGAGAGGAACCCCTCCCCCCCTCCTCCATAAACTTTGAAAATTTTCAAAGAGAAGAGCAAGCTCTCGGAAGAAGAACAATTTTCTTCAAGGTAAATAAAATAGAGAGATAAAATCATCTCATAAGAGAAGAAGAACCTATTTCTTCTTCTAGATCATAGATCTATAAGACCAAGGTCTTTCATAAAAGAGATGATAACATCTCATCATAAAAGGTGAGGGGGGAAGAACTTAATTCTCTTCAGATCATAGATCTATAAAATAAAGACAAAGTCTTTCAAAAAAAACAGAAGAGATTGGAAAACATCTTATTAAAATAAGAACTTAGTTTCCTAGATCTATGAGACGAAGTCTCCTATGAACGAGAATTTAATTCTCAGAACGCAAAGCTGCCTAAAAAGAGCCTTAGCGCTCCAAATTTAAAAGAAGCGCACCAGCGCTCCAAAATCAAGCGCACGGCGTTGTAGAGCCTTAGCGCTCCAAATTAAAAGAAACGCACCAGCGCTCCAAGATCAAGCGCAAAGCGCTGTAGAGCCTTAGCACTCCAAATTAAAAGAAGCGCACCAGCGCTCCAAAATCAAGCGCATAGCGCTTCAGAGCCTTAGTGCTCCAAATTTAATAGAAGCACTCTGCGCTTATTAACTGGAGTGCAGCGCCAACGCATCACGTGCTCCTTACGTGTGCGCTATCTTACAAGAAGCGCTCTGCGCTCATCAACTGGCGCACATCGCCAAGCGCACCATGTGCTCCTCACGTGTGCGCTATCTCACAAGAAGCGCTTTGCGCTCATCAACTGGCGCACAGCGCCAAGTGCACCATGTGTCCCTCATGCGGGCGCTAAAGAGAACATAAAGTGTTCTTTAAATAAAAGCCCCAGAGCCATAATGAATGCTCAACATTCAATAAAAGACAGAAAGGCTGACAGAGCCCAAACCAATGCTCAGCATTGTTAAGAATGGACTGAGCCCAAATAAATGTTCAACAGCCCAAACAAATGTTCAACATTTTAAACCTGAGTGGACTTAGCCCAAGTTGGCCACAAGTCCTCAATTCAGATTAACTGAGCCCATATGCTCATAATCCAATTAATTGGTCTTAGTCTCAAATCATGACTGCAGATCTCCCAACCAACATCGGTTCAAGGGTATATCTTTTCATTCCTCTGATATGTGTCGTTGTAATTCTTCAACGTCTTCAGAGAGGTGACGGGTCCTGACAACCAGCAAACTTTACAGACTATGACGTCTTTAAACCGGACCGTAATGTCCTTAAACTAACAATGGGCCGTAATGTCCTTAAACTAATAATGGACCGCAATGTTCTTAAACTAACAATGGACCGTAATGTCCTTACACTAATTACAGACCGTAATGTCCCTAAACTAAAACAATAAGGCCCAAATGCTCTTTTGTTGGATCTAAATGATCATGTTAAGTTGATCTTAGTCTAAAATTAGACTAACGTATCCTTAACAAACGTTTAAGTCGATCTTAGTCTCAAATGAGATTAACGATCCTTAATCCCAACCCAAAACCCAAATCTAAGAAAATACGGATTTGGGCTAATTCACGCCCTACGGGCGACAACATAAATTAGTCTCCGTATACAATCCATGACCAACCAAAAAACAAAACAAACACACAAGACACGAAGTGACCATTTGGAGAAGGAGAAAGTGGTTACCGCGATGCGGTAGCGTAATTAACTGCAGGGGCTTGCGCCTGCAGGGAAGAGCGTCCCCACAATCAAAAACCTCTCAAATGAGGGAGAATTTGATGAAGTCTGCTACATCGGCCGCATCCGTCTAAACCTCCGATGCACGGTGCCATAAATCAACTTGGCATCTTCGGAGAGGTGGACGGATAACACCAAATAGCATCTGCCCCCAAATTCAGGCAAGAAGAACCTGCGCGGTTCCATCTCTGTGTTCAGCGGAGAACAGTTGCCACATGGTCTCTCATTCGCCGTTATATGACGAAGAAACTCACTAAGCATCAAAAAACAACGTGGAGGAACCGGGGGCAGTATCGGTGCTAAAATTCTCGAAACTGCCAGAAGACCCAATAGATAGGCTGTTAAACGAAGCCTTTCAAAAAAGCAAAGTTGACCGAAAACGCGAGACATCTATATACGAAAAAGCTAAGCGTCAGCGTCAGGACAAAGAACCTGCGGCAAGATGAGTCGTGAAGTACTCCAACCAAACCAAAGCACACCTGCTACAAATAAGAGTAGGATCAAAATAGAGAAGCGGTTCACCAAAGCTCTGTCAATGGGAATGAAGCTACCACCTATCATAAGGAACACTTCCGGAGTCATTTGCCCCAATGGAGAAGATGCATGCCCAAACTTCTCATGCACAAACTTCTGCCTATATCATCGGAAGGTCACCCACCCCACCGAGGAATGCAGTGCCTTCAAGAAGTGGTGGCAATGATATGTTGCCTATCAAAATCACTTCAAGAGAATGAAGAGTGAAACTCGTGCTCGTCGGCGGCAAAATAGTGCGACAAACGCACATGAACAAACAAATGGCAACTGTCATCTGGTTGGTACCAGTTTGGAAAGGGAAAAACCATAAGTTCTTACCTTCGGGAGAGAGTCTGAGGACGAAATACCCTTCATCCCTCTCTTCAAAGACTCCACCTCCGAAAAAGAAGAGGAGAAGAAGAACTGCGAGATCATTCAGCTCCATAATTGTACGCTGCTTGAGAAGAACATCGGACCTACAAACAAAGGTTCGAATAAAAAATACAAAGGAAAAGGGAAAATCCCTAAGGAAATTGCCCTCGATGAAGAAGCAGTCAAAGAGCTCGCAGCAAGGGACCCGCCTAAGAAAAACAAGGTGGATTACAATGTCCTAGCACATCTGAGAAAATTACCCTCACAACTGAGCATATTGAATGCTCTTTTCTTGTCCAAAGAGGCACGAGATTCCCTGATCAAGGCATTGCAAGAGCCCGATCAGTTCCAAGCTTTCTTCACAGAAGAAAAGATGAAGGATGGGATGGCAGAGCTCCACACAGCTAACATTACATTCAGTGATGAAGATCTCCTCCTCGGTACGTGCAAACATAATCGCCCGTTATAAGTCATTGGGTACTGCCATGATATCAAGATAGGGAAAATCCTTGTTGACAACGGATGCTCCGTTAACTTTCTCAATGTAAGAGTGCTGAAGGAAATTTACATAAATGTTCAGCACCTTGCCCGAGATAAAATTACCATTTTCGGGTTCGACTCACAGTCATCACGGACACTTGGGTCCATAATACTGACGCTACTCTTCAGGCTACTCATCATTGACATCAAATTTCATGTCATTGACGCCAAGATTTGCTATAACATTCTGCTCGGCAGGACTTGGTTATACGAGTACAACGTCATACCTTCTACACAACATCAATGTATGAAGTATTTCAAGGATGGCTCAGAGTACACCGTCACGAGAGAGCTAAATCCATTCTCCGTAAACGAAGTCCGGAAATACGAAGACGAAAAGTACTTCCTACCAGACTTCGAAGATACGGAAAGGTGTCATAAGCCGGAGGATAAACAGAAGTCCGTTGCTACTATCCCGATCTTTGGGAGCGATACCGAGGAAGAAAAAAATAAGCCCGGGCCTTCTACTCCTATTTTGGTATTTGGTAGCGACTCAAAGGACGAGACCAACGCAGTGTTCTCCGTCCGCCCGTCAATGCAAACTTTTGTCGGAACAAATCAGAGTCTAAAAATTACAATGGCTCCGTCTCGGCATTACAAAGAACTTGATGCACTCCATACATACAGCATACAAGAACTGCAAACTTTCTACGTACCTTCCAGACGAAGAGGTGAAAAAGCGATGCTCTTCTACCAATCAACGGAAAATAAAGTACAGAAAGAAGTCTGGCATGGTGCCGATTTTGCACTCGACAGGCTTCAACCAATCCGTCTGCCAAGATACTACACGAAGGGATTGAAAAGGCTGTTAAGATGCCAATGTGTATCCTTAGGACAAACTGTTCGACAAGCCAATTCTACGAAAAGATTTGGGATATTCCCGGGACTCAGCGAAAGATGCCCAATGGGAAGATGCAGACAACCGGGCTCGGATACATTCAGTCCAAGAAACGGAAGCGGTTCCATGGTTGCCGCGTCATAAATAGCTCTAGTAAAGAGGAAAACGCTCTTCCAAATACTATGACGTTGAAACAGGGTGAAATCCCGCTCTAAGAGCGTTAAGTCCGTCACTCGAAGAACATATCGACAAACTAATAAAAGAAGCTTGTCAAACGAGCTGGGACAATCACAACCGCGAAATAGCCATTTATGAAAAGGCCAGGACTTAGCGTCTTAGTCAGCAATCTGCTGAGAAGAAAGAATATAATGCTTTTTATCCCCGGCCCACTATGTGTTCTCGCGAAAGGGGAAAATCCCGAAATGGTGACAAGAACAGGGCAAAGAACGCAAACAGCGTTAAAAAACAATAAAGCGGATCCAAAATGCCATGAAATCGAGAAAAACTCGATTGGAGCACATCCTTTATAAAGAAGATGGGTCGGGAATGCTCTTTCCCTCAAGACAAGACAAGAAAAATATTCAACCTTGTCATGAAGCACCAAATGATGACGGTTCTGGAATCGTGGCACCCCGAACAAACAAACGAGGTCCATCATCAGGATTATTGTTCCTATCACCGAGTAATAGATCACCTCTTTGAAGACTGCTTCACCTTCAAAGATTGGGTAGAAGACCGGTATCGACAAGGCAGATTCGCTTTATCCGAAAGCTGAAGGGTAACCCCGCCACAAAAGCATGAGCCGAAAAGAACCTACAACGTCCAGTTAGGACCGGCTCAACAAAAAGAATGGAAGCGAACTCGTACCTGCAATATGATAACACTCTCACAAGAAAGAGGGCACGAGACTATGAATGACCTCCACATGTGCTTCGCAAATGAAGATGAGGAAGAGGTGATCTCAGAGTTTCCACCAGCACCAAAAGAGCTGGAAGATAGGATACACACTACGGCGGACAACCTAAGAAAAATTGACTTAGGGACGGAAAATGATCTGAGGCCAACGTTCGTCAGTGAACTACTATCTGAAAAATAGGTAGCCACATTAAAAGACATGCTCATGTAATATAAAGACTGCTTCGTCTGGAACTATTCTGAAATGTCGGGTCTAGATCCAAAAGTAGCGGTACATAAATTGGCCATATCGCCGGACATAAAGCCAGTCAAACAAGCGCCAAGAAGGATGCAAATCGAATTTGAGATAAGTACCAACACTGAAGTCAAGAAACTAATCGACTCCGGTTTCATCCAAGAAGTTCAATATCCCGACTGGATCGCTAACATCGTTCTGGTGATGAAAAAATGGGACAGTCCGCATCTGCGTGGACTTTCGGGATCTCAACAAAGCTTGCCCGAAAGATGACTTCCCAGTACCTGTTACCGAGCTGATGATCGATAACATGTCTACCCATGAGGTCTTCTCCTTCATGGATAGATCTTCAGGATACAACCAAATAAAAATGCTTCCTGAAAACCAAAAGCATACTTCCTTCCGAACCCCGTTGGGCATATTCTGCTACAAAGTAATGGCCTTCGGTTTGAAGAACGCCGGTGCTACCTACCAAAGGGCCATGACAAAGATCTTCGATGACCTCATCCATGAGATTATCGAATGCTACATCGACGACCTTATGGTAAAGAGAAAAACTCACGAGGAACATTGGGAACATCTAAAAATAGTGTTCCAACGTCCTCGAAAGTATAATCTGAAGATGAATTTTCTAAAATGCGCATTTGGAGTTTTCTCAGGCAAATTCCTAGGATTCATCATACGTCATCAAGGTATCGAAATTGACCCCTTAAAGATCAAGGCGATTATGGAAATGCCCACGCTAAGAACCCTCAAACAGTTGCGGTCTCTTCAAGAAAAGCTCTATATCCGGCGGTTCATAGCCAATCTCTCCGAAAAATGTCGTCCCTACAGTCATTTGATGAAGAAGGGGACCCTGTTCGTCTGGGATCAAAAATGCCAAAACGCACTGGACAAAATCAAGAAATATCTGCAAAATCCGCCGGTATTGACCGCTCCGATTAAAGGAAAGCCCCTTATACTATATACAACGGCCCTTGAGGGTTCTCTAGGCGCACTATGGGTACAAGAGAACGATCAGGGAAAAGAAAGGACTCTGTACTATTTGAGTCGAGTTCTTCTTGGGGCAGAAAACAACTATTCCCCCATCAAAAAGCATTGCCTGGCACTGATCTTCGCAATAACGAAGCTCAAACATTACACCTTGGCATATGAGGTCCACCTCATATCGAAAGTGGATCCTCTTAAATATTTAATGTCAAGGGCCATACTGATAGGAAGGCTTGCCAAATGGGCCCTCCTCCTGATGGAGTTCTCGATAATGTATCGTCCACTCAAAGCAGTGAAAGGACAGGCCATTGCCGATTTTCTTGCGGAGCATCCAATACCGGCTGACTCCACCTTAAATTGCGAGTTGCTAGACGAACATGTATTTGATACAACTGAAGAAGAAAATAATTCCCAATGGAAACTTTACTTTGATGGAGCATCTTCCATGAAACGGCGAAAGCAAAACACCTCCATAATCAAAGCTGGGGTAGGCCTTATCTTCGTAACTCCGCAAGGCGGGATATTGCATTATGCCCTCTCCTTAACAGAGCCAAGGACTAATAACGAAGCGGAATATGAAGCTTTGATAGCAGGTCTCGAGATCGCTATCGATATAGGAATCAAATACCTCCTCATATATGGAGACTCGCAGCTAATCGTTAGCCAAGTAAATGGCAACTATCAGACATGCAAGGAAGAGTTGATGAAGTATGGCGTAAGAGTGCAGCAATTGCTGATACAAACCCCCTCCTCCACCCTGGAAAGTATATCGCGTGCAGAAAACAACAAGGCAGATGCATTGTCCAAATTGGCTAAGGAACTGGTCGATGAAGACCTTGATGACGTAAGGATCATTGTGCAAAACCACAGGGTTCTCGTGCCAACAGATATATCTTCGGAAGACTTAATAGAGCCATCTGAAAGACAAGAAATGACCGAACAAGTAGCCCTTCAAATAGAGGACAAAGAAAAGGTCAAGGATTAGAGAGAAGTCTTCATAGACTACTTCAAATCCAAACGAACGCCCAAAAATGCGTCATCTAGACATCAGCTCATGAAACGAGCTTTGTCTTTCGCCTTCGTCAATAATACTCTATATAAGAGATCGTTTGACTGTCTGTGGCTAAGATACCTGGGGCCGGAGGAAGCAAAGAAAGTTGTCCAAGAAACTCACAACGGACTCTGCGGTTCTCATCAAGCTGGACCAAAGATGAAACTGAAGATAAAAAGAATGGGTTATTATTGGCCCATAATGATTCAGGACTGCCTCGAATATGCGAAGCAGTGTCACTAGTGCCAAATTTATGGGGACTTCATCCATCAACATCCAAATCATCTACACCCGACAGTAGCCAGCTGGTCGTTCGAGATGTGGGGAACATATATAATTAGCCATGTTGAACCAGCATCCTCCAAAGGACATCGGTTTATAATAGCAACGAACGACTACTTCTCTAAGTGGGCAGAAGCAGTACCACTAAAAGAGGTGAAGACGGAGAATATCCTCCATTTCTTCATAACACATGTCATCTATCGGTTCGGCACTCCGCGATGAATAATCTCGGACAATGGGCCAGCTTACAGAAGCCATAAAATAAGCCACTTCGCACAGCAGTATAAAATAGACTGTAGATATTCTTCAGTCTATAATCCTCGGGCCAGCGGTCTAGCTGAAGCTTTCAACAAGACCTTGATAAAGATTATAAAAAAACGGTGTCCAGAAACAAAAAGGACTAGCATAAAAGGTTGCATGAAACTCTCTGGGCGTACCGAACAACGTTCAAAATGGCCATGAATACAACACCATATGCGTTGGTATTTGGTGCGGAAGGAGTGCTCCCATTGGAGGTAGAACTCCCTTCTCTATGAGTAGCAGTTCGATACGAGCTCATAAATGAAGAAAACGCTCATCTTAGGCTTGAGGAGCTCGACACCCTCGACGAAACTCGCCTTATAGCACAGCAAAATCTGGAGGCTTGTAAGGCAAGGATGACACGGTCATACAAAAAACTGACCAGGACGAGAACATTCCGTCAAGGCGAACTCATGCTAGTCGTCAAAAGACCAATGATCCCCAATCGTGCAAAACAGGGGAAGTTCGAGCCGAACTATGAAGGCTCGTACATCATAGACAAAGTCTACCAAGGTGAATCCTACCTGCTCATGGATATGCATGGCGAAAGACCATTCCAGCCAATAAACGGATGATTCCTCAAAAAATACTACGCCTAATGAGTAACAACCTAGGTCAATGATAAATGACGACGCTTGTGTCCGCTCGCTATCCTCCTGAGTCAGAATTTCGAGAGTAGTATCTAAAAAGCTCCGTCGCCTCAAACATGATGATAATGGACCGAGATGTCCCTAAACTAATAACGTATCGAGATGTCCTTAAACTAGCAATGGACCGAAACATCCCTAAACTAATGTCGGACCGAGATGTCCCTAAACTAACGTTTGTCCCCAAGATGGGAATGCTGAACCAAAAAAGTCCGTTAACTAAAAATTCGCCTCAAACATGGCGATAGACCGAAACGTCCCTAAACTAACACATCGCCCCAAATACGGCGATATGCTCCCCTGAGATCTATATTACAATCGAAGTCTTAGCGGCAAGGGTTGCAACTCAAGTTCTACCGGCTGCACAGCTACTCCAATAATGAAGTCACCCCCAAACAGTTGGGTCACCCATGACGAAACTATTCTCGGGATTTTCATCCCATTAAGAAAAGGGGGTATGCCTACAAGCGAAATAGGAACGGATGAAAACCCGAAAGGGCGCCGTGAGTAAAATCAGCAAGACTGCCAGTGAGTTATGAAAACCCCGAAAAGGGCCCAAACTCGTAAAAAAAATTCATGTGCACTTGCAAGATCCTCTCGACCTTGTGAGGAGAAAATACTTGCATGAGATCCTTACTACTCACAAAGGAGCAACACACTTAGGAATCCCTACAATTCCTAAGAAGAAACTACACTTGCGAGATCCTCACGACTCGTAAGGAGAATTCCCTCTATGAGACGCTCACGGCTCGTAGGATTCGAAAACTTTAAACTACAGGGATCTAAACTTGTTCTTAAGCTGTCATATTCCCCTAATGTTGCCCTACAGGCGGTCCAATATTAACCCTTGTATACAATCCACGGGTATAAATAAATATTCTCTTGCCAAGTTCCACCAATGGCGAGAAATGCCCTCATATGGTGAGCGACACTTGTAAGTCCTCTCGACTTACAAGAAGAAAACACACTTGTAAGATCCTAACGACTTACAAGAGAAAACACACTTAGGAATCCTCACGACTCCTAAGGAGAAAATACACCTACGAGATCCTCTCGACTCGTGGGGAGAAATACTTTTATGAGACCCTTACGGCTCATAATGTCAAAAAGCTTTAGTCGACAGGATCCTAACCCTGTTTGCTAAGCCATCTTTGTTCAAATCGACAAAGGCAAATGATGATTCACTCCTGGTAATATCCCAGTGGTAGCGATGCTGATGCCAAGATTGGTATCAAGACCAAGTCCCTAACTCGTGATAAAAATCGGTAATATGCATAGACAGCCGAAATGTTATGGCAACTCGCAATAAAAGGCAGCGAGTAAAAATTTAAAAAATAGCCGGAAAGATTGGGCACCATGATAAATAGCCGAAATAATTGGGCAATCGCGACTTTCGCGATATAAAAAGCTGAAAAGATAGAGCATCATGGGAAGAAATAAAAATAATAATAAAAATTAAAACTTTCTACCTTGCAAGTATGTCCATATTGACTCTTGTATACGATCCATAGGCACAAATGAAAGAAAGGGAACCATATTTTCCCACCAAACTCCGTCAAAGGGAGAGCCAGATCTCGACGACAACATCTGCAGCCTAGATATCGACTCGGTGTACTTCTCATTTCAGCAGGATGCAGACGCAACGTCATCATCAAAAAAGAAAGACCCAAGGGTCAAAGCAAAAAAAGGAGTAATGGAAAAAACCTAGCTCAAAGTCTTGACGGTACATATACAACCTAGAGATTATCCCGGTGTTTCTTCTCATTACATCAGGATGCAGACACGTCGTCATCAAAAAAGAAAGACCCAAGGGTCAAAGCAAAAAAAAAAAGAGTAATGGCAAAATCCGAGCTCCAAGTCTTGACGGTACATATACAACCTAGAGATTATCCCGGCGTTTCCCCCTCATTTCAGCAGGATGTGGACGCGACTATCAAATGAAATTCGAGCAGTGGCATATTCCTAGCTCCGGACTTCAATTGCAATACATACAGTATAGAGGTCCTACAGATGTCTACCCTATTTCAGCAAAGAATCGGCGCGACATCGTCAAAACAAAAAACGAAATTACGACATATTTCCAGTTTCGGGTCTTGACGGCAACTCATATAAAGCCTAAAGACCATTGGAGATCATCCCACCTCAGAAGGGTGCGGTTATGGCTCATCGGGGCTCCAAATTGAGCCTAACCTCAGGTAAAAAGTGTCATGGCAAATTCCTAACGCTTGCTCTTCAAACGGTAATATGACCTAAGGAGATTACTTGAAGACGTCTCGTCCAGCCCCCGAAAGGATCAGAGACACGACAGTCACGGGGCTACTCGAACAGCGGCTTATAGACAGCATATCGAGGGATACATCAGCCAACGCGGCGGTACCACGGACTAAAACCCTAGTACCACAAACCTAACGGACCTTGTTCAGTCGAAAATATTGCTCATTTGATGGAACACTTTCCTTACTTTTGTTAAGTACTTAAAGATGTTTATCGTAATATTGGAACATATGTGGGTTTATCTGCAAAATACTCTTTATCATATGTTAATACACTATACTTAATATTATGAAGGAAAATATATGCATATAATATTTATATGATATTTTGATAATTTAAATATCCATATCATATCAAATAATCCTAATCAATATTTCTAAAATATTGTATCATATAAAATGATTAGGATAATATCTTAAATATAACAAATATTACTAATACTGTGAATTGAGATATTGTGCAGATATAGCTCAGGTCTGGAAATCGAGATATTCGAGATGTCGGGAATAAAATCTGCCGATAAAATTGAATCAAATCGTAAAATCAATAATGGCAGACTCAGAAAAAGATTTGAAGAATGCAGACATTGAAGTAATCTCCATATGTCAACATAAAGCAGCAGAAAAATCCCCAAAACCCGATTCCACTACTAGATCGTTGTTGGGCGGCCAAACGCACGATTTGCGGCAGATCCGCGGCAATATTGGGGAAGTAGTAATTGAGATTTTCTGGCTTGGATTCTAACAGCAAATATTATCATATGGTATCTAAGGTTTCTGCTTTTATGACTATTTAAAGGACCGAGAGCTTCATACGAAAAATCATCAATCCGAAATGATCAAGAGGTCCACAGCGATCCACGAATCCAGGAGATCAATCGACGCATCATCTACTTCTAACGAGAACAGAGATCGGAAATATAAACTAGGGTTCTTGTACTCTAAGTTCGACGGATTTGTAAATGATAGTTGATTAATAAAAAGATAGATCTTTAGTTTAATTCTTTGTATCTTGCATTCTGCATTTAATTTCTGAATTACTTTCTGTATTTACTTTATGATCTCCTTCTTCATCTTCTCTTCTATCTCAATCATGCGTGAGTAATTTCTCGCTTGATAGGGTTCGTAGAATTAGAGTAGATCAATAGATGATAAAATCTCTCAACTTCTTTTATATTTTTTAAAGTTTGTGATTTTCGTGTGCTATGCCATGAAAAAAATTGAAAAGGCACAGAAAACAAAAAATATTTTATTTGTGACAATTTCATGATTTGTTGTGCTAAATCAAGAAGAATATTGGAAAACCGAAGATAAAGATAAAGTAATTTTTAAGATTTCATCATATTCATATATTATGTAGCATGCAAAATGCTGAAAATTGTGAAACATATTTCTTTGAGATTGTTGTAAATTTATGATTCCCATCACTCAAGTGCCATATAACAAGTAAAATATCGAAAACCGAAAAGAAAAAAAAACTTTTTTAATAGATTTTTACAAAAATCACGCTTTTCATATGCAATTATAGTAAAGAAAATATCGAAAAGATGATTACAAATTCCAAAATATTTGCAGGTTTATCTTTCATATATTTTACATATGAAGTTAACAAATAAGAGAAATTACAACTTACAAATCATATAACAATAAATTTTTAAATTAATATGTTTTTTTTTTGAATTTATACCTTGTACCTGCCCATCCTAGTTTTGTCTGAGAATTAGGAAAATGCAGCTTGCATCAAGCAAATCAAGTCAAATTCTTCTTCTAACAATAATCTAATTCTGGCCTTCATACGAATTCCACGGTACGCATAAATCAGCATCAGAAAATCATTAAAATCTTACGAATCATTGGACTTTACATAAGCAAACAAGCACAAATTACCTATCAGCTTTACTTCTTATCAGAGCTAATCAAACATTACCCAAACATGCATCCCATTCATAATTGACACCAAAGTAGCAGATACCCATATGATTATATGAGACTTTTAGAATAAGAAATGATGGCTAAATAATAAAAGAAGGTACATTGCATTATAAAAGTAAACTTAAACAAGCAAATTCTACAATTCCCGTTAATAAATAAAAGCTACCGACATCACCAAAATAGAATTTTATGCAGATATTAACAGTAATTCACACACTTATTCAATCGAAATACATGACAACTGAACACAAAGCATATCCAATTCAGTAATAGGCATGGGTGGCGGCCAAACCCTTGTTTTTGATAAATCCATACCAAAACTTGTGTATGTACAAAATTAACCTCGACGACTACATCGGTCTTTAATCCCCTCCCTCCAAATCGCATCCCATCGTCTCTCCTCCGCCTGCGCCCCCCCCCCCCACCCCCACCACCCACATCATCGACTTCGATCTCTCCTCCTCCAACCTCACCGGCCCCATCCCCTCTCCCCATCTCATTCCTCTCCCACCTCCGCCTCCTTAACCTCCTTAACAACCTCCACCCTCTCCGTCGATTTTCTCGTTCCGGTGTTTCTCGACCATAGCAAATCTATTGACCAAGATCGGTGGTGTGTTCGGAAACGAGATCGGCGCCGTCAAGTACTAGCTGCCCGACAAGGATCTTGACGCCCTCATCTCGATCTCGTCGCAAGAGGATCTCAACAATATGATGAAAGAGCTCGATCGCGTTGCCGACAAGCCTGCGAGGCTACAAATCTTGGTGCGGGGCTGTGGGTCTTCATGATCTCGCTGACGACGACCATCCTGTGATTGACACGGGACAGTGCTATATCAATGCCGTAAACGGGATCCGGATTGGGATCAAGAGCAAGGACAGCATAAAAAGACAAATTAAAGGCTGATGTTGTTGGGGTTGATTTTGTCCATACACAAGTTTTGGTGTGGATTTATCTAATAAAGGTTTGGCAATATCGCCACCCATAGGCATTAAGTCAGCAATAAAAAGAAAAATATTAAAACGACAAGGAGAAAATAAATTATATCAATAAAAAAGTAATATAATTGCGACCCATACCGAAAAAAATAAAACTATATGGAAAAGATTAAATTAACAATAGCCAAAAGCAAATTCTCCGATTCCAACAGAATAATAGCAGCCCAAATGTAGTATGAAACACATAAAGGAGGGAATGTGATCAAAGAGTCACAGTACTCCATAATATTTTCTTAATATAAGACAATCAAACAGTCAGCAGAAAAAGGGTATAAATTTCTCATAAATTTAAGACAGAACATAAGATAATATTAACTCATTCTTAAAAGTATAGATGTAAATTTACTGATTTAACAAGAAGCTGACTCCTTGATTGCACAATAGATGATAAGGATCAAGATAAATGTATCTTGAGTCGATTGAAATTAACCCACAAAACTTATCTTCCTACTTGCCAACTTCTAGCTCTGAACAATTATATTATATGTCACAAAAGAACAAAACAGGCTGTTTTTGAGGACTCTGGTTCTCTACTAAAATTAGGGTTGATTGCACGAAACACCCTTGTAATTTACCCCATTTAGCACTTATGCCCCCTCAAGTGGTTATTAGCAATGCCCTCTCGGCTCAGCGATCAAAACCCCAAAGACACTCAAATTCAACTCTAGAATCTAGACAACTGAAAACGATTGTCTAATTTAATTCTAGAACTTGCTAGTGTTGTTCAGAGAAGAATTTGAGTGTTTAATAGGGTTTTGGTTGATGAGCAGAGGGAGTCTTTGAACTAATAAATCGCTTGAGTGGGTATAAGTGCTATACGGGGTAAACTACAGGGATGTTTTGTGATATTAACCATAAAAATAAAGCAGTAATTGCATAAGTTTCCACATATTCTGCCACTAGCAGTAGAGTTAAGTGTTATCAATTTTACTAATCCCACCCAATAACAACAACGATATGACATTATCTAAATTAAAATGCATTCAGTGTTGGGTCGGACTGAAGCATGCTTTCATCATAATCCTTGAGCAACAAAAAAGGAATAATCTTCAAGAAGACTGACTTTAGCTGAATACTTCAAACAAAACCCAAATCAAACATCTTTAGACGGCTCATATCATATTTACCTAAAAACTACAAACAGATAATGACAATAAACTAATTATGCGCTTCCTACGAAATTATATCTAACTTATCAGAGATTGAGAAAGCATATTCACTTTGATAACAGACATAAACAGTTTAACTGAAAATCTCTAAGCTTACAATAGAGGCATAGATATTACCAAAAGGACACACCAAACATAAAGTCACCGGCTTCAGTTCTTGCCGAAGCTCATTCAAACCTGTATCAACAAAGTTTAAAGCCCGCCATATGACAAAATGAACCTTTTAGAATGAAAAACGGTATATCAAAACATTTATCACAGAAAACACTACTATACAACAATAAACTTAAAACAGAAAGCGAGTTCTACAATTTCCACAAAAATAACAGCAATCTACATAACAAAAATCGAACTTTAAGCTTATATTCTCCTTATACTCAGAAAAACAACAAAATATTAGCAAGCCACATGACAAATTGAGATTTTGTAAAAAGAAAATAATCAAGCAAACATTAAATAGAAAATGTAAGCAATCAAAAATCTTTAAATATGCCATATTCTCCTTACAACTATGTATACATACTAGCAATAAAGCTAATTATTATGCACTTACTACCATATATGTAACTGTCACAAAGCAGATTCAATTCGACAGTAGGAACAATCCTAACAAACACAGAGACATGGAATTTACCAAAAAGTTACCCGCTTTAGTTCTTTGCCTGAGCGCAATCCCAACATTTTACAAACCTATATCTCTCTCATAATCCAACCCCAGAATTACACATAACAAAATCAAATCTTTAAGCTCATATTCTCCTTATGATTTGATTTAAAGCAAATTCCAACAAAATAACAGCAACCCACGTAGAAAAATCAAAACATGAATCTAAAAAAGAGCTCAATAAAACTCACCAAGATCACTTCTTCTTCTTCTTCTTCTTCTTCTTCTTCCCCTTCTTCTTCTTCCCCTTCTTGTTCCCATCGACGACATCATCAGGCACGACCTTGAGCAGCTTCCTATCCTTGGACTTGGCGATCTTCTTCAAGGTCTTGGGATTGGTGATCTTCTGCAGCTTGGTCCCGGATCTCAAGATATTCTCTTTCTTCTTCTTCTCCCTCTCCTCCCTCTTCTGCCTCTTCTCCACCTTATTCGTTCGGATCTCCTCCTTCAGCTCGTTCACCCTCTCCCTGAACGCCCTCTTCAGCTCCTTCTCCTTCGTTTGGTCCTCCAGCGAAGGGGCGCGGCGAGAGACTCACGAGGCGGAGGACCGCTGGGTGCGCACGTGCTTCCACGTGCAGCCGGAGACCTTGCCGGCGATGGTTCCGTCGTAGGAGGGGCGGGAGTAGGAGGGATTCGACGCGTCGGCGGCGGAGGGGAGCGCCTGCCGCTTTGACGACGGGGTGTCGACGTCCATCGAGGAGGAGTCGTTGTTGGATTCGGGTTGCGTTGGGGGCGAGGGTTTCGGTTTCGGGTTCGGGCTCACGTTTGCGTTTGTTCTTCTGGCCGCCGATGCCTTCGTCCAGGCGGCGGAAGTCGATGGTGCGGGCCATGGCGGAGCCTAGGGTTAGCATTAGGGCAAGGATTCGGGCTCGCGTTTGCGTTCGTTATTAGAAGAAGTGTTTTTTTTTTTGTAATGCAGGGGATAAAAGAAATTCATGCACGCATTTGGTGGGATGGATAGGTGATGTTTAAAATAGAGACACGTGCATCGCACGTGTAAAATACTAGTATTCTAAAACACATGTTCCACTCCACACACACACACCAAAAAGGGGTAAATTGTCAAAAAATAAAAACCTAAGCAGGTTTTCCCGCAGTCAAAAACCTTGGCCCCGAAACGCTTGTAAAAAAACCTTGAAAAAGTTCTTAGTTGTCAAAAAAGCCTACATCAACGGTATCTATATAGTTGCATGTTATATCTAGTTGTTAAGCGATATATGATATTATGCAGCTGCCTACGATATATATGACCTGTTTAGATATAGCATGCAACTATACAGATACCGCATAAAAACAGTGGCACGTATGTATGTGTCACACCCTGCTTCCCAAAATAACAGTGGCGGGGACGTGACTTGGCCCGTGACGTATCTATACCGAGAAGCACATATTCCCGATATAGACACGCTAAGCATCTAATCATGCAGCAATAGTATCACAAAAACTTATATCACAATCCAACCAACATTTATTACAACAAGATAGCAAATACATAAGTAAGGACACATCAAGTCTTAAAGAAATATACAACGAGGAGTTCGCCTCTAACTACAAGGCAGCCAACAAAATACATAACAAGTAGCAAAAGATAACAAGAATCTAGAATTCAAAAGGAAGCTGGAGCAGAAAAACTACTGTTGTTCTGCTTAATCCTGAAAATATATTTGATCTTCTGTAGGTGAGTCTATCTCGCTAGGTGTACCGTCATCTTCCCCAAAATCTAACGGAATATTTCAAAACACAATGAAATATCCGTCAGCAAGCTTTGCTTAGGTAAGTCTCCCAAATTCAACAATTATAGTAAAATACATTATAACAAAAACATGAAGTAAAACAAATATTATAACAGTGGGTAACTAAAATATTGCATGTGGGTCTAGAAAATATCAACAAGTTATTGACATGAAAACGGTATTTTATTTAACGAGTTCAGAAGAATGAAATGAGAGCACGGTGCATCAGCAAGTATTCCGTTTTAACCCCAAGGAACAACGGAACAAGATCATTGAACATGAGTTAGTATAAGGGGACTTCCGATACATGCTTTAGCAATCGGAGAGTATTCCGTTTTAACGCCGATGGAACAACGACACTGTGATAAGGGTACTCCCGATACACATAGCTCATTTCATCCCCCACACTCCCCCATTAACCCCATGTTATTAAAATATCTTTAAAACATGTTTACAAATTCCAAGCATGAATTTCCAATAACAAAGGCTAACCGCTAACATGAATCAAGCATTTGATCACATATCAATATATTAAAAGTGTATGCATCAACTTGAAACGCAAATTTTAAACATCATTTTTCGAAATAGTCATCAACATGAAAAATGTAGATCTTTTCAAGTATATATTTATCCATCAAGATTTCGTCCAAAACAGAGGTCGGGTGTAGGAGTTATGACAGTTTTACTACGGTTGTCCCTAAAAATCCGAATTAACCAATATTAATTTGTAAATTCCATCAAAAATAACAAATGATCACTTGAAGCAACTGTTATGATGGAAACTTATAGCAGACATATAATTTCAATATAAAAACATGTTCAAGTCTTTTGGGGAGGATGTACATAAGAGAGGAAGTACATAAGAGAAGAGAGACTTACCCGATATTGCAAATCGGTATAACATCCGATTTGCCGAATTTTTATCTCCCAGACCATAGCTCCCCTTGAAACTTTTACAGGAGCCAAGGAAGTGTCTATGCTATATTAGAGAATTTTAGGGAATTTCTCTAATCCATAACAAATTGAAAAACAAATGAGAGTGAAGACTCTATCATACACCAAGTTCTCACCAAAAATGCTCTATGTTGAACAGTAGCACAGTTTGCCTCACACAAATTAGCACTCTCTCTCTCGAATGTAGCACAGTTCTCACCAAAAACACACCGTTGCCGGTCCCGAGTCCGGATGAGAAAGGGTGAGAGTTGTGGTAGGCTTGTGACAGCCAACGTAAAACTTTGTCACATTCTATGACATGAACCATAATAAGAATATCGTTGGGGCATCCCCTACTCGGCGACGCGCTACATCGGATCCCGGGTGTAGTGTTAAGTATGCAAGGGCTTCTAGGTCGTCATCCAGAAACGGCGTGCCACATCGGACCCCGGGTGTAGTGACAAATAAGCAAGGGTTTCATAGGATCCGTCTAGCTTCCTGGAAAATAGGTTCCCTTACGGGTAGACTAATAGAATTAGTGGAGGTGATGATTAGGAGGAGAGTTGGTATATGTGTTTGCAAGAAACTAAGTGGGTAGGTGAAAAGAGTAGAGTCATAGAGCCTTGGGGTTATAAGCTTTGGTATACGGGTAGAGATAAAAATCGTAATAGGGTAGGCATGATCATAGATAGACGATTTCTTGAGGATGTAGTTGAGATTAGGAGAAAAGATGATAGAATTTTACTGGTTAAGCTTATTCTAGGTGGAGAGATCCTTAATGTTATTAGTGCTTATGCACCACAGATAGGTCTTGATGACGCTAGAAAGCGTCTATTGTGGAAGGATTTAGACGAGATGGTGCAAAGTATACCTAGTGGAGGAAGTTATTTATTGGTGGTGATCTCAATGGACATGTAGGTACCAGTCATAATGGGTTTGATACTATCCATGGAGGTTTTGGTTTTGGACAAATGAATGAAGTAGGTGGCTCGATTCTAGATTTTTCCTTATCTTATGACTTAATCTTAGCAAACACCTGATTTAAGAAAAGAGAGTCCCGCCTTATCACTTTTATGAGCGGATCAAGTGCTAGTCAAATAGACTTTTTTCTGACGAGAAGAATAGATAGAAGTTGTTGTATCGACTGTAAAGTAGTGCCAGGTGAGAGTGTAACCACTCAACATAGACTTTTAGTTCTAGATTTTCGATTTAGAAGAGGACCTAGGAAGATTAGACGTAACATAAAGCCTAGAATTAAATGGTGGCGATTGAAAGAAGATAACCAAAAGGTTTTTATAGATCGTGTAGTCCAAGAAGCGGATTGACAGTTGGAAGATAATTCAGACAGAACATGGAACAAAATGACTAATTGTATCAAGAGGGTAGCTAGAGATCTACTTGATGAGTCGAGAGGTGGTGCTCCGCCATCTAAGGACACATCATGGTGGAATGAAGAAGTAAATGCTGCTATTAAAATTAAAAAGGATTCTTATAAAGATTTGAAGAAAAGTAGAGATGTGGAGAGATTTGAGAAGTATAAAATGGCTAAAAAAGAAGTTAAGAATGCTGTTCGGGAAGCTAAATCTAAAGTCTACAAGGAGGTGTACGAGAAATTATACACTAAAGAGGTTGAAAATGATATATACCAGATTTCTCGGATGCGGGAAAGGAAGACCAGAGACTTATGTGCGGTGAAGTGTGTCAAAAATGAAAATCAGAAGGTTTTAGTTCGAGATGAGAATATCAAGGAAAGGTGGAGAGATTATTTTGACAAATTGTTCAATGAGAGCTTTACTAAGAATTTGGATGGACTTGTCATTCAATCTCAAGATATAAACTGTGATTTCATGTATAAAATAAGACTACTTAAGGTTAAAAAAGTTTTGAACAGAATGAGTTTAAGAAAAGCGGTTGGTCCTGATGGGATTCCTATCGAGATTTGGAGATGCTTAGGAGAAATAGGCGTTAAATGGTTGATAGATCTGTTTAATAAGATTTGGAAGACAAAAAAGATGCCAAATGAATGGAGGAAAATTATCCTTGTACCTATCTACAAGAACAAGGGTGACATTCAAAGTTGCTCAAACTACCGTGGAATAAAACTTATGTGTCACACTATGAAACTTTGGGAGAGAGTGATGAACACAGGCTAAGGAAGGATATTAAAATAATAGAGAACCAGTTTGGGTTCATGTCTGGACGATCGACGACAGAGACTATTCATTTGCTTCGTCAACTTGTCGAGCGTTTTCGAGAGAGGAGAAGAGATTTGCATATGATATTTATTGATTTAGAGAAAGCGTACGACAAGATACCTAGAGAGGTATTATGGGGGACAATGATGAAGAAGGGGGTCCCCGTCAAGTATATTGACATAATCAAGGATATGTACGATGGAGTAGTGACAAATGTCAGAACTTGCGACGGCCTAACGAGTGATTTTCCGATTACAATTGGTTTACATCAAGGATATGCATTAAGTCCATTCCTGTTTACCATCGTGATGGATGAGCTTACTAGAACTATCCAAGATGAGGTACCTTGGTGTATGCTATTCGCTGATGATATTGTTCTAGTAAATGATACGAAAGCAGGGGTTAATGCCAAATTGGAATTATGGAGGCAAACATTGGAATCTCGGGGGTTCAGATTGAGCAGGTCCAAGACAACATATATGCATTGCAAATTTAGTAAACAGAGAAGTCAAAACCATATTGGTATAACATTGGAAGGGCAAGAGATATCACCGAGCGATCAGTTTAGATATCTAGGTACCATCATCCAAAAGGATGGGGAGATCGATAGTGATGTTAATCAAAGGATCCAAGCTGGTTGGTTGAAATGGAGGAATGCAACAGAGATTTTGTGTGATCGTAACTTTCCGTTAAAATTGAAAGGGAAGTTTTATCGGAGCGCTATTCGGCTTGCTTTATTATATGGTACAGAATGCTAGGCTCCTAAGAAGCATCATACATAGAAGATGCACGTAGCGGAGATGCGCATGCTTCGTTGGATGTGTGGTAACACTAGAAAAGATAAGATGCAAAATAAGGATATTCTTGCAAAAGTTGGTGTAGCACCTGTGGAGGAGAAGATGCGGGAAAACCGGCTAAGATGGTTTGGTCATGTGCAACGCAGACCTATGGAAGCACCGGTTCGACGAATAGATACTCTCGATATGGGCAATAGAAAAAGGGCAAAAGGGAGACTGAAGAAAACATCGATGGAGGTGATACGAAATGATATGGTTGCCATAGGCCTCAATGAAAGTATATTGTTCGATAGGAGTGAGTGGAGGCGGAGGATTCATGTGTTGGACTCGGCGTGATTCTCATGTTGGTTCATGTAGCCTACTCCATATGCTTGGGATATGTCACGCCCCGCTTCCCAGAGTACGCTAAGATAGGCACGTGACACAGCCAACCATGCTACCTGTGGATAGGAAAAATCCCTCCACAGTCACATTACGGCTGTAGAGATATCAAGAACAGGAAAGTAAACTAAACTATCTAGTACATGTCCATGAGCCAGAATAAATGAGTCAAGAAATAATATAATATGCGGAAGCAAAAGAGCCAATAAATAAAACACCTGGGAAGTAAAACTGGATACCAACAGGATCCTCACCGCTCGATCTAACAGCGGCAGTACTCCTGATCAGTCTGCAACAAAGTTAGAGTATCTGGGCCATGCAAAACCCAGACGTCAGTGCGTCATAATATCAAGCAATACTATAAACAGGGGTAGCAATACACGTAAGTATGAGTATAAATGGTAAAACAGGTGCAACAACAATATAAATCAGGGCGGTGAAAGGTAGTGTGCAGTGAGTAATCTAAACTGGTCTATTGGGTTAACTACTCTCAAGTCTTTGAAATCAATTTGATGAATCATCGATGTAACTCAAAAGTATCACGTGCGTGCCCGGGATCACAGTCTATGACTCTCGGGCTGAACCCGAGACGTGCCACAAGGCAGTAAAGGGTGGTAGGTAATGACGAGTGATGTCAGTAGCATCACTCCGGGGCTGGCCTAGCCCGTAAGACTGATCAGAAAAGGTATAGAACTGTCAAGTTACAAGTCAGGTTTCATCATTGATTTCCCCATACCCCCAAGTTATATATGCTGAAGTCAGGTATTAAATAATCTGGAGCTAATACCAACACAGGATAAGGCAGGTACAGGTTTGTCTGGAAAGACAACAGGAAACGTCCGTAAGGACAACTGGTCAGGTTTGTTGGCATTAGTCACAAGATCAGGTAACAGGTAAAGCCATGGTACATCAGGTCAAGTCAGGGAGTATATAGGTATCATGTCATGTCGAGAGGTGCACGGTATCATGTCATGTCTAGTAGTAGGTGTAACAAGTCATGTCAGGGGTGCACAAAATGTCATGTGGGTGCTCATAATCAACTAACATAAGCATGGGTATACAAAACAAGCATGGGGTATTATTGGAACAATAAAATGAAACATTGTAATGTGATATGCAATCAGGTACAGATTAAGGCATATAGATGCATAGTTATAATTAGGGTTAAAGTTAAAGTTCCAATACTAATTAAACTACAATATATCAAATGTAGAATGTTAATATTATAATATTATGTATTCAAGTGATCTATGAATGCAATAACATGTATACTAGACGAGATGGATGCAAACGGTGTTTGAACAGTGATAAACTATTTGAAAAGGGTACTATGGGCTATATAACTAATTATTATGTGATTGAAATACGTATATGGGTACTGTCATGCCCCGCTTCCCAAAATATGGAATACGAGGGGTTGACAAGGCCAGCCAGGCTCCTACGGTCGAGGTAATATCTCTCCGTAGTCACACTTCGGCTTCTAGCTTTACGTGGTAATCAGTAAACAACGCACAGGTAATGAGAAATGCAGTAACTGAAACAAAATAGATACAAGGAACTAACCTGATGGAGATCAAAAGAGTATAGCTCTGGATAGCTGATCAAGATGTCCGCGATGTACGTCTGGTCCTGGTCCAAGCTAGATCCACTTCTCACTCTGAGCATGCATACTCAGGTCGTCAGAGCGACGCGATAGCAATATATATATAGATGCAAGTGGTAACTCGTACAGTAATAATAAATATATAACAGTAAATCAAGATAGTAAAGATGTGAACATGAAGTAGCCAATGCGGGTGTCTAATAGAGCAGGTGAACAGTAAAGCAGTAAAATAGTATGTCAGGTGTGTCGATTCAGTAAGCAATGCGTGTCAATGTCACTATCCCTATCAGTCTCTAAGTCTCACTGTACAGGTCACTAAGCCTATCGTCAGTCCAAGTGTGAGAGTCAACCACTCGTGAGTATCCCCCACCCAAGGGTAGGACCCAAGGGCAAGGGACCACGAGCCCGAAAAACGCACGGTAATAATCAGTGATATTCCTATATATATCTCCATATATCTCCATATGTGCCGGCATAGGACTCCCGAGATTCTGTTGAACTCACACTCAAACTACCCCACACCCCGTGGTCTACATCAAACGCCAACCATAAACTCAAATATCAATCGGTCCATGACGAGTCTATACGAGAACTGAAGACAGGGTCTCCATCAAGCATGTACCGACTAATACCCAAGATAGATGGACTGAGTTTGGTGCCTTACCTGTGACACCCATACAAGTGCTTCTATAATTGTCCCATACCAATTATAGTCACACTTATACACGTCCCACAGACGTCGACAATGCAATACATCAATAGGGTTCACTGATTGTGTACAAGTACGTGTCACTTTCACTTATCCAATCATGCTCAACCACTAACGTACTTGCCATAATCACCACTAATACCTAACACTGGGTAATGCACATGATCACTAGGTTACCAATGCAATGACATATATGTAATGTGATGAGGATACGATAATTCAGGCATGATTAAGAAGTCATAAGTCGGTGTCCTATCACTTGCATAATTTATCATAAATCATACATGTAAAATTTTGCGAAACAATGAATAGGGGATAAGTATTATGTTTGATTATCTATCCAGAAAATTTGGTTTCACGTCAATCGGGTTTCAGGATCACTAGATATGGCCATTTCATTTTAAGCGTTCACTGCTGGAAATCCGGTTTCAGAATCGGAAGTCTGTTTCGTAACGCATTTCAATCCCAGTTGGGATCAGAATTTAGCGTCGCTACAGTTGAATGAAATTTAGGGTTTTCAATAGGGTTTCCAACGCAACATACGGATTCTCAATTGTGTCTCTACGTCAGAAGTTATGCACTGTTCAACACTAGAGTATCAGTTCTGGTTCTGTTTGGGACTGCTATACATCCCGATCTTTTAAATTGCAGTTTAAATAGTAAACGACGATAAAACAGGGTGAAATCACTTGAGTTATTTATCTAATAGATTCATATTCAATAAGATGTAGGGTTCCGCAACATACGCGTTCAGGCAGCAAGGTAGTAAACATTACGGGACAGAAAACAATAACCAGTGTCGCTCTGGACTGCAGTCCAGAGCCGCTCTCCGAACCAATTCTCGTCATAATTTCAGTACAGAAACAATTAATAACTTGCATAGGGTTACAGGTCGTCGAGTCGGCTTTGATTTTAGCCCTCGAACGCCTCATTTCAATATGTACACAATTAATTGTGATTTTAACAAATTTCAGGTGCGGGAAATTCCCAGTTTTTACGGGTGTATTTGGGGATGATCGTTTAAGCCAGTAACAATCATATTTTCCAGTAAAATTTCTACACAAGGTTCATCGGCTGACGGGCCAGCATATGCAACTAAGTTACGTCAGTTTAATGTAACATTTTTGTTTGGGTCTCGCATCAAACACTTACGTCATTTAAGTTTTCATGAATAATAAACATGGAATTAATACGGTTTTGTTTTGTAACGGAAATAATCTAGCATGTAGCAAGTAGGGTACTTGCCTGGAGACGCTTTGGCGACGCATGGCAGCGGCAACGGCACGAACGCGCGACAAACGGCGCGGTTTGGATTCGCGGCCTCGGCTCGCGCTTGGGCTCTTGGACTCGATGGCTCGGTGGGTGCGACGGATGTGCGCTGGCGTTGCGACGGTTACCGCCTTGATGATGATGACGGACGCAGAGACTGAAACCACGGCCTTTTCGGCAACGATGACGGCTGGAATAGCGGCGATTGACGATAGAGGCAAGTGCTCGATGAAATGGCTAATGCTTGGTTTGAAACTTGGGCTAGCCTCGAGGCTTGGTCTCGGCTGGAGGTGGTGGCGACGGGCACTGTAACTCCGGCAGGGAGTAGAGGGGTGAAGAGGAGGGGGTTGTTGGGTCGATGGAGGTGGCCGGAGTTGAGTTAACGGGAAGGAGCTCGAAGCTCGGAGGAGGAGGGAGCTCTGGCGCGGGGGTTGCAGGCGTGTGGTGCAAGCGAGGAGATGATAGCAGTTGGTGGCGGCGGCTGAAAGGTGAAGTCGCCGGAGATGGGTGCAACGGCGAGAGCTCCGGCAATGGGGGCTCGGGGTGCAGACGATGGAGAATGGGGTGCAGTGAGGAGGTGTGGCGTTGGCAAGGGGAGAGAGGCAAGTGGGGCTCGAGCTCTGGAGAGAAGAGTGAGGGGGAGACGAAGTGATTTTGGGTGGTCGTCTTCGGCGGCGGCGGCGGCGGTTCAGCGGGGAGCAGGGAGTGAGGCTGTGGGTTGGGAGAGAGGAGAGAAGTGAGTTAGGGAGATCGAGAGTGAGTATGGGAAAAGAGAGAGCTAGAGAGACGAGGAGGGGGTGAAGCGCGCGTGCGCGGTCGTGGCCTTGAGGAGCG
Source organism: Agapanthus africanus (assembly GCA_030015575.1). Lineage (NCBI taxonomy): Eukaryota > Viridiplantae > Streptophyta > Magnoliopsida > Asparagales > Amaryllidaceae > Agapanthus > Agapanthus africanus. Next base: position 369,164,660 of record JASDDO010000024.1, on the reverse strand, counting down.
GGGGCGTTGGCGAAGTGAGCGGCGACGTGGGGGAGCGTGAGGGCGACGTGGGGGCTCGGGGGAATAAGCGGGAAAAGAATTATGAGTGGGGAAGAAAGGTTAGAAGCGGGTCGGGTCGGGTAGGCGGTGTATGGGCGCGGGCTTGGAGGAGAAAGGCCGGGCCGGGAAAAGAAAGATTGAGGGGGAAAAATAGAGGGGAGTGGACTGGGCCAGTGAGGAGGGAATTAATTGGAAAAGGCAAAGGAGTGGGCGAGAAAAATAGAAATATTTAATTTTATTTAGTTTGGTTTTGGGCTGAAGATGTGAGGAAATTTTTTTAGCTAAAAAAAACTATCATTTATTTTTGGGCCTTAGGGAGTTTTTAGGATTAATTAACCTTTGTATATGTTGGGTTGTGGAAGGAGGTTTAAACGTTTGGGCTGTGGAAATTTGAATATAGGTTTTAGTTTGTAAAGTTTTCTGTTGGGCTTGGGAAAAAGAATGGGCTTGGGAAAAATAGAAATGGGGAAAAAGTATTTGGGGAAAGGAGATGGGCTGGCTAAAAAGAAAAAAAATAAATGGAAAGGAAAAGTAACGAAGGGGAGGATGGAAGTGTGGTTAGGGTTTTAAAATACTAAAAATAATAATTATAAAATAAATAAATTTTAAGAGTAACAAAAATACGGGTATTGGTATACAAAAGGGGCTGGGTATTACAGGTACTAGGTATAGTAAATCAAAGTGCAACATGGTATGTTCCGAGTTATGAATCTAAAATGATAAAATAGACATCGAATGTTAAAATGTAACATGAGATATTGGATTGAATCTATAGGTTTAACATGTAATCAAATAAATATAAAATATTATGAATAGCATGTAGCAAGTTTCACTTGCCTCGATCGGATCACGATACGGGATGTGCACGCAGCGCCCAATGTCGGCAAATGTAGCAATGCACACACGGCGCACACGGGACTGAACCAAGCAATGCGGGAATGGACCACGCTGGATAGGGATGTCTACAGGGTCGTCCGGATCAGCGGCAGCGGCTCCGACGATCACTGGAAAGAACACGATCAAGAAAAGGAAGAAAAAGAAAAGGAAGAAGAAGAAGAGGAAAGGGAGAGAAGAAGAGGGCTGTTTCTGGGTTTTCTGGTGTGGTGCCTAGGGACAGAGGTAAGTACAGAGAGGGTGATAACGTCGATGGTTCACCGACAATGGGGTTCGCAGGTTTCCTGATGTCGGGGCAAAGGTGTGCAGGGTTCCTGCCCAGTTAGGGGAGGCGGTAAAGGTTTGCAGAGAGAGTAGAGGGAGGAGAAGGTGGTCATGAGGACGAAGGCCGAGGAGGTCGCGGTTCCGGCGAGGTAGGAAGTGCAGGCGAGGTTCCTGTAGGGGTCATGTTGATGGGTTTCGGTTGCAGAGAAGAGGTGATGTTAGGAGGTGGTCGAGATGGTGGTGATGATGGCAGTGAAATGAGGGTGGTGGCGAAGGTACGGGGGCGAGGGTGAAGGGTGGCCGGCAAAGAGGCGATGGAGGGTCGGGTGTAGACTTGGGTGTGCAGGGAAGAGCTTGGGGAAAGGAGAGTTGAGGAAGAAGAGGAGGATATGGAGGCGGTGTAGGTGATGAGGGGAGGCCGACGAGGATGGTCGGCGGTGAGGGCAACGATGGGTTCTAGAGTTAGGGTTCATGGGTGCGGGGTCGCAGGTTCGTCGGGGAGACGAGCGGAGCGAGAGGGAGGTAAGGTCAGGTAGGAGAGGAAGGTGACGACGTGGGTTAGGCGGCGACGGACGAGCGAGACGCGCGGCGTGGATCGAGCTCGGCCACGAGGAGGGAGACGGGGGCGGGAGAAAAAATAAAGGAGGAAGAAGAAGAGAGAGAGAGAGACGTGTGTAAATTTTAAGGTTAAAAATAATATATAAAAGAATTATATATATATATATAAAGAAAGAGAGAGAGAGAATTGTGAGAGAGAAAGAGCAGGCGAGAGGAGAGAGAGGGTCGGGAGAGAGAGAGAGTCAGGAGAGAGAGAATCAGTTATAATAAAGATTTATTATAATAAAATATATTTTGTTTGTTTTAAAGATTGTTAATGGTTTGAAAAATATTAGAATATAATATTAGTCCCTTTTGAGATTTTGGCAAATACAAACTTACTCCAAAACACGTCCGGGTCGGATCTAAAAATTCAGATTTAAAATATTAAAAATATATGCGACTTCCAAATTTCGAAATGAAAGCCCAGTTAAAGAAAATGCATACCCCCAAGAATGGATGCACGCACGTGCGCGTAGCCATCCAAACACGTCCATTTCACTGAACGGGACGAGAACAAGATGTGCGGATGCTACCACGGGGTTAGGGGTATCATGCAGATTATGAAATGCAATTTTAAATTATTTTCTGTGATCTAAAATGTTATATGAAAAAAGATGCAATACCAGGTAAAATGCCTGTATGTACTAATCATGAGATGCACGCATCCATGCAACAAGTCAAGGTAATCTATAAATAAGAATCAAACAGGTTCAAGCAAGCGGGTCGGGTCGAATGCAATGTAAAGTGTAAAATACCATTCGCACCCACAATACGTTAAATCAAGAATATCACGAATAAAGAAATACGAGAATTGGAATTGGTATAAATGAACTCGGGTGTTACAGGATAAAAGGCTCAGTTGTTGTTGTTGTTGTTGTCTCTCGAATGTAGACAGCCTTGGTTTAATAGGCAAAAGAAAAGCATACTCTTCAATTCATTTCCATGCACTTCGACTTTGAAATAGTATTAATTAATTCTAGTGTTTCCCTGGCTTCCCAGACTTCTATCAAAAAGCAATGTGATGCTGCCTCTAAGACCAACACAAGGCCAAAAGGGTAGAGGTTTTTGCAGGTTAGGGTCATATCATTTAACAAACAAAAATTTAAAAATAATTAATTTTGTATAACACAAATTAAAATAACTAATTAAAACAAACCATTTTAATTCGAATACAAACGCTGCAGTATGCAATTGCATGAGATATGTATGACCTATTTAGATTTAGCAGGCAATTATAGAGATACCGCATGAAAAATTCTCAGGGGGTTTTTGACAACCGTTTGGAGGCCCGGGGGTTTTTGACAGCAAGAAAATTAGCTCGGGGTTTTAACAATTTACCCAAAAAAAACTTAGCACTTCATTGCATAATAAATTTAAAGATATTTATTTTTCTCTCTTTTTTCTTATTAATTTTTTTTCCAAACTCTTTTAATTTAACTTACACCTATTTCTTCTCCAAATTCACTTATAAACCCCTTCTCTTCTCTTCACTTCTCTCTTTCTCAACATTTATAAGACCAAAAGAGAGCTCATATATGGCAAACTTGGGAAGGAGTTCGATTCGGATTGCATTTTTGCAATTTTTGTTTATATATAAGGACACCGACCATCCCAGTCAAGTCGCTGGGACGGTTCTGGCTGAGATGGTCCATGCATGTACCCGAGATGCTGAGACGGTGGTGGCTGAGTCTGGTTGTGCCTGTCCACGTCTTCTACGTGAATATGATGAGTCGTGCACGCATGGTAGGTAGACGTGTGAATCTGTGCTTCGCGAACACACGCTTGATGAGGGACTTGATGTTCATACATGCGCTCTTTGGCTCCCTAGTGCAATGAATCCCCTCATCAGCGATTTCCTCCAACTCGTACATGGTTGCACCTATATTGACGGTAAATAAGCTAATAAATTTTGTAAAAATAAGATTATAGTTTTATAAGGTTTGATATAAAGTTACCAAATCTTTCTCTATCAGTGCTCGAGGTGTATATGTGATCGGCGGAGAGGCGGCTGTTCCCCTCCGAAAGACGGCGCACAAGACTGTGAAGTCCTGACGCTGGGGTTCGGGACAGATGCTATTTGGTTTTATCCGTCCACCTCTCCGAAGATGACAAGTTGATTTATGGCACCGTGTATCGGAGGTTTAGACGGATGCGGCCGATGTAGCAGACTTCGTCAGATTCCCCCTCGCTTGAGGGGGTTTTGATTGTGGGGGACGCTCTTCCCTGCCGGCGCAAGCCCCTGCAGTTAATTACACTACCGCATCGCGGTAACAACTTTCTCCTTCTCCAGAATTTCACTTCGTGTCGTGTGTGTTTGTTTTGTTTGTGGTTGCCCGTGGATTGTATACGGAGACTGAGTAATGCCGTCGCCCGTAGGACGTGGATTAGTCCAAATCCGTATTTACTTAGATTTGGGTTTGGTGTTTTTAGTTTAAGGATACATTAGCCATATTTAGGCTAAGATCAACTTAAACATTCGTTAAGGATACGTTAGTCCTGTTTGAGACTAAGATCAACTTAACGTGGCGATCCGTTTAATATATATGGCCGTCAGGACTCATCGCCTCTCTGACGTCGTTGAAGGATTACAACGATAGGTGTCAGAGGAGTTCAGAGATGTACCCTTGAACCAAAGTCGAGTGGGAGTTTTATAGTCCATTTAAATGTTTTAAGGATACGTTACCCGTATTTGGGGCTAAGATCAACTTAAACAGGACCGTTTACATCCGGAAAAAGAGCATTTGGAGGCTCTATTGTTCCAGTTTAGGGACGTAGTGGTCCATGTTCCAGTTTAAGGACGTGGTGGTCTACCATTAGTTTAAGGACGTTTCGGTCCGATATTAGTTTAAGGACGTTTCGGTCCGATATTAGTTTAAGGACGTTTCGGTCCACGAGTTTAAGGACCCCGCAGTCCGTATTGATGTGTGGTCGTCGGGGCTCATCACCTCTCCGACGTCGTTGAAGGGTTACAACGACAGGTGTCAGAGGAGTTCGGAGATGTACCCTCGAACCGGAGGTAAATTGATTTAGGAGAGCAATCTTGCTCAGTCAATTTAATTTGAGGACTTACGGCCATGATCGAGCTAAGTCCAGTTGGAAAATACTCATCATTTTATTTGATTTTGCATTGCATTTCTTTTTATTTTTATTTGGGCTCTGCCCATAAAGGATGCAGAGCATCAGTTTGTTTTGGGCTCTGCCCATTTATAAATGAGGCAGAGCATCAATTTTACTTGGGCTCTGCCCTTTTTATTGCTTTGCAATTTATTTTGGCCTGCTAGGTCTTTTTGACTTGGGCCTGGCCCTTTAACAAAAGAAATGCATTGCATTTTCAGGCGCTTTGCGCCAATCAAATAGCGCAAGCGCTTGTGGTGACGACGCGTGTCATGCAAGCGCAGTACGCTGTGCTAGTGCGCTGCTGACACGTGGCGCACTCTGGTGAGTTGCGCCAATTTCAGAGAGCAAAGCTCTATCTTAAAGCGTATAGCGCAAGTGGTTCAGATACTGACACGTGGCGCTCCCTGGTGACTTGCGCCAACCCAAGAGCGCAACAGTGCAGATTTATAAGTGCAAAGCATTATTAATTTGAGAATCTTTTAGATTCAAGAACCAATGGTTCATAAAAGAAGTGCAAAGCACTATTTGATTTCTTGATCTAATTTAGATCAAAGAAAAACAAGTTTTTTCTTATTTCAGGAACCAGAGGTTCATAAAAAAGTGTAAAGCACTGTTTATTATGTGAAGATCATTGATCTTGTTCTTAGATCAATGATCTATTAGAAGAAATTTCTTCTATTTAAAAGGTCTTTTACCTTTTTTCTTCTTCTTGAAATTTCTTCAGTGTTCTCTCTGCTTAAAATTTTTGATTTCTCCTCAAAAAATGTTGATGCCTTTGAATTGAGGTCTAGGGTCCTTTTTATAGTGCCCATAAATTAGTTAAAGTGATCTTTCTCTGAGTGATTTGGGGAATTTTTCCCACCGTTGGATCTTTGATCCAAGGGCTTCTGTTTTACAGAAGAAAATCTTCTTGTTTTAACAAGAACAGAAAGATTTCTTTAGAATCTTGATTCTGTTTGGCGCAAATGCCCCAGCGCGTGACACGTGTCAAGCAGCGCACAACGCAGCGCAACTGCGCTAGCGCATCTGCGCCGACGCGCGTCGTGCAGCACAAAGCGCATCGCAACTGCGCTGACACGTGTCGCGCAGCGCAACTGCGCTGACACGCGTCGCGCAGCGCAGCGCTTGCACAACTGAAGCGTTGCTTCCTTTAATTTTTGCTTTAAATAGAGCTTTGCTCTGATTGGGTGTGCTGCTTTGGACGCTGCGCTGATGTGTCTGCGCCTGACACGTGGCGCGTTGCGCCCGGGATTTGAAGCGTTGCTTCAAAATTTGAATTTCGAATTTCCAACAGAGCTTTGCTCTGATTGGGGGAAACAAATGCCCCCCTACCGTTGCGCTCACGTGGCGCGCACGTGAGTGCAGCGGTGGCAAGCTCCTGACCGTTGGATCAAGGGGTGAGCTGAAGGGGCGCAAGCACCTTATAAATAGGACCTATGGCCCTTAAAAAAATCTTCACCATCTTTTTTAAGATTTTGATTTCAACAGAGCTTTGCTCTTGCTTAAGAACTTCAGAGCTTTGCTCATTTCTAAAGTTAGAAACTTTAGTTAAAATTAATCTAAATTAAACTAAGTTAATTCAAACCAATCTTAAACCAAAGAGCTTTGCTCTCACAGATCTTTTGATCCAAAGAAATCCCCATTGGGGTTTCATAAACAGAGCTTTGCTCTCAAAAACTTATAGATCTACAGAAATCTTGTTCATGGGTTCTAACCCATGAACAGAGCTTTGCTCTTGGATCAAATGTAGATCTTTTAGATCTGAAAAATGAAGAACTTATTATAAGTTTTCATGGATTTTTCAAGATTCCAAAAATTTTAATTCTTTTAAGTGTAAATTTTTTTTGATGGATCTTTCCATTATTACCACAGAGCCATGCTCTTTTAAGGAATTTTTTTCCTTTGAGACCAGAATTTGACAAGTGTCATTCTGTTACAGAGCTTTGCTCTGAAAGAGAAGATTTTCTCATTGTCTCTAGGGATTCCCCATTGATGAGAATATTCTCTTAGGGATCTTTTCTTTAACTGACAGTCTTACCCAATGATGAGGTTGTCTTATTAAATAAGGCATTTTCATCCAGATTTTATGGGTCCCCATTTGGTCCCCTACCCATTGCACTGCAGTGTAGTGTGAATAATTTTAATTTAATTAATTTTTAAATTCAGTTAATTGAAAATTTTTAAACGCCAAACGTTGGAATTGCAGCACTAACGGCTAATTTCTGTTCATTTGCAGCGATCATGTCTCTCGACACCTCGTTCCCGTTTGTTCGTTCAGAAGAGGGATTTCCCGAAGCGCCCTTGGACCGTGACGTCTTGGCCATGATTAGGGACCACGACCCGGAATATAAGAGTCTCCACCTTAGGGGTCGTGGTATAACCAGATTATCATGGATCGACGGAGCTTCACGTGCGCCGTACCGTCAGAACCCATCACGACGATTCATTACGCCACCCCACCCTCGGTGCAGTATGCCGTGGAGATGGTTGATTGGACCTCAAAGGGCTTTCTTCATCCTGCTATGGATGCAATTCCGGTCCAGCGTCCTATGGTTTTGGATATCCTAGGATGCCGTATTTGTCAGGGCGAGGCGCGACCTTGGGGGCAATCATATAACATTGGTCTGATCCCCCGTCACCCGATCGGTTATCTGCCGTGGGCCCGGTACATCCTGTCGACGAAGAAGTCGCAGTTGATAAAGTTAGGATTGTATACCGTGGTGTACGTCTCTCTGTTCCAATATCCCACGCTCCCCACCTGGTGGTTCAAGGCCTTCCTGGAGCAGTGGAACATTCCTACCCACACTTTCCTCGCCATGGATCGGGAAGTGTCAATCTCTCTGGAAGAGTTTACGGAGGTATCCGGTTTACCGGTTATAGGGGAACACTATGAGGAGTTGTTCCCGACAGACGAGTACGTCTTCGGTGCTAAGCCGGTGGTAAGGGGGCTCACGCCGGAGAATGCTGTTCAACACCAATTCCCAAGCTTGATTAAAGTGTTGAACATCTATGAGTCCCTTTTTATCGAACATGGGAGTCGGGGAGTTAACTTTGAGGATTTCATCGCTCGGTTCCTTCGCCCAAGTGTCCTCTCATCAGAAGCTGCCAAGTTCTTTACCCTGGATGACCCTTTCGGTCTAGGTGTGGACAACCTGCCGGAGAAGGAGATAGACCAAAAGGGTTTTTTTCTTCCGGACTTCCCGACTATGTCTTTCGCAGAAATTGCGGCCCCCGGGATGGACGAGGAGGCCTTTTTCTTAGGATTTCTCGGGTTGTGGCTGAGTTGGTTTGCGATCCCAATGCACTCTCGCCGTATGCGGCCTTCTGTCTTTTACCCAGCCCACCGGATGGCCATCGGGGTAAAGGTGGCCGTTGGGATCGCTGGCTTGGCACACCTATATCATGGCCTCAGTCGAGCAGCGGATGCTAATGAGCCCGGGGTACTGCACGTGGTCTTCCCGATGCACTACTTTGTATCGTGGCTCGAGCTACACACGGCGGGTGTCTTCGGCATGCACAAAAGGCCCTCGTTCTTCGACAAGTGCAGTTTCCCTCGCATTATACAGCTGATCGGCGCATCAATTGTGACCCCATCACCACGGAACGCCAGGGGTTTACTCCTTCGCTCTCACACCGTCGGAGTCGGGGTGTCCTTTATCGACAAGGTGCTGACTATTGGAAAGGCGTCCACCACCGCGGTGCGACCATTACAAGACTCCTTTAAGGATGGAGCCTCAGTTTTGACGGCCCGGGAGACCCTTCACTTATACTCTATTAGACCGGGCTTCCTAGTCTTCAGGCAGAATGGTGCGGCGATTTTCATGAGATATAACCCGCATCGTTTTGCCCAACAACTGGGCTACGATCAAGGGGTCCCCTTAGAAGCTTTCCTGCTGGAACCCGCTGCCACTGAAGAAGGGATGGAGAACGCGCTGCATCATTTCATGCGCCTGAATACGGGTTCTCATTTTTTTATCAGTGCGCCGGCTTGCGCTCCACGACTCCTCAACGTGTACAAAGAATGGTATAATCATGCAACAGAAGCCGTTATAAAGGAGGAAAAGCGACTGCTGGTCGACCGTAAGGGTGCGCCTCCAGGCAGTGACCGCAACGCTCCTTTGGTTCCTAGGACTCCAGTAGTTGCCCCTCTAAAAGAGGTTAGAACCGGGCCATCGCGTGCGCAAAGTCCTCCACACGGATTGCCGCTCCCCAATATTACAGATGCAGCCCCAGCGCCCTGTGCTCCAGTGGAGACAGTGGTTGTAGCTTCGCCGGAGTCTGTCGTGGGTGCAGACATCGGGACCCGCCGTCCCAAGGTGGCTGCTAAGCGGAAGTCGATCCCACGTGCACCTAGGGTCGGAGGGCAGAAGAAAAAGAAGTCGCTCTTCGCTGCAGACGTCGCGTTCGGTCAGGAACCCCACGCTCCCTATGCCGAGGGCCTGAGTGAATATGGGACTAACGAGGGATTAGTCATGCCGCCGCCGGATGATATGGACTTGGAGGCCGCTCTCGAAACTTCAGCGTGGTTGGCAAGGCGTGACGCATGGCTGGCTAAGCTTGCGGATTCAGGTAATCACTAGTCGCATTTTTTATTGCATCATATCTTTATTATTGCCTTTGACTAATATTTTTTTCTTCTTTTCTTCCAACAGGCATCACCACTGAAGAAGCCATTGCCGCTTCACTCAAGACTTTCCAAGAGGAGGAACGCCTTAGAGCGTCTTTAGGCCTCAATAAGTTTCGATTCATCAAGCTTTTATTCTCCTTGTGTTATGGTCAATCTAATCTCTCCCTTTTTATTGCAGAAACCTTAATGTCGTTCCCGTCAAGTGACGCAAATGTTTTGCCAGCTGCCGATGTTCCTGCTTCTTCTGGGCTACTGCAGGAGGTTCGTCTTGAAGAGCCGATGAGAGACGCCTTAAAAGCTCTGGAGGCATCTTTAAATGAGGACGACGACGCTTCGATGAAGGAAGCGTCAAAGAGGTCCATCGTGACAGCCCGGGAGGAACGGAAGCGGTCGAGGCGCGAAGCAAAGGCACGCAGGGCTGCCTTGGCCATTGGAGCGGGCCCAAGCACCATCCCTCGTGCCGACACCCCGTCAGAAGAGCCCCCGGTCGCCCTGTCTACAGCTCATAGACAGGCGATCCGCGCCAATAGAGAGGCTAACGACAAGTCTACCTCAGGTAATACTTCTTTCAGAATTTTGTTATAAGACTTATAAAGCTGTCTGTTCTTATATGTTCTACCCCGCAGGGCCAAGCCCAACCGAGGGGGAGGCGGAGACTGTCGAACCTGAGGGGCTGAGGGGAGAGACAATGGTCGAGCCCGAGTCGGTGGCGGATGGCACAGCTGGGATTGCTGGGCCCGAGGTAATGGCTGACGAACTGGTCATGTCCACTATGCCTGAGCAAGCGGTTGTTGTTGAGCCCGAGGTAGCAGCGAGCGGAGTGCCTGAGGCTGATGATCTTGTGGTGACGGTGGACGAGATAACCTTGACTGCTGAACCCGAGGGAGTAGCGGGTGAGGTGGTCATGATTCCTGAGGACGAGCCGATCGCTCCTTCTCAGGAATCTGGCAATGCTCCAGTCATAGCCATCCCCGTCTATGGTCATCTGCCGTCTCCAGGTCTCGCGAGCACGACAACGGTTCCCATTGAGTCGGGTGATGAGGCCACGGGCAGTGGCCTCATGTCGATGGAGGAGGGAGCCGCCTCTGTTTCGGCCGGCAGCTCACCAGGTAAATCCCAAGTTACTGTCCTCTTTATCTTACAATCCTTTCTGACAAGTTCATATTTGTTCGTAACGCAGGTTCAGCCAGTGCCGATGCCCCATTGCTCGAGGGAGCGCCTTCAACTACTGCCTTGGCGGTGGTCATCTCTCAGCCCTCTCTCATACCGTCAAAGATGTTGGAAGGTATGAGTTTGCAACTTATTAATCTCACTTTTCAGACGTATAATTTGTGTACTAAAGTCATACTGTTGTGTCTTTCAGGAGTGCTTTTTGACCATCTTTATCAGGTGTTGCTCCCACACTTCTCCTTCCCATCCGAACTCGCTTCTTCCTCTGGTAGCGTTGGTGAGTATGATTTCCATTGATATCTTTCTTTCTCATTGATGGAATTACTTCTAACCCTTTTTCTCATCTCGACTGCAGTGCTACAGATTGAAGGAGGGGATAAAAGATCGGCTGCGCCACCGGCCCTTCCGGCCTTGCCACCTGTCTCAGCTGGTACGGTGACTATCACATCGATAACTCCCCCCTTTTTATTTTCTGTACTGTTATCTGATCACATCCTGTTTCTTTTCATCTGTCGTTCCGGTCTCGGCGCCCTTCGAGCCTCGCATTACAATGCCGGCGGGTCCTTATCTGAGACGTCCATCTTCGAAAGGCACCGCGAATAGTCTGCGCATGTTGAGTGACTACGTCGAGGAACTCGACGTTGAAACTCCTACATCTGCTGCAGACTTCGCTACGGCGGTTAACCCAATGCTGGTGATACTCGTGAACTTTCATGACGAGGGCATCATCGCATCTTGGGTTAACCATTGCAGGGAGATCAAGGCTCACCTGCATCAGCTAGAGTCGATGCGTCCCGCTCCCGAGACCTTAGCCGCCAGCAATCAAAGAGCAGCGTGGATTGAGCAGAGCGCTTCTTACTTCCTCCATCTCGAACAAGAAGTCATTTCAAGGCGTAAGGAGCGCGGTGAGACTTCGAGCAAGTCTGCCCAACTGCATGCTCGGGTGGAGGCCAATGCTGCACGGCTGAAGGTTGTCTTTGAGGGTCTTCTGCAATGTCCTTCCGAAGGGTTATCATTGAGGCAACAGCTTGACGTTGTCGAGCGGGATGCACCCAGCCAGGAAGCAGCCCAGAAGGTGGCCGAGGAACAACTTTCATCTTTTTTATAGCAGCGGGCCCAGGTGGAAGCGGAGGTGGCCGCAGCAGCCACTCAGGAGGGGGCGCTGAAAGAAGTGCGAGAGCGGCTTGCGGATTTGTTAAAGACACTTCCTCCTCAGCAGCTATCCCTCTTTGTATCGTTTGTACTTGTAGATAAAAAAAAATGTATATATATTTTTTATTCTTTAACACAATGTATCCTGTACCCAATCAAGTTTATGAATAAAAGATACACATTTTTTTTTGTAATGTCTTGTGTCATTTCTCCGTCTTTTCTTTCTTTTATTATCAGCATGCCACCTTAGTAAACATGGTTGACGGATGATTAGAGCAAGCATCTTGACTTCTTCAAGAAATAGCGATGGCTTAGGCCGCAGGTTCAGATCTGTTGCCTAAGACTTTTCAACTCTATGAGCCGTGAGGGTCTCATAGAGATTTTTCTCCCTGCGGATCGAGAGGATTTCGTAGGTGTGTTTTCTCCTTAGGAATCGTGAGGACTCCTAAGTGCGTTTTCTCTTATAAGTCGTAAGGATCTTATAAGAGAATTTTTCCCTCCTACGAGTCGAGAGGACCCGTAAGCGGTTGTTTCCCTCCTTGTCGAAACTCGACTTTGGAGAGTGAGACCCGTGAATAGTATGAAAGAGACCGTTTTAGATCGACTTGCAGGGTCCCATTGTTCAGGAAGCAAGTTTTTTAGTCCCTGTTGCCTGAGGCTTCATCTTGTAAGTTGAGACGAATCGGGAATTTTCCCGCGGAGACACTGGTTTCTCTGCAAGCCGACACGAATCAGGAGGCTCTCGTCAAGGATTGTTTGTTTCCCTGAGTTGAGGTATTTGCCAGGGATTATTTGTTTCCCTGGTGTTGAAACGAGTCGAGAATTTCCCACGGAGGCACTGGTTGCTCTGCGAGTCGACGCGAATCAGGAGGCTCTCGTCAAGGATTGTTTGTTTCCCTGAGTTGAGGTATTTGCCAAGGATTATTTATTTCCCTAGTGTTGAAACGAATCGAGAATTTCCCACGGAGGCACTGGTTTCTCTGCGAGTCGAGGCGAATCAGGAGGCTCTCGTCAAGGATTGTTTGTTTCCCTGAGTTGAGGTATTTGCCAAGGATTATTTGTTTCCCTGGTGTTGAAACGAATCGAGAATTTCCCACGGAGGCAATGGTTGCTCTACGAGTCGATGCGAATCAGGAGGCTCTCGTCAAGGATTGTTTGTTTCCCTGAGTTGAGGTATTTGCCAAGGATTATTTGTTTTCCTGGTGTTGAAACGAATCGAGAATTTCCCACGGAGGCACTGGTTGCTCTGCGAGTCGATGCGAATCAGGAGGCTCTCGTCAAGGATTGTTTGTTTCCCTGAGTTGAGGTATTTGCCGAAGACACTGGTTTCTTCGGAGTTGGGATGAACCGTCGAGATTTGGCTTCGTTTTCTGGCGGAGCCTATTGGGAAAGTATGGTTCCCTCTTTATTTGTGCCCTTGGATTGTATACAGGGATCGATGTGAACTTAACTGTAGGGCAAAAGTTTTATCATCATTTTTTTTTGTTTTATTTCTGCGATGCTCTATCATTTCAGCTTTTATATCGCGAAGGTCGCGATTGCCCAATCATTTCGGCTATTTCTCGTGGTGCCCAATCATTTCGGCTGTTTATTTTGTTTTCACTCGCTGTTTTTTATTGCGAGTTGCCCAATCATTTCGGCTATTTTGCATGCATACATTTTACTTGCTGCTTTTTATTGCAAGTTGCCCCATCATTTCGGCTATTTTGTATGCATGTGCGGCCTACTGGCTTTCCGCCGTAAACCTGAAATTAGACACCGATTTCGGCATCAGCACCGCTACAACTGGGATATTGCCAGGAGCGAATCATCATCTGCCTCTGTCGATATCAAACAAAGGTGACTTAGCGATCAGGGTTAACGTCCTGTCGACTAAGGCTTTCGACTTCGTGAGCCGTAAGGGTTTCACAAAGGTATTTCTCCCTGCAAGTCGTGAGGATCTTGTAGGTGTATTTTCTCCTTAGGAATCGTGAGAATTCCTAAGTGTTTGTTTCTCTGTAAGTCGTAAGGATCCTACAGGAGGGTTTTCTCCTTGTAAATCGAGAGGACTTACAAGGGTCATGCGAACATATCCCCAGTCATGGATGGATCTTGGTTAGGGAAATGCTTATTCGCGCCCGTGGATTGTATACAAGAGTCAGTATTGAACCACTTGTAGGGCAATATTGGAAGTTGTGGGGGTTGCTTAAGCACAGGTTTAGGTCTCTGTAACTTAAGACTTTCAACTCTTATGAGCCGTGAGGGTCCCATAAGAGAGTTCTCCTTACGAGTCGTGAGGATCTCGCAAGTGTATTTTCTCCTTAGGAATCGTAAGGATCCCTAAATGTGCTGCTTCCTTGTGAGTCGTAAGGATCTCACGCGGGTGGTTTCTCCTTACAAGGTCGAGGGGACCTTATAAGTGTATTTTAACGAGGTTGCGCCCTTTCGGGTTTTCACAAACACTCGCCGGTAGTCCTGCTGTTTTTATTCACGGAGCCCTTTTGGGTTTTCATCTGTGCCCATTTTGCTTATAGACATACCATTTTTATTTTATTTTTTATTTATTTTCTTCTTCTCTTTTTTTTTTACGAGGTCGCGCCCTTTCGGGTTTTCACGAACACTCGCCGGTAGCCCTGCTGTTTTTACTCACGGAGCCCTTTCGGGTTTTCATCCGTGCCCTTTTTGCTTATGGACATACCGTTTTTTTTTATATTTATTTTTTTTATTTTTATATATTTTTTTATTTTTTATTTTGTCAGCCTACGGATGCTGTGGTATTAGTTTAAGGACGTTTCGGTCCGTTATTAGTTTAAGGACGTTTCGGTCCGTCATGAAGAAGGCTGACTACTGCTTATAAAGCTTGAGCTTAGGAAGATAGCGAGCGGACATAGTCGTCGTCATCTATCATTGACCTAAGTTGTGGCTCATTAAGCGTAATATTTCTTTAGGAAGCGATGAAAGGCCTTTCACCATGCATGTCCATGAGTAGATAGGCCCCACCCTGGTAAACTTTATCTATGATGTACGGGCCTTCATAGTTTGGCTCGAATTTTCCCCGCTTGGCGCGATTGGGGATCATAGGCCTTTTGACCACTAGCACGAGTTCGCCTTGGCGGAATGTCCTCGGTCGGGTTAATCTTTCATATGAGCGCGTCATCTTTGCTTTATAAGCTTCCAGATTTTGTTGCGCTATGAGCCGGGTTTCATCAAGTGCGTCAAGCTCCTCAAAACGAAGGTGAGCATTTTCTTCGTCTGTCAACTCGTAGTGGACTGCCACTTGTAGAGAGGGTAACTCTATCTCGAGGGGGAGTACTGCTTCCGTCCCAAATACCAACGCGTACGGTGTTGTGTTTGTGGCCATTTTGAACGTAGTTCGATACGCCCAAAGAGCCTCTTGCAGTCTCTCGTGCCAGTCTCTCTTATTTCAGGACACCGTCTTTTTCATGATTTTCGTCTGGGTCTTGTTGAAGGCTTCAGCTAGACCATTAGCTCGCGGATTGTAAACTGAAGAATATCTCCAGTCTATATTGTGCTGTTGCGCGAAGCGACTGATTTTGTGGCTTCTGTAAGCCGGCCCGTTATCGGAGATGATTCGTCGTGGAGTTCCAAACCGATATAGGACGTGCGTCTTAAAGAAATGGAGGATATTCTCAGTCTTCACTTCTCTTAACGGTACTTCTTCTGCCCATTTGGAGAAGTAGTCAGTCGTCGCCAGGATGAAACGATGTCCTCTGGACGATGCTTGTTCGATAGGGCCGACTATGTCAGTCCCCCACATTTTGAATGGCCAGCTAGCCACTGTTGGATGGAGTGGATTTGGATATTGGTGGATAAAGTCCCCGTGAATCTGGCATGAGTGGCATTGCTTCGCATATTCGAGGCAGTCCTGAATCATCGTGGGCCAGTAGTAGCCCATCCGTTTGATCTTCAACTTCATCTTTGGGCCCGCTTGGTGAGAACCGCAGAGTCCGTCGTGAACTTCCTGAATGACTCTTTTCACTTCGTCAGGTCCGAGATATCTCAGCCACAGAGAATCAAACGACCTCTTGTATAAAGTATCATTGACGAAGGCGAAAGACAGAGCTCGTTTCATGAGCTGATGTCTTGTGGACGCATCTTCGGGCATTCGATGGGACTTAAAGTAGTCTATGAAGACTTCCCTCCAGTCCTCAGTATTTTCCCGATCTCTTATTTGCAGGGTCGTTTGCTCAGTCGCTCCCTCCTTTTCAGATGATTCCGAAGATATTTCTGCTGGGGCTAACACCCGACGGCTTTGTATCACGATTCTTACGTCATCGAGGTTGTCGTCAGCCAGTTCTTTAGCGAGCTTGGCCAATGCGTCCGCTTTGCCGTTTTCCGCGCACGGTATGTTTTCCAAAGTGTAGGAAGGGATTTGGGTCAACAGTTGCTGCACCTTTTCGCCGTACTTTACCAATTCTGGTTTGCATGTTTGGTAGTCGTCGTTTACTTGACTAACGACCAGTTGGGAATCTCCATATATGAGGAGGTTTTCAATTCCCATGTCGATAGCGATCTCGAGGCCTGCTATCAGAGCTTCGTATTCGGCTTCATTGTTTGTCCTCAGCTCTGTTAGGGAGAAAGCAAAACGCATTATCCCAGCTTGTGGAGTTACAAAGATGAGTCCTACCCCCGATTTTATTATAGGGGTACTTTGTTTGCGTTTCTTCATGGAAGATGCTCCATCGAAATAAAGCTCCCATCGGGTATCACAACCGTCGATCGCATCAAACGCATGTTCGTCTAGAAGATCGCAATTTAAAAGAGAATCGGCGGGTATCGGATGCTCAGCGAGGAAGTCGGCGATGGCATGGCCTTTCACTGCCTTGAGAGGTTGATACGTTATCGAGAACTCCATCAAGAGCAGGGCCTATTTAGCGAGTCGTCTCATCAATATGGCCTTCGACATCAAATATTTAAGGGGGTCCACCTTTGAAATGAGACGGACCTCATGCGCCAACGCATATTGCCTGAGCTTTGTTATCGCGAAGATCAACATCAGGCAGTGTTTTTCAATAGGGGAGTAGTTGCTTTCTGCCCCCAGCAGAACTCGACTTAAGTAGTAGAGTGCTCTTTCCTTCCCTTGATCGTTCTCTTGTGCCCATAACGCGCCTAAAGAACCTTCGAGGGCGGTTGTATAAAGAATGAGGGGCTTTCCCTTGACCGGAGCAGCCAACACTGGCCGGTTCTGCAGGTATTGCTTGATCTCATCTAGCGCGCTTTGGCATTTTTGGTCCTAGACGAATGGGGTTCCCTTCTTCATCAGGTGGCTGTAAGGACGACACTTGCCTGAAAGGTTAGCTATAAATCTCCGTATATACGCGAGCTTCCCTTGGAGAGACCGCAGCTGTTTGAGGGTCCTTAGCGGAGGCATTTCCATGATCGCCTTGATCTTTGACGGATCTATCTCAATACCTCGATGTCGGACGATGAATCCCAGGAATTTGCCCGAGGAAACTCCGAATGCACATTTGAGGGGGTTCATCTTCAAGTTGTATTGCCGAAGGCGTTGAAATACGGTCTTCAGATGCTCGAGATGTTCCTCGTATGATTTGCTTTTCACCACGAGGTCGTCAATATAACATTCGACGATTTCGTGTATAAGGTCATCGAAGATCTTCGTCATGGCCCTCTGATAAGTAGCACCGGCGTTCTTCAAACCGAAGGGCATCACTTTATAACAGAATATTCCCAAAGGAGTCCGAAAAGCGGTGTGCTTCTGGTCTTCGGGATGCATCTTGATCTGATTATACCCTGACGAGCCATCCATGAAGGAGAAAACTTCATGAGTGGACGTATTGTCTATCATCAGTTCAGTGACTGGTACTGGGAAATCGTCCTTCGGGCAAGCTTTATTAAAATCCCGAAAGTCTACGCATATGCGCACTGTCCCATTTTTCTTCATCACCGGACGATGTTGGGGATCCATTCAGGGTATTGAACTTCCTGAATGAAGCCAGAGTCGATCAGCTTCTTGACCTCGGCGTTGATACTCATCTCAAGCTCGAGCCGCATTCTTCTTGGCGCCTGTTTGACTGGCTTGACGTCCGGAGATATCGCCAATCTATGCACAACAATTTCTGGATCTAGTCCCGGCATTTCGGAATAGTTCCATGCGAAGCAATCTCTATGTTGTAGAAGCACGTCCTTTAACGCAGCCACCCTTTCTTCAGATAGCAGCTCGCTGATGAATGTCGGTCGCGGGTCATTTGTCGTTCCCAACTCAATTTTCTTAAGGTTATCTGCAGTGGTATGAATTCCGTCTTCCAGCTCTTTTGGCGCTGGTGGAAATTCTGAGATTACCTCGTCGTTGCTGTTTTCGAAGCACCAGGGAAGGTCATCCATGTTCTCGGGCTCTTCTTTTGATATCGTTATCACATGACAAGTACGGATTCGCTTCCAATCCCAATGCGGAACTGGTTCTTCTTTCGTGGCCTTGGGTTCGTGCTTCTGTGGCGGCGCTACCCTCCAGTTGTCAGACAGAGTGAATTTGCCAAGCTGATACTGATCTTCAACCCAATTCTTGAAGGTGAAGCAATCTTCAAGAGGATGCCCTATTACTCGATGGTAAGAGCAATAGTTTGGGTCAGAGACTTCGCCTGCTTGTTCGGGGTTTTTGGACTCCGGCAGTGTAAGCATTTGATGTTTTAGAGCAAGATCAAGTATCTTCTTCGTCTTGTCCCGAGGAAACGAGTACGCTCGACCTATTTTCTTCATGAGGGATAGATCAATAACGCTCGACTCCCGTTTGCGTGGCTTCTTAGCTCTGCTTTGTTGCTGTTGAGCGCCTTTTTGGCCTTTCGACTTATTTCTACCTCTGCGTCGGGCTTTCTTTATAACAGGTTGACAAGGAGCGGTATTTTCATCTTTCACGGCCTGTTGGAGAAGGCGTTGCGTTTTGGCTTTCTCGTAGATGACCATTTCGCGGTTATGATCGTCCCGGACTTTTTGACCCGCTTCCTTTATAAGCTTGTCCATTTGTTCTTCGAACGACGGACTGGGCTCCTTTGCATCTGGAACTTTCACTGGCTCAGGATTAGCGTCCTCCCATTGAGCATCCGCTTCTTCATCGAAGTCATACATGACATAGCAGCTGTTTAGTAGCTCTCGTTTCTTTGACCGAATGTATCCAAGTCCTTTTGTCTCCATTCTCCTATTAGGCAGTTTGCGTTGAGTCCCGGGAATGTTCCAGACTTTGTCATAGAACTTGGCTTTTCGAACGGTCTGCTTGAAGGATATCCCCTGGCGCTTCAGCAGCTTTTTCAAACCTTCCGTATAATATCTGGGAAGACGGATAGGCTGAAGCCTGTAGAGCGTAGGATTCGCGCCATGCCAGATTTCTTTCTCCGCTTTGGTTTCTTCAGAGCGATAGAATAGAATTGCTTTTTCGCTTTCTCGCCTGGGAGGGATATAGAGCGTTTGCAGCTCTTCTATATTGTAAATATCAAGTGCATCCAGTTCTTTACGGTGTTTAAGCGGCACCATGGCGACTTGTAGACTTTGTTCTTCGTCAGCGGACGTTTGTATTGAAGGTCGAGCAGGGAATACAACACGAACTTCATCTTCCGAGTCGCTACCAAAGATCAACGTAGGAGCGGACGGTCTTGGTTTGTTGTGTTGGGGTGGACCCGAATACACTATCTCCTCTTCCTCCTCGGTATCACTGCCGAAGACAAGGATGGTGGCGTTAGCTTTGTTCTCCGGTTTGTGACACCTCTCCGTGTCTTCGAAATCCGGTAAGAAGTATTTGGCATCTTCATATTTGCGGACTTCGTTCACGGAAAACGGATTCAGTTCTCCCGCCATGGTATACTCGAGACCATCCTTAGAATACTTCATACACTGATGTTGTGTAGAAGGGATGATGTTGTACTCGTGTAACCACGGTCGGCCGAGCAGAGCGCTGTAGCATGTCTTGGCGTCTATGACGTGGAACTTAATGTCCGTGACGAGTAGCCCAAAGCGTAGTGTCAGTATCACAGACCCAAGAGTTCTTGATGACTGGGAGTCGAACCCGGAGATAGTGATCTTGTCCCGAGCAAGGTGCTGGACGCTCATGCAGATTTCTTTTAACACCCTCACATTGAGAAGGTTAACGGAGGATCCATTATCGATCAGGATTTTGCCTATTTTTATATCGTGATAGTATCCTGAGACATAAAGGGGGCGATTGTGTTCGCACGTCCCAAGGAGAAGGTCTTCATCACCAAAAGCGACATCGGCCGTGTGCACTTCCTCCAATTCATCTTTCATCTTTTCCTCGGCCAGGAAAGCTTGGAATTGCTCCGGATCCTGTAGTGCCTTGATTAACGAATCTCTCGCCTCCTTTGACAACAAAAGGGCGTCAAGAATGCTGAGCTGTGAGGGTAGCTTCCTCAGATGCGCTAAGACATTGTAATCCACCTTATTTCTCTTCGGAGGGTCCTTGACACTTAGCTCCTCCACAACTTGGTCATCTAAGACGATATCTTCAGGGACCTTCTCTTTTCCCTTATCTTTTTTATTTGAGGGTCCAAGATTCTTTTCGGGCAGCGTGCAGTTACGTAGCCGGATATTTTCGCAGACCTTCGGCTCTTCTTCTTTTCCCGAAGTGGATTCTTTAAAGAGAGGGGCAAGCTCCAGCTCCTCATCAGAATCGCTCATGAATGTAGGCACCTGTGATCCCCCGGCGTTAACCATGCAACAATCACCGGTAGTTCTGTTAAACCCTTCGGTCATATTTTTCCGCTCCCGACGAGTTTTACGTTTCTCCCGCTTAAAATGTTGTCGATGAGCAGCATATCCTTGCCACCATCTATCGAAAGTTTTGCACTCTTCAGTGGGGTGCGAAATCTTCCGATGATATAAGCAATAAGAGGGGTGCATTTCCACTTCACCAGTAATTTTTTCTTCGGAGGATGGTAGCTTCATGCCCATTGACATGGCCTTAGCAAACCTTTTCCTCGTCTTGAATTTGCTTTTGTCGGTAGTGGAGGTATTTTTCTCCAGCGGGATCGTCTCAGCTCTTTCATCAAGTCGCTGGCGCTTGGCCCTTTCAAATATGACCGCCTCGCGTTCTCGATCGGCTTTACTTTTCAACCGAGCTTCATCAAGGAATGCGTCAATTACTTCATCTGATGGCCCCAGAATTTTTGGTTCAGGATCTGCCCCCACCGTTTCAATACAAGGAGTTTCCTCATCGTCCATGAACGAATGGGAAATCACATGACAGCTCGCCACGCATTCTTCAGATTCATCAGATGAACTTTCTCCCTCATATTCCTCTTGAAAGACATGATTGAGGAACTCTTGGAGTGTAATGGGAGTCCGTGCCTTCTGGTTGTATTCTTCCAGCGCGTCAATTTGTTTTTGCAAGTCCGAGCGCTTGTCGACAGGCTTCAAGGGCTTCTTTGATTTCTTTTTCTTCTTCTTCGAAGATCTTGACGGCTGGTTGCGAGTGTTTGAGTCACCACCATCAGTCTTTGGAGTTGGACGTGGCTTCAACATTCCCTCAATGATCTGCGGTTCCAACGGGTTCTTCCACCTAATCGCCGGACATGTCTGAAGATCGTTTAGCATCCTCTTTGTCTTGGCTGATAATACAACCTCCCAAGGAGCTTCTTCAACGACGGAGCATGTTGCCCCCGGCGTATTCGTCCCCTCAGAGGTGTGGGGCTGCGGGGGATTCACCTTCCATTTGTCAGATAACGCGAATTTGCCTTGTCGGTACTGGTTTTCAAGCCAATTTTTGAAAACGTAGCAATCTTCGATCGGATGGCCCAGGTACTCGATGATAAGGACAGTAGTTGGGCTCATTGACATCACTTGGTTGCAACGGACGTTTTGGATCCGGCAGATTTATGAGTCGGTTGCGCAACGCTAGCTCGAATAACCTTTTCGTTTTATCGCGGGGAAAAGAGTAAGAATGTTCTAGCCTCTCCTCAAGGGCCACGTACGGACGCATATTACTTTGACGAACAACCGGCTTTGAGTCGCTCGGTTGTTGTTGAGCATTAGCGACAACGATCGCTTTTCCCTTCCCTTTGTCATTTCGGGAGTCCGGCTTTGGAAGAGGGGGTTTATGGCCTATCTGGTCCATTTGCGCTAGCTTGTCAATCAAAGCCTGGAAGGCAGTTGGCTTGAAAAACATCATAAATTGTGAGATGGTTGCTTGCGGATCAAGGGTTCCCACAAACATACCCACTGCGGGAGATTCTTCAATGCGCTGCTCGCACTTCGACCATAAGTTCCGCCATCGTATAGCATATTGAACCCATGTCTCGCCCGGCTTTACCCTGGCATTAATCGGTGCCGTCATCGGGGTGCGTTCACTAGCGCTTGCAAAACGCTGAGTAAACAACAGCTCCATCTCCGTGAAGGTTTTGATAGAGTCGTTCGGGAGCTCAGAGTACCACTCGAACGCCGTATCTGATAAACTTCCAACAAACTGGCGAAGCAACAGCTTATCATCACCGCCGGTGTTACCGCAGAGTGCCCTGAACTGGGCAACATGCTGGTGAGGATTGCCCGTCCCCTTGTAGACATGGAACTTGGGAATTGTGTAACCTGGCGGGTACTTGATTTGATCGTACCAACTTGGATATGGCCGCCCTGTTTTTACGACTTGTCCGGCTGCTTCGGTCGCATGATGAACCCGTATTTGTTGGGCTATGTACTCGTCCAAATCAGCTTTGGAGATTGTATCCTCCTTAGCCGTCGACAGAGTTGGCGGGGGATTCGATGTCTCTCCCCTATCGTCTCCAAGGACGATCGGGGGCTCTTCGGCCGGAGGATCTTGTTGTATCATCATCCCTACCATGTCTTGGAAGAGGAGGCCCATACGCTGTATGTTGGCTGCTTGTTCAGGAGCCTCTTTGTCCTTCTTCTCCAATATTCGACGAAGGAATTCGGCGTCGGTTTCTTCATCTTGGCGTTCATCCGAGGACGTTTCAGGGTTTTCTTTTGGCCCAGTAAGTGCGGCCATAGCGTTCATCATCTCTTGGAGCTTCTGCTGCTCCTCCTGGGCTTTGGTCACTGATCGCGTAAGCGGTCGATGACCCGTAGATATGCGACTGTCCTCTTTACCAGACGCCACGTAGACGGTATGAACTACAATGCCCTCTGACTTAGGGCGTTTGGGTTCACCACCTTTGATATTTGTCGCCGGCGCAGGGGTTTTCTCCGGCCTTCTTCTTTTATGGGCCATAGAAGTTGAGGGGGTCGTTGCTTTGGGCACCCTGGTGACTGTCAGCCTTTCCTGTTTGATAGGACGGTCTTCTTCTTTTTCCACTTTCTCCTTTTTCTGTTGACGAGAGCGATCTGGGTCAATTATGGAGTCTTGAATTCTCCGCCAAACTTTATAAATTTTTTAGGACAGCCGTTGAGAGGGCCGTTCCTGCTTTGTTTCCGGAACTCTCTCCGCAGGTGGAGGAGACCTTTTCAGTGTAGCGGTTGAAGAGTTCTTACGTACCCTCCTCAGCAGTTCAAAGCTGTTCCCAGTTGGAATAGCAGCGTTGACTTCCACCACTGGAGCCGGTGGAGTTAGCCCTGAGGGGGAGTTGCCCCCTGCCTTCCTCACTCGTCGCCAATGGCGACGTCGAGCATGACGAGCCGTTGGGACTGGCTCGGAGATTGAGACAGCTTCTTTTTGCCCCCTGTCTGAATGAGGCGTCGCTGGTGTTAACCTCTTAAAGTCTGAGGTTGTCTTTTGAGGGACGATATTCAACCCTTCGAAGACAGATCCTCGAGCAGGGGCAGGGGCAGGAATCGTCAGTCTTCAAAAGACTGACTCTTTGACAGGGGAAGCCGCCTTGATGACTTCTGGAGCAGCAGTTATTTCCTTCCTTGGGATAGCCAATTTAGAGTTCTGATCCAGCCTGGCGAAAACAGAGGCTGTTGGTTTGGTAGTGGGCAACCCGTTGACAGGGGCCGCAGTAACTGAAAGTCGATCGAAGACCGATTTCTTAGGAGCTTCTTGTACGGGCACCGGGGTGCTGAAGCTTGCTGGCGGAAGCATAGTTCCGAAAAACAACCCCGTGGTAGCTTGAGTAATCTGCTCCACGGGCATGGTGAACAAAGAGACCGCTTGGGGCCCGTAGGTTATGCCCCCAGTTGAGGCCGAACGCGAGCTGCAGCTGCAGTTAGAGCACTTCGAACAGGTAGAGGCCATCGATGCTTGATTTCTTTTCTGCGCCAAGCAAGAGACCAAATCTTAGTAAACTTGAAATCCAAAGGCAACCATTAACAAACCGCGATTCGTTCGCGAAGACGATACACGAAGTGTGGAGTGGAAAGAGGAAAAGGTCCCACCGGGCGTGCCAGAATCTGTTCCCCTCCGAAAGACGGCGCACAAGACTGCGAAGTCCTGACGCTGGGGTTCGGGGCAGATGCTATTTGGTTTTATCCGTCCACCTCTCCGAAGATGCCAAGTTGATTTATGGCACCGTGTATCGGAGGTTTAGACGGATGCGACCGATGTAGCAGACTTCGTCAGATTCCCCCTCGCTTGAGGGGGTTTTGATTGTGGGGACGCTCTTCCCTGCAGGCGCAAGCCCCTGCAGTTAATTACACTACCGCATCGCGGTAACAACTTTCTCCTTCTCCAGAATTTCACTTCGTGTCGTGTGTGTTTGTTTTGTTTGTGGTTGCCCGTGGATTGTATACGGAGACTGAGTAATGCCGTCGCCCGTAGGACGTGGATTAGTCCAAATCCGTATTTACTTAGATTTGGGTTTGGTGTTTTTAGTTTAAGGATACATTAGCCATATTTAGGCTAAGATCAACTTAAACATTCGTTAAGGATACGTTAGTCCTGTTTGAGACTAAGATCAACTTAACGTGGCGATCCGTTTAATATATATGGCCGTCAGGACTCATCACCTCTCTGACGTCGTTGAAGGATTACAACGATAGATGTCAGAGGAGTTCAGAGATGTACCCTTGAACCAAAGTCGAGTGGGAGTTTTATAGTCCATTTAAATGTTTTAAGGATACGTTAGCCGTATTTGGGGCTAAGATCAACTTAAACGGGACCGTTTAGATCCGGAAAAAGAGCATTTGGAGGCTCTATTGTTCCAGTTTAGGGACGTAGTGGTCCATGTTCCAGTTTAAGGACGTGGTGGTCCACCATTAGTTTAAGGACGTTTCGGTCCATCATTAGTTTAAGGACATTTCGGTCCGATATTAGTTTAAGGACGTTTCGGTCCGATATTAGTTTAAGGACGTTTCGGTCCAATATTAGTTTAAGGATGTTTCGGTCCATGAGTTTAAGGACCCCGCAATCCGTATTAATGTGTGGTCGTCGGGGCTCGTCACCTCTCTGACGTCGTTGAAGGGTTACAACGACAGGTGTCAGAGAAGTTCGGAGATGTACCCTCGAACCGGAGGTAAATTGATTTAGGAGAGCAATCTTGCTCAGTCAATTTAATTTGAGGACATACGGCCATGATCGGGCTAAGTCCAGTTGGAAAATACTCATCATTTTATTTGATTTTGCATTGCATTTATTTTTATTTTTATTTGGGCTCTGCCCATAAAGGATGCAGAGCATCAGTTTGTTTTGGGCTCTGCCCATTTATAAATGAGGCAGAGCATCAATTTTACTTGGGCTCTGCCCTTTTTATTGCTTTGCAATTTATTTTGGCCTGCTAGGTCTTTTTGACTTGGGCCCGGCCCTTTAACAAAAGAAATGCATTGCATTTTCAGGCGCTTTGCACCAATCAAAGAGCGCAAGCGCTTGTGGTGACGACGCGTGTCATGCAAGCGCGGTGCGCTGCGCTTGTGCTGCTGACACGTGGCACACTCTGGTGAGTTGCACCAATTTCAGAGAGCAAAGCTCTATCTTAAAGCGCATAGCGCAAGTGGTTCAGATACTGACACGTGGCGCTCTCTGGTGGCTTGCGCTAACCCAAGAGCGCAACAGTGCAGATTTATAAGTGCAAAGCACTATTAATTTGAGAATCTTTTAGATTCAAGAACCAATAGTTCATAAAAGAAGTGCAAAGCACTATTTGATTTCTTGATCTAATTTAGATCAAAGAAAAACAAGTTTTTTCTTATTTTAGGAACCAGAGATTCATAAAAAAGTGCAAAGCGCTGTTTATTATGTGAAGATCATTGATCTTGTTCTTAGATCAATGATCTATTAGAAGAAATTTCTTCTATTTAAAAGGTCTTTTACCTTTTTTCTTCTTCTTGAAATTTCTTCAGAGTTCTCTCTGCTTAAAATTTTTGATTTCTCCTCAAAAAATGTTGATGCCTTTGAATTGAGGTCTAGGGTCCTTTTTATAGTGCCCATAAATTAGTTAAAGAGATCTTTCTCTGAGTGATCTGGGGAATTTTTCCTACCGTTGGATCTTTGATCCAAGGGCTTCTGTTTTACAGAAGAAAATCTTCTTGTTTTAACAAGAACAGAAAGATTTCTATAGAATCTTGATTCTGTTTGGTGCAAATGCCCCAGCGCGTGACACGTGTCAAGCAGCGCACAGCGCAGCGCAACTGCGCTGACACGCGTCGTGCAGCGCAACTGCGCTAGCGTATCTGCGCTGACACGTGTCGCGCAGCGCAGCTGCGCTGGCGCATCTGCGTTGACACGCGTCGCGTAGCGCAGCGCTTGCGCAACTGAAGCGTTGCTTCCTTTAATTTTTGCTTTAAATAGAGCTTTGCTCTGATTGGGTGCGCTGCTTTGGGCGCTACGCTGATGTGTCTGCGCCTGACACGTGGCGCATTGCGTCCGGGATTTGAAGCGTTGCTTCAAAATTTGAATTTTGAATTTCCAACAGAGCTTTGCTCTGATTGGGGGAAACAGCGACCATGAGGATTATTCTACGGGTAATAATCCAATACCACATGAGGTATTCTTCTATCTGTATAACTGGCATTCTCTCAACTTGGATGTTGTTTCCCCGATTGTACCAGCGATACACCCAAATTCGATATTCCGCGAGCCAAGCTTCTCTAATTAGCGTTCCACCTTCACGCGGTGTCTGCTCCACCGCCTATGGTATTTGTTGTCTCATGCCGAACTGGCGAAGGACACGTCTGGCACGTGCATCTCAATAATCTCATTTCATATGATCGGTGTCCTTACAAGCCAAAAGTGGGCTCCTAGCATGCACAACGGAGGTAGAGTGGCTAACAGCTCATGTGTGTACGGTGTCCACATAACAGATGTCTCATCCATTATGTCGAACTCATTACGGTAGAAAATTAAAGCGTGATCCGGTGTCACATCCTATGACCTGTCTATGTTCCACCTGCTTACAACAGCAAGTTAATATTTAAAAAAACTTGAAAGTTTAAATATGCACATAGGTTGAATTACTTACATGCATCCATATGGTCTTTAACCATGAAGAGCAAACTAGGTTCTAATGGTCGGGCGACCAACAGAGAGATATATCTATGATCATAACTGAAATAAAATATGAATTACAATGAATATCAATTCAATTCAGCAAAATAAAAGTAATTCTTAATTAAATATTTTATATCTGAAGAAGCGTCAAACAGTCCCCAATACTTGAGTGCTCCATCAATACCACCATGCTCTGTTCATTATAGAGGAATGAACACGATAGAGTGGCACCCTCATAGAGATCCTCTAACTGTGTCAGCCACTTAAGGCTAACTTTGCTTTTAGTTCTGTCCGGGAATAAGCGAACTCCTATCTGATGCAGAATATAGGCATGTGTATGCTGCTCAACCGCCACAGACATAACATTTATAGGAAGCTCATCAGTAAACGCCTTTTGCAGCCAACTCAACTTAATGATGCTGCTTTTCTTCTCATGCGGAGTCTTACCCAACAAGCGGTGGCACAAATTTGCCCAATCGTGACCGAAGCTCGCTGCAACCATGTGTCCGTCTATATCGAGACCAAGAAGCACATCGACGTTCTGCAGGGTGATAGTTATCTCACCCACTTTGAAATGAAATGTGGACGTCTTCGGTCTCCATCTTTCTACCAACGCCGTAATCAAGTGTTTATCTAGACGCATATATTCCAATCTGGATAGGAGATGAAAGCCTACCCGTTGCAGCTGCACCTGGACACGAGGATCTTGACATAGGATCTTGTTGCTCTGGCGTGAGTGGTCAACGCCTTGAATCGCCTGATGGCTCTCACAATTAAAATAAAAGGACTTGTATCAGCAGCATATAAAAAACATATGAAATTTGATATAAATATTACAATTTTTTACCTGTACTAATGCGGCGTTGGCTGATCTATGCTCAGCCTGCAAGTACAGAACACTCGTATCCACAGGACCAGGATCCATAAGTATTTCTGCACAATGAGAAAGTCGTATTATATGTACTTTGAAAAAATGAGCATTTATATCAAAGGATAAGTACGTTTGCATGTTTGCATGTATTTATGTTTGTGAGCACGTGCGCACGCATATGTCTGTCTATTTTTATGTGTATGTTTGCATGTATATCAAAATATATAATGTGACTATCAAGGATGACATGGTGCTGGAATATTTTTGCATCGTGACTTGTTATGATCATAAGCATTGCAGTTGTTGAATCTATTTTGCCTACGTCCTTCGTGATTCATCCATAATAACTTTGAAACGAGTGGAACGTGGTCGTCCTGCTTGTCTTCTATCGGTAGGTGGATATATCGATGAACCGGTGTACTCCTCCTAATATCGGCTATCAGGTACAGGATGGAACAACGTAGTATAAACAGCTTTGTATTTGGAGACAGAATACCACTTTGAAGAAAGATTCGTGATTTGCTATGTTTCCCCCACCCTCTGCTCATATACATGCTGAAATTACATGTGAACACGAAAACTTTTGCTACTTGGGGATATTGCACGTACAACTATAGTTCCTATCATTAATGACTACATGTATTGTTTTCCACTTTTGTCAGTCATCTGCCATTCGGACTGGCTGAATCTCACGACCCAAACTAACCTAGCATCGGTAGCCTTGTTTGTTATTAACCGTTCGAAATTACGACATAACGTCATCGGCCACATTTGTCCCTCCTCACGTCGTGTAAAGAAGTATTTGTTCGCACGGTAAAAAGTCCGTGCTCCTAAGCCCTGAATAGGTAAAGATCGAGATCCTTTTAAGACCTCGTTAAACCTTTCTGAAGCATTCGTAATCATTATACAAAATCATTTACCATCATCTTTTGAAAGAGCCCATCCGACTTCTTCATTTTTAAGACTATTTTTAATCCAAATATCTGCTCTTAGAAATATATTTTTAAGTTTCTCTCTCTGTGCGATATATGTCAAGTCATCTGGTGCACATTCAATTTGAGAGAACAATTTCTGCAAGGTTTTGTCACGAAATCCGGCAGTTGCGAAGTTTGCTCTAATTTGTTGCATACAATAATGATGACTATGAGATTCTGACCATAACTTTCTTAGTGCAGTCGGAATCACTTTCATCTGGTTAGATATGAAGGTAATGCGCCTTCCCCACACAGATGGAATGTATTTATGAATGCAAACGATGAACCATTTCTAATTGGCTG
This sequence comes from Agapanthus africanus, assembly GCA_030015575.1. Classification (NCBI taxonomy): domain Eukaryota; kingdom Viridiplantae; phylum Streptophyta; class Magnoliopsida; order Asparagales; family Amaryllidaceae; genus Agapanthus; species Agapanthus africanus. The sequence continues at coordinate 369,135,318 of JASDDO010000024.1, read as the reverse complement.
TAGTTTCACTATCAACTACAGCATATGCCAAAGCATAAAGACCATCATTTGCATTAGCACCGGTAGCAATGAGTAAAGTCCCTTTGTATCTGCCGAATAAAAATGTCCTATCGATACTGAGAACTGGACGGCAATGAACAAAACATTCAATTGTCAGTCCAAATGCTTAAAATACACCAGTAAAATATCCTATCTTTTCTGATAGTGGTTCGTTGGTACTATGAAAGACGGTCCCGAAATTAGTTGATCCGATGGCGACAAGGTATCATGGAAAATTATTATACTCTTCTTAATCTCCGTAGATTTTAGACAATACCTTGTTAAACGCATTCCATGCCTTCATATAATTTATATTGATGAATAAGGTTTCTCTTACAATCACTTGAATCGTACGAGAAGTCATATCGCCATCTGCTTTCACGAAAGGCAAGATCCTGTTACACAGAAATGTAGAAGTGACATGTTTATGATTTGAATTCATTACAGAATTCACACAAGTATGATCACCCATATACTTCGTTATCTCAAAATATCATGTCTGTGATTTCTTCGAGATTTATACATGAAGCCTTCAAGGGCGGTTCGCGTCGGTTTTACAAACGACGGTGTATTTAGTCTTGCTACTCATGGTTAGTCTAAAAGAAACTCCGCGTTTAATTGACTAACCGCATGAATCAACTTCTCCTTATTCTCGAATATATCGCCCACCTTCAACCCACTGTTAGTACATACTGCCGAAAACTTATCATCACGAAAGTTGACATTCTCCATTACAGCTGTAGATAACTTGTGAGCATCCATCATGTTATTTGCAAGTGGATCTTCAAACGCAACGAAGTCATTATTAATACATGAATTGTTAATCCACCGCATATCATTCTTATCATCAAGGACATGTGCAATTTGCATGCTATCTTGTGCTTGAAAGTCGTCATCATCACTAACATCATCATCACCACTATCATCTTCATTATGCTCTAACACCGCTGGATCCATAAGAGATATATCGGTTGCATGTGCAGAATCAACATTAGGAACTTGCATGGTACTTGATGTTCCTGTTATAATACTGACGATACTATCATCTGCAATTCTACATCCCATATTGTATGACTATGTGCTCGGTATTTTGGGGTGAAAATTGAAGCCAAAGCTTGGCATTGGCATGTAATTAAAATCGACTGGCGGTATAAAGGAACTGCACACAAAATTTTCAGTACTTAATAAAGTATAGCATACATCCACTCTAAATAAATTGTATTCCGCTAAATGTACATGCAGCATAAAGATATGCAAGCTAATACTTAATAAACTCTCAATTCATTGTTGTTCCGCTTGATATGCCTTCACGTATATAATTTTGATATCTATACTGGTCATTATTGGTAGGAGACATAAAACCGGTAGAATCAGCATTTATATTGAGCATGCGAGAATATTCTCCTTGCAGGTCATGCTCGGGCAATTGAAAAGAAGGATCCAGCACTTCAGAAGAAGATTCGGGCAGTTGAGCGAACATTAATATATCTTTCTTCACAAACAACTCGATCGTTTTCAATCCCGAACCAAGCATGACTTGTGGATCCTCGTCATCGGATACTTCAATGGCGGTGTATTCATGCTCCATCGGCCATTTGCATATTAAGAAAATATTGAACTTTAGCGGATTGATTTTGGTAGTTTTGTACATTACTTACTTCAACTCGTTGGATGTGCTAGACTTTTTGATTTTCGGGATCTTACCTTTTCCTCCCATATATTTAGGATTGTTATTTTCTTCGATCGATAATTGGCCAGAATAAAAGCAAATTTGAGGAATGTAATTACCCGTCATTTCTCCACTTGCCAAAAAACTTAAGATTTGGTGAGATTTCTCCGCAACACCCTAACCCAAACCCAAAATGTAACCCTGGCCCTACCATTAGCGATTTCTCGACAAACAACCTAACCCTAACACAACCCTAACACCAGCAATTTCTTCACAAAAATTTTTTAAAAATCAATTTCAAACATTAACCCTAACATTATAAATTTCTATACAAATCATTAAATTCGAATTTAACCTATCCTTACTAGAGATTGAGGAACTTATACCTCGACGAGAGGAGAGATACATATATCGGTGGCGAGCGGAGGAGTGAGAGGAACTCACCGAAGATCCCTGTATTTGGATCGTGATCGATGAAAATGGGCTCCCGCTGCTGCTGAAGATGGTCTGATTGTCTCTGTCTTCGTCCTCGGCGTGGGGGTCGATTGGAGAAGGCGACAAGGAGGGAGTCGGGGCCCGCGGAGTGGAGAGTGGTGATGGTGACGGTGGTGGTGACGACGTCGGTGACGGTGACGGTGATGATGGTTGTGGTAATGGTGAAGGTGGTGGTGAATTTTTGGGGCGAGATCTGAGAGAGTGCATGCAGCGGTGGAAAAATAAACCGATCTCTTTAGAGATCGATTTATTTAACAGGCCCAGTCGCGAGTCTGTTTCTTTTTGGGATGCAGTTGCCAACTGCGCTTCATACAATTTATTTTATTTTGTAAGGGGCACAGTTGACAATTGCGCCCAATATAATTTATACACTAAGTTGTATGGGGCTCACTTAACAAGTGCGTCCCATATAACTCCAATGGGACGCACTTGGAAAGTGTGTCCCATACATTTTCAAAGGGGGAATTGTATGGGGCGCACTTGCCAAGTGTGTCCCATATAACTCCAATGGGACGCACTTGGAAAGTGTGTCCCATACATTTTCAAAGGGGGAATTGTATGGGGCGCACTTGCCAAGTGTGCCCTATAGATTTTTTTTTTATAAAAAAAGCGTAACGTCAGGCGATGAGCTGGTGCTGACGTGGCCTAAATTTATAAATATTTTTGAAAGTGGCCTAAATTTAAAAATATTATTAAAAACAACCTAGATTGAAAAATTGTCCTACTGTGGATGCTTATTCATAGTACAAACCAGCATGTATATATGGACATCCATACACCTTATTCATAATGTTCTTCTGTGAGCACACACATCTATGAGAAACTTAAATTCTTACATGTAGTTATATAGAAGTGTTTGTAGTATACAAATACAAGATTTGGAACTTACCTGCAACACAATTTAGGCAATTTTATCTATTGGTTTTAACACTTAATGTAAAGCGCTCATGCATCGATAGCAATAAAAGCTAAAGAAAGATGTCCAAACGTTTGGTAACCTTACATATTGTTTATTTGGTATGGTAAGGTTTAGTTGTACAACAAGAAATATGAAGGAAAAAAGTTGAATTGCATATGGTAATGGGTAAATACAATTTGCTTTGCAACTCATTTTGGTTTAGTCAGGTTTCATGGCAAAGCAAGTAAGAAACCCAATGTTTAGCATAATTATTCTTCTACAAGAAGCGAAAAATAATTCTTTTACACCAAGTGAACAGAAAAAGTTGATACATACAGTTTCAATGGATGCTGGTTTGTCAGGTTTTGCCCAACATCGGTCTAAATTGCTTGATGGCTTACACCTATTTGTCATGTAAAAATTAAAATTAATGACTGACCTTGTTTAAGCTTCTTAATAGATGGGAAGCTTTTCAGGGTTGGTTGTTTCACATTGATATAGACCTGTAATGAAGATATTTTTGGTTGTGCCTCGTTAAAGGAAGCTCCAAGGGGGTGTCATCATATTGAAACCTTAAGAACAAAGAATATTTGATGCTCTAATACGTCGTTGTCGTCGTCATCGTCAGTGAACCTACCTTGCAA